>CM042846.1:73561922-74273797 GCA_023653725.1 Bungarus multicinctus
TTCCAATCTGCAGTTATAGGAGAAGTCAGGTTGGAGGTTTCTCACCTTTTAAGTACCATAAGGTCTGATCCTTCCACACTCATTTATGTCATATGAAAAAAACTACTGGAAAAGCATTCATCAGTTTGGGGATTAGTATCATTTGTATGCTATTAATATCCAGCTGCTATACTGGGGATGCTGGGCAAGTCTTGTCTTGAAAGCAGTAGTTGTCTGAATGGTTGAAAATGGACCTAAGAAAAATGGAGTTACTGTTGATTCATTGATAATTCTTGTTCCTCAGAGGTCAAGCAGTACCCTTGAGAAAGCAGGCCTGTCCTTGGTAGCCTGCTTATAAATTCACAACTACTCCTGGTTGGGCAAGGCAGAGGCTATGGGGAGGGTATTTACTCAGTTTTAGCTGGTATACCATTTGCAGCCCTAACCACAGCATGAAGATCTTAAAATAGTAAATAATCTTCATTAATAAGCAGTTGAATTACACCCACTGCCATATTTAGAGTTTCATTTGAATGATTAGATCATCAAGTAAGATCAAGACTAGACAGAGAGAAACAGAGACAGAGATACTGCAACAATTGCTGATTACTGTCATTTCATTGAAATAAAGTTATCCTGTGCAGCTGTATCCACATTACTTTTACTCTAGCATGCATTGTTGACAAGTACACAAAATTTGGTCGTAAATGCATTGGTTAGAAAATTATTTTTTTATTACCATCGTATGTGCAAACAATCACTAACCAAGGTAATCACAAAATGTACTGCAATGTAGACTATTTGATACTGAAAACTACTTGGAAACTACAATTTGCACAAAATGCAGTTGTTTGTTTAGAAACAGGCATTATACAACAGCTATATTTCACACCTCTGCTACAGATTCTGCATTGTTTGCCAATAAGTTTCTAAATGCATGTAGAATTCTGGCTTCGGTCTGTAAGTCCTTATATAGGTTGCTGCTTAGAAATTTGCAGGACTACCGTCTTCTACAAGAGTTTGCCTTTTCAATATGCTCATCTCAGGCCAAGTGCTTATTAAAACCCATTTGAAAGGCGTTGAGGGTAGAAGGCATTCTCCTGTTGTAGCCCCTTTATTATGGATTAGGCTACTTTGGGAAGTGAGTTTTGCCTCATCTGTTACAGCATGCCAGAAGTAAATAAAGCTAGAGCATTTCTGGGGATTGTCCAATAATTAATACATGATACCATAATTTTATTACTTTTCTTTTTAATAATGTCTGTTCTATAAGAATTATTTTTATTGTTTCATTTTAGAATGGTTTATTATGGAAGTTTGAATGGATTTGTTGGTATTTTTCAACAGTGCTATAATGATTAATTTACAATTATAAATATGTGGATCTCTGGCAGATAGGGTGATTTACTAAAGGAATAAACAAAATAATATATTGCATTCATGTACTTGCTATGACATGAAAACTGATAACACAGGTTTCCCAACCCATTGGAGAGATATTTGGGGAAATTAAGGGGGTTGGCAGGAGCCATTCATCTGCTTCTAATATTTGTGTTTCTGCAACCTATTTTAATGAAGACATATTTCTTGCATAGTTTGTGTTGCATTGTAAACAATAAATACATAAAGTAATATTAACCACTCTGTTAAAATTACTACTGAAATTCAATGATAATTTAATTAGCTGATTTATTTTCTTATTTTGGATGTTAAAATTGGAGAATGGTTTTGAAAATGTAAAAAACTGGATATAGTTTGTGATATACCAATGAACACCATAGAAAAGTCTAAACTGTTAATTAAGTTGATTTTATCTCTGGTTAAAACAATTTTAATTTTCTTTTGTATTTGGAATAAAATGCTATAAATAATGATGTATCAAACTGCTGGCAGTCTGTGGTCATGCATGGAAAAGTCCTTTGTTTCTGCAGTTAGGGACAGCCAGTGAAAACTAGAACTTTGTGATACATTTAACAATACTATAAAGATGTTGTCTTTGATTTGGTGAGTTAGAATTTGTAGAGATCTAATCTGATGAAGCTGCACCGACTGATAGCCATCTCTTTGAGGATATATATTCTCTTCTTGCAACATAATGTAATGTGGACTGTATAAATAAATACATGAATGAGTTGCCTTGTTAAACTTCTACTAAGAAATTACATCTATTGTGCACCCACAATCAGATTATATACAGTACAATAATGAAGAGCAGCACCAACATGCCTTTATGCCATGCAATGTTTATATGTATTACAGAAACATTGGAATGGATACTGTTGAAAAAAGATTGATTGTAGGTTAAATAGATTTTGATAATTGGTTATTTGTTAGATTGGTTGTATGTGTGCTTAGTGTTTTTCTCTTTTTTTCAGTATGATTTTATTTTACTTTGGCTGTTATTTATATATAGAAAGCATACTCCAGATATTTACGTATTAGTTGTTATGCTATTAGCTTTTTAGCTTTGTTCTGCTATAGCATGTATGTCCATTTCTATCACGACATAGGCACACAATCTTAAAAAAATCAAGGAATGAAAAAAATACAGCATGTTAGCAAAATGAAATTTATAATGAAAAAAATACAGCATGTTAGCAAAACTCATGTAAAGGCAACTGAGGGGAACATTGTGGAAAAGGCACAATGCCTTCATTCGTAAAAGATAACTTACACTTTTTTCTAAACTTCAGTATGAAATCTAATTTTATGCTGTCTGTTGGCACTAATACAGGTGATTATGTACAAATAAGATTGTAATCAAAGCAGTGTTGTACCTAGCATTTTTAATATCCAGAGCAGATCATTTTTAAAAACGCCTCCATTCCTCAACTGCTGATGTACTGCCAGATACTGCAGTTCACCATTGCTTGTTCTCAGTCAATCATTCTTGCTGCTCTGCCCTTGATATTCCTCTGAATCAAAGAGTATCCACTGAGAAGCATGAACAAATACACTAGCTAGCATATACTGGGCTTGAAAGCCAATATTTATGCAAACTCCCTCTCTTTGTAAAAGAGGCATTCAATATTCAATATTCAATGAGTTGAATATTGAAGATGAATAATAAATTTGTCTATCTGAGCATGGTATATAGGCGGACATTGTTATTTGGGGGGCTTACATTCAGCGTACAGTTATGTGCAGTTAAACTATAGCTCTGGAGCCCTGAAAATCAAAAAACAAATCACACACAAAAATCAATCACTAAAAAAAAATCACTCACTTGGTTCCAATATAAAGAAAAAGCAGAAATGAGCCTGTTAGATCTGGGCCACACCAGAATCTTTTCATCCCTGCTCTTGGATAAAAAGAATACATAAATACTTCAGATTGCTGAGAAAAGTTGATTAGACTCAGATGCCGTTTTTCCGTCTGCGTGCAAAATGGCTGGTACTTCAGAACCACATGCTGTAACCTGCAAGTACAGTATAGTGAAACTATTTACCATGATAATACAAATAGGTTATATTTAGCAACAGTGAATAATGAGATTGTGAATAACAAGGTCTCTTTTCTGTTGGAATTCTGAATAAATGGATTCTTTTTGGAGATATAAAGATTTTGCTGCAAGGATAGTATCTATTGTGTCTGCAGTTTTTATTAAGTTTTATTACTTTAAAAAAATAAGGCAGTTTTATTAGCTATTCATATATACAAGATAGATATCAATGATTTTTGATTTGCTCTTTTTATATTCAGTGTATTTATAGGAAAATAATAGGCATCTGTCTGTTGAATTATAATCAGCTATATTTTTCATAAAATATCTAAAACAAAAACCTTTATAAAAATACCTAAATATGATTATTTCACCAAGGAATTTGTTAAACCAGAAGATCTTCTTCTAGCCCACCAAA
Source organism: Bungarus multicinctus (assembly GCA_023653725.1). Taxonomy (NCBI): domain Eukaryota; kingdom Metazoa; phylum Chordata; class Lepidosauria; order Squamata; family Elapidae; genus Bungarus; species Bungarus multicinctus. The sequence continues at coordinate 73,565,762 of CM042846.1, forward strand.
TTTTTTCTTGCTGTTTCTTTATTGCTTAATGCAGTGGTTCTCAACCTTTTCTTTACCATGGACCCCCTTTAAATACCTTTTGTGGCCACCAAGACTTAAGATATAAATCATAACTGTCAAGGCTCCGATTTAAAGAACCCAAGCAAATCAGAACTCTGATACTAGAATCCTCCTCAAAGATCTTTATTGAGTACATCATATCAGCACAACTCTAAAGGAAAACCAACTCTAAATCCTTCCCGTGATTTCAGTATAATTAAAATAGGAAATAACCCCATCTTCAAATGTGACAGGTCACATTGGCTAATGGTTTAATTGGCGGGCTCTCCAGCACTAGAGATTACCTTGATTCTCACAAGAAAACACTGCTGTGTCTAATAAGGCATTCCAACCTCCTTCCCCCTTCTCCCTCTGTGTGGCAACTGAGGAACAGAAAAAATGGTTGCTGCCAGGTTCAGTTCAAAGTTGACAATAATATTTCTTCAAGTGTTTGCAAACCCCAGTGATGACATTATGCCCTGGACACAGAGATTGAGAACCACTGGCTTAGTGCTTACTATATGGGTTTACCTAAGTAGAGTTATTACTAGATGAAGTCCTTCTCAAAGTTTCTTCTTTTCTCAAAATTTAGTCATAGATTTGCTAATGCCCAGTACTTTGCCAGGACACTATCAATCATGAAAAGTTAGGAAAATATACCAACTGAAGAGTTAAAAAGTATGCTAAATGCAAAAGTTATTTCTACCTAAATTTAAGATTAGCTTTTTAGTGAATGTAAGGGGAAAAGTGTGGCCTTTTAAAGCTGTTCACCATAATTATTTTGTTAAATCTTTAAATATCTATCATAACAATATGTTACTTGTAAAAGAGATAGTTCTATTGCTATACTACTATTAGGATTATAATTCTAAGCTTGGAGCACATTGCTTTAGAGATACATATAAGCAATCATTCATTGGTACTGTACTTTTCTATACTAGATATGTTTGTTTAGTACTGAATAATTCAATATATTGCAATATATAATTCAATATATTGCATTTTAAGAAAGAAAGAACACAATAACTTCAGTAAACAGATGAAATCCTAACAGAGAGTCAACATGGTTTAGCAATTTAGGTGTTGGATTGGCCCTGCAGCAAACCAATATCTAATCTATAGAGATCACTAGGTGGCTTTGGGCCAGTTACTGTTATTGGTTCAATCTAAGGGCATATTTATTTGAAAAACAGGAGAGAATACTATGCAGATCAACCTGAGCTCCTCTAGAAAAAACAGATATGACTCTAATAAATAAAAAACTATAAACTGGGTTACATTTACTAAAATTTTAGAAATCAGATTAATAGATATGCTGATGTTTTTCATTCCTAATATCCCATATAAGCATATGGATGGTATCAAAATAATATCAGTATTGCCACTTGCTGAATGCAGTTTACTGTTGAAGTATTATTCATATGAACCATGCATAATAACATTAAAGGATATAACACTAGGAGCCCTGGTGGTGCAGTGGTTAAACTGCAGTATTGCAGGTGAGCTCTGCCCATAACCTGGAGTTCGATCCTGACTGGTCTCAAGGCTGACTGAGTCTTCCATCCTTATGAGGTTGGTAAAATGAGGACCTATTGTTGAGGACAATATGAAAATAATGCTTACATTGTAAATCTTCTAGAGAGTGCTGTAAAGCACTGGGGATGGTATATAGCCTAAATTCTAATGCTATGCTATTACTAAGAAAATACAACAGAATTCTCCCCCCCACCCCAGATAACAGATCTCTTTGGTACTATCAAACTTTTATTATAAGTTCAGTCTTTTGTTTCTTGTTAATTCTATTATTTATGAGCACAAAAAGGGTTCATAGAGAGACCCCAAGCAAGTATGTAATCTATGTTCAATTTTGCAGTCATACTGCCTTCTAAGCCACTCATTTTAATGTCAAACTTGTAAAGAAATAGTGCTAATAATACTGTTTTCATATTCATAGATTTTATTAATGTTCTGGTATTCTGAATTTTGAAGCAAAGCATGTATTGTTAATTGCTTCTTCTTGACATTTCAGAAAGTCTATGTTGAATGGTACTAGTTTTGCAGAATTGGAAATGTATGCTACTGCTGAAACATTTTATAGCAAAATGTCACAATGTGTGGTTTCTGAACAAAAAGAAAATTCTGTGTCGCAAATCATCTGGAAAGAAAATAATAAAATGCTAGTATAATAAACTCTATATAAATGGTTAATGAATATTTGGAATACTGTGGAGATTTTAGATCCTTGCATATCAAAAAAGGTACCTAGTAAAGATGCATTAAAAATAAAATAAAATGGTCTGAAGCAATTCAGTGAAAAACATCAGAAAAACAATGTGAATAAAAGAGAACATGACAGAAGTATCTAAAATTATGGATTGCACACAAAAAGGTTCCTTCAAAATATTAGAATTCAGAATAATCAGTGAAGCAAAATGGGAGGAGTTTCATAAAGATGAAAGAAAATATTTGCTAATGAGCATATATTTATACAACCTTTTTATATATTAGTGCATATTTGTGTGTCCTGTTTTAAGATCTGCAAATATTATGAAAGAGAAGTATGTATTATTGTATAATAAATGGATTATTGATGATTATTTATTATATTATAAATATATATAAATCATTATATAATAAGTTATACAAAAATAGTCTCATGGAAATTGATAGATTATTGCATTTCATTAATTTGTAATATTATTATCCACACATGGGTACAGTTTTTGTTTTGTTAACTACATATTTTTATATTATTATAAAACAAAGAGTTCTGGTCATTTTTAAAAATCAAAATAGTATTAGCATACTCATAAAATAGCATTAAAATGTTGGAAGCACGATATAATTCTCACCCGTTCAAGATTGACTCAGCCTTCCATCCTTCTGAGATTGGTAAAATGAGGACCCAGATTGTTGGGGGCAATATGCTGACTCTGTAAACTGCTAAGAGAGGCTGGCTGTAAGGCACTCTGAAGCAGTATATAAGTCCAAGTGCTATTGCTATTATTATATTAGAAAACAATTCTTAATTATTTAAATTATTAACTGGCAGTACATTAACTTTATATAATATGTGCCATCTTTTATATTTTATACCTATTTTAAAATCTTTGGTCATGGTGTAGGAAACTATTTTAAATTAAACTTGTGCTACATAATCTGATTTAATTACTAAAGAAGTGTTATGGATTGCTACTTTTTATCTTAGCCTCCAATTTCTATCCTTTTCTCTGTTCACTTTCTTCTGTCAAATTTAAGCTTGTAATTTCTTCTGATCACAGATGTATCAGCACAGAGTAAAAGTGTTAGAATCTATTAATTTGAAAGGCTGATTTTCAAAAATAGTATTGTTTATATTACATGGTCTGTTCCTATAGGGTATGTGTACAATAATAAATTCCAAGCTAAATGTGCTTAAATCTTTGCAAATCCCATATAATCAATGAATAAAGAATAGAACATAAATTTGATCCTGCCAGTGATTATGTACTATTCAATAATAAAGTGCATCAAATAATGACAGGTATCTTGTAGAAATTGCTTAATCCTTCTGACAAGCTCTGGTTTCTTTTGATTTACGCTAGAAGTTACATGGGAAGACCAGCAGAAAAAGGTGAATGATACAGTAACTGATGAGAAATCATTTCTGACAAAGAAACATCATACCCCGCCAGGTTTGTCAGGGTTTGGAAACCATCTGAAAGCATGATACTATAAAATTGTTGCATTTCATGCTTTTGTAATCAATGTGTGTGTAATTTTTTTCTAAATTTGTGGTTCATTTGTTTATTTTTTAGTACGTAGATTTAGATTACTCATGTGGCACAGTTTCTTTTTTAGAGTAGCAGAAATTTTGTGTTAGAATGCAGATCAAATAGAAAAAGTGCTTGGCATAAATTAGATATTGAGCTCATTCCTTTTGTCATAACATGTGCGCCTAAAAATCAGAATTCAAATGTGTGGAAGTTTCCTGAATGATCAAAGCCATTTTAGAAGGATTGACTGGAACATTTTCACATTGGGAAAAGGGAATATAGTAAGGTTATTCGACAGAGATAGAAGAAGACAGTCAGAGTGGTGGATGGGAAAATTAAATGCAAGGGGAGGAATAAATAAGAGAAGATGAAAGAATTAAGTAAGATTAATTAAGATTCATCTAAAAGATTTGTCCTTAACAAGAAAGGAAAATAACAAAGCAAAAAACAATAAATTAGAACTTCAAATCCTTAGAAAACTGCCATTGTTGTACTTAAAAGTTGAATTTTGAGTAACCTAGAAGCACATATAAAGAGAGGTACTGATAGAAGCAGTAAGTTATATGTCTTATTTTCCCTGCTAAGGAAATGGATCCTAAATTTCTTAATGAATTATGAAGAGACAGTACTTTCTTTCTCTTCCTTCAAATTATATTTTATTGATGAAGAGGAAATTGTTCTTTCCAGAAACTAGTCTAATTGGGAAGAAGCATTTTCTCTCAATTTCTTGCTTACTTTTTCAGCTCTGGCACTTCTCTTCCTCCTCTGTATCTATAACAATGTCTAAAATAGAAGTCTTCAAACTTGACAACTTTAAAACTTGTGGATTTCGACTCCCAGAATTCCTCCTCCAATCAAGTTAGCTCAGGAATTCTGGGAGTTGAAGTCTTAAACTTGCCAAGTTTGAAGACCTTTGGTCTAAAAACAACGCATGGGACGTTGTAGGTGGAACTGTTTATTATAGCACAATGGATTTGCTTTTCTTTTAAAGGAACACTAAATGATTTTCTATGCATTATTGATGTGTTTTGATAGAAGATTAAAAAGAAACACTACATTAAAAGATGATGATTTTAAATTTGATCTCCATTTTTAATTTTAAATTGGGTTTTAAGGGTGGGGGGGGGTTTAGTCTTATTACGCAGCCGATTTAAATTTAATTACTTTTTAACTTTTGTATTTTCTGTGGGGTTTTTAGATGAGCTGTTCACCGCCCTGAGTCCCTTGGGAGAAGGGCGGTATATACATGTAATTAATAAATAAATAAATAAAATATTTTCCTCCTTTGTGGAATGATTATTTCTATATCTACATTGGGCTATCTTCTAATGTCAAAATGGATCTTAATATTTTTGTGATTAATATCCTTTTGAAAAGTTTCAATGACTGACGATGCTTTTAAAGATGGAAGCAGATTCTTTATGTTTTCTTTATCATCAGTCTGAATATCTACAAAGGGCTGATCTATAGTATCTATAAGAATATATATATATATATAACATTCTGTTCATTTGTGACTTTGATGGTCAGATTTTTTTGCATAGAAGGAGTTGTGATTTCTTTCAGTATAATATTTATGACTTGTTTTTAAATTTTCATATGTTAATTTCAGTTGCTTGCAGTTAAATGACTTATAAACTAAATAAATAAATAAATGAGAAGCCAGTTGATTTTTATGAATAGTATTTTACTAAAGCTTTATTAAGTTTAAATTTTGGTAAAAATAAATTATTGTCATAATTAAAATGATGGCTGTATCTTTAAAAGTTGTACATTTTAATAATACTGAATGAAAAAGACATTGCCTTGTAGTACTGGTAGTAATCCCACTGAACCCAGTGAGGTTTATTAGAAAGGATGCTTTGTCCTAGGTTGAACTTCAAATGGCTCCCAATATATTAAGACTTTTATAATGCAAGCTTGCATCTTGAACATCATATTTCCTTGGATGACATATTGGACATGCTTACTTTCTTACTTACCTATTTTTATTTATTCAATTACTTATACATTACCCAATATGCTGAGGCTGTCTAAAATGGATACAATCCATAAAGTGCATAAGGTGAAATAAAATAAAAACACTTATTTTACTTTAATATCTTAATACTTTAAACGGCATAGACCACAGTACAATAGTAAAGTAGCAGTTTGCATTTAATGATCAATTGTAACACATAGCATCAATTCATATTTATGTGTAATTTATTCTCGGTTACTCTAGAAAATATGTGTAATTTATTCTAGGTTACTCTATCTCTAGACTGAGGGAAGATGTTTCTTGTATTTTACAATATTATAGTGTTTCCTATAACCCAGATTCCTGGTGCCAAAATTTACTTTCCTTTAACAGAAAATCTACCCCGCCAGTGAAACTTCACTGTTCCCATTGGATATTTTGTTACTTCAGGAAGTGATAGTCTAGATAGGAAAGTTGTGAATTAGAATTGATTCAAAACTGATGAGTTATGCTAAGAGGTTTGTAGACTCCTAGAAAAGAAACTGAAAACGTTCCCAGAGAAACAATATTGCTTTTTAAGTACACAGACTTGAAGGATAATTTTTAATGTAATGTTTCTGATGGTTACTCTGCTTAAATTTGCTTCTGTTAATTATTTGATCATTAAATGAGATATAAAATACTTGAGTGAGGTACTATAATATTGTGAAAGAAGTATTCAATTGGATGCCATGAGTTCATTATTGACCAACTCAGGTCAACCTAGTCACTTTTAATATACCTTATGTTGCAATCTCACTTACACATTTATTTACAAATGTTCATCTAGAAAGAATTATTTTTGTTTGTCTTACACCAAAACTTATTTAAAAAATTAGAGTGATTAATACAGCAGCATATTGGGTTTCCTCTTTAACTTTATCTCAAAATGTTTAAACTGAATATTCTTGAGCAAAACTAAATTTTCTAGAAAATGCTTCTTATTTTTTCTAGACATAAGAAAACATAGAACATAGAATAGAAAGATAGATGAAACATTAAAAAAAAATCACTAACTTATTTTTCTGACCCTTTTCTGATCCTTTCTTGTTCAAATGGATAAATTACTCCTTTTAGTATTTGCTGTCTTTTCTTTTTCCCATTGACTGACTATGCACTACAGGTTTCTTTCTCAAACAATTGTGGCCCTTTCCCTCAGTGTCAGTTTTTACCTTCTGAGTACATCCACTCACGTCCATCTTCTTTGTGTCTCTGTCTGTCCATTGCACGATGTGGTAACAGAAGAAGTGGACTCATCACGGAGAAGAAACCCAGGTCTGTCTCTTCTACTGTTCTATTTTGTTTTTAATTTGTCTGCTGATCTTTGTCAATACATCTCTCATGTTTCATCTTTCATTGGGAGTTACACCTGTACACTTTCTTCCCACTTTCTCCGTCCCTCCCTAATTTTATCAATAGTGTATTAAAGCATATAAATTTTGGGCGGATTGGTGACCAATAGAAACAGTCAGCAACCCCCACTCAAATTTGTATGCTTTAATGTACTGTATAACATAAAAATTTGTATGCTTCAGTATAATATCAAAACATTATACTTCATCCTACAAATGTATATTAATAGTCTTCCATGGATTAAAATTTCTGGGTATTTAAAAGGATTAGCATTATTATTGTGGATTTATTGCTGCATTACAGTAATGGAGAATTTAAAAGATGCAATTCAGATATAATGTTTGATTGCATATGTGTGTATGTAAGACTTTGGGCCAGTCACATTCAGCCCAACTCTCACAGGAAAAATAGGAGGTGTAAGGTGGGTTGAATATGTCTCCACTTTGAGTTATTTGTAAAAATAATTAAAGCAGGATATAAATTAAATTAAATTTACCTTTTCAAATTTACCTTACATTTGTCTTTTCAAATGTAACTAAAAGAGGAAATAATGTCAGTAAAACTAAAATAGAATAATAAGAAGCACTTTGCTTCATGTCATTGACAATATAAATGTTTACACTATTTATATACAATTGCCAAAGTGTAGGATAGGGACATTGCATTGCAAAAAAGTTTCACAAGTATTAAAAAAATATCTCTGGTTCAATACTATGTTTTCAAAAATCCATTAAATACTGTCCCAAACATATTCTAAATTAGTGATAGCAATGTTACTTGTATGACAGACTGCATTTTTTCATTCCAATCCCATGCAGAAATCCAGCATCCCGCAAACTGTCCACTTCCCAGAATCTCCCTCCCATATGTATTGGAAAGATACCCCCATTAATGCAAGAAAAAAAAATCTCCTTTTATGGTCTGTCATGCTAGATACAAGTTTTTCCCCAACATTGTTAGTATAAATCTATATACTGTTAACATGGTTGGACTTGGCTATAATAGAATCTAACTAGGACACGGGGAGAATGATATTAGCAACATAAACAATTTATGTTGCTAACTGACTTTTAAAATTATTTATGCCACATTTTCCCTATTAAGATAAATAAATTTAGTCCTAGAGAAGTCTTATGAATGTGAGAAACTCTGTCCAGATTATAGCAGATGGTAGTACACACCTGATCTTAGATGATTGCAAAAAGTTAAGCAGAGTCAGACCTAATGAATAGATGGATGTGAGACCAAAAGGAAATTTCAGGGCTATATAGAGTAAACTGAGAATAAAACAAAATCCAAAAGTTAATACTAATGCTTTTCCATATTGTTGCCAATGAATTAATATCCACTCAAGTGAGACCTTATCTTTTTAAGCTGTATCTTACATAATGTAAAAAGATTCAGAAAGGGATTAGGATTTATCTGATGCAACATCCATACTATTCAGGATTTATTTTATCTATGATATCACAGCTTCATTGTAGGTTTCCTCTGATAAACAAATTAAAAATGTTTCTTTTGCAATAACCGGGAAGTCTAACATAATGGTTGTTACACTGGATTGCCACTGATGAATTGGTATATAGTACATGGAGGTGAATCTGTTAACTGGGGCCTAGCTATATGGATTACTCATGCCATATGAACATTCGCAGAGGGTTTCCCTAAAAACCTAAGTTCAGAGTTAAAAATTCCTAAGTTAGATTTTGTTTCATTTATTTAGTTTTATCTTAAAATATTAAGTCAGGTAAAATTAGAACATGTTATACTCCAAACTTTTGACAAATTTGAGACTGATATTTACTTAAGCTAAAATGATTCTGTAATTACATTTGCAGCATTATTCACTTGATACGAAAGGCAATCCTCTGTCCAATATTGCTAGAAGAAGATATAGACAAATCTTTGTTTCAATTTCTAGAATGCTTGCCCTTTTCAAAGATTTCTGTTCTATTTCATTCACATTTTCTTCATTAAAACTGCATGAAAATTCATATGGAATTTATATGCAAATACATTGTGGAAACATTTTTCTTCAGTCTATGTCATGTACATATTTTCCCTAATGTATAAATTTCAATGTTATATCCATATTTAGTTTCTATTTGATCTGAAATTTGTACTGCAATATTTCCAGAAGTTCAAAAGCCAAAGGATATTTGTGCTTTGGTTCTTATATTAGTTCAGATTACATTAGTTCATATTAAAATGCCAATATTATTTATTCAAGCTAAAACTGGCTTTTTCTCCAGAGCGTGAAAATAGAACATTGTTTTCCTAATAATCAAAAAGACAAAGCAATAAAATTCATAATTAGCTCACAATATTTCTTCTTGACATTACCATAGATTTTTTGGTAAATATTGTCAGAGTACAATGGAAGATCAGGAAGTCCCAAACTATATTATCAAATAGGAGGAAATGGTTTTGAAGGAGTTGAATTTCCAGTAGAGCACTCCATAATTCTTAGTTCATCAGAATGTATAGAGGTAGCACAAAACGAATGGGCATAGTTTCTGCACATGGAACCATAGGCTGGGATAAAGAGTTGGAGTTGGGTGACTTAAGTTTGCTCTGTGTACACATAGACAAGAAATTCAGAAGCACAATTGACTTGATTGCTCATGATGAAACCTAGATTTACTGAAAATTACAGAAGAGATGAAAGACTATGAAAGAACAGACTATTTTTTCATAGCATCAAGAATACATCTTAGAAATGGACATGGAAAAAAGGAAACCAGTGAAGGAAGCTACGAACAATGTTCTAAGAACATAGAACAATGATGAGAAAAGAATTACAAGTATTATATGATTAAAAAAAGATTAATTAACTTTTTAACAGACTGAACGGAGAGTGAATATGAAAAAAGAGGCTATGGAAACAGTTTGAAAGAATGTTATGAAACGACACAGAAGTATCTGAAGTTATTCTAATTGCGAGCATTACAATGATAGTGAAAGTATAGAGTGAAGAGGCTGTAGTTGAAGAAAAATGCATATAAAATAGTTGATAAAAATGATAAAAGATACTATATAAAGTTTATTGGTGGAAAAGGTAATTGCATAAAATGTAGTTCAAAGAGCAAGGAATTGCTAAGATAAAAAGAGGTACACAAAAAGTTGAAATAAAAATATTTTTGAAGTGGTTGAAAAGAGATAACTGGGAAGCCTTTTTTGCACAATGAATAAATTTAAAAGTAAAAGTGGTAAAATTATTGGACTGAAGCTAAAGTGAGAGAAATCTGGCAAGAATATTTTAGGGATTTGCATGGGAATGATGATAATGATATGTCGATGATTGTCATTGAAAGGAATATTATAAGTTATAAATTCTTATATGAATTGTTTAATTGGGGAAAAGCTAAAATACAGCAGTGGTTTGCTTCTGGATTTCTTTAACTTTCCTAAATTCATTACTGTGTATTGGAAGAATATCATTATTATTCCATAAATCAAAGGGAAAGATAAATTGCAGAGGAATTCATTTATTAAACATGTTGGGGAAATGTTTGTCAGAATTTTGAAGTTTGGGAATAAATAGAATGCGTAGCGAATGTTAACACTGAGCAGGGAATAAGAGAAGTTTGTTTGATGTCTCTGTGGTTACTTAACATATTTATAGATAAACGAATTAAAATGGTCATGGCATATTGGTTACGGATATAAATGTACATATACTACTGTAAGCAGACAAGACAATGTACAAATTCATGAATGGGTGATTCACTTTTTAAAAAAAATTTTTTAAGAGATTTGATTTTTATTTATTTTTCGCTCTCAACTCACTTTTCTAGTCTTCCCTGATAGGCAACAGAGTGGTTGATAGGTACTATATGTAAGCAACTAGAACAGGGGTGTCAAACTCAAGGCCAGGGGCTGGATCTGGCCCACGGAGTGCTTAGATCTGGCCTGCAGTGCTGCCCTGAAAACAGCAAAAGACTGGCCCGCGGTGCCTCTGCCAGTGAAAATGGAGCTCAGGAGGGCTGTGTGCGGCCCTCACAAGCTCTGTTTTTGCTGGCAGAGCGCTCAGGCCACCACAGGCAGCCCTGACACAAGTGACGTTGAGCTGGCCATGCCCACCCTGGCCACACCCATCCCAGTCCTCCAAGGTCAAACACAACCCTGATATGGCCTTCAATGAAATTGAGTTTGACACCCCTGAACTAGAACCTAATGTGAATGACTGAATGGTTAAAGTTTCAAAGAACGGTAATTATTTCTTATATTTTTATTTAAAAAGTAGAAAAGTAGAGTGGTTGTAAGTGACCATTAGTTCCTTAAATAGTAACTTGGATGTGGAGAAGAAGAAGAACTAGACATTTAAGCTATAGAAATATTAGTGACAATTCTGCTTGCTAAAAACAGGTGGAATGCTCATTGCATAAGTATTGTAAATGCTGAAACTTTCTGTCACTCAGGACATTGGCCAAGGGACATCTTATGTATATAGTAAAATTTCTCAGAAAGCATTCACTACCTCCAAAGTGCTCCTATATCATAACTTCTATAATATCAGTATACATTTACTGCCAAAATGACTGTTATTAACATTCACGTCTTTATACTTCAGTGTGAATTGGTGTTAATTTTTTTCAGTTTCTAACCTTTTACTAGACTAAAATAAATTAGCCTATTGATGATAATCTAATGTTATTTTGGTAATTCTCTATGGAGTTTATTTTCTATTTGATGATAATTTGCAATGTGAATCCAATATTTTAACTGAGTAGATATAAATTGTCTGGATAAATAATCGTTAGTAATTTTCAGTTTTATCCAGTTTTATACATTTTATAATACTTCAATTTCATAAATAAATTTATTACAAAGTTATATTTTATTTCTGCCTTAAAATTACAGTGCTATTTTGTACTGACTGTTATACATAGTTCTTACAGTCTTTTCTACAAGATCTTTCTGGTTTTATAGATTTTTAAGAACAAAAATACACATCTTGTTTTACGTGGGAATATAATAGTCAGCCATCACTATTAGAAACTCTGCATTGGTTTGCACATCTAACAACCTAGGATGGCATACATCACACTGTAATCTCAGGAAGAAAGTTGCATTTCTGTAATTTTGTTTAGTGTTTAATTACATTTTCTTTCCAATACAACAATGTAAAGGATCTATGTATGGTACTTTAGCTGTCTGCATATAAGAAGTACATATGGTATGAAAGCAATAATCAAGACCAGGCTGATTGATAACAAAGTATTTTTTAAATCAAACTTGTGCTTCTTTTTTGAATGTAAGTAATAAAATAGTGATGGCAAACCCTTTGGACTCAATGTGTCAAAAATTAGAAAAATGTCTAATTTGATTTTGCTGGCATGTCAAACATCCCTACCCCCCACCCCCGAACAAAAGAGAAATTATTCTTTATTCATTTTTTTTAAATGATCTGTTGCTTACTTTCTGGGAGAGATATATTTTTGTTGACAGGCCCCTGCAGCCTACCAAAAGCAGGAGACCTTCATTCTTGAAGTGGCTTTGAAGAATGCTGTTCTTCAGCTTCCGAAAACGGCACAAAATCATGCTAGTTCTTGTGTTATTTTCAGAAAGTCCTGAAGCTGTGCAGGAGCAAACACGGAGATTACATTATAGAAATTTAAACCATTGGATTTCTTTCACATTATAATATGCTTTATCTTTCACCTCATTAGGATGGAGACTTTTTCGTTTCTTTCAACCTTTATTCTGAGCTGATGAATTGTCTATTCATTTTCCAGAAAACTGTGTATGTGTCTGTCAATATGTTTCCCATCTCTTTCCTGAATCTTTATCAAGCTGTGAACATACTGTTGCAGAACTAGAAACAAAACTGTCCATCTTCCAGGTTATCAGGGAAGATAAAGACTTCTTGAACTGGACTCAGGAAGTACTTGGAGAATATCAAAATTACCAAAAGACCTCGGAAAACATGTCATAAAATCAACTGGAGGGAGCAGAGCAATGGGAAAATGTGTCATAAAGCCAAAATTCATTATCGAAAAGAGCTGCAGAATAGATTCCAGGGCATCATTTATGAACTTTTAAATTCCTGATGAAAAGCAGCTTCACAGATTAGGGAAGAAGACTTAAAAGTTCTGCAGAGGGAAAGATTTCTCCTTTTGCTCTGAAGAAAAGGAAATAATAATGATTGGGAACTCTTATTAAGAAAGACAAATATGAAGACAATTCAAGTGACTCTGAGGCTCTAAGAATCTGGAAGCTCTGGGATGTTTTCTTCACTAATTGCTTTTTGTCAATAATATGGTCCAGAAGGAGAAAGAAAGAATACAGGAAATATCTATTGACTACATATACGATGTCAGCAAGAATGGTGCTTTGGATTCTTTAAGAATAAGATGCAAGATTCCTGGCAAAACATAGATTGAACCTCAGAGGAAATGAAGGGACCCTGCAAAGAAGAATTAATGCTGTAAAAAAACCACACACTTCAAGACTTACACACATTTGGGAACATTCTTATGTTGGTTCCATTTAAATATTTCATCAGATTGATAAGTTAATAGCTAATTTTTTTCTGGAAGGAACAGAGAGCCAGAATTTCTTAACTCTTTGTTAAGAGTTATATTTCACTTAAGATTATGGAATTTTAAATAAATATTGTGCTTATTTGTTAACCTGGATCACATATTCTGATGGAAGTAATATTACATGCATATCATTGTGGGTTCAGTTTGAGAGCTGTTATTTAGTATTCTTGCAATCTTGATAAGTACTGGGTACTAATTAGAATAGGGATTTGGTTACTTTCTAGCCTTATTTGAAAATGACTTGTAAAATCTGGGTTTTTTTGGGGCAGGTGGAATGTGGATTCAGAATGGAATTACTATCTCTAATGAACTATTAAGTAACAACATATTTAAGACATTTGCAATTCCACAAAAGGAATATAATTGACCTAGAAAGGCTAAATGTCAGTAAATACAGTTAAAACATTAGACTAGATGATCTCCAAGGTCCCTTCCAACTCTTATTATTCTATGATTTTAGTGTCTCCATTGTTTGTGTTTAGTGTCCTTGAAATGTTAGTCACACCCCCATTTTAAAAGTTATTAATGACTTTTATGGAAACTAAACAATTTATTATTATCCAAAAATTAAGATTTAATAAATACATTTGGATCACATTCACTCAATTTGCAATACAAAGAGTACTTGCTAAGGAAGAACAATCATTTGCTGTTATGATGAAAAGATGACTTTGTGACCAGTGGTCATATTTAAAATCTTCATGGTACTGTAAAACAAAGAAAGGTGAAGTAAGATTGTAAGCACAGTCACATTCATGATTTTTTACTTAATGATTGCTTCATTTAATGACTGAGTTGCCCATCCTAATTGTGGGTTTCTGTTGGACCTCTCAGTGTATCATTAAATAAAATGGGGTTTTAACTAGAGGTGTAATAAATTTGACAGAACCTTAGTATATAGTATATATGCTATGCAGTGGTTTGGCATTGCTGGCTGATTCCATATTAGATGTTATGGTGAACCAGATTCTTCAAAAAGTTAAAGGCTACATATGTCAGTATTTGATTAAAATCTATCTATCTATCTATCTATCTATCTATCTATCTATCTATCTATCTATCTATCTATCTATCTATCTATCTAATTTATATAGCTACCCATCTTACAGACAACTCAGGACATCTCCAAGAAAGTCATGGATATCAATAAAATATTTCACCTCATGAAAAACATCAGATAGATTGTGTTTGGAGTGTGGCAAAAAATGATGACTCATGGAAAATGTTATATCCCCTGAGATTAAATGTCGGCTTAATGAAATTAAGTCAGTTCTCCTCTTTTGAATTACTTTTGTATTGACAGAGAGGCAAGACTGGATGATATGAGTCTTCTCCAACACCACAATTTGAAAGTATTACTTCTTTGGTGCTCAGCCTTTATGGTTCAGCTTTAAATTATTATCGGAAAAACCATAGTTTTGACTATGCAGACCTTTGCTGGCAAGATCATATCTCTGCTTTTTAATATGCCCTCTAGGATTGGCATAGCTTTTGTCCCAAAGAACAAGCATCTTTTAATTTCATGGCTGTGGTTGCCGTCTGCAATGATCTCGGAGTCCAAGAAAATAAAATCTGCCACTGCTTCCATTTCTTCTCTTTCTATTTGCCAGGAACTGATGGATGCCATGATCTTAGTTTTTTTAAATGTTTCAAGCCAACTTTTGTGTTCTCTTTTTAGTTCCTCTTCACTTTCTGCCATTAGACTATTATTGTTTACATCTCTATGGTTGTTGATATTTCTCCCAGCAACCTTAATTCTGGCTTGGCATTTCATATCATCTAATCTGCATATAAGTTAAATAATGAGACTGAAAATATACAGCCTTCTTGACTCGTTTTCCTATTTTGAATCAATCAATTGTTCCATGTCTGGTTCTAATTGTTATGTCTTGACTTGCACACAGGTTTCTCAGAATACAGGTAAGGTAGTCTGCTATTCTAATCTCTTTAAGAACTTGCTGCAGTTTGTTGTCATCTACACAACCAAAGACTTTAGCATAGTCAATGAAGCAGAAGTAGATATTTTTCTGGAAATCCCTTGCTTTTTCCATAATCCAGTGAATGATAGCAATTTGATCTCTAGTTTCTCAACCTCTTTGAAAGCCAGCTTGTATTACTGCTAGTTCTCTATTCACATGTTGCTGAAACCCAGTTTGTAGCACTTTGAGTATGACCTTGCTAGCATTTGAAATGAGCATAATTGTACAGTAATTTGAACATTCTTTGGGATTGGAACGTAAACTGTCCTTTTGCAATCCTGTTGAGTTTTTAAATTTTTCTGGCATATTGAGTGCAATACTTTAACAGCATCATCTTTGTTGTTGATAATGCTGTCTAAGGTCCACGACTTTGCATTCTATGATGTCTAGCTCGAGGTCAACAATTACAGCATCATTGTTATAAGGAACATTAAGACCTTTCTCAGTTGTTCTGTGTATTCTTGCCACTACTTCTTAATATCTTCTGGTAGATCTCTACCATTTTTGTCCTTTATCATTCCTATCTTTGCATGAAACATTCCCTTAATATCTCCAATTTTTTTGAAGAAATATTTAATCTTTCCCATTCTATTGTTTTCCTGTTTTTCTTTGCATTGTTTATTTAAGATGGTGTTCTTATCTCTCCCTGCTATTCTCTGGAAATATGCATTCAGTTGGATATATCTTTCTCTTTTTCCTTTGCACTTTATTTTCCTTCCATAGTTCTTCAGGCACTTTGTCTACCAGTCATGCAAATAATCAGGCCCTGTGTCATATAGGGCATCAAAGAGAATAAATAGCACCCAGTATACTTTGCCCAATAAAGATGTAACATGTCAAAGCAATTGGCACCACTGTGTGCAGCTGTATTGTAATCCGGTTGTTATTTCCGAGTGGTTTTCAAGGGCAGCCTCATCTAAAGTGCATTGCAACAATCTAACTGGAGGTTGACTAAGGCATGAGTGACTGTGGGCAAGGCTGCCTGATCCAGGAAAGGGTGCAATTATGGTGCAACCCTTCCCCAACCATGGCTGTCACCTGCTCATCAAACAGGAGACATAAATCCAGGAGCACCCCAAATTGCACCCCAACTCACTCCAGGGGAGTGTAAACACAAGAAGTCACCAGACTGTGGAGAGAGGGCCGAATAAGCCAAAATCACTTCGTATTGCCAGGAGTCAGCATTATCAGTTTATTCCCTCCACACTCTTACAGCCTCCAGGCACTCAAGTAGCACTGCAATAGCATCACTTGTCAAGTCAGGGTTAGAGATGTCTAGTTGGTATCATCAGTATAATGATGACCTCATACCTATGCCACAAGATGACATCAACCAATTGTTTCATGTAGATGTTAAAAAGGAGAAGGGAGAAACCTGAGCCCAACCCATACTGCAACTCTTAACACTGACTAAAACCAGCCACTAAGAAACACAAAATGGTGCCTACCACTCCCAGCCTCCAGAAGGTAACATAATCAATGGCTTTGAAAATCACCAAAAGATCTAGGAGATCCAGAACAGTTGCACCACTGTATCCCAGGCTCACCAAAGGTCATCAGCAAGCACAACCAGTGCCATCTCGGTGCTATACCCCGGCCTGAACCAAACTGAAAAGGGTTCAGATAATTTGTTTTATCCAGGGCCCTCTCTAGCTGCATGCCTTTCACCCTTTTAACAACCTCCCTCCAGAAAGGGAGATTGGAGTCCGGATAAAATTTATCTAACCACTGGGTCCAAGGATGGTCTCCTGAAAAGAGGGTGCACCATTTCCTCCTTCAAGACAGACAGTATCACCCCCTGTTAACCAGCCATATGCCATCTCCCACTGGGGGAGAGTCTAGAACACTGATAGCTGAGCTCATAGCTACAAATATTCTCTTGATTTCCTTGAGATCAATTGGTTTGAATTCCTGCCAGATGAAAAGGCTCAGACATGCCTCGGTCATTTCTGCCCAGCCAGTATCCAAATCAGAGCAAACTCAAGAAACTTTATCTGTCATGTACTGAAAATATTCCTTAAAGCAGCCCTGAAGGTGCTTGGTCTTTATCTAGAAAATGCCTGATTGCCTAAAACTGCTGCTAAATTTTGATACAGTAAGGGTGGAGAAATAATTATGCTTCACCACCCTTATCCCCACAAATAGTCCTAGCATAAGTTGTTACCTGTGCTTGGTTGGCTTCACGCTCTGTCCTGCTGCTATCACTTTATGTGTCTTGTGTTTCTATGTTGCAGACCTTCTCAGTAAACCAAGATGCTCAGCGAGATCTGTATACACAGAGAATCCACAAGATCAGTATCAGAGAAGGCACAAGTTCAGTATCCCTGTTGCCTTCTAATTCCAAGCGACATGAAAGGCTTCTGCTGAATTGTCTGCCATAATTTCAGGAAAAAGCTTCTTTCCTCTGAAACTGCACTGTGGCAGGCTGTTAATACACTCCATCTCCCTGCATTGAGTGGCAGCTGCTAAGAACTCTAGAACCAACAGGGAGTGGTGTTGTCCCTGGCAGGATACTGATATTAACTTTCCCTCAAAATAGATTGTAATGCCATTGTCCCAAGGTAAACACCAGATCCAGTGTATCAGGTCATGAATAAGTTGAACCAACATCATGATTGCCATAGTGGCCATGAACTCCTATGCTGCCTTAGGCTGTGGGCCTAGAAATGGCAGATTGAAATCCCCCAGAAGTATGAGGCGGGAAACAACTGCCAGCTCTATCACCAGGTTCAGGAACTCAGGTAAGAATGCAGTTACACTGCAGGAAGAAGATAAATCAACAGCCATCCCTACTTATTTATTTATTTATTTATTTTTCATATTTCTATACCGCTCCCTCTCCCAAAAAGGGACTCGGGGCGGTGTACAGCCTAATAAACACATAAAATAGATACAAGTTAAATAGAATTTAAAACCAAATTAAATACATATATGGCTGCATCCCGTCCGACTATAATTAAATATTTAAAATCCGGGATAGATAAAAATTTAAAAATCAGATTAAAAATTAAAACCCTTATTGAATTTAAAACCCCAGAGACCCTTACTGGGCCAGGCCAGCCTGTTTAAAAAATAGGGTCTTAACTGCGCGCCAGAAGGTCAGGATGTCTGTCATGGCTCGTATCTCCGGTGGGAGATCATTCCACAGGGAGGGGGCTCCCACAGAGAAAGCACGCACCCTCGGGGCCACCAGCCGCCAGCGATCAGGCGGCGGTACCCCAAGTAGGGTGACCCTGTGGGAGAGTACTGGGCGGCGGGAGGTTGTTGGTGGCAGCAGGCGGTCCCGTAGGTACCCAGGTCCCGAGCCATGGAGCACTTTAAATACCATCAGTACCACCTTGAATCGAATCCGGAAGGCCACAGGAAGCCAGTGCAGCCTGTGGAGAAGTGGTGTTACGTGGGCGCCCCGAGGCGGAGGTTTCTGCAGGACAAAATCACTCAGATCCGGGATGAGTTGGACTCCGACTGGGCATCTCCGGGCGGGGGGGCGGAGGTGGATTTCGGGGAGGTCATTTGGGATGAGTTCGATCCTGTTACTCTGGAGGACGTGGACAGGATACTGGGGGGCTTAATGCCACCACCTGTTTATTGGACCCGTGCCCCTCCTGGCTGGTATTTATTTATTTATTTATTTATTGAATTTCTATACTGCCCCTTCTCCCAAAAAGCGACTCGGGGCGGTGCACAGCCAACTAAAAGCAGACAATATATACAATTAAAAACAGATTAAACAATTAAATCAAGGCCGAAATATAATTTAAAATATAAAACTAATAGATTTAAAATTTAGAAATTTTTTTAAAATTTAACAACCTAGTTAATTAAAACCCCAGAAAACCGTTACTGGGCCAGGCCGGCCTGTTGAAAGAACATGGTCTTTACTGCGTACCGGAAGGTCTGAATGTCGGTAATGGCCCGTATCTCCGGGGGCAAATCATTCCACAGGGAGGGGGCCCCCACAGAGAAGGCCCACACCCTCGGGGTCGCCAACCGGAAACGATCAGGTGGCAGAACCCCGAGGAGGCCAACCCTGTGGGAGCGCACTGGGCGGCGGGAGGCTGTTGATGGCAGCAGGCGGTCCCATAAGTACCCAGGTCCCAAGCCATGGAGCGCTTTGAAAACGATCAATACCACCTTGAATCGGATCCGGAAGGCCACAGGAAGCCAATGCAGCCCGCGGAGAAGCGGTGTCACCCACGCGGCTGCATTCTGGACCAACTGCAGCCTCTTCAAGGGCAGCCCCATGTAGAGAGCGTTGCAATAGTCCAAGCGGGAGATGACAAGGGCGGACGTGACTGTGCGAAGTGTGTCCAGATCCAGAAAGGGCCGCAACTGGTAAATCAGACGAATCTGACAAAAGGCCCCCCTGGCGATGGCCGTAATGTGATCTTCTAAAGACAGCCGTACATCCAGGAGGACACCTAGATTGCGAGCTCTTTCCATGGGGGTCAAAATTTCTTCCCCCACGGCCAGCGACGGAACAAGCTGGCTGTATCTGGGCGCAGGAAACCACAGCCACTTGGTTTTGGTCGGGTTGAGACGAAGCCTGTTAAGACCTATCCAACTCTGCACAGCCTCCAGGCACCGGGTCATCACTTCGAGGGCTTCGTTGGGGTGGCCCGGGGTAGAGATGTACAGTTGAGTGTCATCAGCGTACTGATGGAACTCCACCCTGAAACCACAGATGATCTCACCCAGCGGCTTCACATAAATGTTGAACAGCAGGGGTGAGAGCACCGACTCCTGAGGCACCCCACATAATAGGGGCCTCGGGGTCGACCTTTGTCCCCCTGTCAACACAAATTGCGAACGGTCGGAGAGGAAGGAGGAGACCCACCGTAAAACGGTGCTTCCCACTCCCAACCCCCCCAACCGTCGCAATAGGATACTGTGGTCGACAGTATCAAAAGTCACTGAGAGATCTAACAGGACCAGGACAGAGGAACAACCCCTGTCCCGGGCCCTCCAGAGATCATCCACCAACGCGACCAACGCCGTCTCCGTGCTGTACCCGGGCCTGAAGCCCGATTGGAAGGGGTCGAGATAACTAGCTTCATCCAGGTACTGCGGGAGCTGACGTGCCACCACACTCTCTACAACCTTCGCAACAAAGCGAAGGTTGGAGACAGGACGATAATTTGATAATAATGCTGGGTCCAGGGACGGTTTCTTGAAGAGGGGCCGCACCACCGCCTCCTTCAAGGTGGCGGGTAAAAGCCCCTCTCTCAAGGAAGCATTTATAATACCCTGGAACCAGCCTCGTGTCACCTCCCGAGTGGCCAAAACCAGCCAGGAGGGGCACGGGTCCAGCAAACAGATGGTGGCATTCAGTCCCCCCAGTATCCTGTCCACGTCCTCCACAGTAACAGGATCGAACTCAACCCAGTTGACCTCATCGATATCCACCCCCGCCCCCCCGCCCGGAGATGCCCAGTCGGAGTCCAGCTCATCCCGAATCTGAGCGATTTTGTCCTGCAGAAACCTAGAAAACTCCTCAGCCCGTCCCTGCAAGGGATCCTCCCGTGATTCCACCTCCAAAAGGGAGCGGGTCACCCTAAACAGGGAGGCTGGGTGGTTTTCCGCGGACGCAATAAGGGCGGAGAGGTAGGACCGCCTCGCCGTCCTTATCGCCACTAAGTACGCCTTAATATAGGATCGTAATAGTGTTCGGTCAGATCCAGAGCGGCTGGCCCTCCAACTACTCTCTAGGCGTCTTTTCCAGCGCTTCATCTCCCTTAGCTCCCCGGAAAACCAAGGAGCCACTTGGGATCGGCACCGGGTCAGAGGCCGCAAGGGCACGACCCGGTCAAGGGCCCCAGCGGTCACCCTATCCCAAGTGGCCACCAAGCTCTCGACCGAGTCGTGTGTGTGAGTCTCGGGAAACGGCCCAAGCTCCATCAGGAACCTATCTGGGTCCATCAGGCGCCTGGGGCGGTACCATTTTATCAGCCCCGCCTCCCTGCGGCAGGGGGGTGCAGAATGGAAGTCGAGTCTAAGGAGCGAATGATCAGTCCATGACAGGGGTTCCACAACTACATCCCCTATACCAAGATCATTCTGCCACTGATCAGAGACAAAAACCAAATCCAGGGTGTGACCCCCCAAGTGAGTAGAATCCCGAATTAGTTGGGTCAGGCCCATGGCTGTCATGGAAGCTATGAACTCCTGAGCAATTCCCGAGGCCCCACCGGCAGATGGCAGGTTGAAATCCCCCATGACCATAAACCTGGGGATCTCAACCGCCAAGCTGGCTATGACCTCAAGGAGCTCAGGCAGGGCCGATGTCACATAGCAGGGAGCCAGGTATGCGATCAACAGGCCCACCTGAACCCTGGGACCAAACTTCACGAAAAGGGACTCACATCCGGTCGTCTGAGAAACAGATATTGATTTGTTACCAGTCTGAATGTGATACAGGAGAATATAATGAAGAGAATGATTAGAAAACCCTAATTACAAATATTGTGAAATGCTTTCACTTCCCCTAGAAGTAGCTTTATGATTGAATAGAAGCAGATCAAGTACTGCATTCTACTGCATATAACATATTACTCAGGTTGTGTCTTGATGTTTTATCCTGGGGTGGGCAAGCTTCTGCCTTAGTGTATTATTGGATATGCAAGTATGTTGTGTTGGTTGAAAAATAATCCTGTTATTTCTCCAACGTATGGAATGACAACATTACTTTGTTGTTCTCTGCTTTGTATATTATGGAGGAACTCCTGCTGGGTCTTTTTATGGATTTGATAAAGACCCAATTGTGATAGCCACAAGTTCTGTGGGCTTCCTTGATGTGTTTTAGTTCTTTTTTCCCCCTCTTTTCTGGTACACAATCCTTCAACCTGGTGGTGGAGGGCTCTGATAAGTCCCATTTTGTTGTCCAGTGGGTGGTGAGAATCAAAATGTAAATGTAAAGTGTAAATGCAAATGTAAGGGAGTAGTGAACATTTCTTTCAGATTCTAAGACACCTTGGTGATATCCCTGAAAAGCTATCTCCCAATGTACCATGACAGATAGTTAAGCTGGAATATCCATTTTATATAAGCAGCATTGAAAAAATTAGATAAATGTGCTCCTTTTATTATTTTAGCCAAATTTGTTTTAGTTAAACGATATATGTGATCATTATTAATCCACACCGAGTATGCATTAAAAATCACCAAGATGGAAAAATAACTTATTGTGCACAGTCACTCATGTTGTGGTCATCTCCCAGAAGGATTACTGCAATATGGTCTGCAAGGGGCTATTCTTGAACAGTATTTGGAAGCTGCAACTGGACATTTTTGGAGACCTCTTGGTTGGGACACTTGTCACACTGGCTGTGATTTTGTTTCTGGGTGCAATTCAAGGTGTTGGTCATTATCTTTCAAGTCCTTTATGGCATGAGTCTAGGCTATGTGAGGAACCATCTCATGCCAATGGGACTAATCTGCCCCATTCATTTCAGTGGAAAGGGATTGCTTGTGGTCCTGTCAGCCAAAGAATTTCAGTTGGCAGAGCCTTCAGGAGAAGAGCCTTTTCTGATTTGGCCCTTGCCCTCTGGAATATTCTCCCATTGAAGATGAGGTTTTCCCCCTCCCCCATGCTTCTGACCTTCCTACTTGCTCTGCCTGGGGCCTGCTACCTGAGGGTGGCTGATGGGGTAAAAAAGATTCTCATCCCCATTATCTTGCTTTTTAACTTTTAACTATTCTATTATTATTATGTTATTCAATTTTTTTAATTTTAATTTTTAAACTCTGTATTACATTGTAAGCCAACAGAGAGTCGCTATATCACTGAGATAGGTAGCCTAGAAATTTAATAAGTAAAATTTAAAAAAATATTGAATAATAGAAAATTGCCAGAGGATATTCTAAGTCTGTTCTTTTTATGTGTGAATAACACCACAAGACTTCCTTCTTTCTTGTGTCCTTGAGCCTCTGAAGGGGTTTTTGGGGATGAACTTTTTAGTCCAGGAATGGCCATTACTGAGGTAAACTTAAGCTTATGAGTGTATATATCTCTGTTGAGACAAAATTGATCCCCACTTTTCTAACTGTAAAATCCAGTTGTTACTGATATCTTTTGTCATGGTTCTGTCAGATCCTGGTTTGGAGGAGGAGGAGTTGAAACTGGGACCAACTGACGGGAATGACACACTCCCCTTGGAATGAGCAGAGAGTCCAGGGGCAAAGGGCAAGGCAGTCCCAGGGACATCTGGCAGTGGAAGGTGGGCAACCGACCAGAGAGACACCTGCAGTAGCAAGTCAGCTGCAGAGGAACAGTGGAGATGATAGGCTCTAGACTACCTCTGATGAGGAACAGTTGTCTCCCCTGCCCAGTGACATGCAGAGCAGAGTGGAGGAGGACCAGATGAAGTTGGTGAGGTTGCTCACAAGGAAGCAGTCCCATCCTTCTTCACAAGGAATACCTGGGGAAGGCTGATTTAACCAGACACTAGGGGAAAATCTGTCAGGAACCCCTACTGTTTTCTTTGATGCACACCTTCCTGGCTTTCATGAATACTGCCTTGTGAATCTTGCATCACGTTTTTTGGCTCTGAACTTTGGACTTCATTTGTGGACTTTGGACTTGGCTCTTTGACTTCAGACTCTCACACCATGTTTTGTTTTTTGGAACCATGGACTGGTGTTATAGACTTGGTACTTGTGGATATTGTGGCTTCCCTCTTGGCCTCCGGGGGGGCAGAGGGTCAGCCATAAACTAGAAAATTCAGACTGAGGGAAAATTGAGGGCTGGGCAGAGCTTTACTGGCAGCATTACTCTACTTAATCTCTGCCTTGCCAGTATGACTTGGGTCAGAACACCTCTTTTCTTCCTAATACAGTATGTAGTTCTGAGTAGTTTTTGTATTAACAAACAAAAGTTTGTTAATACACAATACAAGTTTATTAATACATCTAATCTGTCATTAGATTTTGCTTTTTAAGAAGTGAGTGTCAGTATTCTGGCAGTTACCCCAATTAAATCATGAGTCTCAAGCCAAACTTCCAAAACTTTAAAAGGATTTATTGGGAATTAACATGTCCGGCACTGCCTGGGTGTAGCCTACTCTGACACAAAATTCATTGTTACCCTTGACCCTGATTTTCTTCCCACCGCCTGGGTGTATCATAATTCATAAGAGGCACATCCATAGTGAAGAGTCATCAATCATGTTCTGCAGTTAGATATTTGCACAGCAGAAACTTCAGTCACCTAGTTACTATCTTTGAAAAACTATGTATGGAATGCACTTTCGATTTCCAAGCTGCCCCACTGCTCTTTCAAACCCTTTCTCCCCCTCCCTTTCTATTGGCAAGTCTAAAAAGACCATAGAAATACTTTATGAGTTGACAGTGAGTTTACTAGGAATTCCTGTGCCTATGCTGTCATGAAAGCAGCTTTTATGTCTATGTTGTGTCTAAAGTTAAGTTTGTCACCACTTTTTTCTTTTGAATGGGTAATATTACTTTGTGTTGGTATCTTTCTGAAAAGATAGCTATAATTAATAATACCTTATGCATATCTCTATTTGAACTAACACTTTTAGATACCAATGTTGCTTGTCATCCAGTGTTCAATAATTGTACTAATGACTAGCTGTGAATCTCTTTATTGGGTAGCATTTTTTGATTAAATTAATTGGACATATACATAGGATGAAAAAAAATTACCATAGAATGTGGCACCATAGAAATATTAATTAATAAGTATTAATAAATACTTCATTTATACTGATAAGTGGGTTAGCCTTAACATATGGATCTTAATATTTTCCTAAGGGCTGATAACATACTTGCATTCACATAAAATAAATTTAAGTTATCTACTTGTATCCATAGAGAAACTGATGGATATTAAAGGATTTATTTGAACCATATACTTTTTTAAAACTTGAATTAATTCCTATAAGTTTGGCATTATAGCAGTATCTTGGCCTGTCAGGAATATGTGGCATTAATCTGGAGATTTTTTTATTAGATGGGTGAGACCCTTATTTTAGTAACAAAGCAACCTGAAACAATCATTTGATTCTCCAATGAATTAGGGTAGGTATGCTGATGTCCTATATTTTACATCTCATATTGTTTGCATCATACAGAAATTTAAAATGTGGGCCAAAAATCCATGTGCCACATGGGATTCTGGTCAGAGACTAGCTTACTGGAATGTAGTTGGGGTTCTTATACATACCCACTCACATATACACCCCCCAACACACACAGACAGAAACAGAGACAGAGAGAGACAAATACAGAGAGAGAGTCAGATACACACATACTGATAGATTACTTGATTGATTCATTATGTGCCCTCAAGTCAGCATTGACTCCTAGGTAGATTTTGGCCATGATGATCTGTCCTAACCTTCCAACTATACATTCATCACATCTGCTTCCATCCTCCTTGCTGGTTGTACTATTCTCTTTCCTGCTACCCTTTTCAGCATTAGAGCCTTTGATAGAGAGCTAGCATTCATACAGTGTGTCCAAAGTAGGATAATTTGAGCCTGGTCATTTGTGCCTGTCATGAAAACTCTGGGTTGATTTGTTTGATAATCCATTTGTTTGCTACTCAACTAAATACTGCAATGTCACTGCTGTCTAGGCAGTTGTATTTAACCAATAGTCTATTCTTTTCACTCAACATTTTTTAAGTCTTCCAAAGGACTGTCTTTCTCAGTGTTCATTTAGCTAGTTTCTAATAAGCCAGTATTTAGGACATTCTGACTCAAAGCAATGCTTTGTTACAAATTAGTTATTTGCTTAACTTACCATTGAGAACACTTTTGAATCAGGTCCCACCTTAGCCATGACAACCAACTGGTTGAGCTTAAACCAGTCACTCTCTCAGGCCAACCCACCTCACAGGGTTATTATGGGAACATAGGAGGAAATAGATATTTTGGATAAGTTCTCTGGCTTGAGTTATTTGTAATAATAATAAAGGCGGAATATAGATAAAATGGAATAAGAGAAAATAAAATGGAATAAGAGAAAATAAGATAAGAGAAAGAAAAATACTCTAAGCTCCCATACAGTGTAAACTGGGATCCTTATAACAGTGAAAACATAGTGACACAAAACATAAATGAAGCATTTAAGGTCACATGATTTATTTGTTTATTTTCATTCTGTTTTGTTTATATTTACAGCATTTAAATACTACAGATTTTAACAGTATTGTATATGGAGTTATAGTGTCCCCATTTGCTAATGATGCCAATTATTTGAAGTAATTAAAACAAAGATACAACAAATTCTGCCAAAATAATTTCTCTAGATTATAGGAGTGGATTTAAAATGACTCGTAAGTACGTTCCTAAAGATATGCACCAAGGGGCATAGGAGGGGGAATCAACTTAATTTCTATAAAACAATAGTAATTCATCTCTAAAGATTAAGAAAGTTATCACTTGATGCACTGTGATCCTTACAAGTTTATGTGATAATAAATTAGTACTCAAGGTGCCATTAAATGCTGTCATTGGTTTTGATACAGTTGCCCTTCTAAAATAATTGTTCTATAAGCACCGGTGAGTTTGAATTAGTGATGATACACAAGAAAGCTCATCTACCATTTAACTGATGAAGTTTAATAAAGTAATGGCTTCATTAAATTTCCTTAAAACAGGAAAATATGGGAGTTTATTAAAGGAAGGATAAAAACTGCCAATATTCTAATGACTTTTTACAAATCTGATATGATCAAATTTAGACTATAATATATTTTGAAAAAGTGTATAAGTAGAAAAGATGAAGAGAAAGGCAGCCAGTGTAATAATTCAACTAGAACAAGAACTGAGTAAATCATTTGTGATCTCTAAAAACCATAATGTCACTGTTTTAACTATCTGTGTGTAATATCACGAAAGATGTTTTCCAATGTTTATTCTACTCTCAGAAAAAATACTATTCAGTTGATATCTTACAATCATATAATTCATCTCTAAAAGTTAATGTTATATCTGAAAACTTTGACCTCATTCTGTTGTTCTGTTTACTAATTTATGCACATATATTTATTTAAATATTGTGCTGAGCTCAGTTGTGATTGATATGCAAATTACATGTGCAGTTCTCTTAATTACAATTACTGAATACTGGGTGTAGTTCAACGTTTCCTACATTTGTTTAATGGTTTAGAAAAAAGGAATCTATTTTGAAAAATGCCTTCATCTGTTTGTTCTATCTTGCTTCTTACAGATTTCAGTTTTGATGTTGTTTATAGTGTTCACAAAGCCTGTTGTGGTTTTAATGCTCCATGCTACCACAGAGTAGAAGTTATAGTATTGTTCCTCTAATCTAGACTAAAACTAGCTCATTGTATGATATGGCTAATGTAGTCATTTTGTTGGCATCTTTTGATAGCATTTCCTTCAAAATGTTATCTTATGCCTGTTTTTGTTTGACATTTGATACCAAGTATTATTAGCCAAAGGGGGGAGGAAATAAATTTTCTGTTTAGAGGTTTCATCTTTAAAGAAGTAGTCCTAGAAAATTAAAGTCAATCTATTTTTCACGATTTGCAAATGGTACATGTATAATTCATGATATACTAGCATGTTCCAAATAAAGAACTGGCAAACCTTTCAGATACTGAGCACAAAAAAATTAAAAATAAAAGTGCACATTATAAAAAAAAAATTCAAAAAGACAGCATTTCAGCTGTTACCCTTCAGAACTCATACTAGCTCACATAAGAACTGGGAAAATTTGTGAGATTTGATGATCTAAAAAAATCTGAGGAGTATAACATCTTAAAAAAGACAATTTGGGGAATTCTTCAGATACCATCTAGTTCTGTCGAGCTCTGAATACCTCCGAGAGTCATTCTATCAGAATTATCATCATGTCTAGTAGGCCGTTGCTGATTCAATGCATGAATAATAGAATTCAATGCGTTTAAAATAATAGAAATACCTGTTCATGTTACAGTTAAGCTAGCCAGGTCTATATTGTTGCTATATGATCTTTAAAAGGATATAGATGAACAGTAGATATTATATGTTACTTGTTTCAAACTTGTCTGTTTTCAGTGTGTTGTTTTTGGAAAAAAACATTGATCCCACTCCCCCATTTGATAATTTATGTGCAATCTTAATCTTAACTTAAAATATAACTTACATGGTTGAAATTAAAACAGTTACATTCATAGTGGTCTTTTGATATTTACCAATGAAGTTGTCTTACTTACCACAAACAAAATCATAGACTTAATTTTTGTTATATTTGAAATAATTCTTAAATGTTCTCCATCTTGGTTAAGAATGCTGAAAGTGGTTTGGAATTACACATTCATGTTTTATTTTAAATTTGACAGGTACTCTGGATATTGAAGAGAGAAATCGTCAAATGAAAATGAACAAATACAAACATGTAGCAGGATCAGATTCGAGACTGGAACAAGATTATCATTCCAAGGCAAGGGCATTTTGTTTTGAAAAACAGCAAAATATGCAATTGTCTGACTTGATGAGGCAGTAGGAGGCTAGTAATTGTTTCATGGATAGCATATTTAATTAAGAATGCAATACTGATATGCATGTTTATACTGGGAAGTAAATTAGACTATAAGAATTCTTTTCTTCTCCTAACTTTTCTCTTACCCAAGTTTCTAGAACAACCCTTACAAAGGTCAAAGATTTTAAGAGAGCCCTATGGTTTTGTTGTCTGACAGAAACCTCACTTTCCTTTTATGCACTCATATGTGCTCTCTGCAAAAAGTATGAAAGACAAAACAGTCTATAGCAGTAGTATTTACTCCCATGAGAATGTATATAGCTAGAGCTAAATGATTCTGGATAATTTTCAAATTAATAATTGTGCCAAATTCATTGTGATTCTATGTGAATAGGAACTAGTTTACCAAGTTTAGAAATTACCAGGAATGTTAAGCAAACACACATTTTAAAAGTATTAAATGTCAAATTAATTTTGTGGTGAAATGCAGTAATCAGCCATGAGTTTAGTAGCCCATAAATGATGATGAAATAAATATCTGAAGGTTTAATGTTAACACCCTATTTTCCATTCTTTACCCTTGTGTGTAAAAATATTTTAGAGCCTTCTTTTTTGTAATTCAACACTGAGGGCTCCAAGATTCAATCCTCTATGTAATATTGGAACATACTATTACCAATGTGAGCAGATGATTACTATGTGGCACATAAATGTGAGGTATTCTGATACATATGGATTTACCTTGATATTCAATAAGATAAATGCATAGGAATTCAATTCCTTAGCTCTTTGGAAGAGCTACATTTTCCCCAGGAAGCCTATAACTTGTCCTATGTAACTGCCTCACAATTCTAGGAAAAGACTACTTTCTTGAAGGAGTTGCAAACTGCAGCTATTTTGTGCCTCATACATTCTGCAACACCATTTTGTAACTCAATCCAAAGCTCCGTACACCCCTACAGATAGTTTTTATTGAATTCTGTATAGAATGATTGGCTGATAGTATTATCCTTACTGTTGGAACACAAAACCTAATCCTGAATAAACATCAGTCAAACAACATTACACTATGTCTTGCTTATTCATCTAATTTGATTTAAAAAGGACTGATATACTCTTAGTAAATGAGTATGCTATTTGACTGCTCACCATGTGGCAATAAATATTTTCCTTATATTTATTATAATCTTAGAAATATTGGTACAAATGATTTGTAGCTGACATTATATATTCAGTGTTTGCTTAAAATGACTACATTTCCTGTCATGAAATGTGAATTATTTTATGAAGTATGACTACTAGCATTGATAATATGGTGGGGGTTTTGTTTTTGAAATTACACCAATACATTTTCACCAAGTGGGTTACTTTGCGTTACTTTCAGGTCTTCAGAGAACCTTTTCAGGGGGTAATAGTGCTTCTGCCAGAGGGAGGAGTTGATAACTAAAGACTGTGGTTTTTGTGATGGATAATATTGAAGAAATGGATCCCCAGGAGGGAGGGTTTGCATTCCAGAGGAGTAAGAGTCTACTTAGCCCAGTTATTAAGTGGGAGAGAAAGAGGGTGAAGAACAGGGATGTGATTCAACCAGTGTAACAACCGGTTCAGAAAACGCGCACTTCATGCTCATGCAGAGGGTTTGCTACTGACCTTCTCCTGCAATCCTGCACTTTCCCTGTGTGTTAAACAGCTGATACGCAGCAATCTGCTGTGCCGTGCAAAGCAGCTGAGTTGAAAACCAGGACATAAAGGTCAGAATAGAGCTGGGGTGGGTGGAGTCAGCAGCTGATTGTCGGAGCAAAACGGTTCGCTCACAGATGATCCTTGGAGCTACTGATTCAGCCGAACCGGGCCAAACCGGTAGAATACCACCCCTGGTGAAGAGAGGCCCTCCCTAATAGTTTACATATTGTAGATGCGGATAGTAGAATCTTCTCAGTCTGGCAAAATTTTGTCTACAGTTGTGAAACAATAAAAATCTCAGCTTGGAGGAATTGGCAAGTGTCATTCTTGGTTTTGGGGCTGACAGTTTTAGCCTTCTTTTAAGATGGCTAGTGGACTTTCACAAAATGATTTTTTTTGTTTTTTGTTGAATAAGGTTCTGGTCTCATTAAGATTATTAAACTCTTCTACATTAAATTAATATTATCAAAATGAAAATTAGATAGTATGGATTCCAGTTTTGTAGTTGGCTATGTAGAACATCTTGGATAATTAAACATTTGAGCATTGACTGATTGACTAATTACATTACATATGCATGAAAGTTACAAGCTTCAATATTCTGCTGTGTGCACACTCACATGCATATCTCTTACAGCGCTTAACCCTCAGACATTATGAAAGTGCCTTAACGCATAGGTCACATAAGCTTAAGCAGAAACAAAATGTGCATTTTTTTAGATATGCACATTTTGTACATAAAATATAAGTAGTAATAATTCACTCTTTGCAGTGGATGAAGCTAATTCCACCTCTATCACTTTGAGCTAAGATTCTATCATAGATGATGGCTACGATTATGAAAAAAATGAAAATATAATGTCATAAATCCCAAA
This sequence comes from Bungarus multicinctus, assembly GCA_023653725.1. NCBI lineage: Eukaryota > Metazoa > Chordata > Lepidosauria > Squamata > Elapidae > Bungarus > Bungarus multicinctus. The sequence goes on from CM042846.1 coordinate 73,597,445, forward strand.
CCTTTAATATTTACATCTTGACATCACAACATATTCTTCATTCCATCCCAACCTCCATTGGCCAAATGTCAGTCAGAGATTATCAGAGATTTCAAGTTCTACTATACCCTGTGGCACAGCCAGGCATTCGTTCATTATAAAGGCCGTGATGGAATATATGTGAAGCTCATACATTGATGAAACATATATAGAATGAATCATGACTGATCTGACATTTATGGACTGAATAATTATTCCAACATAGGACACATTTTTTACACTGTATTTGTTTGCTAAACTTGAATTTGCTTCTTCTGTACGCAATCGGATATCTAATCTGTTTAGGAGTACATTTGAAAAAAAAAGTGTGGATATTTAACTTAATAAATTAAATCAATTGATTTAAATTAGTCAAATTTTGCAGGCATATGTTAATCAAATTTAATGATTCCATTGAATTAAGATGAAGAATGTTGTTCTTTACTTATGCATGAGGTAAGGATTGCATATAAAACAATACTACTGGTTTATTCCTAAAATTGCAATTCTGCTGACTTTTATGTGAAAATGAAATAATAGGATTGGATATATCATGGAGGAACTATGAATTCTGAAAAGTACTAAGAGACATCTAGAGTGATGCTAGAGAAAAACAAGGGATAAATCTGACTGGACATGATTTAAGAGATGCAATTAAGCCCTAAGTGAAATACCATGATTATTCCACTCTTATTATGCCTGCAAAGTGCTGCCCAGTGGCCCTGTTCAGCATCACCCAGTCCTTCCTGGGACAGCAGGGCTCAGGTAATCATCTCAGGTAATCATCATTCCCTATGGAATGATCTCCCCCCGGAGATACGGGCTATGACGGATATTCTGACCTTCCGGCACGCAGTGAAAACCCTATTTTTTAAACAGGCCGGCCTGGCCCAGTAACTGTATTTGTGGTTTTAACTAATTTTAATTGGGGTTTTATTAGTTTTTAATTTTTAATTGAATTGAATAGTCAGCCGGATCAAATTATTTAATCTATTTTTAATTGTATTTATTATATATTTATTGTATATTTTTAGTAGGCTGTACACCGCCCCGAGTCCCTTTTTGGGAGAGGGAGCGGTATAAAAGTGTGATTAAATAAATAAATAAATAAATAAAATAAATCTTCAGGGCCGTTCAGAGGAATTTAAACACTTGATGGACAAAGTTGCTTGGATTCATTCCCAGCTGGAACCCATCCATTGTCAGAATCTTTTGAGATGTCTGGAAAGATCTTATCTGTTTATCTTTTGCAACCATTTAACCCTGTTGAACCTGATGAAATGGACAGGGTCTTTGATGCTGTCAATGCAACCACATGTCAGTTAGATGAAAGTCAAGGATGGTGGCAGCCAAGCAGGTTTAGGCAGTAACAAATTCTTCGCTATAGAGAGGATGTTTCTGGGACCTTTTAAAGCTGCCCTGGTTTGCCCCTCCTCAAAAATTATCTCTTGATCCCATCTGTCTGGACAATTTCCATCCAGCCTCCCACCTACCATTTTAGGGAAGCTGGTAGAGAAGGTGGTTACATGATAGCTTAAGAGGGTCCTGGATGAAAGGGATTATCTAGACCTCTTCTTATCAGGTTTCAGGCCCAACAATGGGACTGAAACAGCATTGTTTGCAATTGATGATACGTAGTGAGAATAGCATGGGATAATGGATCCTTGTTCACACTGACTTCTCAGCAGCCTTCGATATCATTAATCATGGAACCCTTTTGGGCTGGCTATGGATTGTGAGCTCTGTATTGGCTATGTATTGGATTGCATAGTCTTGTGCTAGCTTGACTCCTTTCTTGGTCCCAATCAGTGTTGACAGGAAGTGAGAGTTCCAATCCACGGCCACTCCTTTGTGATGTGTGCAGGGGTTGAGACCCCCTCCACTCCTTTTTATCATCCACATGAAGCCACTAGGTGAGATCATTCACCATCCTGGGATGAGGTTCCATTAGTATGCTGATGATACTCAAGTTTACAGCTCCATCCTGGGTGACCCAAATGTTGTTGCTGCTGCCCTCTCAGAATGCCTGCAGGCTGGTAGGGGTCTGCATGGGGGACAACAAACTTCAGTTGAATCCTGGAGAGACCGAATGGCTTTGGGTGTGTGGAACCTGGGGTTCCAGGACTTAAACACATTCAGTTCTGGATGGGGGTTGCACTATCCTAGATAGATTTGGTGCGCAAATTTGAGATTTATCTGGATTCATGAGTCCTGTTCAATGAACAGGTGGCAGTTGTGGCTAGGAGAACTTTTGTGCAGCTTTGTGGCATAGTTGCACCCATTCCTGGATTGGAAGTCCATGCACTCACTCAAGCCATGGTCATCTCACATTTGGACTACTGTAGTGCACTTTATTTGGAGGTACTCTTGAAGAGTATCCAGAAGCTTCTGTTGGTGCAAAACACAGCTGTATAGGCAGTTCCTGAAGCCCCTAGGATGGCCCATGTTACACTGCTGTTCTATAAGTTGTATTGGTTGCCAGTTTGCTTCCAGGTCCAATTTAAGGTACCTGTGAGTCCAACCTATCTGAGGAACTGGCTTGCTATAATGGGACTAGCCCATTCCCCCGCAGCAGAGGGGTCATATTGTGGACCCTATTGGTCAATGAATTTCAGATTGTGATATCCAGAAGAAGAGCTTTTTCTGCCATGGCTCCTGCCCTCTGGAACGTCGTGCCTCCTGAGGTGAGATCTACATTCACCCTATTGGCCTTCCAAGAAGGTTTGAAACATGGTTATGTCAACTAGCCTGGGGTCCCAATGGGTATGTGGATTTTGGAGATGTCTAAATATAACATCCCACCTTCTCTCTAGTTTGCTTCTTTTCTCTCCATCTAGGTCAGGGGTATCAAACTTGTGTCGTTGGGAGTCATCACATGACATATTGTGACTTTTTTCCCCTTTGCTAAACTGGGCATGGGCGTGGTCAGTGCGTGATGCATCCGGCCCATGGGCCATGAGTTTGACAGTCCTAATCTAGGTCAATTTTATTTTAACTGACTTTTAAATTTAATATCTCTATATTTATATTACATTTAAACTGATTGAAACTCATCTAGAATCAGGTAGCATGTAAGTTTAATAAATACATAATGAACAATTTATCAGTGGAATGGCTTGCCTCCGGAAGTTGTGGATGTGCTATCATAGGAGATTTTCAAAAAGAGACTGGACATTCATTTGTCCAGAATGGTATAGGATCTCCTGCCATGGTCAGTGGGTTGGACTGAAAGACTTCCAAGGTCCCGTTTAACCCTATTACTTTATTATTTTATATTCTAATAAATATTTCTGAGGAAAACATAGGTTTTTTTTTTTAGCAAAATAATTAGTACAAAATAGGTTTCTATTGTAAAAATTGCAAAATCTGCATGCAAACTCCCACTGATTTGTGAAGGTTATGGTTCTATGCATTTCTACTCACACAGATGCAACAAATTAAATGAATAAAATTGCCCTTGCAGAAAAGACAGTTGTAGCCCTCATTTGTATAGAACTGCTGAATATAGATTTCTTGGCAATAATACAAAAATGACCTTTAAAGACCTTCTTCCAAGATGTGTTTTTTAGTTTAGAAAGTCTGTTCTATTTTGTAAAGTATTTTTTTTTTTCCTTTGGACATTGGAAATATTTTTTTCATAAAATGAAAAGGAGAAAAATTCTATTTGTTATAAATAGAACCAGCTAATATCCTATAATTGTTATAAGCAGAATTCTAGGCAGAGATGGTATTCAGCAGGTTTTGACCAGTTCTGGAGAACCGGTAACATAAATTGTGAGTAGTTTGGAGAACCGCCAAATGCCATCTCTGACTGGTCCCGCCCCCATCTATTCTCTGCCTCCCGAGTCCCACCTGATCGACTGGGTCTTCTTTTGTTGCCCTGCACAGGAGAACGGAGCTGGAAAGCAGGCTAGTAGGGTGGAGAGGGAATGGGATTTTGCAATATCCTTCCCCTGCCACGCCCACCAAGCCATGCTACACCCGCCAAGCCACACTCACAGAACCAGTAAAAAAAAAATTGAATCCCACCACTGATTTTAGGCTAAACTGGCTGATCAAGATTAGTTTTGGGAAAACTGGCATTCACTTAAGGCTTCTCTTCAGAAAGCTGTACAGGACAGTAGCTATATGGGAAGAAATTAAACTAAAGCATATTCATGCTTTATGACCTTTATTCATCATCTTAATCCAAAGTGTGCTTTTTTAAAGGACAACTGAACTTTCTTGGTTTTTTTCCTTGAAAATGTTTTGCTGCTTATCTAAGAAGCTTCTTAAGTTCTGAAGAAGTTGAACTGAAGAAGCTTCTTGGATGAGAAGTGAAATATTTTCAAGAAAAAACCCTCAAGAAAGTCTAGTAGCCTTTTGAAAAAGTATAACCATGGGATAACCAGGACCTGGATAACTGAAATCTCCATAGACACCCAGCATCTTTACTTCTCATTCTCTGGATGAATTACAATAAAGTGATATTAATATGAATTTTATTGAATGTCATTTTAATGTTGTAAAAAATATTTGTGTTAGAAAAGAATTCCTCAATTCAAGTCATTAATAAAATGCTGAAGAGGGTCAGATTGAATCTTGCAGAAGAACCCACTTAATTGATGATCAGTATTTAGAATTTTTTTTGTATTTCCCCAAAATGTTGGTATTTGTGTGTTTCTGTGTGATTAATGTGGTTATCTCACATTGAATCTGTTTTGATTCAATAACCTTACAAATATAATACATTATTATTAGATTAATATTATCCCACTTGTTAATTGGTAAGGAATCACTGATTTTATTATTATGATTTTTGAACTAGTTACATATCAACTTATTAGTCAGGTCATCCTGTCCATGATTTAGCTATTTGGCTAGCCAGAACGTTATGAAATATTTTTAATTTTTTTTTTGTAAAACTGAGAAATGTTGTGTCTCCAGAATTTTCATTTTTGATGATAGACATAACTTTTTCCAGTTCCTGATCAGATGATGTTTTATTAGTTCTCTGGGATTTCTCACAAGATAATATATACTGTAAATACTTAGCTAATATGTTCTCCAGCATACATATTTCATAATAGATAATTAGCTGCAGCTCTCTTTTTAGTGCTATCATAAAAATCTAGAGAGGGACAATAGAAAGTCAACTGATAGCCCTCCAGGGTGGACCAAATGTGGAAACCAAAAACAGGCTAGCTGTTGCTACTTTTATTATAAGGTCATAGGAACAGAATCCTGCAAGTCTGAATTCACTTTCAACCCCCCCCCCCCTACTTTATCTTTATGAAACTAGGGATAATAATATCTGAGGCATTCTCAAATTACATTTCTACCCCTTAGTCAGATTTCTTTTATCTGTTTTCTTGATTGCAGCTCTTTCTCCTATTCCTCAAGGTTATTTCTTATGCCTATAACATCAACACTGTTGATTCGCTATTGTAAATAATGTGTTATTAATGACAACTAATATTTCATCAAGAAACTAGAATGCAGATAGGATGCCTCATTAGAGAGGCATGAATGAAATTTTGAATAGACTAGAAGATTTAAGTAATTTAGAGATCTTAGGGACAGATATGGAGATAACAGATAATCAGAGTTGGAAGGGACCTGGTAGGTTATCTAGTCCAACCCCCTGCCCAAGCAGGAGACCCTACACCATTTCTGACAGGTGGTAGTCCAAGATACAAGCCAATTTAATAGAGATTGAAGAAAGATGTTGTATTTTTAGGTTATTTTTGTCAGCATATGTCATTATTAAGCTAAATATACTCTTGAGTTCTGAAAAATATACTTTGGAGTTTAGAATTGAGAAACCATGCTTTGGAATTGAGAATAGTAATTTATCTTATTTCTTTAGCCTTGATTAATAAGTACAGGTAGTCCTCTACTTATGACGACAACTGAGCACAGAATTTATGTTGCTAAGTGAGAAATTTGTTAAGTGAGTTTTGTCCCATTTTACAACTTCTCTTGATATATTTGTTAAGTGAATCACAGCATTTGTTAAATTTGTAACATGGTTGTTAAATGAACATGGATTCTCCATTGACCTTGCCCAGGGGTGGGATTCAATTTTTGTTAACAACCAGTTCTGTGGGCATGGCTTAGTTGGTGGGCGTGGCTTGATGGTAATGTGACTGACTGGGCATGGCCAACTCAACATCACTCACATTGAGGCACGCATCTGCTCACCTGGCCTCTTGTGACTGTGGGGATGCTGCAATAGTCGTTAGTGTGAAAAATGATTATAAGTCACTTTTTTCAGTGCCATTGTAACTTTGAATGGTCACTCCACAAAAGCAAAGTACCAGCAAAGGAGAGGAAAAAAACTCCAGAGAAGTTCCTGAGACAGGAATTCTAGTCCTGCCAAGAATGTAATAAGGGTTAACAGAGAGGCAGTTTCTGTAAGCAACACCAGAATGTTTCCTTCCTGCCTTCCTTACAGGATTAGGCCAGTAATTTTTTCTAACAACCGGTTCTCCAAACTGCTTAAAATGTTAACAACCAGTTCTAGCAAATAGGTGCGAACCTGTAGAATCCCACCCTTGACCTTGCCTTTCAGAAGGTCACAAAAGATGATCACATGACCTCGGAATACTGCAACCATCATAAATATGAACCGGTTGTCGAGCATCTGAATGTAAATCACATTGACCAAGGGAATGCTGCAGCAGTTGTTAAGTGTGACAAATGGTCATAAGTCCCTTTTTTCAGTGCCGTTGTAACTTTGAATGGTCACTAAACAAATTGTTATAAGTCAAGTATAGGATATAAACAAATATTGTTTTACTTTGCAAATCTAAATTTTACTTATCAATTTTTATGAAAACAGCAAATGATTAATAAAGCCCAAAAATCAAAGGTAGCAAAACATGATTTGTTGGTAAACCAAGACTGGGGAAATTCATCTGTACTTATAAAGTTTATCAGCTATGATGGCTGGAGATAGGAATGGGGTTTTTCTGAATTTTTGATCTAAATAGATTAATTTTCTTGAAATAAAGAGTTGGGGGATGAATTATGCCAGCTTTAGCCTGGAGGTATTTGAGAGGCATCACAAAGGCCCTCGCCTAAGAAGCATAATGCTATTTATCCAGGAGATGCCTCCACATTTTTTTCCGAGTAGTTGATACTCCAATAACAGATGCTGGAATGCTAGGATTTCATTGATTTCAAGGTACATATTTTGTCTAAAACTATAGTACTGTAAACATATTTTATATACATATTTTATATACAGAAAAATGGCGACCGGAGGATGTCGGGCTGACGGGCTCCGCTGCCGCGGCCGAGATTCGGGGTGAGTCCCCCTCCCCCCGGGTCCTCACCCGTGGCAGGGGTGGCGAAAGGACCCGGGGGGGGGGTGGGCGTCCCCGAGGAGGCCGTGGGGGTGCGGAGGAGGCTGTGGAGCCGCTGTGGAGCCGCTGGACGGCCGCCGGGGCTGCGGTTGCCGCCGCTGAGGCCGTTCGGGCTGCTGCCGCCAGAGCCGCCGACGGGGCCGCTGCTGCCGCCGGGGCCGCCGGCGAGGCCGCTGTTGCCGCCGGGGCCGGGGCCGCCGGCGAGGCCGCTGCTGCCGCCGGGGCCGCCGGCGAGGCCGTTGCTGCCGCCGGGGCCGCCGGCGAGGCCGCTGTTGCCGCCGGGGCCGGGGCCGCCGGCGAGGCCGCTGCTGCCGCCGAGGCCGCCGGCGAGGCCGTTGCTGCCGCCGGGGCCGCCGGCGAGGCCGCTGCTGCCGCCGGGACCGGGATCGCCGGCGAGGCCGCTGCTGCCGCCGGGGCCGCCGGCGAGGCCGTTGCTGCCGCCGGGGCCGCCGGCGAGGCCGCTGCTGTCGCCGGGGTCGGGACCGCCGGCGAGGCCGCTGCTGCCGCCGCTGGGACTACTGTTGCCGTCGGCGCTGCCGCCAGGACCGGGGCTGCCGTTGCGACCGCTGGGGTTATCGCCGGTGGCTGTCGTTGCTGCTTCTGCTGGGGCTGCCGCTGCTGGTGATAGCTGCCGTCGTTGCCGGGGGCCGTCGTCGCCGCTGCGGGGCCTGCTGCGGGAGCCGCTGGGGCCGTTGCCGAGGCCGGGGCCGGGGCCCCCTCCGCTGTTGCAGGTGCGGAGGAGGCCATGGAGAGGCCGGAGGGGGCCGTTGCTGAGACCGCCGCCGCTGCCGCTACCGTTGGGGCCGTCGCTGCTGCCCCCGCCGCTGCTGTCGCTGAGGCCGTTGCCGGCATGGAAGAGGCTGTGGGGAGGCCGGAGGAGGTCACCGTTGGGGCCTCTGAGGCCGCCGCCACTACCGCTGGGGCCGCTGAGACCATCATCGCCGCCGCTGGGTCCCCCGCGAGGCCGGATGCCAGCTGTCGGTGGGTTGCAGCTGCTGCGGCCTGGACTTGGGTCCCACCTGGTTCGGCCTTTGCCTGGTCGTTGGCAGTCAGGGAAGATCCAGCCTAAGACAAAACTGACATATTCCTCACAACATCTGTGGGCCCTGAGAAACGTCCCCCTATCTCAGAGTTGGCCCGCTTGCCTTTCCAAGGCCTTTCTCAAGGACGGATCTTGGGATCCGGAGAGATGGTGGGGTCGCCGGAAATGTGGGAGGGAGGGTTGTTTTTTAAATTTTTAAGTAGATTCTTAAAGGGGTTAGGGTTGGCCGGGCGGGGTTTGGGGGACACCCCGCCTGGGGCTGGGTCCGGGTCGTGGGTTGAGCGTTGCCGGGAGGGTTTGGGATCGGACGGGGCTGTATTGAGGATGGGGGGTTGTCCCAGGGAGGGTGATTTTAAAGCGATTAGTACGGTGAGCGGGAGAGGCAGATTTGGCGGTTATAGGGGGCCACATTCTGTTCTGGGAGCACGCCCCCGCTATTTGTCGGCGGTGGCACGCTCCGACCCCCTTGTTATATCCCGTTCCCCGGGGGGTGTGAGCGATCGGGCCCGGGGCCTTCGGCTGATGTTGTGTAACGCCAGGTCCGTTATTAATAAGGCCCCCCTCATTTATGATTTGATCTGTGAGGGGGGAGCGGACCTGGTGGGTATTACCGAGACCTGGCTGGGCCCAGAGGGGGGAGTGCCCCTTGTGGAGATGTGCCCAGCCGGATTTCGGGTTTTTCATCGGCCGAGGGCCCAGGGGAGGGGCGGGGGTGTTGCGGTGGTTATTAAGGAGGATCTGTGTCCGAGGGAATCCACTGTTTCTCAGACGACCGGGTGTGAATCTCTTTTCGTGAAGTTCGGTCCCAGGGTGCAGGTGGGCTTGCTGATCGCATACCTGGCTCCCTGCTATGCGGCATCGGCCCTGCTTGAGCTCCTCGAGGTTATAGCCGGCGTGGCGGTTGAGACCCCCAGGCTTATGGTCATGGGGGATTTCAACCTCCCTTCTGCCGGCGGTACCACGGGGATTGCTCAGGAGTTCATGGCTTCCATGACAGCCATGGGCCTGACCCAGTTAATTTGGGACCCTACTCACGTGGGAGGTCACACCCTGGATTTAGTTTTTGTCTCTGATCAGTGGCAGAGTGGTCTGAGTGTAGGGGACATAGTCATAGAACCCCTGTCATGGACAGACCACTCGCTCCTGAAGCTCGACTTCCGTTCCGCACCCCCCGACCGCAGGGAGGCGGGGCCGCTTAAATGGTACCGCCCCAGGCGCCTGATGGACCCGGATAGGTTCCTGATGGAGCTTGGGCCATTTCCCGAAGCTCACACACACGACTCGGTTGAGGGCCTGGTTGCCACCTGGGATAGGGTGGCTGCTGGGGCCCTTGACCGGGTCGTGCCCTTGCGGCCTCTGACCCGGTGCCGATCCCAAATGGCTCCTTGGTTTTCTGAGGAGCTAAGGGAGATGAAGCGCCGGAAAAGACGCCTAGAGAGTAGTTGGAGAGCTAGCCGTTCTGAGTCTGACCGAACACTTCTACGATCTTATATTAAGACGTACTTAGTGGCGATAAGGGTGGCGAGGAGGACTTACCTCTCCACCCTTATTGCGTCCGCGGAAAACCGCCCAGCCGCCCTGTTTAGGGTGACCCGCTCCCTTTTAGAGATGGAAGCGCGGGAGGATCCCTTACAGGGACGGGCTGAGGAGTTTTCTAGGTTTCTGCAGGACAAAATCGCTCAGATTCGGGACGAGCTGGACTTCGACTGGGCATCTCCGGGCGGGGGAGCGGGGGTGGATATCGGTGAGGCCATTTGGGTTGAGTTCGACCCTGTTACTGTAGAAGACGTGGACAGGGTGCTGGGGGGACTGAATGCCACCACCTGTTTGTTGGACCCGTGCCCCTCCTGGCTGGTTTTGGCCACTCGGGAGGTGACACGAGGCTGGTTCCAGGGTATTATAAACGCTTCCTTGAGAGAGGGGCTTTTACCCGCCGCCTTGAAGGAGGCGGTGGTGCGGCCCCTCCTCAAGAAACCGTCCCTGGACCCAGCATTGTTATCAAATTATCGTCCTGTCTCCAACCTTCGCTTTGTTGCGAAGGTTGTAGAGAGTGTGGTGGCCCGTCAGCTCCCCCGCTTCCTGGATGAAGCGAGTTATCTTGACCCCCTCCAATCGGGCTTCAGGCCCGGGCACAGCACGGAGACGGCGTTGGTCGCGTTGGTTGATGATCTCTGGAGGGCTCGGGACAGAGGTTGTTCCTCTGTCCTGGTCCTGTTAGATCTCTCGGCGGCTTTTGATACTGTCGACCACAGTATCTTATTGCAGCGGTTGGAGGGGTTGGGGGTTGGAGGCACCGTGTTGCGGTGGTTCTCCTCCTTCCTCTCCAACCGCTCGCAATTTGTGTTGACGGGGGGGCAGAGATCGTCCCCAAGGCCCCTGCTTTGTGGGGTGCCTCAGGGGTCGGTGCTCTCGCCCCTTCTGTTCAACATTTATGTAAAGCCGCTGGGTGAGATTATCCGTGGCTTTGGGGTGGAGTTCCATCAGTACGCTGATGATACTCAGCTGTACATCTCCACCCCGGGCCACCCCAACGAAGCCGTCGAAGTGATGTCCCGGTGCCTGGAGGCCGTGCGGGGTTGGATGGGTCGTAACAGGCTTCGTCTCAACCCGGCCAAAACCGAGTGGCTGTGGTTTCCTGCGCCCAGATACAGCCAGCTTATTCCTTCGCTGGCCGTGGGGGGAGAGGTTTTGACCCCCGTGGAAAGGGCACGCAACTTGGGTGTCCTCCTGGATGTGCGGCTGTCTTTGGAAGAACATATTGCAGCCGTCACCAGGGGGGCTTTTCATCAGATTCGTCTGATTTACCAGTTGCGGCCCTTTCTGGATCTGGGCGCACTTCGCACAGTCACTTCTGCCCTCGTTATCTCCCGCTTGGATTATTGCAATGCTCTCTACATGGGGCTCCCCTTGAAGAGTCTCCGGAGGCTGCAGTTAGTTCAGAATGCAGCCGCGCGGGTGATCGTGGGCGCCCCTCGGGGCGCGCACGTAACACCACTTCTCCGCAGGCTGCACTGGCTTCCTGTGGCCTTCCGGATTCGATTCAAGGTGGTGCTGACGGTATTTAAAGTGCTCCATGGCTCGGGACCTGGGTACTTACGGGACCGCCTGCTGCCATCAACTACCTCCCGCCGCCCAGTACGCTCCCACAGGGTCGCCCTACTTGGGGTTCCGCCACCTGATCACTGTCGGCTGGCGGCCCCGAGGGTGCGTGCTTTCTCTGTGGGAGCGCCCTCCCTGTGGAATGATCTCCCCCCGGAGATACGAGCCATGACAGATATCCTCTCCTTCCGGCGCGCAGTTAAGACCCTATTTTTTAAACAGGCTGGCCTGGCCCAGTAAGGGTTAAAGGGGTTTTAAGTTAATAGGGTTTTTAAAATTTTAACTATTTTTAAACTTTCGGGATACAGCTATATTTATATTTAATTCGGTTTTAAACTCTATTTAATCTTGTATTTTTGTATTTTAATGTATTTACTAGGCTGTACACCGCCCCGAGTCCCTTTTGCGGAGAGGGAGCGGTATAGAAATATGATCAAATAAATAAATCAAATAAATATAGCTTACAGTTCTCTGCTCCTTTTTTACATTATCATATTTCAAAAACCTATGACTATAAATGAAACATTTTATACCAGAAGTTTTCTTGTTCGACAATTAATTATAAGATACTATTATAAATTCATCTAAATTTCAGATCTGAAAACCCTATTTGCAGTTGGAAAACAAGTATTTGTTTGTTTCACTAGGTTTTTACAATATTTTGGAAATTTTCAGGGCTCAGGTTCGACAAAATGTGACACACAGAAATAGACTATATTTTTTGTGGAAAGAAATTTGTTTATGTCAGTATGATATGTAGATATAAAAACAAGTGCCAGAAATTAATAACAACAAAAAATGTCTTGACATATACACAATGTGGTATACAGAGGTATAATTGCACGTGTTTTGTCAATTTTGTCAAAGGAACAGCTATTCACTTAGATAAATCTTAAAAATATATTTTAAGGTTTCTTTTTCTATGTTTAATATTATTTGTTTCCAGCTGCATTGGGTAGTACTTCTAGAAAAGATAATTTATCCATTATTTTAGAAAGTTACCATGAAAATAAAATTTATTTTATGCTTCCATTAAAGAAGGAGCAGTCAGTTGTGGCAGCAATTTTTGAATGTTTTGAAAAATGAGGAGAAAATGTTTATTTAATATGTCACTTAATTATATTGTAAGGTATGAATGGAAATATTTATGGGATCTTCCGTTTCAAGTGGTAAAATAAATTAATTGGCGTTGGTTCCACGTTATGGTGAAATAGATATATAGCAGTGTAATTGCCTGACTGGTCTCAAACAGCAAAATGTCTTGAGCCAGTTCTTAGTTCTATTTTTTTGAACTGTAGAATAATTTCAAATTTGGGTAGGATTGCTGGGAAGAATGATATACTGTACTAGGTTATATAACACAATGAATCTCAAGAATGGTCTTATTTGGATCACTTTTTAGAAATATATATACAGAAAATCTTATCATTCAAATTAAGCTTCCAAAGAATGCTTATTTTTATACAGGTAGTTCTGTATAAAGGACCATTTTATTGAGTGCAAAATTGTTATTGCTAAGCAAGACAGTTGTTAAGTGAATTTTGCCCCCTTTTATGACCCCTTTCTTGCAACAGTTATTAAGTGAATCACTGCAGTTGTTAAATTAGTAACAGTTGTTAAGTGAATCAAGCTTTTCCATTAACTTTGCTTGTCAGAAGGTCACAAAAGGTGATCATATGATTTCAGGACACTGCAACCATCATAAATAAGAGCCAGTTGCCAATTGTTGGAATTTTGATCATGTGACCATGAGGATGCTGTAATGATCATAAAGTTTGAAAAAATGGTAATTCACTTTTTTCAGTGCCGTTGTAACTTTGAATGATCATTAAACAAAACTGTTGTAAGTTGAAGACTATCTGAATACTGAGTTTTAGAATACTGCAACTCAGTTACTGTAGAGCAGGGTTGTCAAACTCATGTCGTCAAGGCGATGTCATGTGACATATCGGGCTGGGAGTTTGACAACCCTGCCGTAGGGGGGTACTGGGTGTCATGTCATTAAAAGCTCTAATGTGATTATTGCCTGGCCATCTACCTCTAATATTATTGAAATATATGTTAGTTTAAAAACGGGTATGGGAATTGGTATAGCCGTAAGCCTGTTAGTATAGCCGTAAGCCTGTTAGTATAGCCGTAAGCCTATTAGCAAAGGAAATAGGAGTTACTATCAAAAATTCTTTATAATTTCCACCTCCATATCTTTAGACGAAAGTGAGGAGATAGAAATGGGTGCTAGAAAATGATATAGTGACGAGTATATAAGGGTACATGTCAGCTATGCCAACTTTTACTTCAACACTAAAACTATATGTTCAATTTAGAATCTTGACAGTTTTTGAAAAGCATCAATTGCTTGTAGATTTCTAATACGGATGTATCACGTCTAACCTTCAGAATCTATAATATCTTCCTTTTATATTCAGAATTTTGTTCATATAAAAGGCTTGATTAAAGTACAAGATCACCGGATAATAAAATTAGACACAAAAAATCTAAATTAAATAGCAATTTTATTTAAGCAAATTAGAATGTTAAACTTGCAGCCTTCATTGGCATGGATCAGAACTATCCATTGAATTGTAAATGTATAAGATTAGTAATAGGAACAGGTGTTATTCCTGTCAAATGAAGAACTCTATGTCAGCTCTGAGATTCAGCTGCCAAGATTGTTATAAGGAATGCAAGGGGTGTGTGTGGAGGAGTTGGAAAGTTCAAGGTTATTTCGTATGTCGCATTTAAAAATTCCAGCTGCAGTTAATTGGTTCTCGTGATTAATGAAGTGTAGGAAGTGGGAGGAGAGAAGGTGGATTTTGTGAAACACACTGAAAATGACTTTCACTTTTGGTAATGCTGTAGAAGTACCAGAGCTGTTCCTAATAAATCAGTTGGAGATTATACTTGTCTTGGAGTGATTGATTACAATGGACAATTCCGGATGCCTAACACTCTACTTTTATGATATGTTAATTGACATAGTTAATAACTAACTACATTTGGACTTCCAGTAGAAAGCCTGGAACCATTCTACATTTATTCTTGCTTTCTTAACTAATTTACTGGTTAATTCACTTGTTTTAATCATTGAACAACCAGCTGTCAGAAGTCATGACTTCAGTCATGTCTTATATACTTCCTAGTACTCAGTTATTTTTAAATAAATGCTAAAATCTTGAATTGACTTGTGATCAGTAGCAATATAGCAACATTTTCAGACTAAAGACTAAAAGGGATGCACTCTTTCATCTAGTTATGAAGAATAGTGACCAATGCAGTGTCTATCTCATATCCAAGCCTAAATCTCAGTTTAAATTTATGCAGATATTATTCACAATTTCTATAACTGACATCCTACCTCATTCTCAACCACTTTTCTTTAAATATCCATGTTGACTGGTTGAATGGTGGTATCTTGAGAAGGGGACACACCACTGACTTTTAAGTCTGGAACTATTGACCCTCTTTATAAGAGGAATTTGCAATCATTTAAACCCAGTACCTTCTTTCTTCACTGTAGGTCAAACCAATTAGGAAGGCGAAGGATTATGCCCACAAATGAGAGTGCTCTTCTCATAGAGGACAGTGGTCATTTCCCCAGAATTTACACTTTTGAACAAATCCCAGATGCCATCCTTGTCATTTTAGATTCTAGAAAGCATCTCATTTGTTTTCAGATGGAAGCAGATCGTTAATCTCATAGCAATAGAGATAGAACTTAGACTTATATACTATTTCACAGTGCTTTACAGCCCCCTCTAAACAGAGTCAGCATATTGCCTCCAACAATCTGGGCCCTCATTTTACCGACCTCAGAATGATGGAAAACTGAATCAACCTTGAGCCAGTGAAAATCAAACTTCCGGCAGTCAGCAGAATTAGACTGCAATACTGTATTCTAACAACTGTGCCACCATGGCTGTTCTCATGCCCTTCACTCCCAAGCTGTAGATTCATAAAAAAGAAAAGCGGAGATTGAATGATTAAGATCAAAAGAACTATACTATAGACTGGGGTCCCTAACCTCCAGTCTGTTGACTGGCAATGAATAACACATGCTAGAAACCGGGCTACACAAAGAAGCAAAACCCCATCTACACAGAAAAACCACTCTCCACAGAACTGGTTCCTGATGCCCAAAAAGTTGGGGGCCACTGCTATAGACATATTTTGCTTGATTCATCTAAATGGTAAACTATAAAGAATGAAAAAATTTTAAAAATAGCTGCAGATTCCCTCTCCCCCCCAAGGGCATTTAACATGTAATATATGCAAAGTTCAATAAATATTTTTTTTGTGATGTTTGAGTAATAATGTTTGTCTAATCAACAAATAAGTATCTCTAGGTCCATCTCAGACGGTAGACCAAAAACTTAGACAACAATTATAGATGGCAAGCTTTATTATGTTTTGTTCTGTTCTGTGTTAATTCAAAAGGTGAAAGCATCTTAGGTTAACATAGATCTACAACATATAACTGATCTAGCTAGAAGGTAAAAACATATATTCGGAAACAATCCAATCTATTCTGTTTAAAATCTTTTTGGATGACATCCCATTCTAAAAAGGTCTCCGTATTAGGTTGCTCTGTCAAAATAATTCAAAATCTTTCACCCTAAGATTTGTGGTTCTCTGTTGATATTTTACAGGTATATGGTAGATCAGCTCAACCTATTGAACGTCAACTGTAGATTATATTTACTTACATTTATCTAAGATGCCTCTTCCTGCAAAATTTTTACAATTTATTCTGATTAACTAGGAAGGTCTATTTCCAGAGTGGTGCTGACTTTTTCTGTGGTGACTATGAAGTATTAGAATTGCTATTTGCACTTTAAATAATGCTTTAAAACATACCTTTTCAAGTTGACCTATAACAATATTTATTTGGGTTTTTTTTAAAAAAATAAGTGCTTTAAAAATCTTGGGTGGCAATTAATAATTTGATGCTACTATGGAATTTGTGCTTTAAAATGTTTCACTTTTATATACTACCCAAACTTTGATAATGGGTAGCTTAAAAGTCAGATAATCTCCTTTTTTTTCTTTCCTTAAAATAGCTGCTGAAAGAAACTGATATTAAAATATACATGCAATGTTAAATCATTAAAACACATCACTGCATTAGTTATGAAATAGAAGGAGAAGCAAAGGAACAGAAGTTAATGTTCCATAATTGATCTTAAGTGACAACTTAATCCAATGCTGGTTTAAAAGAGAATTTTCAATTTCTGATGGAATATAGGTGAAGCAGCAGCTGGTCTTATATAATGCTCTGTCAGGCACTATCGTGGTGTAGTATATACAAGGGTTTTAAAGACTTGATTGATATAGTAATAGCCCTGTAAGTATCTTGTCCTGTATATATCTTTAGTAGTAATGCTCTGCAATTTGAATTATACTTTTAGGTGAACTGGTAACCCAAGCAGTAGATAAAATAAAGGTGCCATGTGATACCCGAGTTGAAAATTTTGAATTGTTTTTAATTCAATTTGAAATAAAATACATTCTAGTAATTACATTAAGGCGATTACTAATATATACAGGATTGTGATTTTGTCAGATTCTACCACGGTGGAAAGCAATGATTCTACCTCAAAGTAGTGCAAAATAAACTTTGTTTATTTATTTATGCAAAATTAGATGGTTTAATAAATAGCTGATCATTTAATAATAATCTCCCAAGTCATTCTCATTTTAAAGGAAACTTTAATTGGAGCAACTTCTTTTTCTATACAATAATAGCTTTTTGTACAAGGGATTTTGGTTTTGTCTGGATTTACCCTTGCTACTTTATTCACATCTAATTCCTTTGGGTCACTTACTAATCTTATTGAAGTGGATCATTAGGAAGACCACAGAGCTCCTGAGGGATCAGTCTTTTCCCCACCACTAGCATCAATGACAGTAGCATCTATCACATGGTTATTTAATTTCCCTATGGATAGACTCTGCTCAGCTGTCTTGCTTCATACGATCCTTCTTCTTCAGATTTCATTTTTCCAACCATTATCTGTCACGACATCTTCATCCACGTGCTGCTATGCTTCTGTATCTACTTTTTCTTCTATCACACAGCATATCCCAGTGGCTAGAAATATGGAGTCTTCTGTGTGCATTAAAAATAGGGTTAAATTCCCCTGAAATTTTACCCTAGCTAAATAAATTTTATAATTGCACCCCCTACCACCACACAAACATATGACAATTAGTTTAGGCAATTTTCCTATTTATTAAATTATAAATTTATTAGTTTAGACTTCACTGACTACTGAAAGCAATGTATCTCTGCACATTTAAAAAAATCCTATGAGTTTAGAAATTAAATTTCTATGAGAATATTTAAAGGATAAGCATCATATTGTTCAAAAAATGTGTATTTTCTACTTTATAGAAAATTGTCTCACATTTCTTGAAGTTCTGAAAAACTGCCTTATTTTTGCTAGGTCAAAATCCTGTTGTGTGCAAACAAGTGGAAGTTGCATTATACAATTTTAGATTCTGTCAAAATTATGGGGAAATTTTTTAAATAAATGCAATATTGCATATAGTTTCATTTTGTCTTGTACTATAAATGCTTTGGAGTAGAAAGTAATCAATCTAGATCTTAAATTCATATATTTAATATACTTTCATTCTAGTCAGCTTTTAGGATGGGAAAGGTTGGTCTAGAATTTGTAGTGATAGAATAAAAATTTATCCCAGTAATCATTTGTTATTCTCAGAAATTTTTATTTCATTTCTAAAGTCAATTCTTCTCCAAATTCTTATAACAATTTGTTAATTTTTAGAATAGATTTGTATATGTATACATAGTAACTATTTAGTTTCTATTTTTATATTATATACAATATTGAGATTAAAATATTTAAGTTCTCCCCGCCATGGAGAGTGTATGCAGAAAGTACACATTAAAATAATTTAAGTATAATAAATACAATATAATGTTGTACATATAATTTAATTTTTAAAAGAAATTAAAAAATAATTTCTTATTTTTTAATTCTTTAAAATGTTTTATTAGCATTACTAAATTAGAGTCTGAAGATTTTTAACATTGTATTTCCTTCTAAAGTTCATGCTTTTTGTTTACCACTATGAATTTATAGTGTTTATGTTTGTTTATTTGTATGTCACTTTCTCTCTGCACAAGACGCAGTGTGGTTCTAAATTCAAAATTATAAAATTATATTTAAAAAATACTATTCGAATCAAGAAGAATTAATATCATTGATTAAAATCAATATCAGGCTTTTTGTTTATTTTAACATTTGGCATACAGATAAAGTGTAAGTAAAGATGGAAATTTGTATTATGGTCCATATTCCACCCATGAATCTTTGTTATCTAATCATTTCTCATTTTAAAGTTATCCCAAAATTTTGTTGCAACATGTTTCACAAATTAACTCCTGGAAAGGAATTAGCAGGTTATGATCTTCATTGGTTGTCTTTCCATTGGTACGAAAACATTTTCTCTGACATTCCTATAGTTTTCTTGATTTCATAAGTCTCTAATTTAATATTTCCTGGCAAGAAACTCATATGTTTCAAACAATCAGAAGAATGATTTATCTGCTGTTCATTTTAGTTCTCTCTTTGTAAATTCTCCAGCCATCTGATACTGCCATATTGTAATGTGGTTGGGGAAAAGGTATTCACCAATCCTAATATAATGAATACAGTTCCATGGAATAATAAAGTATATATATTATGTAAGATTCAGAGTTTGAATGCAAATGGCCATTTACTGTGATAATTTACTATAAAATTAGTATAATCTTTTATGGACACATTTGTTTAACTGCAGTTTATAGAATAAATTAAATAGGTGGGTTGCATACAAGACAAGAGATAAACCATCTAGTTTCCAAAGATGCTTATGTTAAAGTTGACAACTATTTAATCTATAGTTTGTGCAAAATTGTCATAGCTAAAAGGAAGAACAAAACACTAGCAACTTTTTTGAGATAGTGTCAGGATTCCGGTGATTGCCCTAATTAAATCATGAGTCTCGAGCCAAGCTTCAAAAGAAACCAAACGATTTATTAGGAGCAAAATGTCCGGCATTAACCTGTATGAAGCCAACTCTGGCATATGTAATTTACAGTCACCTGTGACCCTGTTTCCCCCCTCTCCCCTGAGTGTCTCATAAATCAGGTTCTCCAATGAAGCATGTTCATGGGCTGGGTGTCATCAATCACATTCTCCAACTAAGGATTTTTGTGGGCAGTAGATCCAGTAGCTTAGCTACAATCTTTGTAAAATAAGTGCTGGAATGTACTTCTGGTTTTAAACTGCTGCCCTGCTTCTTCAGATTCCTCCCCTTGTTTATGACAACTCTAAAACAGGCATAGGATTGCTTTACGAGTTGACAGATAGTTTGTAACATCCCTGTTACAAACAAGGATGTTAAATATGAATCTCCCTGATCGTTAAATCTCACTGTTGAGTGATGACAATGATAGCTGAAAACACTGTCTCTGTTTTTTATGAAATGTATGAAAAACAAGGATTTTATATCGATACACACATTGGTTCAGATTTTGTAGGCTTTCATACACTTCCTTTAAAATAGCTTTCTTATTTTAAAATATTTATGTAATATTATTTTACCATTGGTTGCATTTTTACACCACACAAACTGCTTTGAGCACATTAAAGAAAAATATTTGAGATGTTTCAAGTAAATTAAATCATAGCTATTGGGGAATATTGATACGTTGAAAAAAAAATAATCACCCTCTTTAGACCAATAGAAAGCTTGGGTGGTGAATTATTAAAAGAACAAGATCCCTTTAAGGCTACCTTGAACATCGTAGTTCATTTGTATTACAGTATCGTCCTGGGCGGGACCCTCAACGAGGCTCTGATAATGTCTCCAACAAGTCTTCAGACAGTGATGTCAGCGATGTATCAGCAGTCTCGAGAACTAGTAGTGCTTCCCGTTTTAGCAGCACTAGTTATATGTCTGTGCAGTCAGAACGGCCAAGAGGAAACAAGAAAATTAGGTAAGTCTGCTTTAATCTTGTTTTTCGTGAATTGAGCTGGATCCCAGTACACATCTCTTCCAGGACACTTTCTGAAGTTTCAGTGTAGGTTTCTGTATTTCTTTACATTCAGAGTCTTTAAAAGAAGGTAAGTTACTTACTTTCAAAACAAACTTTTTTACTAAAACTCCACACTATAGGACAATTTAAAAGAAATGTTCTGGATTATAATCGCAAGTCATATATAGATCTTAATGACTACACTTCATACATGTACATTATGGCAGTATAAACCTCATTATCATGTTCCTAAAATAGGCCTCTTCTAAAATCTCCCCCCCCCTAGTACTGCTTTAATTCTGTCTGTAGAAGAGCTAAATTGTCTTCCATGTCAACCAGAATACTGTAGAGTTCGTGATGCATTTAAGATAGTATTTAATGTTTGTTGTGGTTATAGATTTCACAAAGCCATAGAGCACTATTACAGATGTGTATTTGTGTACAACACATGCAGAAAGTTTCATAAGTATTTTTGTCCTGCATCTTAAAAAATATCTTTACAGATATTTTTGTCATTTGTTATTGTCCAGACTTTTTGCCATTTCTACTCTTGAAAATAGTAAGAGTCTATCTTATTTAGTTTGTAGAATTGGGCTGCATGTTCCCTCCCCCCTCATCATTGCCATTTAGCATTTATTTTGTGGCTGTCCTCCCCCACCTTCAGTTCAGTAAATGTTTTGATTCTGTCTAGCTTTCCTAACTGGGTTCTGTCTTCTTTTTCATTTGATTGCATGCTTCCTCAATTTTTGTTATCTTCGGAAGATCATATGAGGAAAGAAAAGAGGGATGGGAGGAAGGGGATGGGGAAGTATTTCTTGAGAAAGAAGAGGAGGATCATGAACTGGAGAAAAAATTGGATGAACAAGATGATGAAAAAGGGGAAGGGGAGGAGGTAACAAAGAATGGTGATGAGGAAGATAAAGAAGCAGAAGAGGATGAAGGGGCCCAAGAGGAGATAACTGAGGAAGGAACAGAAACAAGCAATAAAGAGGAATTACAAAGGAGATACTCACAGGATGATCTCAGGTAAAATTAGATCTCCATTTATTAGAGGGTTCTATCATTTGCAGTAGCATTTTATGTTTCCTTTTTGTGTCCATCATGAAATTTTACCTTAGTATTTTAATAGTCAACCAAAGTTCTAATTCATTAATTTATTTTACAAAAGAAATAACAAATTACAGAAATGTTGCCCATCTTGTATAACAATAGTTCTCAACCTTTTCTTCACCTTTGGTCTCCTTTAAATATCTTTTGTGGCCATGGATCATGGCCACAGACCCCCAACACTTAACTCAAGATTTAAATCATAAAATTTCTTCAAGCCTTCATGGACCCCCTGTGCTGACATTGTCCCACCCCAGAGGTCTGCGGGCCATAAGTTGAGAACCACTGTTGTATAGTATAGAAATTAAGGCCAACAATTGGTTGATCTTGATTCGCATTAAGCTGGGATTCCTGAGAAAAGTATAGAGAGGCCATTTAGTTCTTAGTTTTTTGTCATTTTAACAGAATTCTGTCATACAAACGTATTTCACAATATATAAATATAATATTCTGGAGCTATGCAGATAGGATTCTTTAGGCAGAATGGATATTGATACGGATGGGCTTATATGTCATTAATACAAAACATATGAAAAAAACACAATATGTTTTCTTTATTTTTGTTCTCATAAAAGAATAATTTTATCGATAAGGATAATAATGGGTTACTCAAGCCATCTATTATTTAATGTATGCACAGAGTCTTGTGGAAACTGAAGGAATATGCTATAAAATTCTATTCTTATCTGGCGGAGACATACTGTGATCAATAATTATTAATTCTATTATTAGTATTATATCTTTTAGAGGTTTTAGAATATTATTACAGGTTTTGTTTTCTGAACATGAGCCTCTTCACAAAATCACAGAATCATAGATCCTCTAGGAAGCCATTTAGGCACTGAATCCAAAACCACATTAAGTGCAGTAATTAAAACTGAAATATCTTGGATGCTTGAATGGATCTATTGAAAATAAACCAATCTCCCAAAACAATCTCTCTGGGTAACTGGTTCAACTGTTCAACTGGATTTGACTGTTTTTTCTCCTAACTTTTAATTGGAATCTTTTTCTGTAATTGAAGTACGCTATTTGGTGTTCTGCAATCTGTTATAATTTCTTCTGTGACATTCTTTCAGATATTTGGAGAATGTTAACATAACTCTCTCGTTCTTCAGATTTTCCTTAAAGGGTTTAGTTAAGAAATGTGATTTGGGAAATAGATTTTTATAGGTGAAACCTAAAATTGTGTCTGGATTTTTTTTTTAGTCACCATTCTACTGCAATCACAAAATCTTTTTCAAATATTAATGATAAGCCAAATATCTCTTGTCCTATACTTGATTTATTTTTTCTAAGTGAAGACTTCAATTAAATCTCAGTCTGTTGCTATCATTCATTTTTCCAATCTATCAAGATCATTTTAAATTTTACTTCTTTTTTTTAGGCTACTAACTGTCCCACCCAGGTTTATGTCTTCTACTGATTTCATAGCTAGTATTTTCAGCTTTTTTTCCAAGTCATTAATAAAGGTGTTGTAGAATACTGGGTTCAAATGTGAACATGGTTACATCCAGTTGTATGTACATCAGATTGATGAAGAAAACACATCTGAGCACTTTTTCAGATCACACAGGCAAAATACAAACTTTTGTTTCCCTGCTGAATTTATTTATATTTTTATTAAATTTTTATGGTGTCCCATTGCAAATGGTGACAAAAATTAAAATAGTGGGGGAACAGCGCAATGGGAGTGGTTGATTAATAACAGATCCCACCTCCTCTCCCCCCTCCCCTCATCCTCCCCATGTGTTTTTATGTCTGATTTTAACTTTCTATGTGTTAATTGTATATGTAACTGTAAGCTGCCCAGAGTTACCCTGTGGTAAAATGGGCAGAAAATAAAATAATAATAAAATAAAGTAAATAAAATAGAATAATAAAATAAAATATTAAAATAAAATATTAAAATTAAATAAGATAACATAAAATAAAATATATAAAATGTACTGCTCTGCTCTTATCTCTTTTCCTCTCTTTCTCCATTAGTAGAGAATTTGTTGGGTGTTGTTTTTATACAGAACAAAATCTCTGAGACATGAGAATTGACTGTAGAAATAATTGGAAAGGAATTCATAATGCTGGTATTGGGAATTTAAAAGCAGAGCATGGCCATTGGACAGCATAAGGGAAAAAGGAAATGAGCAAAGGTATGAAGGAAGATTTTGAAGATATATATATATATATATATATATATATATATATATATATATATATTTTTTTTTTTCAAGTATTTCTCAGGAGACAAAAGGCCATAAGAATCCAGACAGCAGGAAAATGCAGGAGCAAAAAAGTTTCAGCCTAGAAAAAGATCACTCAATCAGTGCACAGGGGAAAAAAAAACCTGCAAGATTGTTACACGTATTCTGTTTTGCATGATTTTCATTCACTGTAATTCCAGAGCAAATTTTTAAAGTGTAAAATATTATGTAGTCTTGTCTTCCTGTGTTCTACATTTATATTTATTGGATATGGTTCACAACTTTTAAAATAATAATTCATATGCATGTTTTGAGCAAAATCTGGAGAACTGGAGTTTCAAGGATAATTTTGTTTCATAGTTTTAGAAATTGAGATTAAAGTGTAATATCCATAGATGAGATTAGTTTAGATAGCAGGCATGAAAACAAAATTGGACACACATCTATCTTCAGTTGATCTTGGCATAATACTACCTTCTCTTTGGGACATAAAGCATTTGATAAAAAACTCTGCTGATTGCCAGAAAGCTTATAATGTAAGCTTTATTGGAAATTTTTTCACATTTGACACATATGTGAAATATATTAGTGAACTGTTTTTCTCTCCAAGCACAATGCAACCATACTTCTTTTTAATATTTTTTTAAAGAAAATTTCCTTGAGAGAAAACAAATGGCAAGAGTTAAGAACTCCTTGTCTTGCACTACTAATCTTCTGTTTCAAAAGATCCCTGTAATGGTGACATTATATAACAGAACATTGCAGGAAAAATATATAATAAAATGTTGCAGAAAAGTAAAAGTTTTTTCCTCTTCTGTTCAATCATCTCTAATTCTTAGAAACTTCTTAGAGAAATCCTTGCAGTTTTCTTGATGAGGTTTTTCAGAAATGGCTTGTGATTGTGTGCTTCCTAGGGCTGAGAATGTGTGACAGGGCTAAGATCACCCAGTTGGCTTTGTGTTCTTCCCCTGCACAAACTGGTTCTCAATCAGTGGTGTATTAACCATTAAGCAGACTAAGCATACGCTTAAGGCACCAGGCCCAAAGGGGACACCACAAAGTTGAGAATTATGGCTTTGTTTGTACAGTATGTGCCAAAGGAGGGGGCATCAAGCAGTCACTTAAGGGCACTGCTCTCAGTCTATAATAGAATATACCGAAAAATGAACTATACCCTTGTCAATTGACAAGCACTCTTGTAAACCTAAAACAATAATACAGATCACTTCCTAATAGAGATTACCGTATTTGTAAAAAGACAAAAATAGGATACGTTTAATTATCTCATAGTTACTAATTTTACTAATTTTCTCAAAGTTTTTTCTAGTTATTTAAAGCCTCTCCATGCCCTATTTTAAATCCATTATCAGAGTCATTGTTTCTAGTCGTTGTTATATATAACAATATACAGTATGTATTAGTTTTTAACTCCCGTCATAGTTGCTTATTACAGAAATCTTTTCCACAAGCTTTCAATTTATTTAATAATATTGATCAGCAGTATATCATGTTAGCTACTTGTATTATGATTTTGCTTGTTTCATGTATTTTTGATGGTTTGTTGCCTTAAATTTAAAACATAGTGAAAATGGTTTTTAAATTTTTATGTCATTTTTATCCTCCAATTTCATTGATTCAGCTGAATTTTTATGTTGTTTAGCTTAATATACTGTATTTCTCTTTTATGAAGCTTCGGGGGTGGGTGTGCGTGTGTATGTGTATGTGTTTGTGTAAAATCTAAAATTATAAATGTAATTGGGCTACATAAATATTCACTATAACAATTCTAAATGACAATGAATTAAATATTGTTTCTATTATAGGTTGGGGTGTTAAGAAAATGCAACTTTTTAACTGTGTTTTACACTCTTAAATACGCTAAGTCTGCAACAGAATTCAAACTATTCATTTCAGTGTAGGTCTGGTGTACCTGTGCATATTCATATTAGCATGTTTTTCAGATCATCCTTATCTTTACACACTCTCTTTGCATGTAAAAGTCTATTGAAGATAATCAGAATATTAACCAATTGGTTTGATATAGATTCTGCCTTTCTTGCAGGAGGTCAAGAGAACATACACAGCCTCCTCTTGTTTTTCCCACAAAAGTAGATAACAATTCAATTAATAATGCAACATAACATAACCTACAATTTGCATATATATACACCAAATTGAATTTTTGTCAATCCTTTATTAAATCTTCATTTCCGAGGGCCTGGACTAGAGATATTTGAGTAAAATAATGAAATATTTTATCTGGGATTGTTCATTGAGACGTGCCAAGATAAATGTAATAAAATTAATACGCAGTTATTCAGCTGTTTGTAAGAATAAACTAACTTTCTGTGAGGCATGAAAAGTATTTTTAAGCTGCAGCAATTTAGACTACAGATTAGGATGCACATTATATGATTGAATACACATATGTTTAAAAATTACTTTCATGGATAATGTATTTATTTTGTTAGTTTTTTTCACCCCAGCCCTCCAGGAAGTCTTTGCAAAGAAATACCTCTTTGCAGGAATATGATTGCTTTGTGCTTTACCCCTGAGCAGAATCAGCTTCATGCAGTTCAGCAGCTAGACTGGGTATGCCTCATTAGCAGCTGGAGCAAGAAATATGGCAACAATGCTCAGCTGGGTGGCAGGTGGACAAAAGGCCACTGATGGGGATAGAGAGGTAGATGGGGAGTTGCAACAACCCTGTGGTTGTACGTGCAGAAAGGCTGGCAAGTGCCCAAACTTTGATCACATGACTGTGGGTACACTGCAAAAGCCAGAACTTCACAACATCCCTTTATTCAGCATCATTGTGATTTTGAACTGTCACTGAATGAATGGTCATAAGTCAAAGACTACGTGTACGCCATCAGTGTATAACTGATATTCACATATAAGAATAATACACTATAAAAGCATACTGTAGATGTTGTATTTCTTATATGGTTATAATATTACTGTTTAGTGTATCATAATAGCAATGCCAGAGCTTTTCAGTCAAATTTACAAATAAGTTTTGTGATGAGAAAAAACAATAACAACAAAGTTATTGTACAATCAAGTACAAAGAATCTCTGAATCTTTTCAACTTTGGTGACAAACCAATGTCTGTGTGCATTAATTGCTTCTCCCAAAAATCATCCCAAACCTTCAGTCTGAAACCTTCTTTTACGGTCTTCTTATTTATTTATTTATTTTCCATTTTCCCTTTTATGGCATTGTCTATCCATCTCCTGGCTGACAGTGTTTTCACATCTAAAATGCAAAGCAGACAGATTGGCGCTTCAGGACAGAACATAACTAAAAGCACCAGCATCAGTGGGGAGATGTATACCCTAGAGAAGAACGATGGCAGCCAATCTGATACAGCGGTGGGCACTGTGGGTGCAGGTGGCAAAAAACGGCGATCCAGTATTGGTGCTAAAATGGTAGCTATCGTGGGACTTTCACGGAAAAGCAGGAGCACCTCACAACTCAGCCAAACTGGTAGGATTAAAATTCCAGTTCCCATTCTTTGTTGTGCGTGAACCTTAAGCTTATAATCTGCATTTTTGGGTGAGATTTAATGTAGTTCAGAATGTTTATGATTTATGAAAATGATTGTTCAGCATTTCTTTAGCACTACCGCAGTATTGGGGCTAAATGCAAATCTGAAGGTCTAAATTTAGAAAAGGAAGAAAAGTTTTCTATTCATTGCCATTAGATGGAATGCATTGCTATAATGAATGCTTTATAAGAGTGTTTGCAGCATATTTCGAAACAAAAATGTTTATATACAAAAACAAAGTTTAGAAACAAAAGCAAAAAATATATTTATCAATAATCCCTTTTCATCCAGTTTTTTGTTAACACAGATTAATATTTAACTTCGGCTAAATATTAAATATGTTAGTTTATTTTTTAAAACTGTTGTTTTTAACATGAATATTTAATTTTCAAATACAATGCCAAAGCAAATAATATAATGTATAAATCAATGGTCTATGAATTAGATAATCAAAGTAACTCTTTGAAACATTTTAATTGAAAAAGTGCTCTGTAGGACACTGTTGCTTTTGATAAAGCATAATTGAGGTTTTTCCTACTTGATCTGCAAAGTTATATAACAATCTGAAATGGAGTTTTAAATAGCAATACTTATCTTTGAAGTGTCAGGATGCAGTTATGGTGCCTTAATCTCTCTATTGCATCCTTCACATGGCTCAACCCCCGTGAATGAATAACTCAAAATGTATTCCTCTTAGTGGTTTCAGTCAATCAACATTTCATCTACAGTAAGCACAACTAAATCTGGCTTTCAGCTATTATTTATCATACATTCAAAGGAAGTGGTTGACTTGTGTCCTAATTTCTATTATATAGTAACATTATATAACATGGTGATTGTATGAAATTAGAGAAGAATGGTTTGAGATAGATCGTACTAAGGATAATGCAGTTACTTGGACATACCAGATATATAATTATTTCAGCTTAATAGTGCTAGCACTAAATAAAAAGCAAGTAATTGTCAGATCCCCAAAATATATATTGTTGCATCTATAAATACTAAATATTTGTACAGCAAAAGATGTACTTAATGACTTCATATAATGTTCTTACAACTTCAATATAACTATATTTGATGATGTATTCCTGCTGTATCTGTTTATTTATATGAAGCATCTATAAGCATGCAGGTGGTCCTTGAGTTACAATGGTAATTAGGACTGAAATGTTATATGGTTACATAAATGCATCACTTAGCAATGGCAATCCCAACTCACCATTGCCATAGTTAATTGAATCCCACCAGATTTTAGGTGAGGATACACCCTGATCCAGGCCACTTTCAGTTTGGTCTCTCCGGGGCCTCTCCTGAGGCTCTGGGCCTCAGCAAGATAAGGGAATGCCTTCTCTTCAACTCCCCTAACTACTTTCCCCTGCCCCCTGCTGGCTCTGTACTTGGAAGACTTCTGAGGTCTTGTGAGAATGTTCTCTGCAATTTGAAGAACTGTGTGGTCTCGGGGAAAAAACCTGGCACAGCCAGCAGTGGCCTCACATAGGGCCAGGCTGGTTGCATCTCAGCAGCAGCAGGAGGAAGAAGAAGACGAAGATCAGCAGGAGGCAGCAAGGCCAACAAGGCAAGCAGAGCACAGGGCTGGAAACCTTCAGGATGGCAGGACAAGTGGAGCATCGGTAGCAAGTTGGCAGGAGATATGCATTGCTCGGTCTTGAGATGGCACTCAAGATGATGATTAAGTGATGCTTGCCCAAACCAGCAACCTGTGGCAAATGGTGACCAGATGAGACTGCTGTAGGCCCCATGCCTTTACTTTAAACCCAGTGAAGTAGGGATGGCAAGGAGAGCTGCTCAACCAAAAGGGTAGAGATCAGACAGAGATAGGTGGATGGGGGGAGTTGAAGTGCCTCTGTAGTGGTAAGTATTGGCGAGCTGTCAAGCACCTGAATTTTGATCACACCACCATAGGGATGTTGCGCAATCTGTAACTTTGGGCAAATATCAAAAGTCTCATTTGTTTAGTGCTGCCATAACTTCTAATAGTCTGAATGAATGATCGGAACAGAAGGACTACCTGCAGTTATAATTTATGCTTATAAAATAATATCCTTTTTAATATAGATGAAAACATTGTATTTAGCAAGCTGCAGAACAAATGGTTCCCAATCCTTTCTCTGTCGTGATTGTGACCTGTTAGAATTGAGATTACCCGTATGGTTGACATAAACAGGGTTTTTAATTTTGAAATATTAATTATGCAATATTCTGCTGCTTCCATCGTTACTCTAACTACATCAACTACATCAATGTATGAATTCATAAGAACAAGTGATCAAACGAAGTTCAGATGGAAATTGATGAACAGGCATTTTTGTATATGTGAATATTTTTGTCCTGCAGGTGTTTATGCTTAAAACAAAGTATTTGTAGAAATCATATCATTTGACTGGTATTGGAGTGGAGTGATAAGTACTGCATTTCAGAAGATAAGTGCAGAAAATAAGGACGGTGACCTCGACAAAAATATGCAGGCAAAGAGGACTGAAGCATTTTTTAAGCTCTGGAAAACAGGGTAATATTTGGAAGAGACTTAGGCAAAGGTCAAAAAATATGTGTACTTGTCAAATTTTCAGAATGTTTCATTTTCTCTAGTTATTAGTTCCTTCTATTCTTTTCTGTATCTTCCTGAAACTTTGTATATAATTTTATGCGTGTATCTCCTAGACTTTTCCTTTTTTAATTCTTCCTTTCTATTACTGTAATGCATGCATTTTGTCCCATGTATTCTTAATATAAATATTCTGTATACATTGTTCGGCAATTTTAGAGAATTATATTTCAATGTCTTAAGAAGTGCTAGAACTGAATAATAGTAGCATTGCAATTCACATCAAATATTGATTCATAACTTGTGTTATTTACAAGCCTGTATCAGAATATGAGAATATGTCATTGTTAGCAAAGAAGTATTGAAAACATCCTTTTGTTTTTATTAGTTTTTAACAGCAACTTTAATAAGCACTTATGTGGTTTGCACATTTATATCATGGAGTTGGTTTACCACAGACACAAGAATATAATGGAGGAACCAATCATTTAAATTGAATGAGTTGTACTATATTCTATTTGCTTTATATCAGATGGAATGAGAGGAATAATTATTATCATCTCTGCTAAAAGTTTTGTGGTCTTTAAAGGGGAATGGTATTAGAATTGTGTCTCTCCTTTGCAATTCTTATTTAGAATTTTTATTAAGAATGATAGGATAGATTTATTGAAAGATTTCAGAATCTTTATATTTAAATGGCATAATTCAGAAATGTATTTCCTTTGTCTCTTAAAGACACAAATTAGTTTGCTTTAGATTTCTGATATACCATTCTTATATATGAACCTGAATGTATTGTAACAGTTTATATTTACTATATTTGCCTGAGACAGTTCCTCCCCTCAAATAATTTATCTATAAAATGGGATGGTGAAGGATTACCTTAGATTTGCTAAGAGTATAGTTAGCAATAGCAATAGCCTTAGATTTATATACCGCTTTACAGTGCTTTACAGTCCTCTTTAAGCAGTTTACCTGATTATTTCAGGTAAATTGGGTCCTGATTTTACCCATCTTGGAAGGATGGAAGGCTGAGTTAACCTTGAGCTTTCGAACTGCCAAATTGCAGGCAGTTGGCAGTCAGCAGAAGTAGCTTGCAGTACTGCACTCTAACCATTGTGCCACCATGGCAGTTAAGTAGGCAAATGATACTTTCTTCCTCATCTTTCTGGGTTTATCGGTTAGGGATCCTACTAAATTGAGAATTATATAAGATAGATGTTTAAATATACTATCCATATGTTCTAAATAATAAATTAGAATATTTCAGGGTAACAATTACGTATTTATACTTCTTGTTCCAAAAGTTTCCAGGGCCATTTTGGAGGATATTTCTGGAGTTCTGAAGGATGAGATAGGTTTCTTAAGACATTAACCCTTAAAAGCTTAAGCCATTAACCCTTAAAATACAAAGCTTCCTTAGGAAGGAAAAATAAAGCTTCTAAAAAATTTTATCCTTATAAACAATGAGAGAGGCTCAGGGCCTTTAAAGGAAAGACATCTTGCTGTACTTTTTAAACTTTCTGTAGTAAGAAATCACACCAAAAGAAATTTTTGATTTTACTGTAGAATATTTATTTGTCAAAATTTTATTCATGGATGCTATACTGTTCTCTCATGAAACATTTAATGGGGCCCTTTGAATAGAAACTGAAAAACATTCCCTTTCTATAATAATAACTTTGGTAACTTTATCAAGCATTCCTCACGGCATAAAATTAGAGGAAATGAAACAAGATCAACAGCAGCAGGGGAGAAAAATTACCTTGCAAATTACTACCGACAAACATGAAGATCCAGAGCAAGATTATTTGGAAGACTAATAGGAGAAATGGACTAACTTGTACTAACTGAAAGCTAACTCCAGCAATAGAAATGCAGAGAGAACAAACAAGAGAAAATTAAAGTAGGTAGTTTCAGTCAGGAATAGTGAGGGAGAAGAGATTGCCTCAGTGGTCCCTGTCTTGTGCAATGTTTCGAGTCCTTCTGTCCTACTTTTTAGCATCCATAAAGGAAAAGGTCATCTGACCACCTGGGACATGATATCATCACTGTTCTGCCCTTATCCAAGTAAACATTCAAGAAAAAATGTTGTTGACCTCTTATCTTGGGGGGGAGGGGGAATCTGTAGACCTCTGGATGGAAGAGAATAGATTTCAGTTGAACGCAAGCCATACAGTTACTGCTATTGTTTATATATTGCGGTTCTCAAGTAATACTAATGTTATCCCTGGACAGGCAAGTTCTACTTTTGAAGGAGTATATTTGTGGTCTGGGAACTTACTGGATTCACAGCTTTTTGAGCAGCAAGTGAAAGCAGTGGTTACAGACACAATTGAACACTTCCCATTTATGCAACTTTACCTGACAACAATAACAGCCACATTGCCACCACTATTGCAATGTGGCCCACAAATTTATATTATTGATATTTATTTATATTCCATATTGTTCTGACCCAGGCTTAGCAGAACCAAGAAACAGACTCCCTGTCCTGAAAACCTTCTCTTTATTTAGTTACTGCAAATTCATGGCATTCACACACAGAAAAGTCCTGGAAATAATCCTTCCAAGGGTTAAATGCAAGAACAGACCTCAGATAATTGCCAGGCCAAGAGCTTCCAGTCACAAACCTGTAAATGAATTCCTGGCAAGGAGTCTCAGAGGCACAAACCATGATAAGCAAATCTTATCAAATAATAATAAGCGAATTAATTGTCTCCTGCAACCACCACTCTCCTTTTGCTTCTACTTATTCCCCAGGGAGGGGCCATTCAGTGTCCATGTGTGCCTTTCTTTCCGAGTTGGCCCCTGATCCTTAGTTGTTCTCTTGTCCTTGACAGCTCTGTGCTTATGTGCATCTGGAACAGGGTCCAGCTGTTCTTCTTTCCCACTTATTTCTGACTCTGTAGGTAGTTGGGAAATGTCAGATGGCCCTGGCCCTATCTCTGCTTCCGATGCAGAGCATCCATCAGATTCTTCCCCAGACTCCAGGATTTGCCCACATTTCTCCCCAATCTCCTTATCATCTGAGTCTGTTGCCAGCTCCACTTCAGCTCCAATCGGGCTTCAGGCCTGGGCATAGTACTGAGACGGCATTGGTCGCGTTGGTCGATGATCTCTGGAGGGCTCGTGACAGAGGGTTCTCCTCTGTCCTGGTCCTATTAGATCTCTCGGCGGCTTTCGATACTATCGACCATAGTATCCTATTGCGATGGTTGGAGGGGTTGGGAATTGGGGGAGCCGTCCTTCGATGGTTCTCCTCCTTCCTCTCCAACCGTTCGCAATTGGTGTTGGCGGGAGGGGAGAGGTCCACCTCTAGGCCCCTGGTTTGTGGGGTGCCTCAGGGGTCGGTTCTCTCCCCTCTTTTGTTCAACATCTATATGAAACCGCTGGGCGAGATCATCCGTGGTCTTGGGGTGAAGTGTCATCTCTATGCAGATGACACCCAGTTATACATCTCCACCCCGGACCACCCCAACGATGCTGTGGGGGCTATGTCCAGGTGCCTGGAGGCCGTGCGGGATTGGATGGGCGGGAACAGGCTCCGGCTCAACCCATCCAAGACCGAGTGGCTGTGGTTTCCGGCGTCCCGATATAGCCAGTTGACTCCGTCGCTGGCTATTGGGGGGGAAATTTTGCCCCCCACAGAGAGGGCTCGCAATCTGGGAGTCCTCCTGGATGTGCGGCTGTCGCTTGAACATCATGTCGCGGCCGTCTCCAGGGGGGCATTTCATCAGATCCGTCGAATCTACCGGTTGCGGCCCTTTCTGGATCGGGACGCCTTGCGCACGGTCACTCAGGCCCTGGTCACCTCTCGCCTGGACTATTGTAATGCCCTCTACATGGGGCTCCCTGCGGGGAGCATCCGGAGACTCCAACTGGTGCAGAATGCGGCCGCGCGGGTGATCATGGGGGCGTCACGTAGCGCCCACGTGACGCCTCTCCTGCGCGAGCTGCATTGGCTGCCAGTGGCTTTCCAGGTTCGCTTTAAGGTTCTGGTTCTGACCTTTAGGGCGATCCATGGCATTGGACCAGGTTACCTACAGGACCGCATCCTACCGGTGATCTCCAGCAGACCAGTGCGAGCACACAGGGAAGGCCTTCTCCGGGTTCCGTCGGCTACCATGTGCCGCCTGGCGGTCCCAAGGGGTAGGGCCTTCTCTGTGGCGGCCCCTGCCCTCTGGAATACTCTGCCACCGGAACTGCGTACCGTCATGGACCTGAGGTCCTTCAGGCGCGCGCTGAAGACCTGGCTTTTCGAGCAGGCCGGCCTGGGCTGAGAGAGGGTTTTAATGTGTCTCCATTAATTTTAATTAGGGGGTTTTAAGGGGGTGGGGTGGGCTTTTTATTCGGCCTAATCTAATTTAATCTTTTTCTTAACTTTTGTATTGTTGGGGTTTTTAGATTGGCTGTACACCGCCCTGAGTCCCTAGGGAGAAGGGCGGTATAAAAGTTAAATAAATAAATAAATAAATACACAAATGCTTTAAAATCTATTCAGAAATTACAACTAGTCCTGGATACAACACTGGATGCTGCATGCATGTTACACCTATGCTGAAGGACTTTTGTGGACTACCAGGCGGTTTCTAGGTACAGTTAAAGTGCTTGTTTGATAAACTTGCTTATGACTTGGTATCTGGATACCCGTAGAACACTAAGGTATTCCAAAAGGTGGAAACTGTCCCTAGTTCCCAATTCTTGGAAATTAAGGCAAGAAATTCTACTTTTCAATAGTAGTACCAATCCTTTGGATCAATTTCCTGGTGGAGATCAATCTATTTTCCTTCTTGAAGCTGCTGAAGAAGGATGCTGAAAACCAAATTATTCCAGAGTGATTCTAACTTAACAGGTGTTTTAGCTATCTTTTATTTGTAGAGTTGCATTATTGTTGTTTTTTAATGTTACTCTTATCTTTGTTTACTTGAACTTTGTGGTTTATTTTGTTATAAAAACATTTACTGCATTTCAAAATTTAACATGGATGTATTAATGTGTCCATGTCATAGAAGTTGCGGAGAATTCCTTGGATTGTGTCAGTATAGAAATGACATAAACAAACAAATAGTGCATTGTTCTTGTTTTTAGGAACAGTTCAAACAAACATTCTTGACCAGGAGCAGCTTCTGAGAAGTCTTTTAATGCAAGGAATGGTAAACCTAAAGTGGTTCCTGGTAAATCTGACTTTGATTTGGGAAAGAAAATGAGGAAGCAGCTTCAATTGTCCACATTTTATGATTTGTTTTCAGATTTGTGATAGCCTAAATACTAAATAAATAGTCTTTATTTTCAAACAATGAGCTAAGAAACAATAATTCATATAAAAATTATTCAAATATGTTGTTGGTTTTTGTACTTCTCTTTCTGCTTCTGTTGTTGGCAGGGACAGATACAGGAAATTCAAGATGACATAGTCCTGCTAATGTTAAATGGAAATGTGCTAGTTCTTATTATTTTTATTTATAAAATATAGCTGCAGGAACTTTATGAATTATGACCCAAATGGAAGTATATGGATCATACTTTGTAAAGTTCCTGCAGCTATATTTGTGTACTTTCACAATAACAATAAAATTCAACTTTCTACAAAGCTTCCTGAAAGTCACTGGAGTCTCCAGAGGTTAAATAAATTCTTTTGCATAATTCATAGATTTATTTATCAAGCTTTTCTCCAGAAGCACAAAACAAATTATACAGGGATTGCCTTTTGCTTTAAGATTTCTCTTACAATGATTGACTTCCAAAATATTTATGTATTATACAGGTAGTTTTTGACTTACAACCATTTATTTGTCTGTTGACTGTTTGGAGTTTCAGTGGTAAAGAAAAAAAATGACTTATGACCAGCTTTCACACTTAAGACCATTTCTGCATCCCCATGGTCACGTGATCAAAATTTGGACACTTGGCATGTATTTAAATTTGGAAGCATGTGATGCGATCATCATGTGTAACTTTCCCATCTGGCTTCCAACATGCAAAATTAATGGGAGAAGTCAGATTCACTTAATAGCTACATGATTTGCTTAACAACTGCAGTGATTCACTTAATAACTGTGGCTAAAAAAAGGTGGGTACGTAAAATGGGGGTAGAGCTCATTTCACAACTGTTTTGCTTAGCACTGGAAATTTTGAACTCAGTTGTGGTCCAAAGTCAAGGACTACCTGTAGTGGCTTGGGCCAAAGAATTCAGATTCTTGCCAGAGGTAGCATTCAGTAGGTTCTGACCAGTTTTGGAGAACCTGTAGCAGAAAGTTTGAATAGTTCGGAGAGCTGGCAAATACCACCTCTGACTGGCCCCGCCCTCATCTATTCTCTGCCTCTCAAGTCCCAGTTGATCGGCTGGGTCTTCTTTTGTTGCCCTGCACAAGGGAACGGAGCTGGAAATCAGGTTAGTGGGATGAGGAGGGAATGGGATTTTGCAGTAACCTTCCCCCAGGAGTAGGCAGAGAATGGAGATTTTGCAGTATCCTTCCCCTGCCACGCCCACCAAGCCACACCCACAGAACCAGTAGTAAAAAATTTTTGAATCCTACCACTGATTCTTGCTTCAAATGTAAACAGTTTTTGATTATTTTTTGCTCCAAAATGATAAGGAAGACATCCCTTCTGTGAATACTGTTGGTATTGTTATGGTTAATAAACTGAATTACTACCAGATCGTGACAGCTTTGTAACACAGATACTTGTTTGAGTAATGGTTATGTCATATAAGGATGCAACTTGTATTGGGCACAGAGCCATGACAACCTCTGCTTCTCTACCAAAATGGCCATCCTTTACTTCCCTTCAAGAACTCCCTGAAGAAGGTGAAGTGCAGCAGTGTAGAGGAGCAAATGGATAGCAGAAGACACTGCCCAGAAGATACTGTTCAATGTTTCAGCAGAAGCAGGAAAGCAGGTTCCCAAACATCTAGCAGCCTGGGTGGACTGTGCCTTGTTCTGCAAATCTCACAAGGTTGGGTGGCATGATTGCCTCGTGGATGAGAACAATGCCGCTATCATGAGTGGGGCACAAAAGAGAGGCCATTATTCCTGGAGACCCTTGGATATGTTTCTTTTCTGCAAGGTGACATGCTGATGTGGAGGGTGACAGGTAACAGTGGTAATACTTTCATTCCTACTGCTTTCACCACTAAATATTTTAGGAATGTATTACTATGAAGAATGTTGTGAAAATACAGCTTAAAAATGATAATAAATGAATACCCTTAATTAAAACTATATTTACAGAACTACATTGATTTTAATTTAAGTGCCATCTCTTCTGTTTTAATGGTAGCCTAGTAGTGCAAAATATATGAAATATTTTGGTAAGCATTAATACACACTTGACATAAACAAACTTAACATTCATTGACAAGAGTATATCGTCGTGTTCTATCCAGTTTCTTATGCCTGGGCTAGCATATATACATTTTTTTCAGTTGATGAAGATGGCATCCTATATAGTGGTTGTTGAAATCATGCAGTGACTGAAAGGTTGGAAAAATGAAGTGACCAAAGAGATGGAAGACTGAATTCCTATGATCAATCAAATCAAACATTTATTGTCAACACACAACATGTGTACACTGAAATTGAAAAGATGAGCTGCCTGTTTGAGTTTATAATTAAAACGAATCACTGCATTTTACTAATATCACTTGCACAACCATATACTAGGAATAGAGGAAACTGTCTTTTACTGACTGAGATCCTTAACTTATCAATATCGGGATGGGCCACCTTTTGTCAGCATCTCCTTCCTAGGATTGAGAGAGAATGAGTATCCCAAAGACATCCAAATTGTGTTTTACAACTTCCTTAAATATTAAGAAAAAGTACGCCTTACAGATTTCTGGAGAGGTAATTCCAGAGGGGTGGTCCTACTATTGAAAAGTAGCAATAGTAGTAGTATTTCTGCCTTGCATGTCATACGCAAGATGAACCTGCTATTTTTTCATCAGAATACATAAGCAGGATTGGTGAATTTGCTTTGGATATTGAGATGAGTGGCACATAAACAACAAACATTCTACTTGGAATAAGTAGCTTTACTTATGTCTTTTTACTTATGTCTTTTTAATTTTTGTATTGTTCGGGGTTTGATTTGGCTGTACACCGCCCTGAGTCCCTAGGGAGAAGGGCGGTATATAAATCTTAATAATAAATAAATAATAATAAATAAATAATACAGTTATTGGAAAGCAAAGTGAGATGGGACTTTATAGCTCAAAGTCGGAACTTTGTGGCGTATCCAGAAGCCTGATGGTAACCATTGTAAAGTCCATAACTCTGGTGTTATATGTGAATAGCAGAGGCCTCATCTGCCAACAAGTCATCTTCTGTAATTTTTATCAACTGAACCTTTTGAGTAGTCTTTGAGTAGTTCCACATAGAATGCAATGTAGACATCGGTTCTGGTACTATATTTGTGTATTAATTTAGTTTTCATTGAAGTGTACAGACAAGTTTTATAAAAAAAAGCTTGAAAATTAGCTTGCAATACATAATTAATCTAAAAACCTTCCTTCCTTGTTTATTCCGGTGGCATGTGACACAGCTATTGTGGATGGAATTGGCTGTTATAAAAAAAAGAATTATATGTGTAAGGGATTATTGATCGATATTATATCAGTGAACAGTACAAGCAAATAAAAACATTATTTCTTCACCTGCAGCTGTTAGTATAAATGTATAAAAGGTGCATTTTAATTCTCCCTGATTCTGGCACAGAATACAGAGATGTGATGATTGCTTTGATTATATCAATTTGTAAATTTAACATTGTAAATTGAGAAGTAAGTTAGATGTAAAGGAATATCTTTTTCATTTTTTATCTTTAAACTAAAACTAGATTATCCTGAGATTGTTTCTCTGTGAATGCTTACTTTGCAGACATAAGTTTGCAATCCATATCATGATGACTATTATATATGATGATATGTGATAATTATAGCCTAGGACTAAAATGCTCTCACTAATTTGTATTTTGTAGTTTAAAATCTCTATCCCCTCCCCTCCCTCCCTCCCTCCCCTCCTCCTCTTCCTCTTCTCTCTCTCTCATTTAAGCATTATGTAGACACTGCTAACAAAAGATCAAGGGCAGTTCTACTGATGTGTCCATGAATTATATCTTTTCCCTTACATTCAGTAAAGGAATGCCAGTATAACCTTCTGTTCTTTCTTATTGTATTAGTCCCGAAATCAAATATTCTTTGCAATTTTAATTGGATAAGAATTAAAGATATATTGTATAGAGATTCACAGTTGACATGATCATAGGTAAAAACTACCTAGCTCACTCAAAAACATATTAAAGAATATGTCACAACTGTCCTGCAGGTAAGGAGGAGCACATAGCCAGTTTCTTTCAACAGAAATATCACCTTTGTTGTGTGCAAAAATATTACTTCCCAAGCTCAGATAAAAGGAATATGGATTTCATTTTCCGAAACTGACCCTTTTCACCAGCGAGTCTTTGTCTGTTATTTTTTATACTGCATGTACAATATTGATGATATTATTACTTTCAGCTGTGATAGCTTTTCAATATGTATATTTTTCCTCACTGTTTTTCATAGATGCTTGCATCACAATCAGATGTGTGGAAATATTTTCTAATTTCCTAACCCACTTGCTGTCTTCTCAGCTAATGTCATACAACTGCAAAATGCTTCTAACTTTTAAAGTAGCATTTTTTTCATCTAACATAATTTTCTAATCAGCTTTGCTTTCCACTATAAAAATACAGCAATTGCATTACAGACAAAAAGTGCTGTTCTGCCTAAAAACTTAATCAATTAGCCACACAAATATATATGTATATTACATGTACATCATAGCAGATAAGTTGTGATTTTTAAATATGCTAGGAGATTTCTAAAATCCTAAGACTTTTAAATACATAATTTCAAAGCTAAATTTAGAAGGCAGAAAAGAGCTTACTGAGATATCTTAGGTGCCTGGGTAAAAATAGGCTTTAAAGTGGGTCAGATATGTTCAGTTTCAGTTTATTATATAGACTTGACACTCCGATCACAATATATTTCAAATAATACTATATTACTAACAAATATTAGGAAATTATTTCATTGCATTTTTTAAAAAAGTTGCAAACATTAATACTTCTTTTTCAGGACTAATTATCTCCTAGTAATATATAATGCCTGGCACTGAATAGAACTATACAAGTATACATCCATGAAATAAAGATTCCACATAGAACCCTGAATCTCCTACTCCTGCTCCACGGAAATACTTTTGACCAGAATTTTGGAAAATTGGTGATATAATTTCATGCTATTTTTAGGTTTTTGAGAAAAACTGCTGCTTATATCTCCAAGTATACTTAATGCTGTTTTAAAAAATTACACCCCCCACCACAAATTACTTTTCCAAAGGAAGTATGCAAACATTCCCACAAGTTCTCTCCAGTGGTGGGCTGCTGCTGGTTCAGACCGGCTCACCTATACCAGTAGTTACAACCACCAGCTGGGGCCTCTCACTTGCCCCGGTGTTATCTGGTCCTATATATCTGGCTTGTTCACCCCACCCACACAGCCCAGTTGCTTTCCATGCCTTGTCCGCTCTACTCACCATAGCTGCCATGCACAGGAAATCCCTGTGTTTTTGCA
Source organism: Bungarus multicinctus (assembly GCA_023653725.1). Lineage (NCBI taxonomy): Eukaryota > Metazoa > Chordata > Lepidosauria > Squamata > Elapidae > Bungarus > Bungarus multicinctus. The sequence continues at coordinate 73,638,041 of CM042846.1, forward strand.
GCCATGCCCAATCGGGTGGGGGGCATGCACGTGCACACGCTCACATTTTCGGCAAACTGATAGTTACAGGATGTTGCAGCCCACCTGGTTCTCTCCTTGTGTACTGTATCTGCTCAATTTAAAAAAAATACATTAAATGAAGGCCCTAATCAAAAGTTCGCTTTACTTCTCCATTTATATGTATATAACAGGTGGTCATTCACTAAACATAGCTTTTAAATATAGCTAAACATAAACATAGCTAAACAGAGCCACGGTGGCATAGTGGTTATAATGTAATACTGCAGGCTACTTCTGCTGACTGCTGGCTACCAGCAGTTTGGCAGTTCAAATCTTGACAGGCTCAAGGTTGACTCAGTCTTCCATCCTTCTGAGGTCAGTAAAATGAAGACCCAAATTGTTGGGGACAATATGTAAACTGCTTAGAGGACTGTACACACTGTGAAGTGGTATATAAGTCTAAGTGCTATTGCTATTGCACCATATCAGTGCATTTTGTGATAAGGATTAGTACTTCAAGAGGTTTGCCCTATTTTTGTGGCCAATATATAAAGGCTTTCAAAAGTGCTATAAAACATAAGAATACAAACTTCAAATATTTAGAAATAGGTAAAATGGAGCAAACTAAAATCTCTCTTGATTCGGTCATATCTTGCTCCTCCATTGGCCTTATTTTTTATCTTTGATTCCAGTTTGTAAAGAAAAGGTGCATGCCATAAAACAAATCATCTTTATAAAAATATATTTTGTCTTTCTGCAGACAGACTGGTGATGGCAGTGGGGATGGGAATCATCCTTGTCAGTTTCAGGACTTTTTTTTTTTTTGTAAATATGCTTTTGAATTGATTATGTGAATGGCAGCCATTTTGACAGAACCAAAGTTGTCCATGGTCAGCTAAGGATATGACTATTGCTGCATATGCTCACTCATGGAAGAGCTTCTAGATGAAAGGACCGTGCATATTTGGTAGTAGAATTAAGATACAATCAATTTAAATCAAGGATTTACAATCTCAGTGACAGAATCTTTTTAAAATTGCTTATCATCTATTTGACTTTGGTTCTCTATTCAGCGTTTTTATTTTGCAATGTTTGGTATACATAATCATATACAAAATATGTATGTTTATTCCAAAAGATATAATATTATTTCATATTAAGTATTCACAATGTTGTATAATTTTGTACATTGAATGCAAGGCGATATTATTTTAATTTATGCTAAAGTATAGTCTCTCAGATGAATCTTCAGTTATGTATCTTATGTAATTTAAAATTGGAATTCTGTTTTAGAGCTCTATATTGAGCTCTTAGAAATTATTTTTTTAACAAATTAAATTAGTTTCATTAAAGAGCTGAGTGTCACAGCCATTCTATGGGAGGTCAGCTGTCTTTTTTTCACACTTTCAGTCCTTTGCAATACAGGTAGTCCTCAACTTATGACCACAAGTGGGACCAGGATTTCCATCTTAAGATGTTGCAGCCATAAGTCAAGTTAGGCCCAATGACAATTTTTACAGCAATTGTTAAATAAATCACTGCAGTTCTTACAAAAATCATTACACAGTCATTAAGTGAATCCATTTTCCCAGTTGGTGTTTTTTTAAACAGAAATTTGCAAAAAAAAAAAAAGTTGTAGATTGCAGTCATGTAACTGGTTGTAAGTGCAAGCCAGTTGCCAACAGCCTAAATCGTGATCACATAACTGTAAGAATGGTGCAACAATTATAAATGTGAATAAAATGTGGCTGCTATAACTTTGAACCATCATTAAACCATAAGTCAAGGATTACCTATATTTATTCATTTTTGTTTTCTCTGTGTGCTCAAGACTTTGAGTTCTTCAAACACTAGAAGAAACTTGCCACATAAATAAAAATATCTCCCATATCATATTGAAGACCAGAAGACACACTGTTATTGAAATAAGACTATTGCAATGCCTATTACCTGAGGTATTACATGCTGCTGCATGCTTAATCCATGGGGGTAGAAACCTGAGAGATATTGATAGATGTTTCAGTTTTGTCTAATCATGTTTTGTACGAATCAAATTGGCTTCTTAATGCAGGAGGAACTTTAGATAATTGTTTTCTTGTGACCTGTCTTTCATTCTGAATTGAGACACCATTTGGGAGAAACTAATGCTCTGTTGGGCACGGTGGCTCAGAGGCTAAGACACTGAGCTTGTCAATCAGAAAGGTCAGCAGTTCGATGGTTTGAATCCCTAGCACCATGTAACATAGTGAGCTCCTGTTTCTTGCCCCAGCTTCTGCCAACCTAGCAGTTCAAAAGCATGTAAAATAGTGATGGGATTCTAATTTTTTTACTACCAGTTCTGTGGGCATGGCTTGGTGGGTGTGGCAGGGGAAGGATATGTAAAATCTCCAGTCAGAGGTGGCATTTGCCAGTTCTCCGAACTACTCAAAATTTCTGCTACCGGACCTCCAGAACTGATCAGAACCGTCTGAATACCATCTCTGATGTAAAAATGCAAGTAGAAAAATAGGGACTACTTTGGTGGGAAGGTAACAGAGTTCCATGCGCCTCTGGCATTTAGTTATGCTGGCCACATGACCACAGAGATGTCTTCGGACAGCGCTGGCTCTTCGGCTTTGTAATAGAGATGAACACCACCCCCTAGAGCCGGTAACGACTAACACATATGTGCAAGGGGAACCTTTACCTTTAATGCTCTGTTGTACTGCTGTTCTGTATACAGTAATGTTCTTTCAGTAATGTTCAGTTTTGTTCTTTCATCATATCTTCTTTCTCTGACATTTGTAGATATCTTCTCTTTTAAATCATAACACTTCTATCATTGATAAACAGTTTTGATGCTTCATCATTGCTTATCCTATCTTTGAAATATAACCTTTCTCCAAAATAAAATAATGTCCATAAAATATGTCATCTGAATTTCTCACCTACTTGTTGCTGATATGATTTCCTGCCCATTATTATGTGAATTTATAAATTATGTTTTAGGCACCATTGAATTACTAACTACCTGATTATCCTTTCCGTGATTAGAAGGGAAGACGTTTGATGCCTGTCTACTCCAATAACCTCTTTTTAACCATGAATACCATGCAGAACTTCATTTCTTTTCTGTCTAAGATTCATGACAACTGATGTTTACTGGTGTTTCTAAACATTACAAAATAAAATGGGAGAGTGGCTGCAGACTACAGAAGGCATGATCATAATTAAGCAAGTGGGAGGAGGAGGAGGAAATAACTACAGCCATAGCTTTTGATGTTCAAAGTTTGGATGCTTTTGAAGGTGCATCTGAAGATCACTTGTTACTTGAAGCACTGCTAATTTGGTGTATTTAAATCTTTTTGTGAAACCTAAAGAGGGATTATTTCTTATTCCCCCCTTCCTTACTGATTATCCCTTTCTTTTTTCTAATTCCCTTCCCTGTCCAATGAGGCTAGTTTTCCTTATTCCATATTCAGCCTGTTTTAATTATTTGTTTATTGTTGTTATTTTTGTTGTTGTTCCTTCTCCTCCTTTCACTGTTTCTGCTGGAAAGAAGAAGGGAATTATATCTGTATATAAATGTATGTACTTGCTTGTACTTTTGTACTACTAAGTGGTTTATGTGGGTGAAAGTACCTTACAGTACAATACCTTAGTTTACAGACAATTGATTTTAATTAATAGACATTAATTACAATTAAAAAGTAGTTTATATGTAATTAATACTTTGGTGAGTCCTGACTGAGTGCTTTCTTGCAATGTGAGGCATCTGGCAAATATGTTTTGAGGAGTTAGAAAATTGTACTTACCTAAATACATTTTTAGGGGATAGAGATTAATCACCTTTCCCATATACTTTGAGGAAAAGCAACAGAAGTACTTTAACAAAGAATAAATTAACTTTATTCCTATGGTTTGTAGCTTTTAAAACTGCAAAGGGAAAACTATTGTAACACTGAAAGTTTGACTGTTGAGTCACAAATGTATAAAATATTTAAAATCACAGTCCCTTGTCATCATTGCTCCATATGGTAGGCCACTTTCTGACATCTTACATATAGAAATTTAGCAAGCTTTCTATAGTGAACTATTTCCTAACTAAATATAATCACAGTTCTGCATTGTACTTTATGCTGCAAGATATAAAAATAGCAGATGCACCAGTTTGGATATGCTTCAAAACATATTAAGATATACATTTACAGAAATTCTATGCGTACTACATGTCCTCTTAGATGAATACGTTATTCAGGATTTAACATTCATTCTTCACAATTAATATACTTAAATTCTAACTGTTCAATAATTATTAACATATATATATGCAACTTCGTAACAATGTGGTGGTGTTTTTTAATTCACTGCTTAGAATAATTCAGGATTGGGGCAATTGATAAATGCAATAAATAAATAAACTTAGAGTTTGAGTATTAAACTGGAGTTTATTTTGTCACTCAATTTCAATCTCAGCAACTACTCATAATAATATTCAGCATTGAAATATTAAACAATATTCAGAGTGTTTTGTTTATGGAAAGCATTTGGATATTACCGTTGTTATACTAGTTTCTTGTTATGGTCAAATTCAGTACAGCACCTGTTTAAATTCAGAGAAAACAATGATTAAAACATTATCCTTCTTTAGAAAGGAAAGGAAATACCAATTTGCTTTGCAAATACCAAAATTATAATATATGTTTTCTTGTACAAAAACTTGCTTCAATATGCTATTTGATTTTAGTGTCTGGAAATTCCTGAAAACATTAGATTAAGTATTAGATTAACTGAAGTTGCAGATAGATGGGAAGCAGGGGTGGGATTCAATTTTTTTAACAACCGGTTCTACGGGCATGGCTTAGTTGGTGGGTGTGACTTGGTGGTAATGTGGTTGGCTGGGCGTGGCCAACTCAATATCACTCACATTGAGGAACGCATCTCCTCGCCTGGCCTCTCGTGACTGTGGGGATGCTGCAACAGTCGTACGTGTGAAAAATGGTCATAAGACACCTTTTTCAGTGCCATTGTAACTTTGAATGGTCACTCCACACAAGCAAAGTACCAGCAAAGGAGGGGAAAAAAACTCCAGAGACGTTCCTGAGACAGGAAGTCTAGTCCTGCCAAGAATGTAATAAGAGTTAACAGAGAGGCAGTTTCTGTAAGCAACACTAGAATATTTCCTTCCTGCCTTTCTTTCAGGATTAGGCCAGTAATTTCTTCTAACAACCAGTTCTCCGAACTGCTTAGAATTTAACAACCGGTTCTAGTGAATAGGTGCAGACCTGTAGAATCCCACTCCTGATGGGGAGCCTATGTACACAGAGGCTGCTATAAAAGACAAAATTGTGATGACAATAATATTTTTCTAGTTAATTAACTTCACTAGATTCAGAGATTGTTCAAGAAAATAGAAGAAAATGCCACAGTATATATACCTCCTTTTGCGGTCCTGAATGAAAAGTGAAATATAATGAATCCGTGAAGAATTTAAGCAACAGATGCAAAACATATATACCAATATCTTGTTTCACTTTTTTTTTTTGGTAATTTCTACTGACTAGATAAAAGGATACTGCTTGGTCCAAATATAATTATTTATGCCTAAACTAATTTACACTATAAGTTCTTTCCCTTAATGCAATGGTTATTATACTGGCTGTCCATAGAGTTATTTTCCAGTTTAATTGCTAGATGGAAAACCTAATTACACAGGCAAAATTATTTTCATACCTTTAGTGTAAATAAAACTGGTTGACTGTGCATGTTTAACTTTGAAGATCATACGTACAGTAGGTGATAATTGTAACAACTACCATTAAAATAATGTCTTCTAAGCATTTTAGTGTTATTGCAGAATTGTACAACTCTGAATTTCTATGTTTATATTGGCCATTTAAATGTATTTCTGTTTATATGGATACTTGATACAACTAAGTGTTTTTTACTTTTTTTCAGAAGCAGGTGGTAAAAAATTGAAGAGTACAGTACAGAGAAGCACAGAAACTGGTTTGGCTGTGGAGATGAGAAATTGGATGACACGTCAAGCCAGCAGGGAGTCTACAGATGGCAGCATGAACAGTTATAGCTCAGAGGGAAAGTAAGTCCTGACTGTAATTGTAAGTAAATATCTCTAAAACAAATGTCATTGATTTAAATTGGGTTTAAGATCACAACATTGCATGTGAACATACATCATTCTAAATCCCAGTAAGGTTAACTGAATATAGAATATCATTTTTAAGAAGCAATAAATGTGATTCTCTCCCTCTCTTGATAACGGGACTTCATTTCCAACAAGAACTCTCATATATACATATATGAATATTTCATTTATCGATATATGAAAAATATATTTTTATTCTACAAATATGTTGCTTTTCATGGATCTTAGCAGAGCTTATCACTTTGCTATCACTTGGTGATGTGAGAGCATCCAGACTGTCTTCAGGACTGGTTATTTAGACTGGTGATCACATAAATATGGATGTCACCTTCTTTACAAATGTAACAAAGTAAAAGAAGGGCTGTCATAGAGTATGCATTTAATGGGATACAAAAATACCCTACCCTTCTTCCGCAACATCCTTCTATCCTTCTAGCATGCCTGGCCACTGCTGTATACCAATAGGTAAGATAGAAGGGAATGATGGGAATTTTATTTCAACACAGTTGGTAGGTACCAAGTAGGAAAAGGCTGTTGTGGAAGGACAGTGGCATCTCTAGAAAGAGCACAAAGCCAAGATGTTGATCACCGCAGTATAATCAGTGGTGGGATTCAGCCGGTTCACACTGATTTGGGTGAACCAGTTATTAAATTACACACCCACCCACTCCGCTATGAAAGTGGATCCTGGTGACTGTGCTATGCTGCAATGAAGAAATGGGTAATGGAGTGGCCGGTGCAAGTGAAGGAGAAGGTTGCTTTCCCTCTTTTTTCTCCCTGTTTCTTCTCCTCCCCTCATGCCATCATTTTCCATTTCTCCATTGCAGCACAGTGCCCAGGATCCACTTTGATAGAGGAAGGGGGAGTAAATTAACAACCGGTTTGCCCAGGGTCAGGTTGGCCATCGCAAAATCCCACATGTGCGGCAAAGCTGGAGGACGGGGATGAGCCACGCCTCCCATGACAGCCAACCTGACACTGGGTGAACTGGCGTTAAATTATTTGAATCCCATCACTGAGTATAATCAAAGCTCATACCTTTTGTATGTGTGTGTTGCATACCTGCACAAAAGGGGCAGGGCTTCAGGTGTACTGTCATGACTGCCATTTTGAGTTTTGCTGTTAGACCAGTGTTTCTCAACCTTGTGAAGTTTAAGATGGGTGGACTGCCACTCCCAAGATTCCAGAAATTCCAGTCTCTCAGTACTTCAACTCTTAGAATTCCCCCACTATGGGGGCTTGAAATCCACCTATCTTAAACTTGCCAAGATTCAGAAACACTGCTTGGACACTATTATATATATATATATATATATATATGAAGCTAGCTATCTTGATCAACATTCAGGGGTGGGATTCAACCAGTCAGTGTTACTACCGGTTCGGTGATTATGTTTTGCATGTGTAGAATAACCTTAGGCTATGCCAACCAGACAGCTGAAAAGCGCTGCGCATAGGTGCGCAGCGTTCGAAAAACCTCTTTTTCTCTGCTTTTTCAACCTCAGCTGTGCTGCACAAAGCAGCTAAGGTTAAAAAAGCAGGAGATAAAGGAGAGGTAAGAGCCCAGGCTGGCGAGTGGACCAAACAGCAGCAAACACTGAACCGGTTCGATGCCTGCTGCTCTTCAGAGCTACCAGCTCTATAGAACTGGGCAGAACCAGTAGCATCCCACCCCTGGCAACATTCATTTGAAGACACAGGCGATAAAATAAGCAATGTGATCATTTCTCAATGACACTGCAAAAGAAATACTTTACGTTGATTTCAAATATCTTTTCAGCCAGTCAAAAAAAAAAAAAAAGCCAGATTATTTAGAAGATAAGGAAGACATCCCAGTAGCACTGTTCCATCTGGCAAGGCAGGCATTTTGTAATATTATAACAAATATGCTTATCTAAGGCAAACTCTTTTGTCTTCACTCAGTGTCATTCTTCATGTATAATTTGAAAGAGGCTTAGAGTAACTCTTGAAGATGAAATACTCTTGAGAACAAAGAAACTGCTTACGTGACATACCTTTAATTAATCACATTTAAATTCAATATTTGACTGAAAATATTAGCAGGAAATGAGTTCTGCCCAGTTTGGTTCTTTTCAGAAATTATAGAGCCTCGGTGGCGCAGTGGTCAGAGTGCAGTACTGCAGGCTACTTCTGTTGACTGCCGTCTGCCTGCAATTTGGCAATTCAAATCTCACCAGGCTCAGATTGACTCAATCTTTTATCCTTCTGAGGTGGGTAAAATGAGGACCCAAATTGTTGCGGGCAATAAGCTCACTTTCTAAACCGCTTAGAGAGGGCTGTAAAGCACTGTAAAGTGATATATAAGTCTAAGTGCTATAAGGTAACTCTCAGTCAATTGTATTACCATATTAAAAACCACATTTAAAACACTGTAAAATACAATAAAGAATGTGAGTTGTTTTTTTTCCCCCATATAAGCTACTTAGAATCTTTTGGTTCCAGATCAGACTCCAGAATACAAGTAATATGATCAAAAATATTTTTAAGATCAAATAAAATATTCAGCACATTCAGTAATACATTTATTTTTTGGGTGTGTCATAAAATAACAATTTGTAAATGTACAGTAGATATGGAATGGAACATAACTAACGTTGCCCATGATTATAATATAATTTATAATGGATCTTTGTGTTGGAACCATCTTAGTAAAAAGAGATGTGCTTTCCATTAGTTTGATCTTTCCTGGTGTGCGGTTGGCAGCAGATAGCCAATTCAGTGATTTCCTGGATGGACTTGGCCCTGCGCAGCTTGTGGGACGCCAGACCCTGGCTACTCCAGCAATGGGTAAGAAATGTTGACATTTGAATAATCACACTCAAAACTGTATTGCTCTTGGTCAACCACCTATATTCACTTTAGATTTGTTAGAATAATTTTGACTTTAAAATAGATTTGAAGAGGAAGGAAAACATTCAAACCTACACACATGCACAAAAAAAAAACCCCATACCTCAGAGTGATTATGAGCATCTGTTGTCGTTTTTCTTAACATTTGGCCCTGCATGGTCACAATTTTTCCATTATGCTTATCTAAGTCTTAAAGCAAAACTAGCAGTATACAAATGACAGGGATTTTCTTTCAAGTAATTTAATGTTGTAGCAACTCAAGAGTCGCTTCTGTAGAAAGTTGGCATCCACCCCTCTCCTAGAAGAATGAAATGTTCTAGGAAATATTAAAAAGGTAGAATATTATATTTCCTTGGATGAGAAAAGGAGAAATATGTTTTTAAAGACAAAGAGCAGCTCACTACAGCTCCTTGCCGCCAGTAGGTGCCAGCCTATCTACAAGACAAAAGACTGGGCCAGCCTATCTACAAAACAAAAGGTCTTCAGCTCCAGGATGATGGGATTATCCTTCAGGGCAAAGCCATTCAGCCACAATAGGAAAGCCCCTTCATTACATCACCCAGCAAGTTTCAACCAAGCCTGTGACACAGACAGCCTACAAAGTTAGCTAAGACCCCTGCCCCCTGGGAGTCTGACAGCCAGTAGGATACTTGTCCTTGCCACAGGAACAGGAAGCTCTAGTTCAAAGTTCAAGAGATGGTATAAATAACACTCACTTCCTACTCCATGTGCTCAGCTACCCGGGACCCAAAACCCATGTGGTCCTGTTCACTGTTAAAGCATTTTTCCAAGCAGCTTCCATGTTTCCAGTATCTTTCTCCCCACTTGGAACTGAACCCAGATGGACATTTCTTGTAACCCTTTGAAGTGAGATGGGTGGCAAAGAAATTTAATAAATAAATGCCTTGTGGCTAATTAGCATGGACAAGGGAAGATTGACTCAAGGTGGCTTCTGTGTCTAAAATCTTGATTTCCCCTCTCATAATCCAGCACTTTAACACTATTCTATATGGCTTTATTGCAACCGTTAATATCTAACCTCTAGAAAACATCATGGTGTTTTTATGGAAAATTATAATTAGATATATGGCTGATTGGGAAAATAAATCGTCTAGCAGTATTTTTCATCCTTTTTTTCTCCCATGGCTCACTTCAACTTTTCTTTTCTCCTGTGACCCTTTGTCCAATTCTATTATGGATACGGACGTGGAACAATACCTTTTCTGGCATCAGCTATATAGTGTTTGTAGTATCATACACATCACTTTTCTTTGGCTCCCTTGGCATATACCATGATCCCTCACTGTATGGTTTTCTTGCTACACATTTGATTTTAATGTACCAGAAAATAAATTACAAGAAATAACTTTAAAATGTAACTGAAGACAATCACAACAAACAGTCCCACTGATTTCCCATGGGATGAGATTGCAGTGTTCAAGGCAGGTAAATATAAAAAATACATCAAAAAAATGAAACTGCTTTTATGCATTCGCACATGTGCATGAGCCACAGACATTCCTTTACAGGGACTGTACTTAGTTCACACAGAACCAGGTTTTGCCATAAACTACAAAACTTTTGATACAAAATTATCTTTATATATTTATATTTTATACATGCCCTGTGATTAAAGAAATAACTAGACACACTGTTCAGACAATCTGAATTGATTGCTTTGTAGCTGTAGGAAATGGATTTTGTTATTTTTGGATAGATTTCACCCCCTCAGTAATAATGGCATATTGTATATACATGTAGGCTAAAACTGCAAAGAAAAACAGTTCTTTGCATAATATGCACATCCTGTTAAGGCATGGTCCCTAAACTGAAAAAAAGCAGGACAATGTTATAGTTATCTCTAAATGAAGCGGCCATGGAGAACAACATGAATTTGGGTAATACTGGTAATAATACTGGTAGAGAATGCAGTAATGCAAGAGCAGATAAATGAAGTGGCTCAAACATGAGTTTTCTGTTGACTGCTGATATGTCAACTGGACGCATGTTATAAATGCTGAAAATTAAAAAGTCTAATGGGACTTTGTATGATTATATATTCTGTTAAAAGATTTCTGTATGGTTTTGATACTTCCATGATAAACCTTTTACAGTGGATACAGGTCCATAAATCAGACCCTGGTATAAAGAACACTGTTACTGTGGTTAAGATCTTCCCTTTCCATGACATTGTGGAAGCAAATCAAAGGCAAACTCTTTAAAACAGTTCTATATGTTTTCAACTTTAGCCCTCTTGAAGTATCCCAAAGCCCCCAGTTGAGAACTGCTGTCCTATCCTTTACGTTGTTAATAATAGAAATAGAAAAACTATTGTTCAGTCCTATAAGTAAGAATCTAATACAATCGAGAGTGATCAGATGTAGTTTTCAGTTAAACTGAATTGATGATGAAATACAGATGAGTTATTTAATTATGTACTTTCATGTCTATTTATGTAACCCCAGACTGTGTTTGTGCATATGTGCACACATTCATACAATTGTGCCTTTTTCATTTAAATAGTTGCATATTTTTTTTGTCTCTTTAGGTGATATCCAAGTTGGAATGATGGACAAAAAGGGACAATTGGAGGTAGAAATAATAAGAGCACGAGGCCTTGTTGTCAAACCAGGTTCAAAGACACTGCCAGGTAAAAGAAGTATAAATGCTGTGATAGTATGGGAGCAATTCATTTTTCCATAACCTTAACTTTTCCATAAGCACAACCTTTAGTGAAAGTAGCCTCAGCTTTACGGTTCTGAACATCCCCGTAGGGTCCTCTTCTTTAGAGACGAGATCTGCACAATACAGACTATTACCTTTATAATTCAATTTTCTTAATTCTGTCCCAATTTTGATATATGAAATTAATTAACAATACTATATGGGCATATGCATGGAAACTCTTAGTATGACGGGTCTTTGGTGCTCTCTGAGCTTTGTGGCTTTCTTGCAGACGTTTCATTATCCAAACTAGGTAGCATCATCAGTGCTAGTAAGGAGTGGGGTTTGCTCTCAGTTTATATACTAGTCGCTTGCCCTGTCAGTGTTGATGGGGGTGGTCTTAAAAGTTGTTTGGCCGGGCTGTCTTGTTTGGCAGTTCCTTGATTGGGTATTGTTCACTTGATTACTGGTCTGATGTTAATGTTGGAGCTAATCTATGTTTATCTGGGTGCTGATTGGTGGTGGGGAGGCACTTTGGTCTTTTTGGTCGCTTTTTGACTTGTTTCTTTCTCATAGTATATAGATATTGTTTACGTCTATCTGTCTATTGATGGCTAATTTGTCAGACTGCCAGACTTCTAGAAATTCTGTAGCATTTTTGGTCTAGGATAGTCACAGTTTCCCAATTGAACCTACGATTAAATCTGAATCCTAAGCTAAGCATTCTTGGGATCCAAAGCCACCACTGCGAATTGTCCTTCTGCTTTATTTAGTTTAGAATCTCCCTATGATGTTGCCTGGGATCGAGCCAAAACTCCTCCTCTTCACTCCCTATTGTGGGCTGCTCCGTCATGCCTTCTTCCTGAATCAACTCAGGCTGTTCCTCCCGGTTGTCTGAAGGAACCTGAGGCATTACCAGGGAGGAAGGCATTGGCAGGGAGGAAAGTCCTGGGGAGGAAGGCATTGCCAGTTCCTCCCCCTCATCTTCCAGATCCTCTTCCTCTGATAGCACAGGCTCAGAAGATGGGGCCACAACATCTGTTGAACCTTGAAACAATACTGCTAGTATTTGCTGATTCCCGAGAAAACGGGCAAAAGATGGAAAGACAAGCTTGCATAAGTAATTTATTTTGGTCATTCACAAATGCACTGTGTGAAGATATATTCGGCTGAAGCTAAATATCACCGACTGCTCAAGGGCATAGCTAATGTGAACATTTTCTTAACAGTTGTTTATATTGTTCCCTCCAAAGCACCCTATGTAAAGGTGTATCTATTAGAAAATGGAGTCTGTATAGCCAAAAAGAAAACAAAAGTGGCAAGAAAAACGCTGGAACCGCTTTACCAGCAGCTGCTGTCATTTGAAGAGAACCCTCAAGGGAAAGTTTTACAGGTAATTTGCATCACTGCTGTGCAGATTCATCATGTTTATTCGTTGATTTTTTAAAAAACGTCTGTGCTGCTTCCCATAAAATATTTCAGCTGAACTGAAAGAGACCTTGAAAAAAAATCCCATTCAACAGTTCATGTAAAATATACATACTAAAAAAAAGAATGGAGGAGGAATAAGTGGATTCATGCAAATAAACTTTTGTCTCCACCTTTAATATAGAGAAGACATCCCTGAAAAGGTAGGATTTCAATAGTCAGTGTAAAGGCACACATGAAGAAAAGCATTTCAAAGAGTCAGCAACCCCATCAAGGAAATCCTTCTGTTAGTGACCATAAGGTAGCATTGTTAATAAGGTTTCCCTAGGGAAGGGAAGTGCTTAAACAAGCATATAATAGAGAAGGCATCCTACCAGAAGCTGCAGATGAGGGTGAATAGACCATATTATGACCACAGACCCCCAAAAGAAAAGGTCACCACAGTAATATCTGACATCAGTACAATTGAGCGGGTTCAGAAGTATTTCACGAGAAAAGTGTTGCACTCTTCTGTACACAATAGAATTCCTTATGCTACTAGGCTCGAAATTCTCAGTTTGGCTAACTTAGAACTGCATCTCTTGCGGTCAGACCTAGGTATTGTATACATAATTATACGTAGTAATGTTTTACCTGTAAATGACCTTTTTGTTTTAATCGCAATAATTCACCCATTAACAACTGCTTTAAACTCAATGTAAATCGTTCTATATTTGATTGTAAAAAATATGATTTCTGTAATAGAGTTGTCAAAATCTGGAATGCTCTACCTGATTCAGTTGTTTCAGCTACAAATTTTAATAGTTTCATTCACAAATTGACTTCCGTGGACCTTACATCATACTTAAGTAGTTAGTAGAGGGGGCGTGCATAAGTGCACTAAGGTGCCTAATGTCCCTGTCATTGTATTTTTATTCTTTTATTCTTGTTCTCATTTTTGTTTGACAAATTCAAATAAATAAATAATTAAGCAAATAAATAAATAATACATTGCATAATCATTAACAATAATTACTCATTGCAAGGCAGACTTTACATGGTATAAAACAATTTAGCATTGTTTAAGAAAACAGAATTGTCCTGGGAATTTAAAGAGAGGTGGGGAGATCAATTACAAAGAGAGTCACTGTAGAATTGGCAGTATAACAACAACAAAAAATGGACTGCAATTTCCATTGCATCTACATCAAAGGGACAATCTTCATTCAGTTCCTGTACCAGGAACCTCTGAATTCTAGCCCTGTCTTCAACCCAAACCAGCGGAGTGTCCTTGGACTAGACACTTTTTCTCAGCCCTAGAAAGAATGAATAGCAAACTACTGAAAATCCACAGGCTTCATATCTTCTTGTGCCTGTTTCCCAAGGTCATTCCCACTTACCGTTATAGGTCATTGGCACTTGGACAAGTACGGTAGACTATTCCTTTCAGGAACGGCACAGCTGCTCAGTCAGCTAAGGGTTGGTAATAGGTACGCTAACTACAGAAGTCAGAAGTCTGTGACAACGATAACTGTAGAAGCACCCATGAATTATTTACTATAAACTTTTAAATGGAGAATTTTTATAGGAGTGGAACACTTATTATTCCTTAAGTAAGGCAGGGACAACCACTCTATCATGCAAAGAACTTCACCATCTGCTTCCATGAGTTCAATAAAATGAAAGGTCAAGCGAAGAACATTGTAGCAGTATAACAATAGAACCCCTCTTCATCATTTTGGATATTAAACATTTACTTTAATTCTGTATGCTGTAATGAACCAGATGGTGCACTGAACACCTCAGTAGCTACTACAGCAAAAGCAGTGTACATCTCAGCCTGAAGTGTACAAAAGGGTTTGCTGGGTGGCTACTTGAGACATTATTCAAGTTGCAAGCCTTTTTTAATACCACCCACATCGTGCAATAGGCCTAGCTGTGTGTTTCTCCAATTGAATTCATTGAACTTCTCAAGATACGTTACACAACTCATGCTGATAAAAGTTTCTTTTCTGGTTGCTTCCCAAAAAATCAGAAAGAAGCCCCTGAAGCATTGGGGATTTCCTTAAACAATCCCCTATGCAACAAGGAAAGAGTAGTCTGAGTTTCAGTTTGGGGTGGGAGAGCAACTAAGCAAGAGGGAGTAGCTAATACTAGCTGCTAGGTTTTACGTAGGCCATATGCCCATGGAGATTCTCAGTCATCTAGGCCATGGTTGCCCCAAAGATGCTTTTTCAAAAGGCAACTAGAATAGAATAGAATAAAAGAATTGGAAGGGACCTTGGAGGTCCAACCCCTACTTAGGCAAGAAATCCTACACCGCTTCAGACAAATGGTTATCCAATGTCTTTTTAAAAAAACTTCCAGTGTTGGAGCATTCACAACTTCTGGAGGCAACTAGACTTTCTGTTTTTTCTTTGAAGACATTTCGCTTCTCATCCAAGAAGCTTCCTCAGCTCTGGAATCTTGTAATCTGGAAACATCTTCAAAGAAAAACCAGAAAGTCCAATTGCCTCTTGAAAAAGCACCTTTGGGTTAGGCCCTATGCCTTTCACCTATCCTTCAATTCCTTCATGCCTCAGTTGCAAGTTGTTTTTCTGTTTGTGGCCTATTCTGCTCTAGGATATTAATTTAATATAGTGAAGGCTAACCTCCCTCCCCCCAGCTGTTTTATGACTTAATACTTTGGAGTTTTAAGCTCCATTTCCAACTTTATAAACAAATAATATCCTACCTTGCTTTTACATAAATATTTAACATACACATGCAGACATCCATCTTGTTTTCCTATTTGAGATAAGCAATTTTATGCAGAGCGCAGAGAAAAAGAGTTAGCTAAAGAAATTAAATGATAATAAGAAAAAGAAATATAGCTAAAACTATTTTATACTATTATAATCTACCATAGCTTCTGCAAAGTTTTCTATCTTTGCAAACCATACTACCTCCAACTATCTCTATATATTCATGTCTTTCTGAGGAACTCATCAAAACTCATCAACCTCATCCAGCGTCAGGTCCTCGCTTTCTTTCAATCATTCACTCTTTCGTAGATCAGTTGTAGAATTTCTCATTCATCCTCTCTATGAACCCAAACTAATAACAATAAGAATTTATTTCATACTGGTTACTCTGTTTTGTGTTCAATCTGCATGAATTTAGCAACCGATCACTGCTTGATTCTACCTTCTTGTTTTATTACTTGCTGTCTCTCTTCTTTGCACATCTGAACATTTCTTCATCCCTTTGTTCTTCTACCAAAGTACCCAGCCTATCTCCCTGTTCTGGTCTTTTGTCATTTATGTATAACCTGGTAATTTTTTTTTTCTTATAACAGCTATCCTTATCCTGGATACATCATTTTATATATTACTTGTTGTGTTATACAGCCATAATTTATTGCAAATCATTTGGGTTCTCAGCCAAGACAATATCATCCCTGTACAAAGATTCCCATCCTGACCAACTCACTGCTATGACATCAACATTTATTTGTAAATGCATTAAATAAAAAAGGGGGAAACACATTCTCATCTTGCTCAACATCCAACTGTTTACTAAGTATTCCATTTATTCTCACCTATGCTTTCTTATCCTGTATCATTCTTACTGCATTCAGTAATCAGCCTTTATCTCTATAGTCACTTAAAATGTTCCAGAATTGCATCTGATTTATTTTGTCATATACCTTCATTAAATCAGCAAACATAATTTTCTTGCTGCATTAATGTGGTTATTAACAATCATTTGAAGTGCAAAAAAGTATTATATCCATCACTATATGGCATAAAGCTGCACTGCATTTCCTAAATTTTAGTCATTGTTACTTCTCATACTTTTTTCTAGCAGAATTCTACCAAACAGCTTCCTAGGAATACTTCGCAAAATTAATCCTCTGTTGTTTTTCACATTCACTCTTGCTATTTTCTCTTTTTAGAAGGGAGCAAAAACAGCATTATTCTCATAGTCAAATACTGTCTAGTCTGGAGATTTAATAGTGGTCTTCCATTCTTATGCTAATCATGTCTAACCCTGATTCATTTTTCCAAAATTAGCCAAAGTAAACTAGATGCTCCCTCCTGCTGTGACCTGAATAGAAGTACAATACAACATTACGACTGGAAACTGCAGCAAATAAAAATTAAATCCAAGACTGCAGATTAAAAGCCTCATAGAGTAATTGGTGAAAAGTCACATAGATATAGCTATGTTGTACTTATTGGGAGCTGCTTCCAGATTATCATCCATATAGCCATATTTTAAACTGCAAACAATTATTTGGGTTGATAAATTTAAATCTATTTTGGAAGAACATAGATAAGCACCTTCCAACTGTATTTATTTATTTATTACATTTATCATCCTGAAAAAGTTTAAAGTGTTTAAAAAGAAAAAAAATCTCACAGATAGTTCTGGAACGAGATTCAAGGCAGATTACCAGTCATTCTGATATGAAAGGATCTAAATTCAAATGAAGTTCCACTTTTAATCTATCCAGTATTGCAGTACTGAAATATCTTAAAGTCTTTACACTGGTCCAAATTAAGTTGTTAGCTTGAGAACTATTAAGGAACAGATCTCATAACCTTTGCTGAATGGGAAATGACCAGGAGACTTCAGGCCTGAAGGATTCCACTGATATAGAAAGAACACTTTAAGAAAAGGCTATGGCAAATTACTCTGAAATTCTTCCCAAGTATATGAACTTGTCCAGTTATCATCAGAGGTTTATCTTGGACTTGCAGTCTTTACCCTTTCAAAGAAATATTTTTGTTCTAGTTACCTCTTCTTATAGGTAAAATCAGTGACTTGTGTTCTTTTTATGCTGTCATTTTTATAGATATTTGTGCAGCTTTGATTGCTATCCTGCTGCAAAATGTACTAGGGAGTTATTATCAGATATATTCAGCAGGCTAGCAAGGTTTGAGTTATTGCTTACTCCACATGACAGCCCTAGTAAAGTCAAACAATGTGCCTTGATTTTATAATGAATTGCATTTTTAGGATTTTAGAGTTAAACCCTGGTTAATATTAATTAAATTTTGGGGATATCCTTTTGCATTTGCAAACATAATTTGCAAAGTCTTTTTTTATGTAATCAAATGTATTGGTCAATGTTTTAAATAATGAAGAGATTTTTTTGGTTGGATTTAGCTCTGTTAGAATCTAAATTCTAATTTTCATTTGAGATGAAATGTAACATGAGCCATCTAAGGCCATTCCATTCTTCAAAGATTAAGGGACTCTTTAGATACATCATAATATGGTGCAGGGAAAAGATGAAATTAGAAAAGAGGCAGGAATGAATTTAAGTAAAAGTAATTTGGATCCCAAGCAGTGTTTCCAGCTCATATTTTTCTTGTTGAATTCATTAAACCAGCACATATAAATCTATCCATCTCAGAAATATTCTACATAAAATATTG
Source organism: Bungarus multicinctus (assembly GCA_023653725.1). Classification (NCBI taxonomy): domain Eukaryota; kingdom Metazoa; phylum Chordata; class Lepidosauria; order Squamata; family Elapidae; genus Bungarus; species Bungarus multicinctus. Next base: position 73,656,554 of record CM042846.1, read on the forward strand.
GATTTCCTTTGCTATTTCCTTAAAATGTATTATTTCTTTTTAATCCAACAGATTATTGTATGGGGAGACTATGGGCGTATGGATCATAAATCCTTTATGGGAGTGGCACAAATACTTTTAGAAGAACTGGATCTGTCCAATATGGTGATTGGCTGGTTTAAACTATTTCCTCCTTCGTCCCTAGTAGATCCAACTTTGGCCCCTCTTACAAGAAGGGCTTCCCAATCATCTCTCGAAAGTTCAACAGGACCGTCGTACGCTCGCTCATAGCAGCTGTGAACTTTATCATAGCAACCAGCGTTACAAAAAAAATATATATATTTAACAGGTCGCAAGCTCTGGTAACACTGCATGCTTAATGTTGCGTCTTTGGAGCCTGTTTCTAGGGCTAGAAAGCGATCCTGTATTCTCAGAGGAAGTTGCACACATTGTGCTCTAAAGGAAGTCCTCAGGTGAAGGAGTGGAACTGGAAGAACTGAATGGTTTGGAGTTCAGTAACACTCAACTTTTAATCCAATTTGAAGCCATGGATTAAACTAAAGACATACAACAAGAATCCCTTCAATGGCACGTCTATTTTCTTGTTCCCTTTTCTTTACTGGCCCTTTCCTGCCCGCACCCATCCAAGCCTGGTTATGCCACAGAAATATGGAGCTACCCAAAGAAGTTGTGCTAGAAGAAAAAAAGAAAAGTGACCTGTCATTGCGTTCATTAACAGCAGAGGAAACTTGCCTTATCAGAAAGCTTGAAGACTTAAGAGTGGCAGGCTTTGTAACTCCGGCTACTAATCAAATCCAGCGTGGACTAAGTGAAAAGTAAAATTCTGTGGCTATACTGTACTGTATGAATTAAAGACACTTTTTTTGCATGGACACAGATTATGCTGAACATTTAAAATTATTTTCTCGGGGCTGCAACTTGCAAAAAAAAAAAAAGAATAAATCAGCCATTTTCAACAATTTATATTATTTTTAAAAATAAATTTCACTAGTGCATGGTTTTAAAAGGGAGAGAATGCAACAAGGTGATAGACACACCAAGTTATCATTCTTTAAACCAATCATGGTCTGTGTTTTTGCAGACAACAATGACAAATTAATAATTTCTAGCAAATACTCAAATTATGTTTATGTGACAAGAAATAAATGTAATATATTAAATTTACTTAAATGTAAAAGGTACAAGCCTTGTAAAGTTCAAAATATGTGCAAATTGTACACTTCTTTCCCTTCTTTGTTTCCCCCATCCTCCTTTTGCCCTCTCGTTGCTGTCCTGGCTCCCAGGATGATCATTATCCTTCAAAATTGCTACTTTTTGACTGACTACTCCTCTCAAGCTCCCTATTTGATTCAGGGATACAGACTGATTCTGCATTTCTGAAATCTTTGAGAAAAAAAGAAAAATTGTTTAAGAACTTTTTTCAAGCATGTTGAAAAGAATTTTGCAACATGGCTTGGGGAGTACCTTACAATAATTCAGCATGTATTTGATAACAAATTGAACTTTTTGCTGTTTATTGTACAGTGCATGAAAAACTTTTCCCTCTCACCTTCAAATTGAATTCTACAGCAAAATACTGGAATCATGTGGCCATTTGTAAAACGTCTTCAATAAATTTGTTTTCAGCACCAGCATCATTCATTCAAAGGTTGAACTATCATTTCTAGATAAAGAAATATCAGAACAGTCTTGGTAAATATCAGCATCTTATCACTTCCATTGAGCCAAATAAATTGCTACCTATTAAACTCTTCTGTTCAGTTTTCATAAACTGGGATGGGAAATCAGTGAATATGAACTTGACATTCAAGTCATAATTTGAGCTGCAGTCCTATATCTACTTAATCTTTCTATTAATGGGAATTACATGCCCAAAGAGATTGCAGGTTTTTTTAAATTCTTAAACGCCTTAAACAAAGTACATAACATTTATTAATTTTGACACCCATCACCAAGAACCTAAAATGCACATGTTGCAGGTATTTGAAGAAACAAACACCTGTTTCCTATATCAGGTAATTTAGGGTAACTGGAAATGTGGATAATTTTAAGTCCAGATCTCATTTTTTCCTGATAAAAAGATATGTAACTTGTTCATGTTGAAGTATATCATCCTTTTTTTCCCTGTATCTTTAGATGCCTTACAGACCTATTGTTTAATGATGAGGCATTGCAATAATATTTTAATATGTGCAACTATTAATTTAAGGCCATACTCATGAATATTTTACTTTGTATTTACATATCCCTGTATGTACATGAATTATAGGAGGGCAAAAGGAAAAATGGGTATACTGCCATTTCTTTTATATGGTTCAATTTTAAAACAGAACGGAATTCCTTCAAGGTTTGCCCATGTTCCATGCATGAGTACCATTGAATGTGAATGGAATTAATACAGTCAAAATGCTTGGTGAATTGTACCCCTGCAGTGATCTCAAACAGCACCTGCACCCCAAAGAGAATTCTTGTGGACAGGAGTTCTGTTTACATACCAAACCCTTTTGCATTCACAAAAGAATTACCTAGATAAGAAGGATAATTGATCTTTTATAAGATTATGTATAGGTTAATGATGATCGGTTAAAAACATATTGACTGAAATAATTTAATCACCTGTGTATGAGCAATCAATGAATACTAACACATGCATTAATCCCTAAAAATAAAAAAAAAACATTTTTAAAGTGTACGGCTCCTTTCCTGATACTGTGATATGCAGTGGGTGCACACTTTATGCATATTCCTATAAAAATACTTCTAATTCAGACAAGAAGGGCATGACATTATGGAAAGTGTGTACGTAACTGGTCATTATGCAGTATTTATTTTTGATTGTATTTTTTTAAATATTCACATGTCTGCAACTCTACTTATAATTTAGTCATGTAAATAGCATACTTCCAGTGACCACAGCTGTCTTGTACATAGTCTGTTTTAAAAGTAACTGGAATCAAGGTTGGGAGAGAAAAGGCAAACAAGGCCTTTTGATGAACACCAATCAATGTAAATCAAACTCATTCTGGTGATGGTATTTAAGACTTTAAATAAAACATGTTTCTTTAGATAATTTGTGGTTCTTTTTATCATGTATATATATTTATACATGAATTTATAAAAAATAAAAATTGACAACCAGCATGGTAGTATTTAATATGCTAGAGTAGGAACAGTGGGACACAGATCCTTATTCTCAGATGGCTGGATGACTTTGACCCAAATGGTCTTATTCCTAGTTCCAAAACCATCTGTCAAAATGGAAAAGCACCTACTAACCTATCTTTAACTTCAATAAAGAGGCCATCAACCTGCTGTGTGTTGGTTTGGGATGATGATTATGTGGGATCTTATTACCTGGATTATGAGGACTAGTCACATTAAAATGCTTTCTGGTTTATTTATATTGTTAACCCTGAGAAAAAAATCTAGATAACCATCAGGAAGAAGATCTAATCTCAATTTAGACTCCCGAAAGCTAATTTGATGTATTGAATTATGTGCTACCTGGTTATTTGATAAATAAGTTAGAGATTGTTGCTCATCCTGGATCTTTTTGCTCTTGAAATAGCTTTGGTTTGGTTACACTATTAGTTTAAGGCTAATTTTAAAATTCTTTTTGCTAAATTCTTTTAAAGAATGTCTATGGAAATTCTCAGTCATCTAGGTCATGGTTGTCCCAATGGTGCTTTTTCAAAAAGCAACTAGACTTTCTTTGATTTTCCTTGAAGATGTTTCACCATCCAAGAAGCTTCTTCAGTTCTTTTAAGGTATTTTTACCAAGAAAACCTCCCCAAGATGGTTATCTATGTATAATCGATTTCAGCCTTCATGCTGATTGAGGATTATGGGTTTTTATTCAATACACCAGGAGGACATAAAATATCCTCCTATCCTAACTATCACAGATAGTTTCTCCACTTGACTTTTTTTTCTGCAGTTTTCCTGTCAGGGTTTATTTTACCTCTATGATTATATACAAGTCCCAGATATATAGTCTGATATAGTGACTTATTGGTAGCAGCAATATTATCCCACACAATCTAAGACCAGAAAGTACTTCCATAAGATTATGGAAAAAATATATATTCTGGTGCGACAATTGCTTATGTAAATAAATTTAATAGAATCACAAATTCTTGAGATACTTTCCTTTATTAAGAAGAAAAAAGCTTTAGCTTTTAGTGATTCATCATTTAAGCCTATCCATATGGAGCAAAGATAGTTTCAAAGGATGAATCACTAAAAGCAGTGTTTCTTATGACCATGCTTAAATTATCCTATTTTGGACACATTATGTAAAGATCTAGCTCTCTGGAAAAGGCTCTTATGGAAAGAAAGAGAAGAGGCTATCCAGCCGCAAATTGAGTGGACTCAGTCACAGTGGGCTTAAGTGTACAATTGAGAGACTTGAAAGACCAAGTTAGGATAGATCATCATGGAGAAACTCTATGTGGGTCTGTAGTCAAACCAATTCAATGGCACATATGTGCAATACCCTTGAATCTTTGATCAAAGCTGAGGTTTTCACAGGATTGAAAAATATACATTGCTAAATAAATGGCTTTTGAAGCAATAATAAAAGGAGGTTCTTTGCTGAGTCATTCAAACCTTCAGCATCGCCCCATTGGACTATTGCATTGTTGCTATATAGGCGCTAACCTCAAAAAGTCTCTGGAAGCTTCAGCTGGTGTAAAGTATAGCTGTTTGAGCCTTACTGGGGGACTGGAGAATATAACGTCACTACTCCATGAATTGTACTGAGTACCAATTTGCTTTTGGGTCCAATTCAAGATGTTGGTCATCACCTATAAAGCCCTATATGGCATTGGAGCAGGTTACCTACAGAACTGGCTTTGCCCCATCATTTGTTCAAGCAGGAAAGGAATGCTACAGACCCCACCTGCCAAGGAGTTTCATCCCACAGAGTCTAGGTAGAAAGCCTTCTCTGTCACTGCCCCCACATTATGGAACACTCTGTCCCCAGAGGTGAGGAGGGACCCCACTCTCTTGGCCTTCTGCAAAGGGGTCAAAACTTGGCTCTGCGGCTTTGAGTGGAGTAGAGGGCACAGAGGACTATGCAACCATGTAATAATGAATGTTAAATGGCCATCTTAGAATTTTTACCCTTTTGAAATTTATGAGATTATTCTATAAAGTTTTTTTAGAATCTTAATTTTAATTATATATTCTCTCTCTCTCTCTCTCTCTGTGCTCTATTTCCACCAAGAACAAAACCACCTTCCCTCTCACTCCCATAACAACTCCAACATGCAAACAATTCCACCCTAGCATTGACCACACCTGGCTGATTTTTGGCTTGATTTTTATAGCTGCTCATTGCTGGGAGCTAACAGAATGTCGCTATTAAGGAAAAATCTGTGAGCATAACAATATGAATATAAAAGTGCTAAGTAAAGAAGAAAATCTATTATTTCAAGTGTCAAACTGAAGTTTCTTTTCTGCCACCTGCAAACTTAGCACAACCGCCCCCCCCCAAACAAACAACTTATCAAAATTTAAATAAGTTGGTTCTTATCTCATTTACATTGGCACTGAAATGCGACTGATTGATTTTCAGGAATCCTACAATTTATGGCCTGCTACTATATGGTCCAGGTCATGGGCTGCTTGCATAGGGTCTGATTTTCAAAAAAAAATTTTTTTTGAAGAACTGTATAATTATATTGGATTACTAAAACTATTATTAAAAGTCACTTGCCAGTTATTATTGTCAATAATGGGTCAGAAACAGGACGCCTCCTCAAAACCAGCCATTCTTAAAAGTTACGAGGTAAAAGGAAGAAGGGTTTGACTAGGCAATTCCTGCCAATTTATTTACCAAGACACTATAGATCAGGGGCGTCAAACTCATGTTGTCATGGCAATGTCACATGATGTATCAGGACTTTCCCCCCTCTCACTAAATTGGGTGTGGGCATGGCCATCACATGACACATCCAGCCTGCGGGCCAGGAATTTGACAGCCCTGCTATAGATACTTCGGTATTGCAAGTTTGCAATGCTACTTAAGACCAAAAGCTAATCAAAATAACCATGTTTTCTCTGGCTATTAGGTGAGTAAAAATGCCTTGGCTAATCAGTGCTCAGCTAGAGTCCAATAACAAATTGACTCAGCCTGCAGTTTCATGCCAAAAAACAAAAGCTCTTTCCCCACAGTAAAATAAAGTAAATTGAAAGCATCTTGTCTCACCACAATGGCAACCTGACATTTCTGCATTCTGGTTTTCTTTTTGTAGCAACTGAAAGACAATGCCAAAGAATAGAAAGGACACACAACAGGGATGCGACTGATCAGTGGGAGTTCCAGTTTTCTCCCTTAGATGATTGGAATTACATGTAGTAGTTCTCTAAGAACTTGTTATCAAGCCAACGTACTTGTAGGTAAGTGACAGAGGTGGTATTCATCAGGTTCTGACCAGTTCTGGAGAACCGCTAGCGGAAATTTTGAGTAGTTCAGAGAACTGGCAAATACCACCTCTGACTGGAGATTTTACAGTATCCTTCCCCTGCCACGCCCACCAAGCTACACCCACAGAATCAGTAGTAAAAAAAATTGAATCCCACCACTGGTGAGTTCTAGTATTGGTTTCACTGGGTCTAATTTATTAAGAGAAGGAGCCTCAGCCGAATGTATACTCACCCACTGCTTCCTGACAAATAAGGAAGCTGGAAAAAACCTAAAGAGTATATAGCCCAGGGGTTATCAAACTTGACAGCTTTAAGACTTGTGGACTTCAACTCCCAGAATTCCTCTTCCAGTCATGTTAACTTGTAATCCTGAGAATTCTGGGTGTTGAAGTCCACAAGTCTTAAACTTGCCAAGTTTGCCTTGGTATAGCCAATCCTTGTTTAATGACTACAGGTAGTCCTCAATTTATGACCACAATTGGGATAGAAACTTCCATTACTAAGCAAGGCAGTTAAGTGAGTCACATCTAAACTTACCACCTTTTTTTGCTGCAATAATTAAGGTTGTTATATGGATCAGGTTTCTCCTATTGACTTTTGCATCTGGTAAGCTGTCTAAATGTCTAGGGAGATTCTCAGTCATCCAGGTCATGGTTTGTCCCAAAGGTGCCTTTTTCAAGAGGCAACTGGACTTTCTGGAAAAAAAAAAAAGCACCTTTGGGACGGTAGTAAATTTTTTTACTACCGGTTCTGTGGGTATGGCTTGGTGAGTGTGATGAAGCTTGGTGGGCGTGGCATGGTGGGGTGTGGCAGGAGAAGGATACTGTAAAATCCTCATTCCCTCCCCACTGATAAACTGACGTAATCAGCACAAATGCCACATTTGAAAACTGGTTGCCACTGGGTCAAAGAAGTTGAGTAATGTACATGTACATAAGACTGCCCGTTTTGATTTGTGAGTCCTTTTCAACAGATTGTGTGAAGCTTTGTAATGATTTTACCAATCTCCTTATCTGGAAGGCTATTGAGAGAAAACATGGAACCAAATAATGTCAGACAATGTCAAAACTCAAGAAAAACAAAAACAGCAGTGAAACAAACCACATCTTTCAGGCTAGCAACAAGACACTCCAGCAGTCACAGGTTACTCACAGGTGTGCTAGTAATTTGATGTAAGAATCATTATATCAAGTTGAGCAAGTGTGTGTGTGTGTATGTACAGGAGAAAACCAATTTATTGCTAGGTGGACTCAGCACATCCCAACAAAACCTGATTGATGGGCCAAATAAGAGGAAAAGCAATTAGGTATAGTGTGCAAAAGGGAGCTTTAATTTATTTAATTTAATTTATTTTCTTATCTTCAGCAGCAACAATATCTGCATGCAGCATAAACCATACCACATTCTAAAAGCAACCTTCCACATCTAGACATACTAATGGGAAGGCAGGCAGGCCTTCTTTGAGTTTCTTTATTTACAGAGAAATTTTGAGCAGAAAAGCCACAGTTACAAAAAGCACCTGATGAAATATGCTGGCTATTGTTTTTTCATTGCAGTCGGTGATATATTTCACTCAAAGATGCTGCATCTTTGGAAATGCTAAGCTAAGTAACTCTGCCATCTGGAGGTTGAAAGAAGGCCCATGTCTGTATAAAACTGGGACCTTTTTTGTTATTGTTAGAGAGCATGAATTTTAGATTAATACAGATTTTAAAGAATGTATGAGAAGCATCTGGAGGATGTTAATTACTATGAATCACACTATGTTCCTATATGAAGAATATCTTGATAAACTTAAATTGAATGATGTTTTTTATAGATGTTGCAAAACTGAAACAGATCCATATCTCTAATAGAAAAAAATTCTAGAACGTGAAAGGATTTTAACTTTATTGTACTGGAGATTGACAGAAACTTTGTGAAAAACAAATCCTTTCCAGAAATGAAGTAATTTTCATTTTGTTTACACACATAACATCTTATCTTTCTCAGGTTTTTTTATTAAAATCTATAAAATATTCCAACAGATAAAGGGAGCAATAACATAGATAACTAGTTTCATAAAATAGAACAAAATGGAGCAAAAGACAATCTCCCAACATCTATCTCCATCCACTCTTGTTTAGTTTTTATAGTGGTCCTAAAGTTTCAAGGCAAAATGTATCTCCAAAACAACAAAAGCTGTTGTTTCAGGATTTGTTGAAAATCCTGTGGTGTTTTTTTTTTCCCCAAGAGGTCTGTTCTCTGCTGTCTTTCAACAACAAACATATCTCTTATTCTGGTATATAAGTTTCATCTTACAGTTAAACAAAACTAATTAGCTATTAGAGCTAAGTTAAAATGTAGTTAAATTACATTAGTTAAAATGTAAACTCCTGTTAACACAAGAGAATGGCCTTGATGGGTTTCTCCTGTTAACACAAGAGAATGGCCTTGATGCTTTAAAGGAAATATATGCACAAATTAATTATTGTGAAATTCACATTGTTTTCACATTTGAAGAGTTTAGCAATCATCATTTCCTGGATTCAGTGGAGTTCAGTGGTTTCTTTCTACATATTTCTACCCTCAAAACGCTGCTATAGAGCAATGCACACAGGATAACTAAATACAAGGATAGTTTTTCCCCAAATGCCATCACTCTGCTAAACAAATAATTCCTCAATACTGTTCAACTATTTACCAAGTCTGTACTACTATTACTATGGTATTAATCTTCTCATCGCTCCTTATCACCCATCCCCTACAACTTGTGACTGTATGACTGTAACTTTGTCGCTTGTATCCTTACGATTTATATTGACTGTTTCCTAGTATGATTTGATTGCTTATTGTACCCTATGACTGTTATTAAATGTTGTACATTATGATTCTTGACTCTTAATGAATGTATCTTTTCATCTTTTTATATGTACACTGAGAGCATTTGCACCAAGACAAATTCCTTGTGTGTCCAATCACACTTGGCCAATAAAGAATTCTATTCTATATCAGTTCTCCCTAGGTTTCTGGTTGTGGAAAGGCACTGCTGAACCAGGAGGCCTTAGGTAGATGCAAATGTGCTTCTTCCTCTCTTCCTCTCTTGAATTCTAAAACTGGGCAGCAAAGTCCTGTTTCCACAAAGTGGTCAATATCAGCTCCCAAAGATGGATAGAACTATCTGAGGTTGTTATTACAGGTAGTCCTTGACTTACAACCATTTATTCCATTCAAACCATTCAAGGGCACTGAAAAAATGACCATCATGGCATCTTCATGGTCACATGCTCAAAAATTCAGACACTTGCCAATTGCTATGGATTTATGATGATTGCAGTATCCCAGGGTCGTTTTGATCATCTTTTGAGAGTTTCCAACAAGAAAAGTTAATGAGGAAGCCAGATTCACTTAACAACCTTCTTTCTAACTTCAAAACTGCAATGATTCACATGTAACATTTGTGGCAAGAAAGGTCATAAAATGAGGCAAAACTCACTTAATAGCTGTCTCGCTTAGAAATGGAAATTTTAGGCTCAGTTGTGGTTGTAAGTTGAGGCTTACCCATGTTATTATTTCTACTATAAGCACAACAATGTGAAATCACAGCTGCCATTTCTTTAATTGGTGTTGGCATTCATATGCATCAAGTTCTTCCCACAAATCTAGGATATCATAATACATCAGGGTAGTATATATCTGGATCCAAACAGTGTGGCCTTTTGTAATTGACAAATGGAAAGTTTGTCAATGTGCAGATTTTCTAAGTGCCATCCAAGATTTTATGATATGGCACCCAGTGTGCTGCTAAACACTGCAGCCACCACAGCCAGTTTATTTTCATATAAAAAATGTTTGTGAGTAATCTGAAACTTTATGAAGGAATAGATTAGTTGAAGAGATTAGGGACATCTGACTTGGATGTAAGACTTGGATGTCAGAAGTTGTGAGTGCTTCATCATTGAAGGTTTTTAAGAAACTGGACAGTCGCTTGTCTGAAATGATATAGGGCAGAAGTGGTATTCAGCAGGTTCTGACCAGTTCTGGAGAACTGATAGTGGAAATTTTGAGTAGTTCAGAGAACCGGTGGTAACCTCCCCCCAGGAGTGGGGAGGGAATGGGGATTTTATAGTATCCTTTCCCTGCTACACCCAGCAAGCCATGCCATGCCCACCAAACCACACCCACAGAACTACTAGTAATTTTTTTTGAATCCCACCACTGGTATAGTCTTCTGCTTGAGAAGGGGTTGGACTAGAAGACCTCCAAGGTCCCTTCCAGCTTTATCCTATTCTGATTCTGACTTATTATGTCCCATAGGTCTCTTGGTAAATGTATAGAAGATTAAGAATCATCTTACTGATGAGTTGGGCAGCAGATACAGTTAATTAATTAATTAATTAATTAATTAAAATTAAAATCTTAGTTTTGTTGCAGCTGGTTTAATGAGTCAGGAATTAGAACAAAAGTTTAATATAAAAGTTACTGATTTTTGAAAATAGCTGAAGGGAGAAGCTCTCAACAATCCTTATGTACTTCTGTGTGAATCTCCATTTATATCATCCATCACTACAAGCCTGTAGCTTGAGAAGCATGCTAGGTCTGTCATTGTACAGTTATTTGTTCTACTAGCTGACTTTATTGTATTATATAGAGCTGGAGGAATACCTCTGCAAAATAACCATGTACAGCAGGGGAGTGAGAAAGAGAAAATGTTAGAGGTGGCTTTTAAGTGTCTTATAGTACAACTAAAATCCATTAGCTAACGTATATATCACACATCAGTCAACAGTCAAGTATAAGATACAATCTTCTACCAATCTAATTTATGGCTTGCTGCACAAGTCTACAAGAATAGATGGGCAACATCTACATATGCCTTATACATGAGCTTCCTACCATCAGTCTAGCACAGTAAATAAAAATTAGTGGTAACCATAATCATGATAAGGATCACCTTGGCAAGCAAAAATAAATGGATTTCCAATCATTGATCCAAACTAACTGCCCTAAGTTAGCCTTAGGTTATTCAAAGTTGATAAATCTTGCACCCTGTCCATTTTCTATTAATTTTGATGTTTATTTTACCTTATTTAAAGTAATTTTTTGTACAACACTTGCAGGCAATAATTCCTAGCTAGCGCAAAGATGTACCGTGTCAGTATTAGTCTACATATTTATTTCTTGCATTTATATTCCACCTTTTAATTAAGAGCTTTCTACAGCATATTTAGCATAACTCGCCTTTATCTTCATAACAAACATAATGTAGATTAGCCTGAATGAAGTTGACTCTGTGTGTGTGTGTGTGTATACCATGTATGTACACACACACACACACACACACACAGAATAAAAGTATAGAGAGTACAGTAATAGTCATAATATAGTATAATACAATACATAATACCTCAAGCAGTTTACCTGTGCTATTATATCTCAGATGCTAAATATTTTCAACATGCACCTAAGTTATGTCAAAGTCAATGCCTGATTGATTTCTGACTTAAGTATTTCCCTCTTTGGATGAAAAGGTTGAGTAGGGGAGCTGGCTTAAACCTCTAACACCCAAAGCTGATATGGTAGATCTCAGTTTACAACCGCTTAGCGATCATTCAACGTTGTAACAGATTTCCCCCCAAAGCTACTGATAACCTGGTTTTGAAGTTACAGTCACTACAGGGGCCCCATGGTCATTCTCCCATTGCAGCAGACCTCCCTCCCCCTAGTTTTTTCCACATCTCACCCCGCACCTTAACCTTCCTTAATCCTCCTTCATCTTACTCTCCCTGACTTTGATGAATCAACTACCATCCATTTGTAACATGTTTTCTCTCCATCTAGATTTGTGGGAAAGGTGCTCATAGGATGTGGTCAAAAAAGTCAGTGCAGAGGCCAAAATGGAATTGTCTGTTCGCTTGTTTTTTAATGTGCTGAAGAAGGGCTATTTTGGTTGTATCAAGATTGTTCCCTCTGTGGATGACAATAATCATGTAAGAATCCTGGGTGCCTAAAGCAGGAACTGAAAACATCTCTGCATTATAGGATATATTACAGGGGAAAAAAACTTCTGTATCACAGAGAAATCATGACAGCTGGAGCCACTTTCTCATTTTGATCCTCTTTACAAAGACAGTCTATTAAAAAATGTAGCATCTTCCTATCTGCCTGCAAAACAACTGCAAATGTTCTCATGGTATGACTCACCTTTTAGGACTGTGCTGAATAGCCACACACTGTGTTCCATTTCTTTAACAGCTCCCTGATTTGCTCTTGAAAGAGACTGTTGAGCATTGACTTCAGCACCAAAGAATTACATGACACAAATATCTAGGTGGAATATTCTGAATAGCAAAGGCTTCTCGGAGGAGATGCCTTCCAATGCCTGGGATCAATCAGCTATATCTAAAAGTGTGAATGTTCTCTTTCCCTTAGACCAGGTGTTCAATCTTGGCAATTTTTGAGGCTTGTGGGTTTCAACTCTTAGAATTCCCCAGCCAGCCCGAGGAATGGCTGGCTGGGGAATTCTAGGACTTGAAGTCCAAACTCTTAAAGTTATCAAGGTCAGATACCTCTGCCCTAGACTCTTCTGCTTAGAATACAGCTGGGTGGAAAAAAGAGATACTGAAGTCCACAAAGCACTCTAGCTAGTCAATATAAACAGGATTGGATTAGCTCAGGTGTTGCCTGCTTAATGGTTTTCAGATGTGTTGAGGTGTTGAGCTACAACTCCCAATTCTCAGCCAGTAGATGATGCTAATAATGGGAGTTCTATTGTAATATATTTGAAGTGTAATAAGTTTAGAAAGGCTATTTTAAGTTGTTTGGTTGATAACGAATATGTCTGAAGGACACAAAGTATTATGCTGGATGATATGAACTCAGATAACTTATCTGAACAACTATTTGGAGTCTTGATTGGGACATGAAGTGGGTGCCCCCACTGCAATGCCTTTCCCTGATGCCAGTGTTGATGAGATGCTGTACTCAGGAGTAGAACCTCATTAAAACAAAAAAGAATTACTCAGCATGGGAAGACTAAATACAGATGCTTTGAAATTCTTCTTCTGAATATGTGCGGACAAGAAAATAAGTCACAGCAGTCATTAGCCTATCTCCTAGCAATGCCATGATTAGTTTATTTCTCTACCCCTTTGATGCAATTTTTTAAATTTAAAATTACTCAGGACTATGATGGCATGACCTGACTTCCCAACACAAGCTGACCACACTGCTGGTGGCAGAAGTGACAGTTGTTGCCAGTCACAGGACAGGGACAGACATGAGGAGAGGAGACAAAATGGGGACACAAGCAGGGAAGAGAAGAAAACTTGTCAATCTGTGGAGGACCTGCTGGGAATTAGAAGTGGTGGTGTCATGCCCCTGGTGAGACTGACTCTGAGGAAGAGGAGGAACAGCCAACAGGGAGTGGAAGTGTGGCTCCAGAGGTGCTGGAGGAGGCTGGGGAAAGGCAGAGGCCCGCTGAGCAATCAGAGGAGGATCCAGGCCCATCCCCTATCCATCCTAGGACATGCAGGGAGGAGAGGATCAGGGAAAAGCGTGGTCTACTCTGGAGGAGAGGGCCATGATCCTCATGGGTTGCAGCTGTAAGCTCTATATAAGAGTTTGGAACTGCGTGTTCACAGACGTGAAGTCAAATTAGTGCTTTCCTTGGATGAGGTTTATCTTTGTTGGCTTCTTCCCATGGACTCTACCCAGTTATCTTCTTGGAATGTGTGATTAATTATCTTGGTTTGCCTTGGAACTCTAGTCAATACGGTTTGTTTTTGGTTTCCTTTTGCTTCATTATCTACTTTTTGAATTTAAACTATGACTAATAAAACAGCGAAGCTAAGTTGAAGGCATTACAAGACCCTGATTCATGTTTTAGTTTTTGTGTTATTTTTGAGACACTACGGGTCATCACAGTGGTGCAAACATGAGATAAAATGTATAAGCTACAAAGAGAATTGTTTAAAATCAGGGTCATTAATAAAACAACCATTAGACATAAAACAGGGTCCTAATTTGTGCTTGCAAGTAAAAAAAAAGAATTTACTCATATTCCTGTCAGAGAAAGTAGAACTGAAGGAGTTGCCCTTGTGAGCATCTTCCCTCAAAATGATCAAGAAGGTGGTAGTAAGGGTGATTTGGTCCTCAGATGACAGAGTTCATAATATAGAACTTAGCACTTACTTATATACCACTTTATAGTGCTTTCCAGCCGTCTCAAAGCGGTTTATAGAGTTAGCATATTGCCCCCAACAATCTGGGTCCTCATTTTACCCACCTCGGAAGGATGGAACCCACATTATGTATCTGATATTAACACAGTTGAGAAAGTCCAGAAATATTTTACAAGAGTTTTTCACTCCTCTACTTGTTGCAGAATACCTTGTGCCACCACACTCAAAATTCTATACCTTGAAAACCTAGAACTACGCTGCCTTCGGTCCGATTTAAGTATAATATATAAAATCATACATTGCAATGTCCTACCTGTCAATGAATATTTCAGCTTCAACCATAACAATACAGGAACAAACAATAGATACAAACTCAAGGTTAATCACACCAAACTTGATTGCAGGAAATACGACTTCAACAACAGAGTGGTCAATGTCTGGAATACTATACCTGACTCTGTGGTTTCTTCCCCAAACCCCAAAAACTTTAACCTTAGACTGTCTACTATTGATCTCACCCCTTTCCTAAGAGGTCTGTAGGGGGCGTGAATAAGTGCACCAGCGTGCCTATCATCCCTATCCTATTGTTTCTTTTATTTTTTTTATATGTATCCATGTATTCATAACTATGTTTTACTTTTACCTATTATCTTGTAAGCAATTGACAAATAAATAAATAAATAAATAAAAATGGAAGGCTGAATCAACCTTGAGTGATTCGATCTGTCAAACTGCAATAGCAGTAGCTTGCAGTACTGCACTCTAACCACTGCGCCACTGAGGCTCATGTGTATGTTAGTGAACTGGATGAAGAATAGGCTTTTTAATGTAGAAAATGGAAATTGTATTTCAAAGAGTCCTATTGGCATCTATGAGATGAGCAAATAGAGTGACAAAAAGAGTCTTGTGACCCATGCCTCGTATAATGTTACAAGCTTCCCCCAAGACCGGGAAGCTTGTGATGCAATGCACAACTATGTTTTTCTAATTTGGCTACAAATAGTGTAATCCTAGGGGGCTGCTGAGGGAGCTGTGGGTAGAAGCACTTAAACAACTTTGATTGAACCCCCAAAGTTCACTAGGGATGCACTTAGTGCATGATATACTAGAACAAGGCAGAGGTGGTATTCTGCAGGTTCTGACCAGTTCTGGAGAACTGGAAGCGGAAATTTTGAGTGGTTCAGAGAACCGGCAAATACCACCTCTGACTGGAGATTTTACAGTATCCTTCCCCTGCCACACCCACCAAGCCACACCCACAGAACTGGTAGTAAAAAAAATTTGAATTCCACCACTGGAATAAGGGTGTCAATCTCAATTTCATTGAGGGCTGCATCAGGATTGTTTTTAACCTCAAGGGGGAGTGGGTATGGCCAGACTGGGCATAGCCAGCTCAACATCATTCATGTCAGGGGCGCCTGTGGAGGCCCAAGCACTCTGCCAGCGAAAAAGAGCTCCCAAGCCCCATTTTCAGCTGCAACAGCCTCCTGCAAGCCCTGTTTTTTTCTGGCAGAGGCATCATAGGCCAGTCCTTTGCTGTTTCTAGGGCAGCTCCACGGGCCAGATCTAAGAACTCTGCGGGCCAGATCTGGCTCCTTGGCCTGGAGTTTGACACCCCTATTCTAGAAGAAGTAATACCAAAAATACCAAGATTACTAGAGCTGTAGGCTAGCCTAGGAAGTTGGAAAGATCCCTCAAGAAGGCAATAGAAAACCACTTCCATGTTCTCACCAGGAGACTTGATATTATGCAAAAGAAGTTTTGATGTTAAGGGGTACTATTTTTTAAAAAAGAAAAAAAACTCAGACAGGAGATGGGAATGGTTATAGTGTCTGGCAAGCCAAATGAAACTGCAGAGAGACACCATCATTTACATACAAAGATCCTTAGCAGATATGCATTGGGTATATATATATATATATATATATATATATATATATTAATCAGCTGGAGGTTAGCTGAATTGATGTACTTTGCTAACTGAGGCCTCTTCACAGCAGGCCAGAAAATTCTGTATTGGCATTGTAGAACAAGTGATGGAAAATGTGAAGTGGCTGAGAGCATTAGATGTTCCAGACAGTGCTTTCTGGAAATAATATTTCAGGACAATCAAGTAACTGTATTAATGACATGTAATGGAAGAGATCAGTTTCTAAGAGATGCATTAGCTATGCATTTTAGTACCAGCAAACAGAAAGATCTATATATTTTTCCACATCATTCTGGTCATGTCTAAAAACTTAAGCTGGCTGTTGTTTTCTCTACTGTTTATATTTTGTTATTTGCCTAAAGGAGCAAAAACTTCACTTCTTCACTGCCTTAACCCCTATACTTTCAATCTGGTGGAATATGTTTTTCCCTAGAACGTTGAGGTAAACCCTCTAGAGGTAGGTTCCTCATGATGGTTGAACAAGTGGAGCCACCTGTCTGCCATGAGCTATAATCTGAGATGACTTGTACAAATCAGGTACAGGTCTGCAATGGCCTAGATCAGTGTCTTTCTTCAGTACCTGGCAGGTGGTATGTATATCACGAGTTGAAAAGCACTGTTAAAAAAGTGTTTTAAAAAGTATAAAAGTGTAGCAGAGGGATGAGCTGAAGCAGCAGCGATGACGGGGAAAGAGAAGGGGACGGAGAAAGAAAGACGGAGAAGAGAAGAGGTTTTTGTGAGGAAAACCTGAGGGAGAGAAGTGTGTCAGAGTATATTCATGAACTGGAATAGAGTATGGTAACAAGGTCAGCCAATGAGGACTGTTTGGAAACTGAAACTAAAAGTAGCCTAGGCGTGGCTCTATATTAAGCTCTGCAGCTCTGAGTTTGTCTAAAGTGAAAGAGAAACTAGCTTGCTTGCTTGCCTGCTGAACTAAAGTGAAACTGATGTCTGTTTCTCAGCTCCTGAGTTGCTTCTTTGCTCTGCACTTGTAACATGTCTACTTCTGTTTGAGTTTGTTCCATGTTGAAGAAATCTACAACTGGTTTGTAAAATTTACTTCATATGTTTATAAAGAAGTTAAATGAAGCCTCAGCCATCTGTATTTACTTTTCTGGCACTGAATTTATGCTGCAAAACTCTGAACCAAGAAGGATAGAAACGGACACAAGTTTCCCATTAAAATGTGGTAAGTGGGTGTACTTTATCACTTTTTTCCTTTTTTTTTTTTTTGTCATCAAGTTTTTGAGACCTTGCTAAGCCACTGGTGGTATTCGAATATTGTCATGTCCTAAAAGTGGTACTGTGAAAAGGTTGAAAAGCACTGGCCTAGATCATCCTAATTGAAATGACAAAGAAGAGTTTGTCAGTCACTTCCAAAGCTGAGTCTGCCGCTGATAGCCTCTCAGGGAAAATTGCAGTTCAGACTTTCTGGGAGTTTCAACCTAGGCAACTTTCCCATCTCACGAGAGAATCAAAATATCCTTAAAACCTTCCGTCACCTCCTCACAACCATAAAGACAAGGAACACGTCCTTCTTTCCCTTTTACTGTTGGCACTTTCATGCCACTGGTTTACCAGCACTGAACGTGTGTTAATATTATTAAATTATATAAGTTTCTATTAAATTATATAACATTATTATATTATATAAGAATATAATAATTTTGTTATATTCCTGTATTTCCAAGATGAAACTGGAAAATATAATGAATAACCCACTTAAGAAAAATAATATAACAGTGTCAAGAATAAACAATAGTCAAGATTTTACATTTCTGTAGAACAAAGGGTGAGGGGAATTGGATGGAGAGGAATATCCTCTGTCTTCTAAAAATAAGAACCCATAACAGAGGTGGTATTCAGCAGGTTCTGATCAGTTCTGGAGAACTGGTAGCAGAAATTTTGAGTAGTTCAGAGAACCAGCAAATACCACCTCTAACTGGCCCTGCCCCCATCTATTCTCTGCGTCCTGCGTCCGATCAGCTGGGTCTTGTTTTGTTGCCCTGCACAGGAGAACAGTGCTGGAAAGCAGTCTAGTGGAGTGGGGAGGGAATGGGATTTTGCAATATCCTTCCCATGCCATGCCACCAAGCCATGCCCACAGAACTGGTAGTAAAAATAATTGAACCCCACCACTGGACCCATAGCTTGGACTACATAGCTGACAACATATAACTATGGATTCCATTGGACTGAAGATCTCAAAGGATCCAAAAAAGAAAATACATATGTTAGGTCAAGTTGCTCAGTCACCATGGCTTTGGTCACCTTTTCTGTGTATCCCTTCTCTTGAAGAATGTTCAAGTAACAATTAGTTTTAACTGAATGCTGGCTTATCTTTGACAAGAAATGGAGCCAAGGTGATTTGTTTCTCTGATAAGTGCATTTATCCAGACTTATGAATTCTGGCCCAGACCAGCTACCTTGACTATGAAAGCATGACAGTTTCTGGTCTTTTAAATCTGTCAAAGTTTTATAATAGCTGTTATTATGAGAGATCATGGGTGATGCCACAGTCCCTTAAGTGGGCTCCCTTTTATGATAGTTCCCACGAAAAAAAAAGAAAAGGAAAGCAGAAGTCTTGGTATGATGGTTCAGAACAAACGATTATCATCCGTTGGAAACAAAAAGTATTTTTAGCTTTTGCTGCTTAATTACTCACTTTGACATTTCCATTCATTGTCAGCAAATGCTTTATTTCTACAATGTAACAAGCTTTGAATTATTCATAGAAATGGTTTATAACCAGGCACAGGATTAGTTCAGGCAAAAGGCAGATTTCTGTATTGGGATCAGAGGTGGTATTCGGCAGGTTCTGACCAGTTCTGGAGAACCAGTAGTGGAAATTTTGAGAAGTTCGGAGAACTGGCAAATATCACCTCTGACTGGCCCCTCCCCCATCTATTCTCTGCCTCCCGAGTCCCAGCTGATCGGCTGGGTCTTCTTTTGTTGCCCTGCACAGGAGAACAGAGCTGGAAAGCAGGCTAGTGGGGTGGGGAGGGAATGGGGATTTTGCAATAACCTTCCCCCAGGAGTGGGGAGGGGAATGGGGATTACAGTTTCCTTCACCAGCCATGCCCACCAAGCCACGCCCACCAAGCCATGCCATGCCCACCAAGCCACGCCCACAGAACCCACAGTAAAAAAATTTGAATCCCACCACTGCACTGAATATATACTTGCCTTGGAGGTAGTACCTTTGAATATTGTGAATTCCTGGTAATCACGCACAAGATTACTTTTTCACAAATAGAAAGCAGTCTTTCTTTAAGATGTGTCAAGTAGCATCTTTTTTATTTCTGTATCTCTGCAAGTCAAGCAGCTTTAAATGATTCTATTGGGCCTTAAAAGTTATGTTTGATATGCGATTGCTGAAAATACATGGAACTTTTTTTTCTGCATGGTCTTGGGTTCTGGAAGAATCTAGCAGTTAACCTGTCTTATTGAATTCCCAAATATAAGTAGGACATTCAAAATGTGTAAAACATTTTGATCACTCAGCTTATCTTTGAAGCCCCATATAGGAAGATCTACCCAGAGACATAAAGTTGCTGTCACTCTGGATGTGCAGAGACAACAGAAAAAGCATTTTTTCCAGGGCCTATATTACAGCGACATTAATGCTAGCTTGATTTTACTATTTATTGTATAAATATACAGGGCACATAGGACTACACCTCCTTGCTCCTTTCATAAAGCAGCCCTGCTGCAACATATAATATTGCCAGGTTAGGGTGGTAGCACTTAAAACTCCTCAAAAAATGGCCTGTGCCGCAATCCAGTTTTAATGTGCACATAGCTCATTATTATAGATATAATATAAAACATAATATATGTTTTATATTATGATGGATTTCATTTGCCCTGTTTTTATCTTCATTAATTGTTATTTGCTTTAGATTTCTGTTTTTATATCTATTAGATTTGTATATAATTTTATTTTGTTGATATTTTTTTCTTTTTCTTTGCATTCTTGTACCCCCTTCCTTCTTATGTTGGTCTTTGACCATAAAAGCTTGTTTTGATTTGATTTGGCTCGATAGCTCTCCAATAAGCGAGTGCCATTTTTCATGGAAACGTTACACATCTTGTACAATGCTCCATAACAGCATAAAACCTTTTGAAAAGAAGTTTCACCAGAAGGCAAAAATACACAGTTAGTTTCCTACAGTATTGGAATTTAGGGTAAGACTTTCAGAGAAGGAGCAGTCCAGTTCTATTATTATACAAGTCCAAATCATTGGTGGGATTCAAAGATTTTTACTACCGGTTCTGTGGGCGTAGCTTGGTGGGCATGGCAGGGGAAGGTTACTACAAAATCCCATTCCCTCCCCATTCCTGGGGGAAGATTACTACAAAATCCCATTCCCTCCCACCCCACTAACCTGCTTTCCAGCTCTGTTCTCCTGTGCAGGGCAACAAAAGAAGACCCAGCCGATCAGTTGGGGTGGGGCCAGTCAGAGGTGGTATTTGCCAGTTCTCCGAACTTCTCAAAATTTCCGCTATCGGATCTCTAGAACTGGTCAGAACCTGCTGAATACCACCTCTGATTCATGGCAAGTATAGTCTTGGGAATCAATCTCACCCCCTCCGCCAATCTCCAATAGCTTCAGCATTGTAGGAAAATTCCCATTTCCTTGTTCAGCAAAGTCACCATTGAGATGCACACCAACTTTTCAGGATCAATTAGAGTTGATATAATGCATTGCAAACCGTGTAAAGTTTTCAATTCTGACAATATGGAGTTCTAGACATTCAAATATGTATTGGTCCTTTAGGAATGCTCAGTTACTGTAACTGCATAAAATTGCCCGCTAAGTAAGTGGCTTTGCTTATTTGCATCTACTTCCAAGTTTGAACCACTTAAAAACATTCTGGCCACATCCCAAGTTAGTGTGCAGAAGGCAACAACTTGTTTTTCAAACTGTCTACAGTAATTTACAACTATCTTGTTTATTCTCAGTATTAGATCAGGAAATAAAATTCACCATCCTGCTTTAGTTTAGCAACTATTAGTGAAGAGAAGTGCTTCTATTCATCCAGAGACTGCAGGCAACCACTTTGGAAAGATTATATTTTTTTAGTCCTCTGTAACCTCTGATGTACTCTAGAGCAGTGGTCGCCAACCAGTGGGCCCACTGGTGGTCCACAGAGAAATTTCACCCCCAGAGCACCCCCCAAAGCAATTAACTCAGGCTGCGCGGGAACACAAGGCTAGGCCACCCACATGGGAACACAAGGCTTGTGTCGGAACAACACAAGGTAGTGAGGGAAGGGGGGAAAGGGCAGAGGGGGAATTTGCCTGGCCACCGGGTTGCTTCTTTCCACTTCTTTCTTCCTCTAAGCAGATTAGGAATGTGGCTGCTTTGGAGGGTGTGTGTTTATGTGTGTGGATCTCTGCTAGATCAGATCTCTCTCCCCCCTTCCCCTGAGAACAAAGATCAAAAGCAGGAATGTGACTGCCTTGGAGGGGGTTGGGTGTGTGATGGATCTGTGTGTGTGTGTGTGTGTGTGTGAGAGAGAGAGAGAGAGAGAGAGAGGTTAGATTAGATTTCTCTCTTTCTCTCCCACCAACGTCAGCAAGCCACCGTCAGTCAAAATTCATATTAGTGGTCCTCGGAATTTAAAATTATGAGTTTGGTGGTCCCTGAGGTCCAAAAGATTGGCGACTCCTTTTCTAGAGCAGGGGTCTCCAACTTTGGCAACTTTAAGCCTGGAGGACTTCAACTCCCAGAATTCCCCAGCCGGCTGGCTGGGGAATTTTGGGAGTTGAAGTCCATCAGGCTTAAAGCTGACAAGATTGGAGACACTGCTATAGGGATTGGAATAATAGTCTACAAATGTTTTTGTCTTATAAGTTGATTTATTTATTGTAGGGAAGCCACCTATAGAAAATGTGGACAAAATTATGAATCACTGACCATTAATGTATTTTATATTGTTCCTGTTTCCAATAACCTGATGGAAAGTTTTTTTTAAATGTGACTTATGGTTCTAAAGAACTGATCCTTCATGCCCTGTATGGAAAGGTGTCATTATATGGTGTCATTATCTCAAGCCCTTCTGTCAAACTTAAAGAAGCATTGGTCACATCTGAAGATCTTGTCTTTTACATCATTTACTGGAAAAAGGAAGGCCAAGTTTAATAGGGAACTAGCATATTGGGGAAAACTAGCACGAATGACTAACTTTTCCATTATGTTTATTTTATTCTTTATGAAGCTATTTAAAATTCACTGAACCAAAACATAGAGCAACAGCTAAAAATGAAAAGAACATCAATAAAACCTTACCAATTCAAATTATACAGTGGCAATCATAGCGAAACAAATATTATTTAGCTACCTCTACTTTATTTTGGTCATATATGCCCATGTTTTTCAACCTTGGCAAATTTTAGACATGTGGACTTGAACTCCCAGAATTCTTATGACTTTTTAAACTATACCTAAACGAAATATGTCTTTGACCAGACTCCAGTAAACTGAGCTGTGATGTAACCATCTTTAATAAGGTTATTAAACAATTTTGCTAATCCTTCAACAAAATATCTTATTTTTCTGTCTGAAGTACATAATTGAGTTGCATAAATCAAAACCCAGCAAGAATTCAGCCATAGGCCAAGATAAGTAATTACCAGGAGAAAGATTAGGATCTTCTGAAAAAGTAACAACAAGATAGCTTGTTGTTTCTCTATTTTTACTCCTGGGGATGCGTCAGCGCTTGACTGACCTTACTTGGGCAGCAATGAGCCCACTTTCTGATCTCAGATCTAAACCAGTAGACAGTACTCAGAGTTGCTTAAAGAGAGAGAAAGTGAAGATGGTAGCCACAACGATAGGATTAAAGGCCTGTCCCTTTTTATATGAATAGTATTATTGGCCTAGCCCAACATCAGGTTTATTTTATCCAGTGCAATTTGAGCCAATAATCATGCTGAGAGAGGAAATTGGGGTTGTTGGAAGAAAAATCTTGTTCCAGTTCCAAGCCAGGAATAAAAATGGAGGCCACTTAAGAAAGAAAGGTCTCTTTATTGGAGAATAGAACGAACATGCATACAGCATGCTGTTCTGAGACAGCTGATAAAATGGAGTTAAGAATGGGTGGTTTTTTTTTTTACATCTTCTTGATTTCTATGGGGTAATGTAGGGGTCATGGCTGGCTCTAAAGGCAAAAGAGGAAATGCAAATTCTAGGTGTTTGTCTGAGCTAATATTGTCAACCTTTGGCTTGCCTAATTGTGTTGCTTATCTGGAGTTTCTGTCTAACCCATTCTTTCTGAATGGATTACCAAATCCGCATTTCTAAAAGCTGGCCTCCTCAGTTTCTGCTTGGGGCAGGGAGATTGGGGCTGGTTTCTGCCTCTCTTAAGATTTCCCCCCATTTCTCCTTTAGGGGAAATATTCTATCCTGCCTTTTTAACATTCCCCAAAATATTTCATTCTCTAGGAGGGTGGGTAGGTGCTGACTTTCTACAAGGTTCAACACTTTATTTCTGCACAGAAGTAAAGATGAATGCTTGGGACCTAAGTTCAAATCAAGCATGACTGTTGATATACAACAAGTTGTTTTATACTATAAAACCACATATACACGTCAGAATTTTCTGATATATCAGCCCTTTTTTTCTGATTTATTGAAGCCATGCATATTTTAGGCTAAAATGCCATAATAAGCATGGGAAGTTGCATTTAATTAGCTTAGCTCTTCACCTTTGGGTGCACTTTTTAACATGCTAACAACGAACTTTTTACCTCTAGACCTTTACCTGGTCATTCTTCACCACAGCTTAAGCAAAATACCACATTATATTTTCTTATATCACTACTGGACCCACTTGCAAAATTCTTTAGCAAAGTTACAAATCCACAACCAATCAGCTTGACTAACACTTCCTATAACTGAAGCATTTGTGGTCAGTCTCTCCTTTCAATAAGTGTCAAGGTAGGCATTAACTAACTGCTGAGTCTAACAATGGCTATATCAAGCCAAAGCCGAGCCAAGGTGATTAAAATACAGCAGCTCTGACTAAAGCAACTTAATGACTTATAAAGGCTCTTAATAGTTTGTTAGCAGATAATAGCCTACGCTCTCAGCAACACACATTAAACAGGAGTAGGGCTTTGATCCCGGGGCTATATCCTCCATTTTTACTTTTTTGACCCATTTCTGCAGATACTGCTGACATTTTTGTTGTGTGTTGTCCTGTGCCAGTTTCTGACCCTATACCCATCATTATAAATGATTCATGCTATTGAATCGTTTGTAATGGATCACAGCTCTGTATCAGGACATCTGTGCACTGAGATCATAAAGTCAAATGTATAGCCTTTGTTTAAATCCCTCTTGGATTTTCAGGGACCCCCAACATTTTGGGTGCCTCCCTCTTTTCTTCCAGAGCACCCTCCTCTGAGGCTGGAAAGAAAAAGAAGAAGAAAAGGCTGTTTCCAAATACCAACAATTGCTATTCCCAAAGCAGATCTCTTGGCTGCATTTATTCCCTGAAAGCAGAGTGCTGAACAACGAGATCGACAGTTAGCTGACTTTGCTCCTACGGACCCATGTGGATAACAACAATAAATGTAATTGCTTGGAAGAGAATATATGGTCTTGGGCAGGTTACTGTTATTTGTTTCTGATCCTCTGCTAGACACTCCACAAAAACCTTCCTGGGGACAAAATAGAACATCGCCGAAAGCATTCCACGCTGCAATAGTACAGCAACAGAGGCGAAAACATCACCTTGTATCCATTACGCATTAATTGAAAATCTTCCATAAATCAAAACTTGACTGTGGAGAGGACATACAGCATAGCTCTGCAACTGGGAGACAGGCTGTGATTATGCTAGGCAGGGAATTTCAAGAATTGAATGGAAAGAAAAGATGAGAAAACAATGCAGTTCTTACTGCAGCTTTCTTCTCTTTTTCTTCTCTTTTTTTTAATGAGAGCCCTTTCAGGCCATGAAAATAGATCTGCACTGCACCAGCATTTCTCTCTCCCTCTTCTCTCCCTCCCTTCCTCCCCCCTCTCTCTGTCTCTGTCTCTATCTGTCTGTCTGTCTCTCTGTCTCTCTCTCTCTCTGTGTTAGCATTTATGGATGTTGTTAACTGGGGCAGTGAGTTGGCATCCCCGATTGCTGTGCAGCAGTCACTCCTGAGTAAGTTTTACTTGACAGTTTTACCCTCCAACATTCGCTCAGATTACTGGGAATTCACAAGGCCACATTATCTTGAAAGAATGGACCGTATTATTAAGAAACCTTGGTTACTGCGCTACAATTTACAGCTGACACTTTCTGAGCCTGCTCACCTGGCATTGCTTTGGAAAGGGCACTGATAATCTATAGCAAGGTTTCTCGGCCTCAGCCATTTTAAGATGGTTGGACTTCACCTCCCACAATTCCTCAGCCAGCATAACTCAGTGACTCAAAATTGTCTCTGGAAAGGATTAAGTCAGTTACAGTAGATGGCTGGGGTCTATTTTGCTGACCACAGCTGTCAGAATGGCTGTTAGTGAAGAATGTAACTATATCAATAGTTTTCGTCATTTCACACTATTATTCATTTTATATGGACTGAATTTGAAGAGAACATTGATTTACACAGCCAGATAGAATTCTGTCCCAGGAAAAATATCAGGCATGAAAGATGAGGTCCACATGTGAAGGTCCAATTAAACTGACTTATTGCTAATCATGCCTATGTACAACAATGCTCTCAACTGATAGTTAACATCTATTTAGATTTAGATAAGGGTCAATGGAATTCAAGGGGGAAGGGATTATTTTGCTTGTGGCTACCTAGGGATTTTAGGCAGATTCCTCGTCCAGGTTCTGCCACTCCTTCTCCTACAGACAACCATGGATCCATCTTTCACATTGCAAATGTTTATTATTTATTTATTAGATTTCCATCCCTTCTTTATTACTTTATAAGTAACTCAAGTACCTTCCCTAGAGAGGCCCACCTGCTACCTACATAGATGTATTTCCAGAATCAAGCTAAAATATTTTTCTTCCTCCAAGCATTTTAAAATTACACTTGCATTTCAGTATTTACATTGCACTGGAATAGTGACTGTTGCGGATGTTCAGTTTAAATTTTCGTGTTTATGATCACTCCTTACCATTTCTCAATACACCTTACTTATTTCACTTTTCTGTTTGACCTTTTTGTTGTGCTTGCTTTTTAAGGTTACAAATATCCTATAATCAATCCATAAAATTCTGAGGTAACATGATAGACTAAAACAAATACATTCATAATAATTGAAAATAAGCCATTTTAAAGGCACTTCATCAACAATTGCAATCTTGCACCCAGTCAGATGAATACTGGTACTTTTAAAATCAAGTTCGATTTCAGTCATTAGCGAACATATTTTTAGATTTGAATCTAGCAACACTTTTATTTAAGGGCAGACATAAAAATGCAATGAGACACAGATGTTCTGCAGAAGCAGTCCAAAGTTTTAGCTACTGCCCTCTCAGTGAGAAAGACATATCTGAAAATCCTGATAATATGTGAGCATTAATACTCAGATAATTATTCACCATATGTCTTTATGATTTTGGTTAAACTCCTTTAGACAGATTTCAACACCATTGCAAGCCCTTATGAAATAGTTGCACTTCTTTCTTAAAATTAACTCTGTTTTTCATATTACAGAATGTTACTCTGTAAGTCAGTGTTTCTCTTTAATTCTGGGGATTCTTAAACTTTTTGTTTAAGAATTTTGGACCAGCTGGTATAGGATGAAAATGAAGCTGTAACATATGGGTAGTCCTCGACTTACGAGCAGTTGAGCCCAAAATTTATGTTGCTAAGCAAGACATTTGTTAACTGAGTTTTGCCCCATTTTACGACCTTTCTTGCCACAGTTGTTAAGTTAATCATTGCAGTTGTTAAGTTAGTAACACAATTTTTAAGTGAATCTGGTTCCCCCATTGACTTTGCTTCAGTGGTGGGATTCAAATTTTTTTACTACTGGTTCTGTGGGCGTGGCTTGGTGGGCGTGGCAGTGGAAGGATACTGTAAAAATCTCCAATCAGAGGTAGCATTTGCTGGTTCTCCGAACTACTCAAATTTTCCGCTACCGTTTCTCCAGAACTGGTCAGAACCTGCTGAATACCACTTCTGCTTTGCTTGTCAGAAGGTTGCAAAAAGTGATCATATGACCCTCGGACACTGCAACTGTCAGAAATATGAGTCAGTTGCCAAGCATCTGAATTTTGATCACATGACCATGGGGATGCTGCAACGGTTATAAGTGTGAAAAACAGTCATAAGTCACTTTTTTCAGTACCGTTGTTAAATTGTTAAATAATTTGTTAAATCCTTCAAAACTAAAACATCTAACATTCATCTTATAGATATTTATTGTCAATAAATCAACTTGATATGCAAATGTAAAAAAACGAATGAAATAAGTGAAATGTGTTAGAAATATATATGTACTTGAATAATATTTGCATTAGTTAAGTATATATAGAATTGAAATAGTTTACTCTAATGACATATTCCTACAACAATACAGTTTTGTCTGTTTTAACACTTTCATTAGAACTCTTTTGATGTGTTTTTTTCCCCCATTTCTCTCTTTTCTTTGACAATTTATGTATCTCCATTTTTGCCATCTTGTTTTTTTTCTTTCTCTTTCCCTTACGATTAAAAGGAATAAATAAATAATAGTAAAGATCTGAAGATTCCAAATCTTCATTGCTTCTTTTCATCAAGTTGTTTTCAACAAGTGGGCATCCTGTTAAGAAATGTGATGCTGTGGATGAAGGACCCTTAAGCTGGGGTGGGATACTATGAGTTTGCACCTATTTGCTAGAACTGGTTGTTAACATTCTAAGCAGTTCGGAGAAGTGGTTGTTAGAAGAAATTACTGGCCTAATCCTGTAAGGAAGGCAGGAAGGAAACATTCTGGAGTTGCTTACAGAAACTGCCTCTCTGTTAACCCTTATTACATTCTTGGCAGGACTAGACTTCCTGTCTTAGGAACTTCTCTGGAGGCATTTTTCCTCCTTTGCTGGTACTTTGCTTGTGTGGAGTGACCATTCAAAGTTACAATGGCACTGAAAAAAGTGACTTATGACCATTTTTCACATTTACGACTGTTGCAGCATCCCCACAGTCCGAGAGGCCAGGCAAAGAGAAGCATGCCTTGATGTGAGTGATGTTGAGTTGGCTACGCCCAGCCAGTCTCATGACCACCAAGCCATGCCCACCAACTAAGCCACACCCACAGAACCGATTGTTAAAAAAAATTGAATCCCACCCCTGCCCTTAATATTGTTCAAATCCTGCAACTTGTTATTATCCCAGGATAGGAATTATAAATACCAGCAGTAGCTTCTCTGCCTGGTTGACAAAAACGACACTGAGTTGTGATCCAAGCTGAGCCTATAGAAATGCCCAGGCTTCCAGCAAGTTTCCACAATTTTTTTTTCCAATCTGCAGCAGAGCAAGTGAGGGCCATTCGTACATTTCAAGCTGTATCTAGTTGGACCCTTAAAGAGTCTGTAGTGAATCTTTGTTTAACAATATTTACTGTTGTGCTCAGATCCTGAGTAATTCTTCTTGCAAACATTCCCACATTTAATCACCTTCAAAAACAGAACCATTTCGGCTGCTTTGTCATTTGTTCTACACATGTGATGGGTGGATTTCACAAGCAGAGTGATTCATAATGAACTCTTTTATCGGCACCCATTAGTATTTCTCATCAGAATCAAGAAATGCAACATGAAAGAATTTAATAGGATGCTTGCACGGGAGAAATTTGTGAGTAAGTTTTAGCTTTACTTGGCTAGGCATAATGTATTTGCTAGCTGTAAGATTCTTCTAAAAGTCTACGAAATGTTGTATTCCTCTTCATTGGGAATCAGAATGTATGGGGTATTTTTCTAATTTGGGGAACCACATTTCAAAAGCAACACTGAGATCTCTGGAAGTGTTCAGAGGAAGACAACCAGGATGGTTGAGGGACCAAACCTCAAATCAATGTGAAATAATTAAGAGAATTGGTTATGTTAATCTGGAAAAACAGATGAAATGAAGGCATATTTGGATGTCTGACAACTACAAGTATGCCTCTACTAAAGACTGTGAATGTGGTTCTAAAAGAAAAAAAACCCTCCATAATAGTTGATGACTATTTCAAGAAGATTAATTTTCAAATGAAATTTAGAAAAAACTTCTTTATGGCATTAGGTATTAAAAACATAGTAGGCTACTTGGGAGATAAAGTGAACTTTGTTCACTTGAGTTATGTCAGGAAAAAAATTCTACAGTGCAGGAAGTTAGACTTATTGTTTTGCTTGAGGCTCCTTGCTAATGTGTAACGTTTTAGTTCCACTGTGCACTTGTATACTGAAACAAGTCTACTTCGAGCAATATGAGTTACTTTCAAGGAAAGATGAATACAATTTCAAGTGTGAATTATATTTTGTCACTGGACCCAATCAAAATTACTCCCTTGTGAGCATGTCTAGAATTACTTTATTAATTACAAGTTGCAAGAGTACTTTAGTTTTGACTCGTGTGGCCAGTTCCACTGTATTTAGAACAGCATCATCCTAGCTAGGGAATTCTGGGACTTGAAGTCTGGATAGCTTAAAGTTGCTAAAGCTGAGAAACACTGTCCTCAGCCAATGAAATCACCACAAAGGCCCTGAAAATCATGGTCACTTTCCTGCCTCAAGGTAGGAAAATACAGTCTATAGAGATGAGCTGCTTGCTTGCTACATCGTGCCAGGGATGTCAATTGTTTGGCTACATGCTTATTAAGGGCCTTAATAAATCTGAATAAAGCTCTGTAATGAATGATTAATTTGTTGTTTGTTGTTGTTTTATTTCCACCAAGTGAATGTACTGGATCACTGAAGTATAAAGAAAATGGATTTTGTCACTTTTCTCCAGCAATCATGGGAACTCTTTGTGACTCCAAGGAAGATGAGCTGGAAAAGTAAACTGGTCCTCTTTGCTCTCTGCAGCTCCATCAGTTTAATAGCAAACCTCTTCCTGCTTCTACCTGGGTATTCCTTCCTGTTGGACTATCCAATGCTTTCTATCATCACAGTCAATATTTTATGGATTCTCCTGTCTGTAAATCTGTACTTTTTCCAGTCTTTTCGCTGCTTTGTGCTGGTATTCTTCCTTTCTTGCGGATTGCGTGAAGGCAGAAACACTCTCATTGCTGCTGGAACTGCTATGGTGGTTGCTGGCAACATCCAAAATATTTTTTTCAACCTGAAGCAACTGGCAGACAGTGTGACTTGTACTCTCCATTCCCAGAATTGGACTTTTCTTGACCTCACCTATCTTAAAGCAATCCGGTGGATTTACAGTCAATGGAATATTCCAAAACATCTGTTTGTGGTGCATGACAGCTTAAACATGTCTTTCTTGGTTTCAGATGAAGACCTGAAGCTGCAGCTGGAAAAAACAAGACTGAGCATTCACAACATCGCCAACCAGATCTCCTCCGTCATAGCTCTGCAGTCCTTTTTGGGCAAGAAAGTGCTGCCTTTTGTGGGGACGATTTTGGTTCTGCTTGGCACATACCTCTTCATCCGAAACTTCCTGAGCCCACAGACCATCAAGTTTAAGAACAGGTACATTACACGAAGGTTCATCAAGTACAATGAACAAGTATGGCAGCAGCAAAAGTTGTCGGTGCTCCCCCTGAGTAGAGAAGAAAGAAATGTGTACTCGCTGGTGCCGTCTTTTTGCCAAACACCTAAAGAAAGGAAATGCACAGCACGCTTTTTTCTCCCTGTGCTTGCTAACCTTTGCATTTGGGTCGTCTTTTCAGCAGTAGATTATTTGCTTTACTGGCTCATTTTTTCTGTGAGCAAGCATCTCTACGATTTCCCTGAGTTAGAGGTCCATTTCAAATTATATTACCACGTAAGTATCTTAGCTACAGTTGCAGCACTTTTGGTATTGCTTCAGATATAGATTTTCTACAGAATAAAATTATGCTAAAAAAAAAAAAGGATTGAAAAATGGGAGGTGGGTAGGCATGGCATTAAAAAAACAAGAACCACCACCCAAGGTTTGAAGGGGCTGAATAGTAAAACAAAAGTAAATGCAACACCAAGCTTGGTGTTTAAGGCAGCTGAAAGCATCCATTATTTTGTCACAAGGAATGTTTGATGTGCCTGATGGAGAAAAAGTAAAAAAAAAAAAAAACATTACAAGCTCAATTTTAAAAGGCATGGAAAATGCAATGGGATGGTCTTTACTTAGCTGGGTTAAAGCAAGGTCTGTGACTTTAGCCAATATAAAGGCACATTGGATATTTTAAGTATCTTCAATAAGTAATTTCTTAAAGTGCCCAAATTTGGAGATGTACTCAGGTAAAAAAATTCTTTGTGGAGAGTATGCATTTATTTTTTAATATTTGTATTTTATCCATTTTCAAGTGATGTGTGGGGATGACCTTCTTTTTATCCCAACACCACAGTAGGCTAGGCCAGTCAACCTTAGCAACTTTTGAGGTGTGTGGACTTCAACTCCCAGAATTCTCCAGCCAACATGATGGCTCAGCAGTCAAAGATGTTCAGCTTGTCAGCTGGAAAGCTGACAGCCTGGGTTTGCTACCTGAACACTGTACAATGGGTGACTCCTGTTACTTGCCCTAGCTCTTGCCCACCTAGCAGTTCGAGAGCATGCAAATGCAACTAGATAAATAGGTACCACTTATCAATACCTATTGGGTGGGAATGTAACAGTGTTCTGTGTGCTTCGGCATATAGTCTTGCTGGATACATGACCACAGAAGTGTCTTCAGACAATGTTGGCTTCCTCAGCTAAAAAATAGAGATGAGCACTGCCCCCTAGAATCTTTACTTTTTTAAAAAGTTTCCATGACTGACTACAACCTGGATCTCCCCAGTCTCAGTCCTACCCCCTTAACCACTGTGCCACATTGATTGTATTAACTGTATTGTCAGCCAGTACATATACTCCTTGCCCACAAAACAGAGGCTAGAACTGTAAAGAAGCAGAGACCAAGAAGCTGAAACCATATTAACTGCAGACAAAACTACAGCATCTAAGGCTCACATATAAAGCATCAAGAGAATATCTTTCTCATATTAAACTAAAGTCAACCCCAATAGATTTGTTACCAGATTACTTCTAACTCCCATGAGCTACTGGAAGCTGCTGGAAAGAAAAATGTGTCTTCTTTTGCTAGCTCTCAAAGAGGTAATAGGCATACGACTCTTGGAAATGTTCTTTTTTTTCAGCTGAGGTTTTCAGATATGCTTGCTAATGATGAGTGACTCAGCATTCAGCAGATTTATGGCCTGTATTTCCTGCCAATTGTTGGGCAAACTGGAACATTGAGCAACCCCTTATATTAAGGACACAATCTCTTCATAACTCTGGAAGCTAAATAATTCGCAGCAGGCATCAAAATGTTTCTCTGATACAATGGCACAAGATAAGAATTTTTCTTTTTGCTCGCTTGCTCGCTTTCCTCTCAGCAAGTTACCTCACATTCTTGCTTTTTATTTTTTATTTTATTTTTTCAAAAGATTTTTATTGTGTTTTTCTATAAATACAAATCTCATTCATATATAAACAGTGCATTGGCATTGAGAAATATATATGTCATATAAATCTTATTATATACATTTTTATTTACATACATCAACACATATCTATTATATCTTATCTATATTTGTTACCATCTTCTATAGGTTACATATCTTATATTCTATATTTCTATCATATTACTCTCTTAAGGCCTCTTAAATTGGTTATATTACTCTAATCTTCCTTTTTATATCTATTCTCTAACCATTCATACCATATGCCATATTACATAATATTCAGAGTTTTCCTTCTCTTTCATTTTTAACATGAGCATATCTATTTTCGCACATTCCAATATAATTACTTCATTTGAGGGGATGTTGGGTTCTTTCCACATTTGTGCAAAAGCTATTCTGGATGCCGTCAGAATAAGGAGAATAATGTATTTTATCTTTTTTGGTTATTGATCTGTAATTATCCTAATAGGAAAAATTTCGGTTTAAGTTCAATTTGATATTTGGTAATTTCATGTAGCCAATCTTTTATTCTAATCCAGTATTTCCTGGTCTCGGGGCATAGCCACCACATATGATAGAAGGTACTGTCAATTTCCAGTATTTTGGACTTGTGTTGGGGTATATCTCGTTGGGGCCAGATGCCACCGGTAAAACATTTTGTATAAATTTTCCTTGTATGACGAAGATGTCATTAATTTATAATTTATATTCCATAATTTCTCCCATTCGTCTAGATCAATATTGTATCCGAAATTCTGGGCCAATGCTATCATTGTATTTTTCACAACTTCTTCTTTCATTTTAAATCCCAGTAAATATTTGTATGTTTTAGATATAAATTTTTCCTCTGTTCCGACTAGGATTTTATTTAATTGATTTTGCCCATTGTCGAATCCAAATTCATCTTAGTCTTTTTTGTATCTATTTTGAATTTTTAAGTATCGCCACCAATCAATTATAATTCCTTGTTCTCTTAGTTCTTGATTCGATTTAAGTTTTCCTTGATTATCTAATAATTCATTATAATTTACCATTTTTCGTTTGTCTAATCTATTTAGATGGATCATAGCTTCCATGGTTGATAGCCAACAGGGTATCTTCTTGTAATGTTTCTTTTTAACCTTGCTCCAGGTCTGTATAAGTGAGTTATTAGATGTCAATTAAAATAAGCATGGACCTTACCCCTTTTTCCCCACAAAAATGCATGCCAACCTATCTGGAAGTCATGACCATCTATCATTAAAATTCTCTTATCTTTTAGCTTAATCCAATCTTTTATCCAATTTAATATTGCAGCCTGATAGTAGAGTTCCCATTCTGGTAGTCCAAAACCACCTCTGCTCCTACTAACCTGTAATAATTTTAATTTGATATGTGGTTTCTTACCCAACCAGATGAATTTGAGTGTCATTTTATTTAATTTGGTTTAAAAAATTATCTAATTTTATTGGGATCATTTGGAATAAGTACATTAATTTGGGCAAAGTGTTCATTTTTATTGCAGCAATTCTCCCTAATAGTGATAGTTGTAATTGCTCCCACATTTCTAATTCTTTTATGATTTGCGGATGACCTAGTATTTATAACGGAGGACCCATTAAATACTGGATATATATTGTTACAAGCAATAGAAAAATTTGGAGAAGTGGCTGGACTTAAAATAAATAAAAGTAAAACCAAAAGGATGGTCAAAAACTGTACTACAAAGCAAAAAACAGAATTAGAAGCTAAAATGAGATTACAGATTGCAAACAAAGTGAAGTACTTAGGAATATGGTTATCTTCTAGATGCTCTTCAATCAAAGAAGATAATTATACTAAATTAATAAAACAAATCACATTCTTGCTTTTTAAAAGGAGAGCAAATATATTTTTTTAAAAAACAACTGTTTCAAACACCTCTTGAAATTTTTCATCTGGGAATTTTTCCTTCAAATATTTTGGATTTCAAGTTCACTGCATAGATTTCCATAAGACTTTTTAAAAATGCTTTTTCGCTGTATTCATGTGTTGATTGAACTTAGTGCATATTTTAGGGTTAGTTTCCACCTAAATTATGTTGTGATTGTTGGCATGCAAAATATTCGGTATATGCCCTGCTTATTTTAACCATTCTGAAAATATTTTAAACTAGAAGCTCTTTCGAAATGGTTGGAACAACCATCCCGAGTTTGGATACTAAATAAAATAATAATTCAGAATACATAAGACAAATTAGCAAATGTTGAATTTGATATAAAACCATGATCCAAAAGCACATAGTTCTGAAATATTGAAGCACTCCATAAAATAGCAAAAAAAAAAGGGAATTAGTACTGAACAATCATTTTTCTTCTCACCCTTGAGGAAATTATTTTAAGCAATTATAAAAAACATTAAAAAGCAATTATAAAAAACATGAGTTTTCCAGGAAACAAGTCATTTGGGTTCACCAATATAGCTGGTTCTTATCTTTTCATTACAATGAAATAGGAAAGGATATAATAACTGTTTCCTTACGGTAGGACAATGCAAATGTCTCACATTCCATGTATATGTAAGCTAATTTTATCTCCAGAGGAAACTGAAGTCTTTTAGGGTAATCAGAAGTACCTGCAGGGTGTGGTCTAAAGAATGTAGAGGGTGACTATGACACCGTGGCTTGCTCATTAAAAAAACAGGCAAAGTTTTCATTGCACTATTGCAGATGCAATCTTGAACTTTTTTGATCATACCCTGCAGACATCCCTGAAATTCTAAAAGATTTAATTCTGAATAGCCAAGAGATTTGTTTGGTTTTCATTATCTCTCCAGCAGCTCTCTAGCTTTCCTTGCTCCAAAGGGCTTTTCTGAAGAGAAATATATTTCAAAGAAATGTACCAGAAAGTAGCAATAAGAGAAATAGTATACTTCCAACAACAACAACAACAAAAAAAAACCATCAAAACAACACACAGGGTAATTTGAAGCAGGTTTAAAAACACCAATTCAAGACAGAAAAGCAGAAGTTTCTTTACAAGAAGATTTTCAGTTCTAGGCTGCAGTAAAAAAGAGGATAGAATCAAGACCACGTGAAGTGTTAGTACCATTTTATAATGATATTACCACTTTATAATGGTATTACCACTTTATAATGGTAAGACCACACTTGGAATATAGCATTCACTTTTGGTCATCATGATGTAAAAAAGATGTTGAGACTCTAGAAAGAGTGCAGAGAAGAGCAACAAAGATGATTAGGCTATGGAGGCTAAAACATACAAAGAACGTTTGCTAGAACTGGATATGTCTAGTTTAATGAAAAGAAAGGCTAGGGGTGACATGATAGCAGTGTTCCAATATCTTAGGGGAGAAGCACCTCAGCTACCCACAATTTTGGAAATTGTAGAACATAACAAAGTGTTGCCAGGATCCTTAAAAAAAGAGAAATATAGAAGGCTTCAATTATATCCTCACCCAAAGAGCAAAAGGTTTCTTTACAGAGTGACCTTAAAAAAAACACCTGCCTCCTAAAATTGCTGAGGGATGGGGGAAGAAATCATCATCAGGAACAAAAATATATTGTTAACTAGCTGAGTTGTTTGTTTACCCAATGACATATAATTAATGGAGCAAGTGGAAAACTGTTAGTTCTTTCAAATACCAATTGCTGAAAGGTGAATAATACTTGTTCAAACCTGGGTTATATTAAAACTTTAAGAGGACCGCTTGTGCTGCACTTACTCCAAACTCAACCCTCGGTATGCTTTTTGTGTCTTATCTCTTAGCTAGTTCCACTTAAATGGATCTGTTAAGAAGCCCTGAGACAAAGGATAGTCTCTCCTAATTAGGGCAGCCTAGATGTAAGAACCACAGCTGTACAGTCTGCCTTTTGTGTGCAGGAGGTGTGGGGGAGGAAGTGCTCAGCCCTCACTTCACCCAGACTCTGCTATATAAGTTGGTCAGTAAATCATGAAATATTGATGGCATAATAATTTCCCATTGATTTCTGACAGAAAGCCAAAGAAATAAGGTCTGGGAAGCTTTCAGAGTGTCTTTGTATGCATAAAAACAGCAATTTTAGTAAGCTTTAAAAAATTAAGTAAGGAAAAAACTTCAGCTCTGCATGATATCATCATCCCAGCTTCTGCATCCCAGACACTGGAAATTACACGTATAAAAGCAAACTTCTGGCTCTCTCTGGTAGATATGATACCTCATGGTAAGTACCAGCTATTACTGCTTTACAGCAGTTGGGACACGATGGGAAAAGATCTATCTTTCCTGGCAATTGCCTTTTCTCTGTTCTTTTCTTTTTTGCTAGAATGCTACTTTCTATTTTCGTACCTTAGTGCAATTGTTCTTCTTTACTTGAGACCTTATAGACTGCCTGCCCACCACCCCAGCCATCTGCCCTCATTATTGTTATCTTAGCCTGACTATGGTTGGCCAATGCTAGAAAATTCTATACATTACAAAGTTACCCAAGGGAAATCCCATATTACTAATCCAAATGCTTCTGCCACTTTCTCAGCCTCATTGGCCCAAAACAGCAGTTTTCCATACTGCTGCCTTCAGGTTGGTTGGATTACAATTCCCAGAATTCTAATTCTGTATGCTATGAGTTGCTGTCCAAGGTTTCTGTAAGGCACAAGGCTGCAGAAGCGTGCTGGGCCTCCCCCACCCCCACCCCAGTCCTCCTATATACAGGTGAGGATTTTAATTCCCCCAGCAAGGCATTTGGCACTCGAGGATAAAATGGTGCTCCTTCAGATATCTATTCACCATTCAGTTTAGGTGCAACCTTGATATCTCCCCTTTGTGCCAGTGGGAAAAACCTCCACAAATTGCTCTCCTTCAGGTGGGATACAACTAGGTGAGGAAGAGAAAAAAGTCTGGCCAATGGTAAGAGTGGGGGGTGGGATTTAGTCATCCATCAGAATCTGATCTGGGTGAGCTCTCAGTGAATCAAGATAAGCTTTCAGGGGTATTTGCAGCAAAATAGGACAAAGTATGGCAAAGCCTCACCCACCACTGATGTCACTGGACAAGCCCTGCATTTAAGGGCCTATGTCATGATGTCACTGTGAGCAAAGCTTCACCAAAACATTCTTGCATATATTCAAACATTATGTTCCTTGCTTGCTAGGAAAAAAATGAGGCCAGTCTTCCCAATTTCCTTGTTTTCTGTTGGCAAGGAATAATTACATCTCCATTTATTTATGTTTTGGTCATACTCTGCTTGAGGTTTAAATGTTTAGTTTTGAGTTATATCCATTCATGTATTGTCTGTGAGAATGCTTCTTTCTCTTCTTCTAAAGCCTCTGGTATACTGGATTAACAGCCTCTGGTATACTGGATTATACTGGATCAGGAGTCTCCAATCTTAGCAACTTTAAGACTTGTGGAGTTGAAGTCCACAAGTCTTAAAGTTGCCAAGGTTGGAGACCCGTGCTCTGTATTGTACTTGTAAGATTCTCAGTAAAGGAGGAGAGGTTTTATTGCAAAGCTCCCAGATCTCATGACCTACCCACACCCTGACAGAGAGTAGCACTGAACAATCTTGTTTCAACCAATCCATCCACTTTCTGTACAGCCAACTGTAGCCACCTGAGGAATTGTACAAATCATTTATATGTTGGCATGTACAGTAGTCTGGATTCCCACATGGAGAAGGAGTGCCAAGGAATAAAAGACAGTGACATTTAGATTGTTTGATTGGGAAGAAGAGAGTTTAAAAAAAGCTTCTTTCTAGTTCTCAGAGTATATACTTAATTATGCCAAGGGTTTTCTTTAGTTTGGTAAGATTTCTGTCTATAGGTGAGAAACAATAAACTGTTCAGAAAAACCTCAGCATATCTTCCTTGGGTTCTGGAGCCTGACATCTATGTGGCATGTCAGGACAACATTGGTATATGACTGAATTTGGAGCGTTCTCCCTTCCCTACCAGAAATGTGTCAACAACACTGTTGCCTAAGTTGGCAGAACACCTTGCCTGGTATATTGACCAGTAGTCATATTTAAAAAAAAGAAACAAATGGATACGAATAAAAAGAAACATTAGGACAGGGATGGTAGGCACATTGGTGCGCTTATGCATGCCTTCTACAGACCTCTTAGGAAAGGGGTGAGATCAATAGTAGACAGTCTAAGGTTAAAGTTTTTGTGGTTTGGGAAGAAACCACAGATTCAGGTAGAGTATTCTAGACACTGACCACTCTTTTGCTTAAGTAGTATTTCCTGCAATCAAGTTTGGTGCGGTTTACCTTGAGTTTGTATCTATTGTGTGCTCTTACAATGTTGTGGTTGAAGCTGAAGTATTCATTGATGGGTAGGACATTGCAATAGGCAATTTTATGTACTATGCTTAGGTCAGACTGAAGGCAGCGTAGTTTTAGGTTGTTTAGGTCTAAAATTTCAAGTCTGGTGGCATAAGGTAAGAGGAGTAGAGAACTCTTCTTGTGAAATATTTCTGGACTTTCTCGACTGTATTAATATCCGATATGTAGTATGGGTTCTTATTATCTTATTATATTGTTGAGGTGACTGACAGGAGCAAGGCATATTCCAAGCTCTATTAGGTCATTGGCCCAAGTGTGACATTGCACAAATAGATAGACTTCTGCAAGGAAACGTGAAAAATGCCAGTTCAGTTTTAATTCTGTGGGGAAAAAAATGGAAATCAGTTGACTTCTGCTATCGGCTTCAGATAGCAAAAGGGAGACTCCATGTGGAAATCTCCTTCCAAAATGGTTATCCAACTATCTTACTTCAGACGGTCATGGAGAAGCCTTTTACAGATGTATGGAGATCCTGCTTCTAACAGAGCATCTAACTTCAGAATTAGTATGACAGCAAATATTTACTGAGGGGACTGCGTGAGAGAATAACCAATTTAGGTCTCCTCCCTCCTGTTTCAGTATAGGACTGTGCCAAAACAACATCACCAATAGACAATCCAGATGAGTGCTTCTCAAGCTTGGGAAATTTAAGATATGTGGACTTCAGCTCCTAGCATTTCCCCCACCAGGCACCCTCAATTTCTTTATGCAACGCTATTTTAGCCCTCTAATAATCTGTTCTTTCCTGAAACCATTTGTCTCACACGTTCTTGCCTGTTGTCTCCAAAAGGACATAGGTGATCATTGCTGAATCAAGGGGGCAAGAAAGTGGGACCTTTAATCCCATCCATCATTATTCTGTTCTTATTCAGGGCCATAATTCAGATGATGATGCTTTTAGCATTGCCAAATCTTGCATCTACTGCCAATTGGGAAAGATATATTAATGGCTTAAGGTCTAGGCCAGACAGTAAAGAGATTGTTAATATCCTGTTGCAGGAAAATAAACACAGACGTCTTATTGAGAAATATCATCATTGCATTGTAATTTGAGAGGGTCCTTAGTGCTCTCTGAGCTTGCTTGTTTTCTTGCAGATGTTTCATTACCCAAACTAGGCAACATCATAAGTGCTAGTGCTAGTAACATCACTAGCACTGATGATGTTACCAGGGGTGGGATTCAAATTTTTTAACAACTGGTTCTGTGGGCATGGCTTACTTGATGGGCATGGCTTTGTGGTCATGTGACTGGCTGGGCATGGCCAACTCAACATCACTCACATCAAGGCACGCATCTCCTCGCCTGGCCTGTCATGACTGTGGAGATGCTGCAACAGTCTTAAGTGTAAAGAATGGTCATAAGCCACTTTTTTCAATGCCATTGTAACTTTGAATGGTCACTCCACACAAGCAAAGTACCAGCAAAGGAGGGGAAAAAAACTCCAGAGACATTCCTGAGACAGGAAGTCTAGTCCTGCCAAGAATGTAATAATGTAATAAAATGTAATAAAATAAGGGTTAATGAAGAGGCAGTTTCTGTAAGAACACCAGAATATTTCCTTCCTGCCTTCTTTACAGGATTAGGCCAGTAATTTCTTCTAACCACCGGTTCTCTGAACTGCTTAGAATGTTAACAACCGGTTTTAGTGAATAGGTGCAAACCTATAGAATCCCACCCCTGGATGTTACCTAGTTTGAGTAATGAAACATCTGCAAGAAAACAAGCAAGCTCAGAAAGCACTAAGGACTCCACATTTCAGCCCTGGGTTATAAAATTCCTCCTTTATTGGTGCGTTGTAATTTATTCAGAATTATTTTATAGTGGCCGTTTTAAAGATCAGCATGGATATTGATATAATTTTTATCTTTCATTTCCTCTTGTACAGAAAAATGCAGCTAAATTCATCTTTAACAACGGGGCAGTTGTTAGCAAGACCACTTCCTTTAAGATGCCTCTTTTTGAAGAGAGCTGCATTCCGAAACCAAAGATTTCCCTCTCTGCTACATGGATCCAGCTTGGAGTGATTTTGTTCTTTCTAATAGTGTTGGGGCTTCTGACATCTACACTCACACAACTTAAAATATTAGTGGCAACTGCATTCTTTCCGAGCACAGACATGAAACGGATAAAGTATCTGCACACAAAATTGTTAAACAGAAGATCCAAGTTCTCCAAGAAAAACATGAAAAGGAAACTTCCTTCATTTGCAAAGGTAAACTGTAAATAACATGAAAGGCAGTGCTGGTTAGTGAACACTGTTCAGAATGTAATTGTAGAATCCACCAAAAATAAGCACCATCAAAACTTTATCTACAGAACCAAGATCAATATCTCTCTCCCCAAGATTGCCCTAAAGGGAATCTTCACATATTTTTCAATAAATATGGAAGCTACTTAGGTCATAGTCCCACTTTGTGCTGGTTATACCTCTATTACAAAAGTAATGTTTTGACTCACATAGATATTGTCTCTGCACAAATACTTCTAGCCATTATTGAAATGTATATGTGTATGAGGTTAATCTTCCTGCTTCCTCCATCAATACTTGAAGGATGAAGGAGAAAAAATGCTTAGCATTCATTCTCTCTGAAATGGGTCTACTCATAATTTTTCCGTTATTGTTTTTTTCTTCATTACTTTTCAGTTCTGCTTAGGAGACAGATACCAAATAAAAACCTCTTCTTTTGTAATAAGTAAAACTAACCTTCTCCTTTTTCCTTCTCCTTCTTGTCCTTTGTCCTTCTTCCTTTACAGTTACATTTTTGGTTTCCCATCCTCCAGGCACTGGGAAATGC
Source organism: Bungarus multicinctus (assembly GCA_023653725.1). Taxonomy (NCBI): domain Eukaryota; kingdom Metazoa; phylum Chordata; class Lepidosauria; order Squamata; family Elapidae; genus Bungarus; species Bungarus multicinctus. Next base: position 73,698,746 of record CM042846.1, read on the forward strand.
CAGGAAGAAAGAAACCAATGTGTGAAAAGAAAGTCCTGTTTTATAGAATTAGCCACAAATTCTCAAGCTCAACATTTTGTCTAATGAAGAGCTCCTGGAATGTCAAACGTTTGTGTGTGTTTTGCAAAACACTGATTTTCCTTAATATTAAATTTGGAAACATTAAAGAAATATTTTAAAAATGCAAGGCTCTGTTAGTAAAAGTGAATCAAAAACATTTGCTTTATTTCCCTTATACTGGTTCATGTTTCATTGCAGAATTGTGCCATTTAGCTTAAGGTCAATCAGTTGAGCAGACTATTTTTGACACCCCATCAAAACATCACTTCCTTTTCAGATATATTATTATTGTTGTTGTTGTTGTTGTTGTTATTCAGAAAAGGAAAGAGAAAAAATTGGAGAAAATCAGGAAATACAATGACCTGCAAATAGTTAGAAAGACTTTGTCAAAAGAAAGTACCAATAGTATTAGGTGCCTTGAGTGCAAAGTCAAGACATCAGCATTGACAAAATCACTGGCCAATTGCAAAAAAGCAACTTTAGCTTTTTATCATGAAACAATACCTTTAATATCGTCAAGCAATAACATCTGCCTAGCCCATCTCCTTGGGAAGGAGTCGATAAGTGGATAAAGATGCAAATCCAGTCTAAACATCTGGCTGACTGTGTGACCAGCTATAATTCTATGGAAATTCTGTCAACCAAAGCAAGGTTGTCCCAAAGGTGGTTTTTAAGGAGGCAACTGGACTTTCTTGTTTTTTCTTTGAAGATGTTTCGCTTTTCATCCAAGAAGTTTCTTCAGCTCTGACTCCTGAAAAAGCACCTTTGGGACAACCATGACCTGAATGCCTGAAAATCTCCATAGACTTTTTAGCTATGCATTTTGGGATGAACACTCTTCAAATGGTGTGGGAGTATGAATGGATTTCCAGAAAAATTACTAAGGAACCATTTGCACTTCAGTTTGAGATGCAGACAGCACAGATTCATCCCCAATAGCCTGCGCCTGTCTCAACAGGGAAGGGATACAGGGCAGAAATCATCCTGCAGCCAAGAAGGCTCCACACCCATTTTCACTAATCAGGTGACCCTGAGGACCCAGATAAACCTCCAAGTGACCTCAAGGACTCTCTAAAAGAATACAAATGACCAGCTGTCTGCAAGGAATATAAATCCTTCCATTCCCTACCATCTAATCAGAGCTGAAGAAACTTCTTGGATGAGAAGCAAAACGTCTTCAAAGAAAAAAAAACAAGGACAAGAAAGTCCAGTTGCCTCCTGAAAAAGCACCTTTGGGATGACCAGCTATAATGTATTAAATGTATATGTTGCCCTATTTCTTTTAATATTGTTTTCAGTTTGCTTCCTTACGCATTCTAAAGGATTTTCCCAATCTCTTCTCCTTCACTTTTGCTGGTTTTGTGTGTTTTGTGGCTGGGCATTGTCTTTTCTGAGATATCATCACCAAGTGCCTTCAGTTCTTCTATCAACAATGACTAATCCACGTAGAAAAACCCAAAATTCCCCCTCCTTTTATTTCTTTGAGGTAAGGAAAAAAGACATGTAGTTTGCTGTGAATAATTCCTCAAGTCAGAGCCATTGCATTTTCTTAAAAATGTAAAAGCCTGGTCCACTTGTCTTGAGATCGCAAGGCAAGACAGGTCATTGAAAAGCATTGTGAAAAAATCCTTTAGATGTAATCCAGCTTTGTTCCAAGTTCAGTAAACCAGAGCAAAACCAAAAATCTTATTAAATACACAAGAACGGTTCCAATTGATGACTCAATACCATGTGAACAGATAGAACCAAATCTGCTTCTGGAATGCTGCAAAAGTGTTGGATGGACACATCCTGAAAAGGAGTGCAGTCAGAGAATCTAACTAGGGGTTAAGGAAAACACTTGAGATGAGGAAAGGAAAGCACTTCAGATGAGCCCATCACTTAGCTCTCAAATATGGGCATCAAGTCATATACCCAGTTTAATCATGATTGTTTTCATTGTTAAGATTAACTCATGCCTTAAAGCTGGAAACATTTATGCCAAAGACTGGTAAACAGCAGCTAAGGTGCTGCATTTTGCTCAAATCAAATAATTCATCCTGCCCAGATTTTATTCTAGCAGACAATCATGGCAGGTGCTCTATGTCATCTAATTGGATAGTTCTAATTGCTATAAATCAGGCACTAAAAGAAGACCTGAGAATGAGGTTATCATGTCCTGAAAAAACAACAGTGATTTCTCTGAAAGTTAAGGTATGTGAACAGAGGGAGGAACTTGCTGTAGTTTTGCAAGATATAAGCAATGATTACAACACCAATGGCCAGTGCAGTTTCATCAGATGGGTATATCATCCAGAAATCTTCAGGCAACACAAATCAAGAATTTCAACAGTTTTGACCTATAGAGAAAAAAGGAAACGGTATGAATAAATCTTCAAAAAATTAAAGCAGTCTTTTGTTTTGCAATTTGCCACCTAGTGAAGCGATATTAGAGCACACAAAAGAAGAAGAAGAAAACCCTCTAAGGATGACAAGATTTTCCTCAGGTTCTGCAGCTTTAGATCTTCCTTCTTGGACAAAACTGTGTCTTCCTTAATGATAATGGGGGTGGGGGGGATATTGATTCCACTAACAAAGCCTTTCCACCTGTGCAATTCTGGAGTTCATTCCAGTCCTGTTCTGGCTGAAACAAACTCTACAACACTGTTAAAGGAATGCAAGATAAAATTAGATGATTGTGTTAGCCTAACCCCTTGCACTAGTTCTGAAAATGGGAGCCACATCTGAAAGGATCTCTGCTACTGAAGTACTTCAGCAAAAGAAAAGCGACGACAACTGTATTATCTGAAGGCACAGAAACCCTAAACCTGAATAAAGTACAATAATCAACAGGTCAATACTTCTATATATTGTATATACTACCTAACAATGTGGAATTCAGAACTTCCTTCTGCCTCTTCAAAAGGTTTTGATTGTGCAATGAAGGTTTTTTTTAAAAAAAAATCTACTGCAGATTATGCACAGGATTTACACCCAACATCTTCCTTGTTTAGCTTTATTTCCTGTAATTTGTATTCCATTTTTTCTCTGTCAACATTAGCTCATCTCAAAAAGCTCAAATCAGCTTAGTAATTTGATAGGACACTATCAAATTTATAACGAAAATAGTTATAAACTATTTTAAAAAGTTGGGGGGAGGATCCCAGAAAAAGGCAGTTGACAAGCCATTTTTCATATTGTTGCCAAGAAAATTACATGGACAAGTCCACAAAGTCACCATTGAACTCAAAGGAGTCTTTCTTCAAAGAAGCTCACAATGATCAGATTGCCCTATTTAATCCTCATATACAATCCTATGAAGTAGCTTCCATTAAAGATCAAATTGCATTTTCTGCTGCATCTACAATGAGGAAGGTTAAATTTTCCCTCTCTTGCCATTTATTTTTTATTTTATTTTATTTATTTATTTTTGTCAATTGGTTACAAGATAATAGTAAAACATAGTTATGAATACATGGATACATATAAGAAAAATAAAAAAAAATGAAACAATAGGACAGGGACGGTAGGCATGCTGGTGCGCTTATGCACGCCCCCTACAGACCTCTTAGGAAAGGGGTGAGGTCAATAGTAGACAGTCTAAGGTTAAAGTATTTGGGGAAGAAACCACAGAGTCAGGTAGAGTATTCCAGACATTGACCACTCTTGCTGAAGTCGTATTTCCTACAATCACGTTTGGCGTGGTTTACCTTGAGTTTGTATCTATTGTTTGCTCTTGTATTGTTATGGTTGAAGCTGAAGTATTCATTGATAGGTAGGACATTGCAATGTATGATTTTATATACTATACTTAGATCGGACTGAAGGAGGCGTGGTTCTAGGTTTTCTAGGTCTAGAATTTTGAGTCTGGTGGCTTAAGGTATTCTGCAACAGAATAGAGGAGTAGAGAACTCTTCTTGTGAAATATTTCTGGACTTTCCCAACTGTATTAATATCAGATACTAAATTTATTTTATTAATTTATAAATTTATTTAAATTTATGCTCAAATCCTGTTGCAAATACCATGGGTGGAAGGGGGAAGGGCACCCCAGTGGCAGCAAATGGGCAGGGAAGATTTACCCCTTCCAAATCAACACAGGTTGGTCTTGATCCATAACAGGAGCCATCCACTTATAATGCTAGAAAAATCTAAGATCTGCTCTATGTTACATACATTGCCCAAATTCCCTAAGGACCAAGTGCGGTGATGACCATAGTGCACAAGGGAAAGGGCTTGGTCAGCTGCTGGTTAAAGTTATTTTCATAAGGTATAATAAGAACATATCTCCTGTTGGCATCTTTTGAGTGACAAGAGGCAACAGATCCAAAACTAGAAGAGATTTTTTTAAAAGTGCTTTAGAATAATCAAGAACATCTATTGATGAGATGATTTACAGCTGGTCGGTCAAACTGGCGGCCCCTGGGCTGGATATTACCCATGCAGACCACGCCCACTCCGGCTCCGCAAAGGCAAAAAACATCCTGATATGTCATGATACAGCCTGAGATGCAATCGGGTTTGACACCCTTGATTTACAGGGTTGTGCACCAGTTAAGCCCTTTCCTGGATCAGTGAACCCTACCCACAGTCACTCATGCCCTGGTCACTTCCCATCTTGATTATTGCAATGTACTCTACATGGGGCTGCCCTTGAAAAGCATCCGGAAGCTCCAATTGGTGCAAAATGCAGCGGCCTGCATGGTTTTATGCAGAGCCCGGTGTGCACATGTGTCACCTCCGGGAGGGAGGAGCGCGTTATCGGCTCGGGTGTAGCTGCGCCGCCGGGGACTCCACCCTTTTCACCGGTCCGCCCGTTCGCCGCCGCTGCCGCCGCTGCATTGGTTGCCAATTTGCTTCCAGGTGCAATTCAAGGTGCTGGTTATCAACCCTGGCTTGAGACAGGGTTGTCTGAGGGTACATCAGGATGCTGATCACATCTGCCCGACCCATTAGAGCAAGGAGGCAGGGAATGTTGCAGGTCCAACCCCTGAGGGAAATACACCTGGTGGGACCCAGAAGAAGGGCCTTCTCCGTGGTGGCTCCGTCTCTCTGGAACATCCTTCCTCCAGAGATTAGAATGGCCTCCTCTCTAATACTCTTCCGGAAGGCACTGAAGACCTGGTTTTGCCAGTGGGCCCGGGAAACCCAGAGAGGGATGGAGCTCATCAAATGGCTTGTGTGATCTGCTGTCGTCAGGAAGGGGGGGTGGGAGTTGGTTTTTGATTTTTTGTTTTGTTTTTTTGTTTTCCCAAATTTTGTTCTATTGTAGTTTACTAAATTTATTTGATTCTTTTTGTTAATTTTTATTGTTTTTATTTTTTGTTTTAAATATGGCTTTACATTGTGTAAGCCTCGAGTCACCATGGGCAAATAGATAGCAATATAAATTAAATAAAAAAACAATAATTAGATTAGACCAGAGTCTTTACAGGGCTAGAAAAACTGAGTACTTAACCCCCAAGGTGGAGAGCAGTATTTGAATTGCATTTATTAAAAAAAAATTGATTAATTTAAGCCTCTGTCATAGTGTCATGGTTTGGCAGTGAGAAATGTCAGGAGAATACGCACAGGGAAATGCGAAGAATCTTACTCAACCAAAACATCTTGCAGTTTATCAAAATAATCAAAATCTTTTGGAAGAAGAGGGAAGCTAATGTGTACTTCATGTTGGTACAAAACTTAGAAAAAAAAATCCTTGGAATCCCATGACACAATACTAATTTTAAAATATTTTGTTTTGGCTTTTCTGGGATGGGCTCCCAAGTCATAAGAAATAACCTTTCTGGAAGGTCTTGAATTATCTTCTGCATTTCATCTGACTTACATATTCTTATTTAGTTCTAATCGAGATGGTTCACAATTCCAAAGTTCTAAAACTGGTCTCAGTATGTCATTCAATATATGTCATTTCAGTCCAATAAAGGAATTATTGCATGAGGATTTGAACCTATTTGTTCTTGTCTGCCAATAAAACTGGCTTGGGCTGAAGCAAATAATGAAAAAAATGACACAGTTACCTGAAGAATACTAATTATATAGTGAGGTTATTTTGATGCAGTGAATAATGGGTCCACTTTTCCCACATAAGGTGCTCGCTTCACAGCAACAGGTTGACATTCCTGCAATGACATATTTAATTTTTTATCTTTTTTTTTTCTTTTCTTAACGGCAAAGTGAAAAATAAAGAAATAGAATACCTAACATGATGCTTTGCAAACTTGGCCTAGATCAGAGATGCTATTCAGCAGGTTCTGACCAGTTCTGGAGAACCAGTAGCAGAAATTTTGAGCAGTTCAGAGAACCGGAAAATACCACCTCTGACTGGCCCCGCCCCCATCTATTCTCTGCTTTCCAAGTCTCAGCTGATCGGCTGGGTCTTCTTTTGTTGCTTTGCACAGGAGAATGGAGCTGGAAAGCAGGTTACTGGGGTGGGGAAGGAATGGGGATTTTGCAGTAACCTTCTCCCAGGAGTGGGGTGGGAATGGGGATTTTTCAGTATCCTTTCCCTGCAACACCCACCAGGCCACACCCACAGAACCGGTAGTAAAAAAAAATTTGAATCCCACCATTGGCTTAGATATTAAAAAAGGAGGAACTGACAAAACTCTTGTCAATTTTACTTGTCTGGACTATTGAGGGAGAGCTGCATGGCCATCACGGTAGCATTTCCCTTGCAGGACCATGCAGACCGCTAGTATTCTAGCTCAAATTCTAGCTCTGTGGTGTTTTTAGCACCATCTCAATAAGTTGAGATAAATAAAGTTCTAGTTTCCTCCAAGAGGACTGACATCATACACAGAATTCTGAAGTTGTTTTCATAGATGTTGAAGAAACCATTTAAACTTATAATCCAACTCCCTGCTCTATGCAGACATCCAAATTAAAATATCCCCAAGAGATGGCAGTCTAGCCTTTGTTTGAAAAATTAATGAAGAGCAGCCCAACATTTCTCCAGTTAATTGGTTCCATTGTCATTATGCTCTTACAGATGCCTCATGTGTGTGAATTGGCAGCATTAACTGTATATATAGAATGACTCGAACAAAATCTCATAGCTGAAAATAAAAAATTATTGGAACAGTAAAAGATATAACATACGTAATTAGTGCAGAATCCACTAGAACAGGGGTGTCAAACTGTCGGCCTGCAGGCTGGATGCATTATGCACAGGCCACATCCACCTCAGCTCCGTGAATGGAAAAACCATTGCAAAACATTATGTGACAGCCAGAGGTGGTATTCAGCAGGTTCTGATCAGTTCCGGAGAGCCGGTAATGGAAATTTTGAGTAGAACCGGCAAATACCACCTCTGACTGGAGATTTTACAATATCCTTCCCCTGCCACGCCCACCAAGCCACATCCACAGAACTGATAGTAAAAAATGTTGAATTCCACCACCCGTGACGGCAAGGTGATGTGGTAAGTTTGACACCCGTGTATTAGAACATTTCTGACAGATCCAACTTGTGTTTGAAGACCTCCAAACATTTTATATCAAGCTTATCTTTAGGTATAACTTCATCTATATCTTCTATAACAGGGATTTTCAAACTTGGCAACTTTAAGACTTGTTGACTTCAACTCCCAGAATTCCCCAGACAGGAATTCTGGGAGTTGAAGTCCACAAGTCTTAAAGTTGCCAAGGTTAGGGAACCTTCAGATATATGATTCAAAACAGAGGTGGCTTGGTTCACTTGAACCCCTTGTTCTGATTCTGCATGGCTTGGAGAACCAGCAAATTGGACCACCAGCTGGGCCAGCCCCTGCCTGTTTTTTGGGCAACTTTTGGCCATTTTTTGGGCAAAAAACAGCTTGAAAAAGGCCCCAAAATGGCCTGAAAATGGCTTGAAAACAGCCCCCAAAGGGAGCCATTTTCAGACTGTTTTTTCAGCCAAATTCATCCTGAAAACGGCCTGAAAAATGGCCTGAAAATGGCCCAAAAACAGGCTGAAAAATGGGCAGGGGCAGCCAGTGATGGGGTTAACCCAACCGGCTGAATCTTACCTGTTCCTTTGAGGTGAGTGGCTGGGAGGCGGGGCTGGCTGTGATGAGTGACATCACCCACCATGACCAACCAGCCATACCTACCCAGCCAGAGAACTGGTTGTTAAAAAATTTGCAGCCCACTCTTGATTCAAAGCCATAAGAACCATGAGTTCAGTTAAAAGACTTAGTAAAATTTGCTATGGTTTGATTGTCTGTTTTTATGAAAGGAAAGAGAAGGGAACATTCTGTAACCTCTAACCTATTTCATGAAACATACAAAACCTCAAATACGTGTTTAATCAAGAAAAGAAGCAATATACTATATAAATACAGACCTGATCCCGTTGCCAGATTCGTTTGTAAACATATTCCGGGAAAGGTTCACAGGGAACGTATTTCCCCTCTCCTGCCTTGATATGAAAGGTTCCATTTTGAAAAGCCACTTTGCCCCGTGAAATTGTCACAAGGGGGACTCCATGGCAGACCATTCCTTCAAATATATTAAAATCATTGGCCTGGTGATGTGTCTTTGCTGAAATGGTCCTGCATTTGAAAGAAGAACAAAGGGATACCAGCTCTTATTTTGGGCTTCTGTTTTAATCCAGAATTTAAACCTCCTGAGAACTTTTCAAAGCTCAAAACAACAGCAACAACAAAGAAGCAATGTCAAAAACACTCCTTTGAAAATTCCACTGAAGCAGACAGAGTTTTAAGTAAATTAAAAGTTTTCAGACATAATCAATATTGATATTTATAAGATTTTTATATTTTAAATATACAGCGCCCAGAGTCAATCTCTGAGTGAGATAACCAGTCTCTAAATCTGACATATTAATGAAAATAAATTAGAAATATTTTCCTATGATGGAGAAATCTCTTCCCATTTTGGAACCATACAGCATGTCCTATGAACACTAAAGGGGCTTCTGTAGAGCAAACTTTCGTATCCTTTTTGAGTTTCAGAGTTTGAAAGGAAAGAAACTCTGAAATAGTAATATAGTTCATTTAACCACTGAAAATATTCAAATGTAAAAGCTTCAACACACTCAAAAAGAGTCTGAAAAATGGCTAAGGAACTGTTTGCCTGGAGCTCCTTAAATCAATGCTGGTGGAAGTAAGTAAGAGTTAAGAAAGCTGATAGGGAGAATAATTCAAAGATACAGGGAAGGCACAGACTGATTGAACAACTACCAAGAAATTACTCAACATAAAATAATACAAAGAGTGAATGAGGAAAAAATACTCAAAGGAATGCAAACAGATTTGTTTCCTATTGCAAATACCACTTGACGTTTTTCAGCTTTGTATTTTCCCTTCAAATATTTTTGACTTTAAGTTTATCTCATAGAATTCTATAAGACATTTGGAAATGCTTTCTGGCTGTGTTCATGGGGATCTTCAACTCAGTGCATGCTTATGGGTTGGTTTCAACCTAAGTTATGTTGTGACTGAAGCATGAAAAACATTCATCATGTGGCACTGTTTGTTTGATCATTCTGATCGTATTTTGAGCTAGGATTATTCCTAAATGGTTGAAACAACCATCTCAGACTTGGAAAATTTCCAAATTTGAAATCTTGTTTGTTTATCTGTGTTCGTGGTGGAAAGAAATAATTGAAATGTCTTTGTAAGTTGCCTTGATATCTTAGAAAAGGGGCCATAAAATGCAATTTGTGTTCATAATAATGCATAGCTAAAATAAACAAACATTAAATGTGGCGTAAATCCATGATCCCCCAGTACACAGTACCCAGTACGTATTGAAGTGCTATTGTAAATAAATCAGTGAAAAAGGAACTCATCTAGGACAATACCAGGTGCTCTAACTTACCCAAGTCCTTCAAGTTAGGTAAAGAAAGGTTTTGACATAAAATCATAGCATTGGAAAGAATAATGAAGGTCATTGGTCCAACTGTTTGCTCATTGCAGGATTAAAACACCCTGAACAGATGGATGCCTAATCTCCACTTCATAGTTAGCATCTTTGCAACATATCTCTTGGTGGCGCAGTGGTTAGAGTGCAGTACTGCAAGCTATTCCTACTGCAATTTGACAGATCGAATCCCACCAGGCTCAAGGTTGACTCAGCCTTCCATCCTTCCGAGGTGGGTAAAATGAGGATCCAAATTGTTGGGGGCAATATGCTAACTCTGTAAACTGCTTTGAGAGGGCTGGAAAGTACTATAAAATGGTATATAAGTCTAAGTGCTATTGCTATATAGGAAAGGTATATTGGTATATAAGGGACGTGGTGGCTCAGTGGCTAAGACTCTGAGCTTGTCAATCAGAAAGGTCGGCAGTTTGGTGGTTTGAATCCCTAGCACCGCGTAACAGAGTGAGCTCCCGTTACTTGTCCCAGCTTCTGCCAACCTAGCAGTTCGAAAGCATGTAAAAATGCAATTAGAACAATAGGGACTACTTTGGTGGGAAGGTAACAGCATTCTGTGCACCTTCAGTGTTTAGTCATGCCGGTCATGACCACGGAGACATCTTCGGACAGCTCTGGCTCTTCGGCTTTGTAAAGGAGATGAGCATTGCCCCCTAGAGCCAAAAACGACTAGCACATATATGCAAGGGGAACCTTTACCTAGATAGGTATAACAGTCTACAGGTGTATCATTTTTTCTTATGACACCTATTCTAATTTATCCTCCAATGGTGTTGTCCCTCACAAATCTGCATCTTCACTGCTTCAAATACAAATTTTCCATACAAATACAGCTTCCCAACCCTGTTGAGTACAATATAATACAGAGTGGTATTCTTAGTTTCATTAAGTCTTACATAAGTAGGGAAAATCCAGGTTAGGAGTTTTAGGGGAACCGAGACACAACAGATGACTCAATGCATAATCAGCTTGTTAAATGAAGTAGAGAAAAGCAAACTTCCCAAGAGGAGGATAGGGGACATACTGTATCCCCAAAATGAAGGTGAGGAATAAACATTGTCTCCAAGATCTTTGCTTCTCACAAAGGATATTGATAACCAGGAAACACCTGGTTTCTTTCTTTTCTATATATCAAACATGCAGGAATTTTTAAAAAGTGCTTGCTTGAACCTGCCCTTACTTGCAGACAAAAAAACAGACAAAGCCAGGGGTGGGATCTGACAGGGTTAACTACCGGTTTGGTGATTTACGAGGTTCAGTGGTTTACGATATGCTTCCCTGCACATTGCTGTCCGCGCCGCATCTGTAAATCATCATCAGCATGCTGCGTGCAGAGAAGCAGCCTTTCAAAAAGCACTTTTTTCCTGCTTTTTAAACGGCAGCTGTGCCTCGCACAGCAGCTGAAGTTGAAAAAGCAGGAAATAAAGGTCAGGTAAGAGCCCGGGTGAGTGGGTGGGCAAAAACATCAGCAGACATAGAACCAGTGCTATGTCTGCTGCTCTTCAGAGCTACCGGTTCTACAGAGGTGGACAGAACCGATAGAAACCCAACCCTGGACAAAGCCCAAAGCCAGAAACCATGGATTATGCAAATGCCTGGATTTCTAACATTTACTACTTATTCTTCCATAATTGCCTATTATGCTTCATCTCATGTTAGAAATAGAGCAGATGTCCGCCATTTAGGAAGGCCTTGAAGACTTGGTTGTTCCCTCAGACATTATGGCTAGGATGCTAGAGAAACTTGTCCCTTGTATGCAGGGCCGGACTTTAAATTTTTTAGGAAGGGGCTCTCTGCCCTAATGACTGGCTGGGTGGGCATGGCTGGGTTGTCATGTGGCTGGGTGGCGGTGGCTAGGTGGCCATGTGATTGGGTGGTCCTTTGGCTGGGTGGCCGTGGCTAGGTGGTCATGTGACTGGGTGGGTGTGGCCAACTCAATGTCGCTTCTTTGTCCTAATTAACTAAAAAAGATATATACCAAGATGTTTATTATTTCATGCATTTAATACTTAAATAAAAGACTGGGTGAAACCAGGCTTAATAGCAGTGACTGTGAGAGGGATCTTGGAGTCTTAGTGGAGTTTCTGGTGAGTTACGTGATTCTTATTATTTGGGAATTAATGTCCTCAGAGGCTAGTGGCTATGTTATCTGATTTACTCAATGGCTCTCCCTGCAAGTGCTGAGTGGATTGTTTATTTAGCTTGCAACACTTTTACGAGGTGCTCAAGGCCCAGAAGTTCAATTAAGCCTATTAAGAGCTTTCCCTTGCTGCTTGTCTTTCTGGATTATTGGGAGTTCTCCAAGACCTGCAGAGTCTTAGCTAGGGGCTCTCCCAAGCCCCTGTGAGCCTCCAGCAGCCCACTCCTGCTTGTCTTTTGTGGTTGTTTCTATGGATTTTTGTTGTATTGTAAATTTGCTTTTGTTGTTTGCCACCAAGAGTTGCACTGTTGTGAGTTGGGATGTATGTATAAAACTTTAAAATAAATTGAATAAATAAATGTACTTCAATTCAGATGCTGCATTTGGGGAAGCTACCACTACCCAGAACTATACAAGTAGTCCTCAATTTAGAACTGATCGCTTAATGTCCATTCAAAGTTACAGTGGACTCCCCCCACCCCCAAAAAGGGTGTTTACAACCTGGTTCCAAAATTCTGACCTCCAGGCCCCCCTGCAGTCACATGACTTCAATTTGGGTGCTTGGCAACCAACCCTCATTTATGGCTGTTTGCAGAGTCCCGTGGTCACATGACTGCAATTTACACAGTTTGGCTTAACGAGTGCAGCATTGGCCTTTACAACTATCATGTTTGCTTAACAACCACCACAAAAAATGGTTATAAGATTGGGTCAGTCACAGGATGACCTGCTGTACGACTGTCACAACTTATGACTGTAATTAGCAAGCTCAATTAGAGTCATAAATTAAGGAATATCTGTAGATTCTACTGCCTAAGATTTCCCTGCTGCAGTGAGATGTAGGGTACATTTAAAAGTATAGCAATACAGTACATTCTTTCCAAATTAACATCTCTGTCTATACATTAACTCTGAAAGTTTTATGCCACTCTCTGTTCTTTTTCCTTTGGTGCTGCCTTCCCCCCTTCAATCGGTAATGCAGAAGTAGAAACACTTTTTATAGGAGATATCCTAATTTCACAAACCATCAGCATTCAGGGTCAGAGTCATCTCTTGGAACACCACTTATAAACTCCTTCAGGCCTAAAGAGGTAAAAGAACATGAACAGTCTTCTCTTATATCCATCAAAGCTGACAGAGGTTCCAAGCCAGCTCAATAAAATGAAGCAAAACAAAACAAATAAAAAAAATGCAATAGTTCTAAAATGCAATTTCCCTGAGCAAAACTAATTTACTCTCAGCACCACGAACTTGCCCAGATCAAAGAGGGTGCTTCGAAGGCAGGCTGAAGGTCACAGTAGTATCAAGTTTTACAAACTGTTACTAGAATCCTAAGGTTTCCAATCTGGAACCGGAGACAAAATACAAGAACTTGACACAAAACAGAAAGTTCAGGGCTTGTTGGGGCAGCAGGTGAAGTTAGACACACCTCCCCAATTCACTGAAGTGATGGCTTTCATATGCCAATACAGATCTGTTATTTGGGCTGAAGATCAGGGATTCTAATAGCTCAGTTCAGAAAAGTAGAAGTTGCATTAGTTTTGCCATACTTAACCACCTTACCAAAGTACCACCTTAATGCTACACCTGCTATCTTGCAGACTTTAATCTTATTCGCCAAAGAAGCCCTTGAGATTCTGTCTTATACTCATTCACGCTCTGTAAGATATTTAGCAGCAGACCAAATAGCCACAACTTTTGGGAATAGCATACCTTCTCTGCCCTCAAAACCACATTCCCAGAATACATATTTATGCAACATTTCCCTTTTGAATGTCACAATTCAGAGCTTCACGGCTGATTGTCACAATAGATACCTTCCACCCAGATTCTCTTTTCCTCCCTGTTCCTTATTCTGCAGACCATCTACAAGGATCTAGGACCTGCTTTGGTTCAAATCTACTCATACAATAGAGCAGAATGATTTTACAGAAGTAGAGCAAAGTGGAAACCTAAATGTGGCTAGGACAGTTTCCAAATGAGAGGCCCTTATAAAGCATTCCACCGAATTATTGTGAAAATAAAGGGTAGGGTGAAAAGGCTGTCCATGGTGCCTAGATTTCTTTGTAGAAAAGGCGGATCAAAAATGTACAATTGATTCTTGACATGATTGTAACTGAGCCTGGAATTACAGTCAATAAGTTATAGCCAAAGCATTAAGACTTACAAAGCATTTAGCCCCATAGGACTTTACAGCACTCTCTGGGCAATTTACAGTGTAAGTATTATTTGCAAATTACCCTCAATCTGGCTCCTCATTGTACCGATTTTGGGTAGATGGAAGGCTAAGTCAACCTTGAGCCCCATCAGACCAAACTCTAGGCTGTGGGTAGAGCTTGCCTGCAATACAGTACAACCACTGTGCCACCACGGCTTAATCCTACCATGCATCACTATGTGATGCGCCTGACTTTACATCCTGTTTTGTTCTGACCATTAAATTAATGCCACAGCATTAAGTAAACGTGATATTCACATTTACTTAGCCAATGGGTGTTTTTTGCAGGAAACTGTAAGTAAACACCAGTTTGAGGCAAAAAAAAAAAAAAACCATAATAAATGAGGATGCTGCAAGTGGCCATAAATTTGGGTTGGTTGCCAAGTGCTCAAAATGTGATCATGTGAACACAGTGTGGGGGCAGCTGTTGTAACTTTGAAATCAGGCTATAAGTAGCTCTGGTTAGATCTATCATAACTTTGAACAGTTGCTAAACGGCCTGTCATAAGTCAGAGGACTACCTGTAATAAATCAGGAGCATCTTCAGGATGAATAAAAAAGGCAAGATGGTAGCACATGTAAAAATATAGGATGTAACTGAAGACAAATGCCAAACAACTATTTTAATCTACCCAGGTTATAAATTTATAATAGTAAATTAAAAACAGAGAAAATACACCCAGTTATGTTGCATTTATATCTATCTGCCATGAATGAGACCATTTGGTATTGAGCATATATTTGGTATGACTTTTATGATGGACATCCTTTTATGACATCCTTTTATTATTTTTCATCAATTTTTCCACTTATCATCAAAATAGATTTCCAGCAAGCACTAAAGTCAAACCAAATATATACTTCATCGTGCTTTTTATTATTATAAATTATTAGTTAAAAGTTAAAGGGCAAGTTCATCATATTAAGCACGTCATTTTTGTTTTATGCTGTCACAGAAATAAAACACACTGATGTTTAAAAAGAAGCTAGCCTGGAAAGTAGGTTATTCAGAACTAAAAGTTAATAAAAGAAATTCATAAAATATTGTATGATGATGGTAGGGTCCACTAAACAATTTATGTTAATTGTAACAGCAGGAAAATGCTTTGCCATTGTCTCACAAAGTAATGTTTTGGTCGATCTTGCAATCCCAGAACTCTCTAATGCTGTGATTTAAAACTAAGTAATAATAATAACCAAGCCCAACCAACAATTAATGTTTGGCTGCAGATAAAATCAGCCTGACCTGCTATCTGGTAATGATCTCAAAATCACATTCCTCAAAAAAAGTAAAGAAAATAGGGAAAAAACAAGTCTTGCAGGTTCCAATCTGGGCCGGTCTCTGGAAATTTAGCCTTCTGAGTTAGTCCTGATAACTGACCCAGATTGGATCTTGCAACATTATCCTGGACCATGTACATTTGCCTTCATTTGTGAAAACTACTCTTCTCCCAGATGAAGCTCTACAGATGCCTTAGGCCTCATTCCTAGTGTTTAATGCTTGCTGTAAATATGGGAGTTAGACTGCCTGATCTTGAAGGTGCCAAGTTGAAGGAGGTTGGGTCATTATGACTATGAAATTCATCCAGGCCGCTTGCTGTTGTCACAACAGTGAATAATGCTAGAATTTAAGGAGGAAAGTATAATTATCAGCGATATCCTCAGGGAAGAGAGCACTGGCATGTTAAATTTATGGATTCAGAAAAGATATAAAATGAGTCCAAAAAACAAATAAACCTTCAGTGTATTGTTGAAAAGTTGGGAGGATTAAGCTACTTTGACTTACAAGATGAAAACAGGATTTATAGATTTATTTACAGTATCTTCAGATAAATAGCTAAGGCATCATGTTAGCCCTCTTCAGTCTGGTGCTCTCCTGTTGTATTGAGTCAATGATTCCCACAATGTCTTGTATGGCCTCTATGTCATGAGTTCTTCAAATGCAGAACTGAGGCTATGTTTCAGCCTTTCTTAACCTAATGTATTCAGAAAGGCTTCAAAATCCCCTAACCAGTATGACTGGGGAATTCCAGAATTTCCAGTTGCAATACAGACAGGTTGCATCAGGCTGAGAAAGGTTACATACCTGCTATGGTTTCAAGAAACACTTTTCCCTAGATTTGGTATTTGGGATCTGTTGCCTGGCATTGGCAGAGATTGAGCATAGGATCTTATATACAAATCAAGTGTACACCATTTTCTTTGAATACCTGGATTATTACTCAGAAATGCAAAAACAGGTGCATCAATAACTTGTAGTTTCATCTGGTATGTGTTTTGCCATCCATCACCTGATGACTTCCAGATATAATGGATTTCAATTATCATAATCCCCAACAATATAATTGGAATGCAACAGACTGCGGCCATTATTTAACTTAATGTAATTTATTCAATTTCTATACCTGCCCATCTCAATCAGTGTCTCAAAGGGGCTTACAATTAAAAATATGTAATACAATTAAAACAATAAAAACATTTTAAAATACTGAAATAATAAAAAAATGAAATATTTACCCCAAATAAATAAATATTTATTTCATTTATTAATTATATATCACAGTGATGGCTAATACTTTTTGGCACCAAGTGCTCAAAGCGTGCGCATGTGCACACATCCCCAAAATGCAATGCACACACGTCCTGTGCATGTGCTCCATCCCCGCGCATGCACGTGTTACACCCCCTGTGCCCCCCGCATGCATTCCTAACCCCCATGCCCCAGGCATGTGCACATGACTTCCCCTACACCCCACGCATGTGTGCATGGCCCCCATGCACGCATCCCACCCTGTGCGTGCACATGTGACCCCCATGTGTGTGCCCCCTGCATGCACATGTGATCCTGCACATGCAACACACCCCCTGCGTATGTGCGGCAGAGATCCGAAGAGCAGCTGGCGGTGGGAGGCGCACATGTGCAGCTCATGTGCCCAGAGAAGGGGCTCTGTGTGCCACACATGCCATAGGTTCGCTATCAGGGATATATCGGCTCAACTCACTTCCATATAGTTGACTCTACCCCAAATTTAGAGATTACAGGGTCATAAAAAGGGAGTTTTATATAAGTGAATTGCTATTTCCCCATGTGATTAGCAGTTCAAATAGATTTCCTTTTTAAAAAATGTCCCTACTGCATAGATGTACTGTGCCCAGGACCAATTATCTTGCAAATAGTTCAAATAAAATGTCTTCTGTTCATCAAAATGTATGTCTTAAAAATATTCTTCCTTTACCTAGAGACATGATGGACAAATGGATAGGTCAAGACTTACCTTGTAGCTTTGGGGTCCCAAATGACAATGTCAGCATCAGAGCCCACAGCTATTCTTCCCTTCTTTGGGTATAGGTTAAAGATTTTAGCTGCATTTGTGCTAGTAACAGCCACAAATCTATTTTCATCCATTTTTCCACTGTGCTGTAAAACAGTGTGGGTGGATTCTTAATAAACACATATGAAGAAGGAAAAATGTTCATAAGCTTAGTGCAAGTAAGCTCCATTCTGTCGTTAGATACAAAATGGGCAGCAAATAAATGGTATACAGGTAGTCCTCAAGTTACAACCACAATTGAGCCCAAAATTTCTGTTGCTAGGTAAAAATTTGTTAAGTGAGTTTTGCCTCATTTTACGGCCTTTCTTGCCACAGTTGTTAAGTGAATCACTGCTGTTGTTAAGTTAGTAACACCGTTGTTAAATGAATCAGGCTTCCCCATTAGTTTGTCAGAAGGTCGCAAAAGGTGATCGCATAACCCTGGGACACCGCAACCATCATAAATATGATTCGATTGCCAAGCATCTGAATTTTGACCATGTGACCAGGAGGATGCTACAATGGTAGTAAGTGTGAAGAAAGGTCTTGTAAGTCCCTTTTTTCAGTGCCATTGTAACTTCAAGTGGTCACTAAATGAACTGTTGTAAGTTAAGGACTACCTGTATATAAATAAATAGATAATAAGCTTTCCAATCTCGGGAAAATAATTCCTATATAACAAAGGCACTGTACTAGAAATTTAACAGTGGGGTGGAGGGGTGTCAAAAAGAAAATAAAAATGGCGGCCATGACCAAGCAATTGGGACTCCATTCTTTTTTATGTGCATTTGTGTATTTGTGGCTGCCATTTTGAAATTTTTGACACCATCCTTGTGTGGATCATCTTGTCCTAGATAGAAAATCTCAAGACATAAAACTTCAACTCCCAACAGCTAATCAAAAACATAGCACCAAGGTAATAATTTTCTGAAGAGAACTTTGTAGTTTGGAAACAGCTCCAAATTTATAACCTGGATAAATTAAAATAATTGTCTGGTATTTGGCTTCAGGGAAATTAAACAGGCTAATACAGTACATGAAACTACTACACATTCTTAAAATTCATTCAGCTTATCACTATAATAATGCTGAAGTGGGAGCCCAATAAATAAATAAAACCCAAAAAAGTCTCAGAGAAAATATAGAGAAAGGAAGTGGCGCAATCAGCAAAATTGAATATGTATACGATGGATAAAATTCCTGCCTAAACAGAAAGCTTGCCTAAATGAATTGCTAAGGTTCTAAATTTGATGGATATTAATATAAATTGCCTCAATAATTTTGTGTGTGCTGCCAAGAAGGCTCTCAGAGGTCGCTATTTGTAATAAGGTGGAACAGGTGCAAATCAAATACTAGATTATTTGCAAATTTAGCAATCCTATGCATATTTAAAGTAAACAACACATAGAGGAACTCATTTCCAAGCTGGTAAAAATGTTTTTACTCTTCTGCTATGGAACTGATTAGGTTCCTTAGATTTATTAACTATATTTGAAGCATCACATTCTGTAGTACAAATGAGATATTCCCTTTTGGTGCATAGAAAGATGAGATTCCTACTGATGATGGGACAAAAGTAAAGACATTATCAAATAACTGAATCCTCTTTATCACTCACATAGGTCTCAGTCCAGACTGAGTTCCTATGCATATTTTAAAAATCTTTTTCATGTGCTTGTTCAGACCTATATGTGAGTAGCCTTAGTAGACAATGATCTAGTTATTTGGAATATTTTATCCTTCTTGTCTTCTTATAAAAGGCATTCAGAGTGACTAAGCTTGATCTAGCTAGATGTTAAGGATTAAGGAAGGACATATGATAGACATACACTCAAGCATCTAAGACAAACATTTATATTAACCCCGGATCCATGAATTTAGGTAAAACTCACTCCCCAAATAAAGTTGGTGTTCTAATGTTCTTTCCAGGCAGCTAATTCTACAAATTTACAGTACCTGTCATAGTCTGGATGATTTCCAGGTGCTATCCACTATCAAGAAACAATTTATATAGTCAAATCAGAAATATTACTAAAATAAGTACAGTAACAAGACATATCTTCCAGGAAAGAGAAATCAATGATAATATATCTATTCAAGCCATAACTTTGAAAGAATTTAGTTCAGATCAGGAAGCTAGAGAAAGGAGTAACCATTTTTTAGAATTTATTGTGCATGCTTTATATTTAAAGGGAATAATATTTTAGTGCACGTAGAGGGTGCTCATGAAGCACTTTTCTGCAGCTCCTGAGGTTAAGTATGTCTTTTGCTTTTCACTGTAACTAAAATGGCAATCAAGTAATAGTAGGAAAAGATGTCGCTGCTTTAATGAGAACTCTGTTCTTTGTTTTCACCATTGTATTAGAGAATGAATTGAAATCCCACTTACCACTCCTTTTTCCCAGACTACAGACATCCTGTCTTCCACTCCATTCACTCCAGTTGGGATCTTTGTGAAATTATCTTTTCCAATAGCCTTCTGGCAAATATCAAATGTACAGTTATCTGTTCCCGTCACAGTCAAGTCACCACTTAAAAAAATAAGGTAAAAGAAATACTACTATTGAAGTGGCATAAAGAACAAGATAATTTTATATGCTGCATCCAACCTTTCATTTCAAAATTATAACTCCTACTTGTTTCATTCTTTAAAAAAAAACATTAAAGTAAAAAAGAAATTTGCTGAAAAATAGTAAGAAAAAAAAGAATGAATTACCTATAATAAAATCATATCGCCTTCACATAAAACCAATAAAATCCTAGTGAATGCTGACATTTGTGAAGATAATATCTTGTGTTCGACCAGAGCCCCAAATTAGATAGAACAATGTCATAAGAGCTGGGAAAATAAAGTCGTACTAGAACAAGGCAGATGTTCTGCTCAACCACCTCAAGAAGCTCTTAAGATCTTGATAGCCCTCGTTTATTGCTTCCCAAAGATCATATTGCTCCCTAGTGATACTAGAATCATCATTCTCCTGTAGATTCTGGAAGTACAAGTAGTCCTTAACTTACAACAGTTCATTTAGGGTTCAAAGTTACAAAGGCACTGAAAAAACACTTATGACTGTTTTCACAATTATTACAATTGTGACATTCCTATGATCAGGTGATCAAAATTCAGGCAGTTGGCAAGTGACTCATATTTATGATGGTTGCAGTCTGCTGGGGTCATGTATTAACTTTTTGTAACCTTTGGGCAAGCAAGGTCAGATTCACTTTACAACAGTGTTACTAACTTAATGACTGCAGTGATTCACTTCACAACTGTGGCAAGAAAAGTCATCAAGTGGGGCAAAACTCACTTAACTGTCTCGCTTAGCAACATAAATTTGGGTCTCAGTCATGGTCGTACATTGAAAGGCCACCTGTACTATTTTGGTGGATTAAGGGGCAGGCTTGGAATCTTTCCATTAACCAATAAAAGGAAACCTGGAATGCTGCAGTATAAAAGTATCAATGCCTTGGAGCCACATAATCCATTCAGGAAATAGAAATGGTAGGTGGCTGCATTCCAATGCTTTCTTTGGAAGCGTTCCAAATATTTGGAAATTGACCAAGACAAGCTGGACGAATTAGGAGGATGTTGGAGTTGGGCTAGAAGAAGAGAGAAGGATGAAGAAAGCAACCTATTGAAACTGGCTCCAATTAAATAGAAACTTGTTACAAATATGGTCATCTAGAGGGCAATAGCTCACCAAGGGGCTGATGTTGAAAAACTAAGCAGGGTTAGACCTGGTTATTATTTGCCTGGAATGCCATAAACAAATACCTGAATTGAGGCTAGATGGGAAGTTGAAAAGTATCTCCAGATATAGCAGTGGCAAATCATTTCTATAGTTTTGCTTAGTAAACAACACAGATGTATCTCTAAGGTCAAGCCTGACTCAAAGGACACTTTCATTTTTATCTTTGGGATTGGCAAAGTTTCCCTTCCAAAATCAGCTATTTTCTGAGAAGGTCCATAATATCCTCTCAAAATAAGCTGCATGTCTTCTATTCAATATTTAGCTGTTTCCAAGCAGATTGGGAAAACCATACTGTAAATGACAAATATATATACATCAAGAATCATAATTATTTCTCCCAAATGGAATATTGGAACTCCTCTCCATATTATTTTACATTTTCCCCTCAAAATCCATTGAAACACATTACAGTATTTTACATTTTTGTTTCTGTTGGCTTTAACAGCCACTTAGGATTCCATCTATTAAAGGGCTCTTGTGAATGATGAACCTCCTTACTTTGCTAGAAGATTCATGAGGAAGTCTGGAGTGGAAGCATCAGGCCTCAATGGAGGAGTCATGAGGTGAGCTGCTGCATGAGGCCAGTCTTTATGCCAATAGTGAGTGCCATCTGTACCAAGGCTTGCAGCTATAGGCTCACCATACACAACTTTGCCTTGGGAGAGAAGAATGAGGCAAATTAATGGTAAGAAGAACAAAGCTAGTAATACTAACTTGCAATTCCACATCAGTGGATTGGATCAGATATAATATAGTCAATGCATATAATCTAAATGCAACCATCCCAATTAATGAATGAGCAGATGTCTGGGGCATGGGGAAAACTAATGATGGAGTGGGCATGTTTGAGGAACACATGTACACTCTCTCCCCAGTTTTTCTGTGGTCACTGAACCTTGCTACAGAAATGATTATTTATTGTAAATCATCTCAATAATTGAAGGTGCAGACTGGTCTTCCAGGTATGGGTAGACATAAAATCAAAAAGTATACATTCATGTTGGAATCAGCCCACGTAGAAAAAAAAATGATCTTAGAGGCAAAATGCTGATGATGAAGGCTTAGGGAAGATAACATTACATTGTGGTTCAGATAATTTAAAAGAAGGATTGATGTCTGTCCTCTTATGCAAAATAATGAAGAAAAATTACCAGATAGACAAATATTTAGTAGCAAAGCACCAAGAAATATGGTAGACTTTGGTATCAATACTTCTTATTGATCTCTCTCACTCGCTCCTTCTCATTTTTCTCTGAAGGAAACCCTAATTCCACACATCTTAAAATTACCAAGGTTGAGAAACAATGGTCTAGAGCAGGGGTGTCAAACTCAAGGCCCGCCGGCCAGATCTGGCCTGTGGGGTACTTAGATCTGGCCTGCTAGGCTGCCCTGGAAACAGTGAAGGACTGGCCTGTGGTGCCTCTGTAGGTGAAAACAGCTTGGGAAGCCGCATGCGGCCCTTGTGAGCTCCATTTTCGCTGGCAGAGAGTTGCAGGAGGCCATCCCAGCTGAAAATGGAACTTGGGAGCCTGTTTTTAACAGGCAGAGCCCCCACAGGTGCCCCCGATGCGAGTGATGTCAAGCTGGCCATGCCCACCCCGGCCCCCCAAGATCAAACACAACCCTGATGTAGCCCTCAATGAAATCAAACTTGACACTTCCGGTCTAGAGGAAAGGTAGCTTTTCCTCTAGAGCATAATAATAATCTACTAATATAGAATCAGTTATTGGACTGCAGCATCAACTGTTAATTAGAGGAGCTACTCCAATTTACCACTGATTAATCGTGATCATTCCCATCCTTCCTTGTCTCCCGAATGATCTTTATATTAATAATCACACATTAAAAAAAAATCTATATCTGTCCTAAATGTTTTTAAGGCTACTGGTTGCAACTATGCAATAAGAGATAACATTACATGTCCGTGTACAGCCATCCACCATCTGCCAAATCAATAAATCAATATTGTTGAGATATCTCTGCCTATCTACTTTTGAAAGAGAGATCAAACAAACAAAATAACCATTGAGGATGTAAAGCAGAGGTGGTATTCAGCAGGTTCTGACCAGTTCTGGAGAACCGGTAGCAGAAATTTGGAGTAGTTCGGAGAACCGGCAAATACTAGCTCTGACTGGAGATTTTACAGTATCCTTCCCCTGCCACTCCCACCAAGCCATGCCCACAGAACCGGTAGTAAAAAAAAATTAATCCCACCACTGATGTAAAGGCAAGTTTTCTAAAGATGCTGCTGCTTTATAGGTTTAGAGGGAAAAGCTAAGAATGTTTACTCAATAGCTGATACTTATTTAGTAACTTTGCAAACTGTGTTTCATATTATTTATCCCAGGACTGCTTACCAAGCAAATTAAAGTAAAACAAAACAATAACATTTATCATAAAAAAATAAAACCACAAAAAATTTAAATTCAAATTAAAACGGCCCTTTGAAAACTTGATATTTGAATTCCAAGTTATTGAAGGCTAAGAAAATTGAAAAGACAATCTATCCAGGACAGATTTTGCAAAATTGACAGCATAGTTTCCCAAAGAGCCAACTCAGTAAAAATTTGACTGTTATATTTTGAACTGTAATTGTAGCTACGTATTGAACTACAATTAATATCAAAAAGAGCTCTAGATCTATGTACAACAAATTATGGTGCACAGATTACCGTATTACCATACTGAAGTTACATTAACAATTAGTTGGCAGCAAAAAAAAAAAACCACAAAAAGCTAACCTTTTGATGTCACTTAGTGATTATTTTTGCAATCCAGATGTTGTACAGGGAAAAAAAATAGAACCAGTTTGATCTGGAAGTTAAGGCACAAAGCAGGAAACTGGGAGACTGTGAGTTCTATCCCACTTTTGGCATGAAAGCCACTTGGGTGACTTTGGGTCAGTCATTCTCTCTCAGCCCACAGCATTAGGCTTGAAAGAGAAGCCAGTTGGTCAATTCCTGTTGCAACTAACAGATCAATACTTTGTTGACTAAAAAAAGGTAGATGCTAGGAAGAAAAAAAAGTAGTTCCAGGTGAGATTTCACAGAACTTGAAAACCTGAATGCAAGGTTTTATCATTCTTGTCATCTGCAGCTGTTATCCTAAAACAGAGATTCTTCCTATTGTTTCCCATTAGATAGCCTAGCTCAGCTATTCCCAAGTGTTGATAACTGGCAGGGCTGCTGCAAATGATTTGAGATTGGTAGGCAATAACAGCAGCATCCGGTGGGCTTCTTATGTATCATACTTATAGATAGCAATAGCAATAGCAATAGCACTTAGACTTATATACCACTTCACAGTGCTTTACAGCCCTCTCTAAGCTGTTTACAGAGTCAGCATATTGCCCCCAACAATCTGGGTCCTCATTTTACTGGCCTTGGAAGGATGGAAGGCTGAGGTCAACCTCGACCCTAATGAGATTTGAACTGCCAAATTGTTGGCAGCTGGTGATCAACAGAAGTAACTTGCAGTATTGCATTCTAACCACTGTGCCACTGTGCAAATAGTAAGGAAAGTGATCTGGATGGAGATGTGCAGAATCATTACTTGCACAAAAGGGGCTGAAACATATTTAAAATCCAGAACAGTGAGATAATATTCAGAAGGAATCAATGCAGAGGCCTCCTTAATTCAATTCACGGGTGTCAAACTCGCAGCGTCACGTTGCAATCATGTGATGTTGCGTAACCTTTTTTCCTTCATGGAGTTAGGGTGGACGTGGCCTGCATGTGACGCAGCCAGCTGCGGGCTGCCAGTTTGACATCCCTGTGTTACAGTATATGGAGGAAGAAAAATAACATAATATAGGAGCTGTGGTGGTACAGTGATTATAATGTGGTGTTATTACAGGCTAACTCTGCCTATTGCAAGGAGTTCAATCCTGACCGGCTCAGGACTGCCTTCCATTCTTCTGAGATCAGTAAAATGAAGACCCGGATTGTTGAGTGCAATATGCTGACTCTGTAAACCACTTAGAGAGTGCTCTAAAACTCTATGAAGCAGTATATAGGTCTAAATGTTATTGCTATAATCAGACTAGCAAGATTCTGTTATTATAGCCAATAAACATAGTTTTAGCCTTCCTGTGAAGTTGATTTCCTGCTCTGGCTCATCTAGTGGAGCTGCCACTGCCTCAGGTTATCTGAGTCTCAGTATAATTTTTCCTAGAAACTACATTAGTGAATGTACTGCATTGAATACAATATGTTTGCAAGCAGCCATAATAAATGCTTAGAAATAGCTGCAGTTTATTGCCTCTTAATGTACAAGTCTGACTCCTCTCAGCCAAATGTGTTTATGTGGTGTCTGCAAAAACATGTGATGATGATTAATGATTCACATTAAGGAGAAGGTTGGGAACCATTGGCTTAATTGATTAACAGCCCTATAATGTTGACTCCAAAATAAATGAAGTAGAGTAATGACATAATTCCCAACAAGAATATACAAATGTACATTTGTATGATCAGATGAATATTTAAGAGATGTACATTAAATATATTCCACCTGGCCAGAACTCATATATAGCTGAATAGGGGTGATGGACAATACCATTAAACCTGTCTGGTCCCAGTTCAAAAAAGTTATTTAAGAGCAGACATGGTTAAGAGTTGTCTAGTGCTGTCAGACTTAGTCATCTGGAAACCATTCTGGGAAAAAGCAATAGCAAATCTTCTTTATGGTTAAGACATGGACATGTCTATGTGATCACCACATTATTCACTCTGGTTTCTTCCAGTTGTTAGATCATCTCCCTGCAAGAACACTATCTGAGGAAGCATGATTTATAGTGAGTAAAAATGATAATATATACTGAATTTAGAAAAAAAAAGAATTTATTTTTGTAGATGAGTTCTGTATTGCAGTGTTTCTCAACCTTGGCAAATTTAAGATGTGTGGACTTCACCTCTCAATATCCCCCAGCCAGTCATCATATACATATTATACATTCAGTGTTTTTCAACGTTGGGAAACTTAAGGTGTGTGGATTTCAACTCACAGTATCCTTCCTAACTTCTGTCTTTTGCCTTCCATCCTTCTGAGGTAGGTAAAATTACTGGCTGGGGAATACTGTGAGTTGAAGTCCACACATTTTAAATTTGCCAAGGTTGAGAAACACTGAATGTATATATATGTACATGATGAAGCACAAACACTCTAATCCTTACAGTTTGGAAACTTCTGGATAGCATTGGGAAATTTTGCTCTGACCTACATATTTTAGCTGATTATACAGTTTATTACACTTGATTCTGAAAACACCTCATTTCCCACAAAAGAGAGCTATGCAAAATAAACTCATTGCATTGTCAACAGTGACATCTTGTGGACATCTCTGGGACAATGAAATCAGCCTAATAATAAGGGGAACAGGGACTCAGCTCAGCCTTATATTTAGGTTAATTAAATATTGATTAGTTACAGGGAAAAGAACTGAAGCCTAGAAGAAAGTAGAAATGTTCTTTAGACCCTGAGACAGACTCCATTTAGCTGAAGGATTAATTACCGAGAGCTTTGCAGTTTCATCCATAAGAAAATGCAATGTTTCATAGTCATATCTTCATGTAACCCGGACTCCAAATTTTGTCAAGCTTTTAATACAAAAACTTGAGCTCCTGAATATAAATCTAAGGCATGTCTGAGAGAATATTCTGTACACTCAGACAAAATGGCTGCCACTGAGGGATAAAATGAGGATAAAATGGTGAGGTAGTTCTTCACGAGAGTTTCTAGCTCTACAGGACGCATCCTTGTCTAGAGTTTACTTTCTACATTCCCCATCCCATTGGTACATTTACAGAACAAGATCCAAATACAAGAATCCCTAATTTTCAATTCATAAGAATATCTGCAGGTCTTATGTTGAAGCTGAGGGCATTTTTCTAAATAAAGTTAATAGTAAATAGGTGGGATTTCACTTTGCAACTTGTCCACTTCATTTTATTTAGATAGATAGATAGATAGATAGATAGATAGATAGATAGATAGATAGATAGATAGATAGATAGATAGATAGATAGATAGATAGATAGATAAAATTCTTTATTGGCCAAGTGTGATTGGACACACAAGGAATTTGTCTTGGTGCATATGATGCATATACTCTTAATTAAAAACACTAAGACATGGGGGCAGGATGGAGGAATTAAAACTTGGTAGAACAATCAGCTAAACAACCTCCTATGGAGATGATTGTAGAACCATATATGGAATCCCAGGTCTAACCATTCAAACATGTTTAGCAAGAACCTACCTTGCCTGCGGGCATCTGCCACTATCTTGGCTGAAGACTTACTCATCACATGTACAACATAGAGAGGGCAGTTCACTGAGTTTGCAATGGTAATTGCTCTCAACGTGGCTTCTGCTTCCAGTTCTTCTGGTCGAGCCATTTCATGTCCCTCTGGACCAGTTATTCCCAAAGCCAGAATCTTCTTTTCACCCTGTAGGCCAACCATTGTGAATACATGCCAGTGTTACCAAACAGAAAAACTAAGAGATTTAGTCAACAAAGCACTGTAAAAATTACAGTTCCTTTCCTTTGCTTGCCATGGAACAGGAAGTTTTGTTCCAACAACCAAACTGATTATACCACAATACTTAGAATCCAGCAAACCAATTGCATTATATTCGACTCCTAATGTGAGAAATTATGTAGGGCCAAGCTACATGTTATATGAACAAAAGCAGAATTTTTCTGGCAAAGGAAAGTCATGGGCTGTCACACACAAACAAATGTGTACACACATCTCAAAATGGCAGAGCATGCAACTTGACACTGCTTTCATTATTTTGACACTATAACTTTAGATAGATCAGGCATCCAGCCCTTGCTTATCAATGGACACCAAGTGGAGCAAGTGGCCAGTTTTAAGTTTCTGGGTGTTATTGTAAAAGAAGACCTGACCTGGGGCACTTACATTGCACTGGTCAAAAGGGCCCAGCAGAGATTATACTACCTGAGACTTCTCAGGAAACAACAACTGAATGAAAAACTGCTGGTGACCTTCTACCGCTGCATCAGAGAGTATTTTAACTTACTGCACATGTGTATGGTTTGCCAATTGCACAGTGGCAGATAGGACAGCACTCCAGAGGGTTAATGTCATTGCCCGGAGGATCATTGATTGCCATCCCTCCTCTTTGGAAGAGCTTTATAGCTCCCACTGCCTTAAGAAAGTTCAAAACATTCTCAAAGATCCATCTCATCCTGGACATCCTTTTTTTGAACTATTACCATCTGGCAGATGGTACAGAATAATAACAACAAGGACAAATAGGCTGAAAAACAGCTTCTATCCCAGGGCAGTAACTATATTGAATTCTACTATATAGTGCAATATCAAGGGTCTTCAAACTTGGAAGTTTAAGGCTTGTAAACTTCAACTCCCAGAATTCCTGAGCTAACATGACTGGAGGAGGAATTCTGACAGTTGAAGTTCACAAGTCTTAAAGCTGTCAAGTTTGAAGATCCCTGGCAATATGAATGCAATATCAGGTTTTCAATTCAATTATATAGAATGTGAAGGATATGTATTTGTGTTTTATTTTAATAGTTATAATGTACACTGAGGATGGCATTTAATTTCATTGTACGAAGTGCAATGACAATAAAGTAAACTAAGAAATTAAAAAAAATATGCTCCCCACTGCATTCTCAACATTAATTTAAAATTTTCTGCCTTCCACTGAAGAAGTCTCTTTTACTTCAATGAGAGCATGCAGGCTGGAAGAGATCACCTATGACAGATTCAGCATCCTGGTATAGAATAAAGATCATTCCTACCAACTGTTTATGGAGAACAAATTTTGTGATTAGCTTTTGGTTTGGTTTGATTCTTTCTGGATGTAAGTAAAGAATGAAAGATTAATTACTGATATAAAAGGAAATAAGAACACACTGTAAAAATCCAATGACTTTAAATAAGTACAAACTTAATTCCTTTTTAAAGAATCAAGGAAGAAAGTCATTATTCAATGGCTTTAGCTAGGGGATTCCTTAAAGAAGTGGCATCTTTCCTTTTAAGGCTATGATAGACAACTGGAAAAAGAGAGATGACTTTAATGGCCGGCAGAGATGAAATGCCCTTTCTCAGGCTCCTAAATTTTTTCTCCAAATCATTTGCAAAGCATAAATATAATGTATGTATTTGTAACTGTTGAATGCTTAATTTACATACACATCCATACATGTGTGACAGGTGCATGTAATGGATTTAGAGTGGCTAAGGAAGATGTGTGTGTGTGTGCACATGTGTGTGTGTATTTGTCTCTTCTCCTTGGTTTCCTGTATTTTGTTCAAATTTTGGTTGTTTTTAGATTGCTACATTTAAGCATCCAGAAGGATGGAAGTTATATAATAGAATATTGTACGCCTGGCTCCAACCATAAAACAATCTTGGAAATACACCTGAGAAATTCAAAAGAAATTATTAGGCATCCTGACTGTAAGTTGGAACAACAGATGTTCTCTGCAGTAAAAGAGGTCTTGAGAAATCACAAGGCAAACTGAGACCATTGATCTGTACAGGTACTCTGATTGAATAAAGCAAAATGCAGATAGAAACTGGACTGCTTTTTTCAAGCAGACATAAATGCCCCAAAGGGAATAAGAAGGAACTTGGAAACACTGAAGTGGATCTAATGTGTCAGGTTTCTTTGCCCTTCCATCTCTTACTTGTATATAAGAGGCTACTTTTAAGGGCTGTGGAAATCTTGGATGCTCTTCTATAATGGACACAGGGGTGTGATTTTACTGGTTCATCCCCGTTCTCCTGAACCAGAAGCGCCAAAGAGTAGCTGAGACTGAACTGATTTGCTGCGATGATCTTCTAGTCTTCTGTTTGGCCACCTGCCCGCCTGGGTTCTAGGTTGCGCTTTATTCCCTGCCTTTTCCACCTCAGCTGCTTTGCGCGGCACAGCTGAATGTGATTCACTTCTGAATCAGCAGAAGATTCGCGGCACAGCTGAATGTGATTCACTTCTGAATCAGCAGAAGAAGGTGAATGCCTTCAGGAGCCGGTGATTTGTAAAACAGTGCACACCCACTCACCGAACCAGTTGTTATGCCAGTAGGATCCCACCCCTGAATGGACATCCCATTTCCAAGACTAAAATGATCAGGATGTACCTTCTCTAACT
This sequence comes from Bungarus multicinctus, assembly GCA_023653725.1. Classification (NCBI taxonomy): domain Eukaryota; kingdom Metazoa; phylum Chordata; class Lepidosauria; order Squamata; family Elapidae; genus Bungarus; species Bungarus multicinctus. Next base: position 73,729,229 of record CM042846.1, read on the forward strand.
GCCTCGGGTGTCAGTGGGAGTTGCAGGGCAGGACTGTGAAGTGAGACCAATGCCTTATCAAGCAACTTGTGGAGCTTCAGTCATGTAGTTGGTTGACTTTTTAACACACACCTTTCCCCAGATGCTCCTATGGTGCCCTAGATGCTCTTTGAACATGGTTCTTTTCTTGCAGACATTTCATTACCAAACCAGGTAACATCATCAATGCATTTTACCAATGCGCATTACCAAATGTCTGCAAGAAAACAATCAAGCTCAGAGAGCACCAAGGACCCCGCAGTTCAACACCCTATATCATATATACTGTATTTTATAATTGCAAGCGATTGAAGAGATCATCTTAAACATGGGAATTACCTCTGCAACCAAATCCCCATTCTCTGCATGGACTTGAGCAATTGCACCAATTTGTTTGCATTGACTGAAGATTGCGTGTAATTCTGGATCTCCAACCATATAGGCATCTTTATATGCCATAAACACCTTATATGAATTGATACCCTTTTCCCTGGTAAGAATTTTCATTTCTTCCTTGACCTGAAAAAAGGTAAGAAAAATATTGTCACAAAACTTAATTTGTTCTATGCATAGGGCTGAAACTTTTCATTTTTTAAAAAAATCAACAGATTTATCTAGGATCATTCATCATTACTCCCACAATCATTTTGGTAATATAAATTTTTCATTTCAAATTTATCTAGTATAATATTGTTGTAACTCTCCTTAATAAGGTAGAGAAAAGAAAGACTGCTCCACTGATTGTAGAAAGACTTATTAAAGAGTTATTAAAACTGTAATTTAAAACAAGAGTTATTAAAACTGTAATTACTGAGAAATTCAGTTTTAATTATAAGAAAAAACTCACATGGGACATGTCATTCTTCCTGCATCAACCAATTATTAGTATCTTACATTGAATTAATCAGCATAAGGTATGTTGAAGGCTATAAGCTAAAATGGCTTTAAGGGAGATTAGACAAATTTAAGAGGAATAGATATATTTGTTGAAATGTTTCCTAAAGCATTTGTATGGTTAAGCACTGCCCTTTAGTGAGATTAATTATTTTCATAGTTGAGTGTAGAAATCCCTTACATTTCTTGGAAATTTATCTGAGGTTATCCATGTGAAAATCAGTAAGTGGGTGCTCCATAACTGAAGGTTTTAAAGAAAAGAATGGTATAGGGTCTCCTTCTGGAGCAGGGGTTGGACTAGAAGTCCTCCAAGGACCCTTCAAACTTATTCTGTTAAGAGCATGCAGTTTTTCATGAGAGACATGCTACACCAACTTGTAACCAACATTTCTAGGACAGATCATGCCTTAATTTCAAACAGCAATTATGGAAATGCATTTAACTGTTTCCAAATGGATAAGTTCCAGATGTTTTGGGATTGCAATATCCCATACAATCCAGGAAAGGCTTTGATGATGTCAAAGTGGGAGATGTGCAGGGGTGGGATACTACCTATTCGCTAGAACTGGTTGTTAACATTCTAAGCAGTTCGGAGAACTGGTGGTTAGAAGAAATTACTGGCCTAATCCTGTAAGGAAGGCAGGAAGGAAACATCTTGGTGTTGCTTACAGAAACTGCCTCTCTGTTAACCCTTATTACATTCTTGGCAGGACTAGATTTCCTGTCTCAGGAACTTCTCTGGAGTCTTTTTCCCCTCCTTTGCTGGTACTTTGCTTGTGTGGAGTGACCATTCAAAGTTACAATGGCACTGAAAAAAGTGACTTATGATCATTTTTCACACTTACGACTGTTGCAGCATCCCCACAGTCATGAGAGGCCAGTTGAGGAGATGCATGCCTCGATGTGAGTGATGTTGAGTTGGCCATGCCAGCCAGTCACATGACCAGCAAGCCATGCCCACCAACTAAGCCACACCCACAGAACCGATTGTTAAAAAATTTGAATCCACCCCTGGAGATGTGACCAGGTGATCAAGGCTCTGTCCTTGTTTATATGTTCTTGAGTTTCCAGGGACTGCTGGCTGAACAATCCCAGTATATTTATTTATTTAAAAAATGTACATAGCTGTCTATTTTCTAATCAACGCTGGGTGACTCCCAATTAAAAGTTAAAACAGCATGTAAAACTATGTTGAAACTATAAAACGAAAAATGTTAAAAACAACAGATTTGGCGCCAAATCAGACTTTTAATTCAGTTCAGTTATCCAATTTTATCCCGATGCATTGGGGGGGGGGGGGGGAGCCAAGTCTTCAAAGCTTTACAGAAAGCTAGGAAGAGTTCTACCAAACCTCAGGGGGCAGAGCGTTCCAAAGGGCAGGGGCTGTCTTAGAAAAGGCACGCTTCCCAGTTGCCATCACATGGCTATATTTAAGACCGAGGTGGTATTCAGCAGGTTCTGACCAGTTCTGGAGAACTGATAGCGGAAATTTTGAGTAGTTCGGAATACCACCTCTGACTGGCCCCACCCCCATCTATTCTCTGCCTCCCGAGTCCCAGCTGATCGTCTGGGTCTTCTTTTGTTGCTCTGCACAGGAGAATGGAGCTGGAAAGCAGGTTAGTGGGGTGGGAAGAAGGTGAGGGATTTTATAGTATCCTTCCCCTGCCACGCCCACCAATCCACACCATGCCCACCAATCCACATCATGCCCACCAATCCACGCCCACAGAAGTGGTTGTAAAAATTTTTGAATCCCACCACTGATTTAGGGGAAGGGTGCAATAAAGAGTTGCACCTCTATGTTCCAGTTCTCATATGCTTAAGTCAGGCCAATGACTCTTGATACTTGTGTCCAGGAAAATGGCAAGACTTTTGTTTCTGTGCCGCTGGTACCATCCATGCTGTGTGCTGGACTTCCTTAAAGAAATGCATGTACGGCTGATGTTATATGCTTACCATACCTGCTCATTGCACCATGTGACGGCCACATGCAGCGCATAATCACAGCAGACTTTAGGATCAGCCCCTCTTCTCCACTTGTTATAGGTTTCAATGAGGGAACAGCCTCTCTGTGGGACTGCAAAGTCCATTATCATAGTGGTACCTCCTGCAAGGGCTGCCTGAAAAGGAGAGGTTGCAATTAAATATTTAATTGAACAAACTGAACAATATTTAATATTAGAATTACAACAATTTAGAACCATTCCAACGTGAAAGGAAGTGTTGTGGCCCGCCAGCAGAGCTGGCAGCAGATTTGGACAGTGTGAAGGTTGGGGAGGAATATGGGCCAGTCCTGGAGTTTGAGGAAGCCTCTGATGAGTGCTCTGCATCAGAGGCAGAAATGGGGCCAGGGCCGTCTGACAGTTATCCAACTGCCTTCAGAGTTGGAGATCAGTGGGGCAGAAGAACAGCTGGAGCCTGTTCCCAATGTGTGCACGAGCAGAGTTGCCAGGAGAAGGGAACAGTTAAAGAACAAGTGTCGACTCGAAGGCACAGGTGGACAGTGAATGGCCAATCCCATAGGGAATAAAGAGGAGCGAAAGGGGAGTGGTGTTTTTTAGTTCGTTTTACTTAGTGTGAAGATTTGTTCGTGACTCTCAGAGACTCCTTGCCAAGTATTTTCTTGTACCGTGTTGCGCTTGGAAGCTATCAGCCGGGCAACTCTCCAAGCCTGACAAGGTCTATGGTTGTAATTCACCCTTGAAAGACTGTTTGCTGGGACTTTGCTGGATGTGAATGACAGGAATTTACATTAGCCTAATAAAAAGGGATTTTGTCGGGACAAGGAGTCTGTTTCATGATTTTGTGATGCCTAGATCAGAATAGGAACCAGTCTATAAGTTATGGAAAAGTAGCAGAATTAATTACACAAAGCTATAATATTATTGTAGCACTAACATATATATACATATATACATATATATATACATACATACATATATATATATATGTATATGTATGTGTGTATATATGTGTATATATATATATATATATATATATATATATATATATACACATACCCGAAGAACCAAAGATCCATATATATATATATATATATATATATATATATATATATATATATATATATATATATATATATATATATATATACTTTGTATTACAACACCCTGTTAAGCCCCAATTAAGGGAGAAAGCATACTGCTTTCTTTTCTGTCTTTCGGCTCATCACCAGAGACCATACCGACAGAAAGCTATTTGTTTCGTTGCCTTTTGTTTAAAAAGCTTAAAAACCTTACACACACATATATATATATATATATATATATATATATATAAAGATTGTAAAGGCTCCCTTTTTATGACCCTATAATAATTTAATTCAGGGTAGAATCAGAGCGACTTGATAAATATAATGTAAATACAAAAATTGTGTAGTATACATATCAATTTATGAAAAGTTATGGAAAGATAAAAAATCAGAATTTCTAACACATTATGAAATTCCCATAGAATCATTACATACAAATCATAATATTAATATTAAAACATGTAAATCTATTATACAGTATGCTGGAGTATAAAAAAGTTAAAATCACGTATGCAATCAATTTAAAAAGTTAGCAAAAAATTTTTTAAAAATCTGAAAGACATGTAGAAGTTGTCCTCGACTTATAGTTCATTTAATGACTGTTCAAAGATGTGATGACACTTTAAAAAGGGATTTACAACCATTTTTCACACTTATGACCTTTGCACCTGATCATGTGATCACAATTCAGATATTTGGCAACTGGTTCATAGTTATCTTTTTTTTCCCTTTTCTTAACAGCAAAGTGAAAAACAAAGAAATAGAATACCTAACAGTCTTGATGCTTCGCAAACCTGGCCTAGATCAGAGATGGTATTCAGCAGGTTCTGACCAGCTCTGGAGAACCAGTAGCGGAAATTTTGAGTAGTTCAGAGAACCGGCAAATAACACCTCTGACTGGCCCCACCCCCATTTATTCTCTGCCTCCCAAGTCCCAGCTGATTGGCTGGGTCTTCTTTTGTTGCCCTGCACAGGAGAACAGAGCTGGAAAGCGGATTAGTAGGTGGGAAGCAGGAGTGGAATTCAATTTTTTTAACAACTGGTTCTGTGGGCGTGGCTTAGTTGGTGGGCATGGCTTGGTGGTCATGTTATTGACTGGCCGTGGCCAACTCAAATAACATTGAGGCACGCATCTCCTCGCCTGGCCTCTCATGACTGTGGGGATGCTGCAACAGTTGTAAGTGTGAAAAATGGTCATAAGTCACTTTTTTCAGTGCCATTGTAACTTTGAATGGTCACTCCACACAAGCAAAGTACCAGCAAAGGAGGCAAAAAATAACTCCAGAGACATTCCTGAGATGGGGAGTCTAATCCTGCCAAGAATGTAATAAGGGTTAATGGAGAGGCAGTTTCTGTAAGCAACACCAGAATGTTTCCTTCCTGCCTTCCTTACAGGATTAGCCCAATAATTCTTCTAACAACTGGTTCTCCGAACTGCTTAGAATGTTAACAACCGGTTCTAGCGAATAGATATGGACCTGTAGAATCCCACCCCTGGTGGGGAGGGAATGGAGATTTTGCAGTATCCTTCCCCTGCCACGCCCACCAAGCCATGCCCACAGAACTGGTAGTAAAAAAATTTGAATCCCACCACTGCTGTATACCCATCACAAGCTGAGCCATTACATTTTGGACCAGTGTAGCTTTGAAATACTTCCCAAAAGCAAAAGCATCTCCTCAGTTAAGTGAGGAAATATTTTAAACATACACTAGGTACAAAGCAATGTTCCCCACACAGGAATGCTTTTATATGAACATACATGTACATATAAAGGAGAATATTTGTAGCTCAGGGATGACATGAAAGATCCTTGGTGCTCTCTGAGCATGCTTGTTTTCTTGCAGACATTTCATTATCTAAACTAGGTAACATCATCAGTGATAGTCCAGTACCTACTTAGGGTAATGAAATGTCTGCAAGAAAACAAGCAAGCTTAAAGGACCCCTCATATATGTCCATGTTCAAGGCTACTTCAACTAGGATGATTAGGGGACTGGAGACTAAAACATATGAAGAACGGTTACAGGAACTGGGCATGGCTAGTCTAGTGAAGAGAAGGACCAGGGGAGACATGATAGCGGTCTTCCAATATCTGAGTGGCTGCCACGGAGAGGAAGGGGTCAAGCTATTTTCTAAAGTGCCTGTAGGCCAGACAAGGAATAATGGATGGAAACTGAACAAGGAGAGATTCAACCTGGAAATAAGGAGAAACGTTCTGACAGTGCGTACAATCAATCAATGGAACAGCTTGCCCTCGGAAGTTGTGGGAGCGCCATCACTTGAGACTTTCAAGAAGAGATTGGACTGCCATTTGTCAGAAATGGTGTAGGGTCTCCCGCTTGGGCGGGGGGGTTGGACTAGATGACTTACAAGGTCCCTTCCAACTCTGATGATCTGTTATCTGTTACTTTGCTTGTCAGAAGGTCACAAAAAGGGATCACATGACCTTGGGACACAGCAACGGTCATAAATATGTACCAGTTACCAAGTTTTGAAAGTTTGACCATGGGGACGCTGCCAAAGTTCATAACTGTAAAAATCAGCCATCAGTCACTTTTTTTCAGTGCCGTCGTAACTTTGAATGGTCGCTAAATGAACTGTTGAATGTGGAGGACTACCTGTAGGTGCCATCTCAAAGGCTTTGCCTGGGAGTTTCTGCCTCCTTTATGGGTTACCAAGCCTCACCAGGCTAGATGGTCTGCAGGTAAAGAAGAAGGGAGCCAGAAGCACCTTAGGCGCACAATTAATGGGAACTATTTTTCGAGTGACTGCTGAGCTGGAAGAATAAATCTGTAACTCAGCAGAATAGTAACAGAAGTGGAAATGATGACTTTGAAATATGGCAGTTGCGACTGAGAAGAAGAAAGCAAAGGCCCTCAGGGTTTCATGAGGGTTTCATGTGAAATACCTTTAGCCGGTCTCAGGGAAATATATAAATTGAAGAACCAGAGAAAGGAAGGTAGATTTCAGGCAGACCCTAACATTAATATGGGCAGGGAAGACTCAAGAAAGAATAGAATAGAATAGAATAGAATAGAATAGAATAGAATAGAATAGAATAGAATAGAATAGAATAGAATAGAATAGAATAGAAATAGAATTCTTTATTGGCCAAGTGTGATTGGACATACAAGGAATTTGTCTTGGTGCAAATGTTCTCAGTGCACATAAAAGAAAAGATACATTCGTCAAGAGTCAAGAATCATCAGGTACAACACTTAATAATAGTCATAGGGTACAATAAGCAATCAAATCATACTAGGAAATAGTCAATATAAATTGTAAGAATACAAGCGACAAGGTTACAGTTATACAGTCACAAGTGGGAGGGGATGGGTGATAAGGAGTAACGAGAAGATTAATAATAGTAATGCAGACTTTGTAAATTGTTGGACAGTGTTGAGGGAATGATTTGTTTAGCAGAGTGATGGCATTTGAGAAAAAACTATCCTTGTGTCTAGTTGTTCTGGTGTGCAGTGCTCTATAGTGTTGTTTTGAAGGTAGGAGTTGAAACAGTTTATGTCCAGGATGTGAGGGGTCTGTAAATATTTTCACAGCCCTCTTTTTGACTTGTGCAGTATACAGGTCCTCAATGGAAGGGTAGTCATTGTTTTTTCTGCAGTCCTAATTATCCTCCAAAGTCTGTGTCTGTCCTATTGGGTTGCAGAACCAAACTAGACAGAACATCAGGGTCTTAGAGAAGAAAGGCGTGAATAATGAGTGAATAAGATACCAAGGCAGACAAAGCTGGCAGTTCATGATTGCTGAATAAGGCACCCAGATAATACCCTCACCTGTATTACTTCCCCAAAGTAACATCGAAGGTAAGTAATTTTGAAAGGTTCACACACGTGTGATAAGCAAACCAGTTGTTACACGGGCACCATTCCCACCCCTGCGCATATCTGTCCAGGATGAATATTGCACTGCGTAATTCTGGCATTTTTCTGACCAAACTGCTCCAGAGTAGAAAAGAAGCAGAATTGAAACAATCTTGACAAGATGCTTTGGTGCTCAGACAGTATATGTAGAAACCAACTTTGCTTTTGTCTTCCTTGGTGAGAAAAGAGTTAAGTGAATATGTAATGATCTCTTAATTTTAAGGTGACTTTTTTGGACTTTTTAAGAAAGCAGCTTGTAAATAGAATTGGCTGCATCCTGTTAAGAGCAAGAATGAGCAAAGAGCTGTTTAATTTCTACCCCAGGCCACCCCAACGAAGCCGTTGAAGTGATGACCTGGTGCCTGGAGGCTGTGCGGAACTGGATGGGGCGGAACAGGCTTCAGCTCAACCCATCTAAGACCGAATGTTGTGCTTTCCAGCACCCCGATACAGCCAGCTAGTTCCATCACTGACTGTGGGGGGGAAACTCTTACCCCCACTGACAGGGCACGCAATCTGGGTGTCCTCCTGGACGTATGGCTGTCATTAGAAGAACATATCGTGGCCGTCACCAGGGGGGCTTTCTATCAGGTCCGTTAGATCTACCAGTTGCAGCCCTTTCTGGATCGGGATGCACTTCGCACAGTCACATCTGCCCTCGTTATCTCCCGCCTAGACTATGCCAATGCTCTCTACATGGGGCTCCCCTTGAAGAGCACCCGGAGTCTCCAGCTGGTGCAGAATGCGGCTGCACGGGTAGTTTTGGGGATTTCTCGGGACTCTCATGTTACACCACTCTTGCGCGAGCTGCATTGGCTCCCGGTGGTCTTTCGGGTGCGTTTCAAGGTATTAGTTACCATCTTTAAAGCGCTCCATGGCTTGGGACCTGGGTATTTGCGGGACCGCCTACCGCCACCATCAATCTCCCATCGGCCAGTATGCTCCCATAGAGTGGGTCTCCTCGGGGTGCCACCAGCAGGACGGCTAGTGACTCCGAGTATGCAGGCTTTCTCTTTGGTGCACCCTCCTTCTGGAACAAATTACCCCCGGAGATGAGGATCATCCCTGACCTTTTGACCTTCCGGCGTACGTTGAAAACTCATCTATTCCATCAAACCGGTCTGGCCTAGGGTTTTTCATTTACTTTAAATTAGGTCGTAATTGGTCTTAGTCTTTACTTTTTATACCCTTGCCCCATCCCGATTATTCAACAACCAAATTTATTCTTTAATTATTTTAATTACTGTATTCTTAACATATTTCTAATGTCTGTACACTGCCCTGAGTTCCCCCAAGGAGAGGGGGCGGTATATAAATCTTGAAAATAAATAAATAAATAAATAGGTTTTCACATTGTCTCACATTAACATCAGCAGGAACTGAAATAATTATGTCTGTATCATTATTTATTTATTTATTTATTTATTTATATTTATTCACCAAATTTATATAGCCATCCATCTTTTCCAAAGGAGACTCTGGGCAGCACTCAATAAATAAAATAGCCAAGGTATAACTGATAAAAATATATTAAAAATCACAGGAATAAATAATATAAAAATAACCCTGGGCAAAGGAAGGATAAAAAGCCTGAGAGCTCTGGCTCTGGTAACGTAACCAGGTCTGGAGGGCCTTAGGATGGGACTGATCCCATTAGCAGATTAATTCCTGCTTATCTGGATGTTGGCTGTGAAGATGTCTTCTAGTCTTTTTGTTTCCTTTTTAGTTTTTTTTTTTTGTCTTTTTGGAAAGATGTGTAAATGCGGTTCAACTATATGTGTTTAGTGTTAACCAATATGTCGATGTGCTAGGTTTCTAGGAATTCCTAAGCATGGAACCAACCAAACAAGCAAAAAAAGCAAAGCCTTCATGGAGGAACTACTAAGGACAAAACTACATTCCGATCAATACTACCAGGTCAAACTACAAACCCCACATTCACTAGCACTGACGATGTTATCTAGTTGGGTCATGAAATGTCTGCAAGCAAAGAACCAAGCTTAGAGAGCACCAAGGACTCCATAGTTCCATCTTGAATTACCTATGTTCATTTTGGCATTTCAATATCATTTTGTGCCAACTTATGATTTATTTATTTTTTCCTGATTTGTTATTTTTACAAACAAGGTGGTGAGTATACCCAATCCTTTTTCCTCCTCCTATTTTTTCCTCACAACAGTCCTGTAAGGTGGGTTGATCTGAGAAAAATAACTGGCTCAGAGTCACCCATCTGGCTTTCATGTCTTAAGTGGGACAAGGACTCATAGTCTCCTGGTCTCTGAATTAAAACTGCATTGTTGTTGTATATATTCTTAGGGAGAAGTGATGAAGGCAAATGGTAATGATTTATTTGGTATAGGTGTCTCAATCAAGAAGATCCATACCTTCTTTCCAAATTAAAATGTCAAATGATTTTTCCTGTTTACTAAATTAAATATAAAACCTAATTATGAGGTTTATCTCCTAATTTATCTCCTGACCATCCTAGATGCTGTGGGTGGCGATCATCCAACCATTAAACAGAGTTTCAGGAGGCACACTTTAGGAGGTTAAGTGTTAGAGGGCAGAGTTGGGTTCCACATGACCTGCTCTGCACTCCTAATTCAATTGTGGTCCCAGGTGTCAGTGTAGATTAACCTCTCTCTGTCATCTTTTATAAGTGGAACAGAAGCTGTGTCAGCTCTGTCCTCTTCACCTTGGACAGCCAACACTCCTGATTATGAAATTCTGACTTCCATTAACTCTAATCAATGGCCAGCAGCAATGATGGCAGCTGTAGACTAACAGTCTGGAGAACTGAACGTTCATTGCCCTTTTCACAGACTGATTTTGGTGATATTGTGATATATTTTATGTTATGAATATATCACAAATATGATATTAGTTATGAATATAGAAGGCCTATATAGAAGGCCTGTAACATGAACTTTTTATGCACTCCTGTTATGCAACCATTGTTAGCCTTTTCATGAGGAAAGTCATGTTGCTGTAATGTTTATACTGCTGTTAGTTGCGAAGTCATGTCTGACCCATCGTGACCCCATGGCAGTGGTGGGATTCAAAATTTTTTACTACCAGTTCTGTGGGCGTGGCTTGGTGGGCGTGGCAGGGGAAGGATACTGTAAAATCTCCAGTCAGAAGTGGTATTTGCTGGTTCTCCGAACTACTCAAAATTTCTGCTACCAGTTCTCCAGAACTGGTCAGAACCTGCTGAATACCACCTCTTTCCCATGGACAATGTTCCTCCAGGCCTTCCTATCCTCCACCATCCCCCCAGAGTCCATTTAAGCTCACGCCTACTGTTTCAGTGACTCCATCCAGGCACCTCATTCTCTATCGTCCCCTTCTATTGCCCTCAATCTTTCTCAGTATTATGCTCTTCTCCTTCTGATACTACTGATAAGGAAAGATGGGTGCGTGTACGAGTGATTTATTGTTAGTAGGCATAAGGAATACAGTGGATTCATCTTTTATGGAGTCCTGGAACAAGACAAGAGTGAGGATCTAAAGCTCCTGATGTGGTTGGGGCAAGATGTACCATATACATGGATTCTGGGTAAGCAAGTTTGTTTGTGAACCCAGACAATTTTAAGACAATTTTCGTTGGAGCAAGGGATACCCTGATTCTGCTTCCCAGCCCACTATAATACAGCCTGATCACCTGTGTGGAGAATGTATGTGAGTATTGTGTGAAGATGTAGCTTAGTTGGGCAACAAATCTTACAGCAACTTGAGTAGCCTTGTTGGGCATAATTATTTGAATAGCCTTGTTAGGCCTAGCTTATTGTAGTAAGATAACTTTGAAATTGGACAAGTATTCGTACAAATATAAAGGAATTAATTAAGCTTAATTGCACATTTGTCTTGTTTTTTGTCTGAATAACAAAGAATAAAAGTACTATTGGAAAACTTTATTTTGAGTGGCTTGAACTCAATTTTATGAGGCATTATTCCATTATTCACCACCCTAGATTATTACCTGCACGGTGAGCAATTATCCCTAAATTGGAGTTATACTTTTGAATTCAATTTGTTGGTTTCTATGAACACATGCAGAATAGAAATTATATTTCATAATTTAGTTTTTGAAAGAAAAGCAATTTGATGGCAACATACGCCAGCTATATTGAACATTTCTTTAGGTGGCCACAGGTGCTGCTCAGTGCATGGAACCACTGGGTTTGGAGCATGAACATGGAAAGAAATGTGTTTTAGAAGTATTGGATATGTATAAAATGAAAAGGGGCTGTTTTGTTCTTGATACACATAAAGCACAGTTATTTTGATGATAAGTGCATTTATGCATGGTGGGGGTGGGATGTGGGGTAATAAGACATGGTTGGTGATAGCCGAGGAAGGAATGGGAAGAATGGAAGAGAGGCTCCTGGAGCATTTGCTCTGGAAACACAACTGTTGCTCTCTTCAAAACAAACGGTTCTGCTCTAGTGATTTTGAATTGATCTAGGCTTATTCCAGCAATTTCTTCCTCCACTCCTCCCAGATTTCAAACATTTTCCCTGGGCAGTTTGCTGGATTAACCCCACCATTGAATATGGAAGAGAAAGCAGCAAAACTGCTTGAAAGTATTTTCTCTAGTGCCCCAAAGGTGCTTTTTTGAAGAGGTAACTGGACTTAATCTTGCTTTTCTTTGAAGACATTTTGCTTCCCCATAAAAAGCATCTTTGGGACAATCATGACCTGGATGATTAAGAATCTCCAATATATCTTCTCTAGTGCTCAGTAATGAACATAACCCAAAACTTCCCAGCAGAATCTCACAAAGAGAGAGATGTGGCCTTCAAGTGAGGTAACAGGGGGGTATGAAATACCTTCAATGTAGACCCTCCTTTGAGAATCAGCTTTGATTCTCAGTGAATTGTAGACCTTTCAATGTAATTGTTTAGTTCACAATAGGAAAGTGAGGGGTCCTTGGTTGTAAAGAAGACTTTCTTTACAATATAATATTTTTTACACCAATATTGTAAATATTCTTTACAATGTTATTGTAAAAAGGACCTCCTTTAAAAAAGTGTTGCCTTAGTCACTGCTGTCTTCTCAAAGGGGGGCAGGGGCGGAGAAAATCCCTTGAAGTGTTTCACTGTTTGTCAGAAATGGTGTAGGGTCTTCCGCTTGGGCGGGGAGGGGGGGAGTTGAACTAGATGACCTACAAGGTCCCTTCCCACTCTGATTATCTGTTATCTGTTAACTATCTGCACAATGTATCAGTTGTTGGAAGAAACTGGAGAGGGGTGAGGATCCTTGTGTGGCCACCTCCATCTCAGAAAGCAGAAGAGCTCCACTCACTCTACCCAACCGGGGTAAGGAAAAGCTGTCGGTGCTGATTTGCAGGACCCTGCAACAGGAAGTGGGAATAGGCACATCTGCACCAGCAGCTCTACCGTTCCTAGAGGGGACCTCACGGAACCCACGGTGGGTGGAAGGGAGAGGGTTCCTTCGGATGCGTTACCTTCGTTCCTTGATAAAAGTCGTCTTTTGTCCGCGTCCCCAAGAAGGCGAATTCCATGTGTGTGTGCGTGTCGATCCCTCCGGGAAGCACTAGCTTGTCCGTGGCGTCCAACACCTTGACTCCGTCGGAAGAAAGCTGGAGGTGCGGCCCCACCGCCCGCACGACCCCGTCCTCGATGTACACATCGGCCACTTGCGAGAAGTCCGCGTTCACCACTTTCCCACCACGGATCAAGAGTTTCTGCATGATGGACGCTTCTGCGGGGGTTTCTGCTCGTTCAGTCGCAGTCCGCGGAGTTCCCCGGAGACGCGTTTTGAAGGCTCCCTTCTCGACTCCGCCCCGCCCCCGGGAGCCCCTCCCCGCCACCTCCCCGCCCTGGCAGCGGGACTCCGATTTCTAAAGAAGGGACATGTATCCTTGCCAAAGGCCACTTGCGCTTTCTTGCGCCACAGGTGGGGGTGGCTCTGGAGGAGCAAACCGACCTCGGGTGATTGATGGCCGTCCGGGGGAGTAAAGGTCTTATACCTATAAAGAAAACACCCCCCCCCCAATTCTATTAAACCCGCGAATTATTACTGTGGAATAAGAATACATAAAGGACATCAAATAATTAGCATTACTGCCCAGTTTCTTACTGAATCTGGTAGCTTAAGGCATGGAGACACTTTTTTTCCTGTCCAAAATGGCACATTTGGATTAGACAGTGTCTTAGTTTTTCTACTTTGTCCTGGATTCTAACTCCATAATTGCTAGCCAGGTTTACCAACTAGGGTTGCAAAGGCCATTCTTTCCTTATTGCCAGCTAGTGGTGATCCAGATTTTTGCACACCAGATGAGGTAGTCCTAAATATGGGATTACAAGCTGTTGAAATCAAATATCTTTAGGGGAAATAGGAGCGTTTTCTAGCCTATGAAATATCTTTAATGTAGACCAGGGTCTTCAAACTTGACAGCTTTAAGACTTGGGGACTTCAACTGCCAGAATTTCTCATCCAGTCATGTTAGCTCAGGAATTCTGGGAGTTGAAGTCCCCAAGTCTTAAACTTGCCAAGTTTGAAAACCCATGATGTAGACCTCGGGTTTGATTCCTGATGAAACCTTTTCATGTAATTATCTGGATAACAATATGGAAGGAAGGGATCCTTGGTGCTCTCTGAGCTTAGTGGTTTTCTTGCAGGCATTTCATTACCCAAACATCATCAGTGCTACAAGGAAATGGGATTTGTTCTCAATTTATATTCCAGTGGCTTGCTGGTGAGTCAGTGGGAGTGGGTCTTGGAATTACTTTGATAAGGTTGTTAGCTGTTAGTTTGGCAGTTCCTTGATTGAGATATTGTTTACTTATTGATTCTTGGTCTGATATTAATCTTGGTGTTAATCTACGTGAAAAAACAACCAAGCTCAGAGAACACCAAGGACCCCTCATTTCCACCCTGAGCTACAAATATTCTCCTTTATTAATATGGAAGTGATTTAGCACTGCTTCTTTCTGAAATGTTTTTTTCAGTTTTTCAAGGTTGTGTATTGCTCCACTGTTCTGGCTCTCAAGTCCACACATCAAAGTTGCCAAGAAACACTGTCCTGGAGAAACAATATCCCAAAACCAACTAACCGAGTCCTAATTTCCCATCTCACACACGGTTAATCTATAATACTGTATTACCATATGCTGAGTCAATGAATGAACTTTATCTTTTTCTCTTTTGGGTTTGTTTACTTTTCCGATAAGAAGTTGAAATTTAAATACATTTAATGTTTGATCTGCAAACATTCAGTGGCCTTGTGTCTATGGACATTCTCTGTTATCCACGTCAGTTATCTCAAAGGTGCTTATTTAAAAGGCAGTTGGGCTGATTTTTCTTTTGAGGAAGATGACGTTCTACTTCTCATCCAAGAAGCTTCATCAAGTTTGTCACAACTGATGAAGCTTCTTGGATGAGAAACTAAATGTCATCATCTTCTTTCTCAAAGAGAAAAAACTGCCCAATTGCCTTGTGAAAAAAACGCATTTGAGATTCAGTGGTCGTGAACTCAAAACACAATTTTATCTTAGGTAATGACAGATTTACAAAGTAACAAAAGGCTCATTTGGAAAATGAACTGATATTCTTGAGAAGTAACAGCAGAGGTGAGGAAGAAAGTCTATTCACAAAATCTCAAATTGCTATAATGCTACCTCCCACCATTGCCTCTAAACTTCTCTGCCTGCAGTGATGCCCTCTATTGCCTCCCTCAACTGAAATTACTTAATGTAATAATTTTATAATATGTGTGGCCCATGACTATCCTATACTTTACAATGGCCAAAATGTAAGCATGTTTAATTAATAAATAGAATTACAGGTGACTTACGACCAACATTGGAACCAAAAATTTCTTACTGAGCAAAGTGGTGGTTAAGTGAGACATGCCCAATTTTACAATATATATTTTTTTTGGGGGGGAGGGTTCATGTTTGTCAATTAAATCACCGTAGTTGTTAAAATGAATCACCTGGTGGTTAAATGAATGTGGCTTCCCCCATTGGCTTTGTTTCAAGACACTGCAACCATCGTAAATACATGCCAGTTGCCAAGCACTACAGTTTTTGATCAAGAGACTATGTGATGGTCATAAGAGTGAGGGCTGGTTGAAAGTCACTTTTTTCAATGTCCCTGTAACCAGGGGTGGGATCCAACCAGTGTATAACTACCGGTTCGGTGGCTATGTGTCACACGCGCATGCACGCATGGGCACCTGACATGCACGCAATTAACAAACTGCTGAGCTGACCAGACAGGTGAGCAGCGCTGCATGTGGATGCGCAGTGTTTGAAAAAGCACTTATTTCCTGCTTTTTCAACCTCAGCTGTGCCGCGCAAAGCAGCTGAGGTTGAAAAAGCAGGAAATAAAGGACAGATAATAGCCCGGGCGGGCGGGTGAGCCAAAACAGCAGCAGACACACAACCAGTTCAGTGTCTGCTGTTCTTCAGAGCTACCAGCTGGACAGAACCGGTAGAATCCCACCCCTGCCTGTAACTTTGAATGGTTGCTAAACAAATAGTTGTTATGTTGAGGACTATCTACATAGTATCATTACAGACATGGCCAACAATTTGAATTTTGTTTTCTACAGGTAATCACAACTTAATATCTATTAAATCATATCAACTTTTGCTGTATTAGCTCAGGATGGCCTATTATCTACCAGATAAAAATAGTCTCTATATTTTGTTGTGATGGTAGGAAGGCCTATCACTTCATATATTTTTGGAAGAGTGGCTTTTCTTTGCCAACTGTAAATAAATTAAATGCAACAGAAGGCCTATACATTGAACACATAAATAATAAATTTTAGTTTTTTTTCCCAACAGGGTTACCTCTTTGGAATCAGTTCTAAAGTTCAAAACATTTCCCAAATGTTCAGTTTATTACAGACCTGCTTAATGCAGCCATTTATGTAATATATAATTGTAATATATATTACATAAGATATAATCTGTAATAATGTAATAAAATTATGGTAATCCATGTCTGTCTCTCTCTCTCTCTCTCACTGGACTAGAATTGCCATCAAAGCATTTATGATAATGCTCCATGTCTGCAAGCAAATCTTTTACCTCTTTCTTCACTTCGCTGGGCTATTAAGGTCATCCAAAAGATTGCAACTAGTTTGGATAACCTTATCTTTGACTGAAAAGTACTTTCCTTTTTTTGAAAAAAATTTGTCAATTGCTTTGCAGGAAAATGTATTTCTATTCTTTCCAATTTCTTCAGTACACATAAATGATCTGCTTTTGACAAATCATGTTTCCCTTTTAATACTATACATTATGCATAGAAAAATAGGTTCTTTATGCTACTCTACATAAGCATATTAATAATTTATTTCCTGCCTATTTATAAATAACTCAAGGAGGTGAACATACCTAATGCTCCTTCCTCGTCTTATTTTCCCTACAGCAACCACCATGTGAGATGCGCTGGATTGAAAGAATGACTGCCCCAAGGTTACCCAACTAGCTTTCATGCTTAAGTTGGGATTAGAATTTATGACTTCTTGCATGGTGTCAACCACGAGACCCAACTGGATCCCTTGTGGAGAAGTTTACAGTTATGAACATGGATAATGATTCTGACACCACAGCTACTCTGAACATAGCATGGTAGAAGTAATTGAAGGGTCTATCCATAGAGATGTTGTTTTCTAAAGTGTCCCTTTGCTATAAGGCTATAAAAGAGTCAACACACAATTTCAAACACATGTACTGCATGATCAAGACAAGAACTGGTTCTTACCTAATTAGTTCTTCAAGTGGTCGTCTCATGCTCACAGGTGATGCATTTATACAAAGGCCCATTTGAAATCTTATAGAACTACGGTATGTGGCAGCAGCCCTGCCCTCCAAGCATACCATAAAATTATAGTCAACTTCAGCTAATTGCTTAGTTTTAAGATAAACAGAGCAGATTTGAAGAAGTTATGAAGTCCTGAGACTAAGTGAGTTAGAATTATAGGTCATAATGAATGCACAGATAAACATTCAAAGGCCCAGGAAATACAGTTCATTATCTCTCTTCTTTGCTTAAGTATAGAACAGCGGTCGCCCACCGGTGGGCCGAGAGAAAATTTTGGTGGGCCGCAGAGAAATCTCACCCCCAGAGCACGCTCACAAAGCAATTAATCCAGACTGCGCAGAAACACAAGGCTGCTCAGCCCACAAGGCTGCTCAGCCCACATGGCTCACGGGAACTCTGCCCTCCCACTCACTCCTTACCTGGCAAACTTACCTGCTAAATTGCTATTTTTCCTTTTTCCGACCATCATCTGTTCTGCTGCACCGGGAGATTTAGATTAGCTAGGAAGCAGGAAATGGTTGGATTTCTTGCTTTCTAGCTAAGCACAGCCAAACCACCCTTAGGACTGAAGGTTTGTTTGCAAGCAAATTCAGTGCAGACTCACGGCAAGCAAATTTGAGAGACTGAGCTAGGCGATGGTAAATAGATAGATCACTGAATGATTCTGTGAGAAACTCAATCTGCCAGCTTTGCCTGATTTTGGATAAAAGTTGCTTTTTTAAAATAAAAAATTCAATATTTATATACATGGTGTGTTGTGACTTAATTTTGTGAGTTTGCTTGCTAGCAAATTTTATGAGTTTGCTTACAAGCTAATTTTATGTGACAGACTGAGCTAGCCAATGGCAGATGGATTTCTGAATGAATCTGTGATTCTGTGAACAACTCAATCTGCCTGCCTGCTTTGCCTGATTTTGATAAAAGTTCCTTTTTTATAAAAAATTCAATATTTATATATTTATAATATTTACATACAAGCCATGCCCAGCCAGTCACATGACCACCAAGTCACACCCACAAATTACACAACCGGTTAGTAGTCACTGGGATTTAAAATTATGAGTTTAGTGGTCCCTGAGGTCTAAAAGATTGGCGACCCCTGATATAGAATTTTGTCTAAACATGCTGGAGCTTGTTAAAGGAGACCCTCTAATACTGCTTTGGAAATTTTTTAATCACCTCTGTGAATAACACACACTGATGAGTAGTAAAATATAGTCCTGGCAAAATGATATCATAAAATTCAAGTAAAAGGCAGAAATTTAATAAGACATCCAGGGAACAAAGCAATATTTCCATTGGTGTTAAGGAGTTGGTAAAATATTGGAAATATGTCATAATTCAGATGGAAGGTAAAGTCCAACCTTGGAAGGAAATAAATCTTTACATTTAAGAACTTTTTAATGAGCAGAGTTCTCCAGCTCAACTAGCCAAAGTTACAAAATGCATTTCCATTGGGGAGAGGTTTGGGGTGGCAGCCACAAACTCAAAGGATATCAATATTAAAATAGAGCAAGAAAGAAGTCCCAGGCCAGACATGGTGGAGATACTGGAGGTAGAGAGGCATGCAAAGTCTTTCATGAAATGTTTTATTAGCAAGTTAGGAAAAAAAGAACCTAACTACAGAAGAAAAAAAAAGAGGCCTGTAAGATATGTTTTTACTTAAAGAAAGAGACAAGTTAATGAAAGAGAAAAGTCGAAATAATATGGATCTGATATTACAATATCAGTTTAATCTGAGTTCTTTACTGGTCTGTTGGAGGATGAAGAACTATTGGCTTATATCTTTTCCCATAAAATTGGATGGAAAAATATTTTTCCAGATCTAAAATATGTGATTGCATCTAAAGTTACAATCTTATGCATGCTTGCTTAGTATGAAGCTGCTTTAAAAAAAAAAAAAACAGGAAGAGACTTCCATGTATAGGATTACACTGAATAACTTAATTGTTTACAATGCAGGATAAAACAAATGTTTTATTCTTAGAAAGTCATGATCTATTCAAGCCAATAATTTCATTTTCTTGAAATCACTGAAAATGAAATGTTTTAATTCTAGGCTTTTGTCTTTTGCAATAGGTTTGTGTATTTCTAAGTTATTTTAGCTTAATTCTATGTTTAAAGAAAAACGGCCTGATATTTAACCTCAAAGATTAAATAATACTTGAAACTAGCAGCCAATTTTGCAATTAGAAATCTTGAATTTGATTTCAGAATCCATTCTCCACCCCCAAATATGTAGCATACTGAGTATTCTATGTGAAGGTCTCCAACCCCCGGGTCACAGCCCACTATTGAATTGTGGTTGTCTTTGGAACCAGGCCATGCAAGCAGTGGGCGAACCTCTGTGTAAACCTCCCCTCACGCGAGTGGCAGCCACTTGCAGTTGCATGCAAAGCTCCCTTCACATGAGTGGTAGCTGTTGCATTCACGTTTGAAGCTCCCTATAGATGAGCAGCATGCGCCCAGCTCCACTTCTCACACCAATGGAGCTGTGTTTGCTCACATGTGCCCACCTGCCACTCCCAGGAACTATCCCTACTACAACAGTTGCCAGGCTGCCAAGCTAGAAAGGTTTGGGACTGTTGCTCTATGCCCTGTTTGTATTTAAAGACTGGGGTAGAAACTTTTGCTATTTTAGACCGTGGAATTAATTAAACTGATATCTTCTTTTTGAACCCTATCTGTGTACTTTTGGGAAAAGTGAAATCCGTATTTTCTCAATTTACTGAGAAAATATATCATTCAATCATATGATAACATCCAATTTTTCAGCTTAGTCAAAAAGGATCACACTTTCTAGTTTAATTTTATATATAAACCTTTCTACTTCTGTTTTCTTAAATCAGAAAACAAACAGATATTTTGGTTTTTCTTTAAAAAGTATTCAATACAGGACAAGTTTTTTTAATGTGATATATCTTAAAACATGAGGGGTTTTTTGAAAGCATAACAAGAATTCCACAAGTCTTTAAACATGCTTTAAAATGACATTCAGCAATGTATGTAAAATTTAATAAATAGGACACAATCATACACAAATACATTTTCATAATAAATCATTAAGCCTACTTAGACTGCCCAAATATAAATATAACAGCAATTCACAACCTTTATCTTCTCAAAAGATTCATTTCTTGGTATCATCAAGAAGTAACAACCATCAGCTGGCCATTAAACTGGAAACTGAATTTTTTTTCTATTGCTGATATATTTTGCACTAACAATGGGATGTAATAAAACAAAAATTTAGAACTTTTTGTTGTTTTAAAGTGAGAACTGATACTACATGAACTAGTTTTTAAATACAGTGAATAAATAGGAAGTTAGTAAAGCAAATTCAATTGTATCAACAAACCAAAGAAAGTTAGAATGCAAGAACAGAGCTATGGAAGTATATATTCATTGTTGCATTAGAGACTAATATTTAAAGTTATAGTGCATGTGCACTAATTCTTTAGAGACCTTAATATAGGTTTAGTGCAAATCCCTTTAGACTGAACAAATTTAAACTCTATTAGGGAAAGGTCCATTGCGGTTTTCTAAAGTTATGTGTACCCATTTCATCTTTTTTAAAAAACACATTATATACAAGAATCAAATGCATATTTATCTGCTTTAAGTATCTATCTATAAAGACAGATGAAAAATTTCTTTGAATTTTTACACCTTATTTGGTTGTACCATTCTAGACCAACGTATTGAAGTTAATGTTATAAAAGCTACAAAACATTTTTTTGCCATCAGTTTCTGCCATTAGAACATTTACAAGAAAAAGAACAAACAAATACACAAAATGTAGTGTACTGGAGAAAATCCATTATCTGAAGAAGAAAAAAACTTGACAAGAGAACATTCAGTAATTTGACAATATAAAGCACAAGAGGAAAAATAATAAGAATATTTTCAGCAATAATTAGCATTTAGTATACTGTATTAAATTATATTGGCAATTTACACTGGATTTGATTTTAATGTGAAATAAATATTACGTACAAAACAATCTGACAAATGGGAGTGAATGGTAGGCAGCCAAAAGTGTGGATAAGCAGCCATGTTCCTACTGTAAATTACACAATGTTAAAACTATCTGAAACCAAGGACCACTTCCTAGGTAGCACTATTCTTTCTTTCTTCCAGAAAGCATGAGTAAGGAACTGGTGACAGATGCATGCCTTTACAACACTGAAAATGCACACGTACAGGTATGCCAGAAACTTGCATGCTGCAAAATTCCACCAAGTTCACCTGTTGGTGATATGTTTTATAAATTACAGAGACAACCTACTCTCCGTCAACTCCTTGCGCAGGCTTTAAGGAGTCTAGTAGAAAAAGCAGTACTAGGAAAAGCTCTCAAGAAAAGGACCCTTAAAGGGTAATAGTAACAACAGCAACAACAAAACAACCACCCTAGCAACAAACATACATTATGTATGAAGACCAGTAACAATCTTTCTTTGTTGCAACAGATTCATTCAGTCATGCACAATCAAATTTGGAAGTCACGTGAGTTGCCCTGGATTCTTTTTTGAAACAAAAATCTATTTTTCCCCTTAAGGATGAAGTACAAAAACCAATCACCCTATTGCTCCAACTTGCAGACATTTCCACTCATTCAATTAATACTTAGCAGAGTAACAAAGCCTCATCATCACTAGTTTCATTTTTCAATATAGCTTCTAAGCATGAGTCAGGTATCTGAGCAGTGTGTACTATTCCACAGTGCTCACAGGGGCCATCTCGACTGGAGGGCTGTACTCCATTAGGTGTTGCACTGTATGGCTGTCTAAGCCCTTGTCCTTGATCTGAAGTGAGATCGAGCAGAGGTTGTGAACAATCATTCACATCAAAGTCTGATGCTACATCAGAAACTGGAATTAGCATTTCGACATCGTCATCTTCATCTCTTCCTCCACCTCCTCCATTATCAAGCTGTCTCAAAGGGCTTTGGGTCTGATTAACTGGACTTGATCTTCCTAAGGTGAAGCGTACCCAACGTAACCCTTGAGTCATTCGACTTAACGCACTAGAAAACTGATGGCGTCCTGGACTAGAACTCGGTGGTTCCATGCTTGTTGGTTCTCTTCCACTGTCTGTACTACTGCTAGTATTCTGGGTTGAGGAAGTTCCACAGAAAACAGTTGCTTCCACAGCGGTTGCAGGAGGGACCTTTTGAGGCAATGTAGCAGCAACACCACCAACGGCACCTGTTGTGTCTCTTCGTTCATTTTCTGTATCTGTATCATCAGATTCCACTGAAAAGAGGCTTCGATGTGAACTATTTCTTTCCGTTTCTCTGTTACTGTTCTGGCTGGTAAGATCATCTCCATCCGATGACACCAATGACATGGATGCAGAATGACGGGATCTTGCAAAATTAAAGATTCGGTTCCAAATATTGCTTGACCGGCCAGCAATTGGAAATCTAATAGATGTAAATCCAAGCTGAGATCTCACTGCCAATCTCAAATTTTCTAAGACCGAGGCCTGAAAAACAAACATAGGTAAATCTAGTGCTATAAAAAGATAAACATGAATGTAATATTGGTTTCATTTTATTTTTTCTGCAAATCACTTTCCATAACATGGAACTAATAACTTACTGAATCTGAGCAGAAGAGAGATGAGGCAGCCAAGAAGCCTACTTTTGCTAAAAATGTCTTAAAAGTAAAAGTATTAAAATCATTCTGAAGCTTGAACTTCTACTTCATCTAAGTATAGTCTTTCAAAAGTACACCCCCCCCAAATAATTCCTCAACACTGTCCAACTATTTACAAAGCCTGCACTACTATTACTATTAATCTTCTCATCACTCCTTGTCACCCATCCCCTCCCACTTGTGACTATATGACTGTAATTTTGTCACTTGTATCCTTACGATTTATATTGACTGTTTCTTAGACTGTTACGATTTATATTGATTGCTTATTGTACCCTATGACTATTATTAAGTGTTGTGCCTTATGATTTTTAACTCTTGACAAATGTATCTTTTCTTTTATGTACACTGAGAGCATTTGCACCAAGACAAATTCCTTGTGTGTCCAATCACACTTGGCCAATAAAGAATTCTATTCTATTCTATTTGTTACTAGGCAAACAGTCTAGAATGGACTTCATGCGGCATTAATTTTAATTTTATAAGCAGCTTGAAACCCAATCCAGATTGTTTCCTGAATTGCTACATATCATCTACTTGAAAAAACAAAGGATGACTATGAATGAGGCATGGCCAAATAATAGAGTGGAACCCTTAGAGCCCTACTGTGGACTTTGAAAGAAATTTTAGATGAGGCCTCCAAGATATAAAATAGAACTCATAAGAGCCTTGAGATAGCCCCACCAATATTCCAAGATACTGGGCAATCTTCAAAGTCAGATACAGAAGCACTAAACATTGTGATAGAAAGAGGAAAGAAGATACATGGATTTGTCTCAGGCTTAATTATAATTTCAGTTCTTTAGTTCATCATACATACTGGCTTGGTAGTGGGTTTAATAGTGCAGTTATTATTTTCCACATTTAGACATTACTGACATGGTGTTCTGATATTTAAAGAACTACTTAGAAATTTCTATAAAATTAGGACATGGTAAAATTTTTTGTCATGGAATACTTTGTCATGCTTTGCCAACAGTAACATCTATCCAACTACATTATTACAGGGATAATATAAATATTATGCATATAAAAATCTGTATGATTTTTCTCTAAACACTCTACAGAATTTATATTGAGACTAGTAATCAGAGAAAATAAGTTACTTCAACATGCTTTGAGAACTTCTGTAAGTTTTTTTTAAAAAAACAGGAAACATTTCAATGGAAATTGAAAGACAATAAGAACTATTACACATATATGTGGTGTATGTGTATGTAGGAGAGTTATTCACAAGGTAGTATCCAGATGCAGTTTGCGAATCTGAAATATTTTTCAGATTTATTTCAGAAACAATTCAAGAACCCATGAAATATAATTACTTTACATATTAAACTGAAGTAGCCTGAGTTTGGAACTCTGAAAAAATCCTAATCTGGTAGCAATTAGATTTAGCAAAAATATTCCCAATCTAATTGCCTTAATTTGAAGAGAGGGAAAGACAGGATAAAAGAGATGCTGGGTTGGATCTAAAGGATGTGTCAAAAATTATATATTTGGCAAATTATATATCTTCCTCTCTTTGAGTGTTCTGAAATATGAAACGTAAATAAAGATAATTTTGAGCCTAGAGAACCCTGTTGTAGTAAGGAGATAAACTAAACAAAGTAGTGCATGATTTTTCAGAGCAGCCAATTTATAGTTATCAGTTCTTACCTGATTTGGCGAACAAACTGGGAAATCTTCAACGGGTGGAATTAGACCTTGTGCAATCAACTGTCCATAAGAAGGAGGGGCTTCTCTTCTCAATAACTCTGCCTCAACCCTTGACAGCTGTGTCTCAAATGACCTGCCCAAAAATACAGACATGCTATATAGAGTCCAAATCACTTGTTTCAATGTATATATAACAGCAATAACATTTTGTGTTATACACTCTTTCTTTCTTTCTTTCTTTCTTTCTTTCTTTCTTTCTTTCTTTCTTTCTTTCTTTCTTTCTTTCTTTCTTTCTTTCTTTCTTTCTTTCTTTCTTCTCTCTATCTCTTTCTTTCTTTCCTTTCTTTCTTTCTCTTTATTTATTTATTTATTTAAGTTTATATACCGCCCCCTCTCCCAAGTTGAGACTCGGGGCGGTGTACAGCCCAGCTAAAAATACAATTACAAATATAAAATTTAAAAGTAGATTAAAATGAATTAAATAAAGGCTGAAAGATTAAAACTATAATAAAACAGGGTAAAAAGTTACAAAAATTAAAACCATTCCAATGATACTAGGCCAGACTGGCTTGTTGAAAAAAATGGGTCTTCAGTGCATGCCGGAAGGTTCGCAGGTCAGGGATAGTCCGCATCTCCAGGGGTAACTCATTCCAAAGGGAGGATGCTCCTGCAGAGAAGGCCCGTACCCTCGGGGCCGCCAGCTGGCATCGCCTAGCTGATGGCACCCCGAGGAGGCCCACCCTGTGAGAGCACACTGGCCGGCGGGAGGCCGATGGTGGCAGGAGGTGGTCCCGTAACCCGGATCCCAAGCCATGGAGCACTTTGAAGATGACCGCTAACTCCTTGAATCGCACCCGGAAGGCCACCGGAAGCCAATGCAGCTAGCGCAGGAGCGGTGTAACATGGGAGCTCTGAGAAGCCCCCAGAATCACCCACGCAGCCGCATTCTGCACCAGCTGAAGCCTCTGGATGCTCTTCAAGGGGAGCCACTTGTAGAGAGCATTGCAGTAGTCTAGACAGGAAATGACGAAGGCAGAAGTGACTGTACGAAGTGCGTCCAGATCCAGAAAGGGCCGCAACTGGCAGATCCAATGGACCTGACAAAAAGCCCCCCTGCCGACGGCCATTATATGATCTTCTAACGACAGCCGTACATCCAGGAGGACACCAAGATTGCGTGCCCTCTCCGTGGGGGTCAAAATTTCTCTCCCCACAGCCAGCAATGGAATAAGCTGGGTGTATCTGGGCGCAGGAAACCACAGCCACTCGGTTTTGGTCGGGTTGAGTCAAAGCCTGTTTAGACCCATCCAGCTCCGCATGGCTTCCAGGCACCGGTTCATCACTTCAATGGTTTCATCAGGGTGGCCTGGGGTAGAAATGTATAGCTGAGTGTCATCAGCATACTGATGGAACTCTACCCCAAAACCATGGATGATCTCACCCAGCGGCTTCACATGTTGAACAGCAGGGGCGAGAGCACAGACCCCTGAGGTACCCCGCAAATCAAGGGCCTCGGGGTCGACCTCTGCCCCCCTGCCAACACAAATTGCGAGCGGTCGGAGAGGAAGGAGAACTGCCGTAACACGGTGCCTCCCACTCCCAACCCCCCCCCAACCTCTGCAATAAGATACTGTGGTCGACAGTATCAAAAGCCGCTGAGAGATCTAACAGGACCAAGACAGGGAAGCAACCCCTGTCATGGGCCCTCCAGAGATCATCCACCAACGCGACCAACGCCGTCTCCATGCTGTACCCAGGCCTGAAACCCGATTGGAGCGGATCTAAATAGACAGCTTCATCCAGGTGCTGAGGGAGCTGTCGTGCCACCACACTCTCAACTTTGTGCTACTCTTAGATAACAACTGCCAAGGACTGAGATCTGTCCTCTTTTCATCTAAGACATATTTGCACATTGATGGTGCAAAAATAATTGAGAGCAATAATAATTTTTTCAAAGAACTAACTTGTGTAAGCATATCAATTCCAATTTCTTATTTTTCATATATTTTTCATATATTTCAAGCAGTTAACTTTTAAAAATCTTTTCCTTTGACAAATAACATGTAGGATTCATCAGTGACAAAAGCTGATACTCTACAGGTAAGCCTTGACTTTCAACCACAATTAAGCCCAACATTTTTGTCTTAAAGCAAGACAGCTTTAAGATGAGTTTTATCCTATTTTGTGACCTTTCTAGCTATAGTTGTTAAGTGAATCACTGCAGTCCTTAATTATTAAGTGAAACTGGCTTCCCCATGACTTTGTCAGGCCACAAAAAAGATGACCTATGACCTCCTATGATCATTTGTCAGGTCACAAAAGATGACCTATGATCTGCAACCATCATAAATATGAACCAGTTGCCAAGAATCCGAATTGGCCATGGGGATGCTGCAATGGTCATAAGAGTGAAAAATGGTCATTAGTCACTTTTTCAGTACCATTGTAATTTTGAATGGTCACTAAATGAATGTCTGCTAAGTCAAGTACTATCTGTATAATATTTTCAGACAAAGGAAAACAAACCAGTAGTTTAAGCTTACAGGATGCTTACCTTCGTTCAAACATTCTTAATGAATACAGTTTACAAGTACATCCCAACGCGATGACAAGAAGCAACCCACAGATAAGGCTTCCAATGACAGCAGCTGTAATTACTCTGGTGGGTACAATCACTGGACAGTTCTCTTCATCACTACCATCCCCACAGTCATCTTGGGAATCACACACCCAGCTTTCAAACACACAGCGATTATTTTTGCAGTGGAAGTTCCCTGGCTGGCAAAAGAAGCAATTCTTTTCATCAGAACCATTGGGACAATGATTTTGGTAGTTACAACGATCAGAGCGTGGGTAACAGACACCATTCCGGGAGCAGGGGAATTCTTCCTTCTGACACATGGTGCAGTTGGTTTCATCCCTTCCATTTGGGCAATGCCAGTAGCCATCGCAACGCTGCTGCTCAGTGTAACATCCCCAGTTCCCACCACAGGGAATTTCCCATGGCAAACAAAAACCGTCTACTTGATAGGTAGCATTAAATCCTCTTGCAGCATTTACTTTATCAGCACAAAAATGCACTCTGATTTGACCAGAAGATGAAACAACTGTAAGAGGTGCATGAGAGTCAAAGGCAGTTAAAACACGCAAGAGCTTGTGTGGATTTTCTTCTAGTCCATCATATATTTTGACATAATCCCCATAACCGGTACCATCAAGTTTAAAGTCAGTGAAACGTAAAATAACTTTGCGGTGATCTCCTGTATCTATCAGCCAAGTGCAATTGCTCCCTGGTGGATAAAAGTCTGGATAATTAGGAGAATTAAAAGTACCATAAAAATATTTTAGTAACTGCCCACAGCTTGGTATGCCACAGTCTATTTCATCTCCTAAGTCAAGACAGTCAAGGTTTCCGTCACATCTTGAAGATTCTGGAATGCAAGTATAAACATTGAAACGTGAGAGACACTGGAACTGATTGTATGCACATGGCGGGAAGGAAGCAGCAGTTGGAGCACTAGCTTTGGGACAGATCTCTTCATCAGAATTATCTCCGCATTCATCCATGTCATTACACTTCCAAGATTCTGGAACACATTTCCCATTAGCACAGTGGAACTGGTTACAGTCGCAACGCATTTCACTGGATTTCCCTGAAACCAATATATTTAAGAAACATTTCATTATTTAACCACTTTCTACGTTATTACTTTCTAATTTTACATTAGCCCTATCTACCTGTGAGGTAAACTGTAGAAAAAGGAACTGGAGTATAAAAACCTGGTTTTCTTTCAGCTTACTCTTATTTCTGTGGATATCTGAGGTTTGGAAGCCCAAAAATAACTAGGTTCCCCTAAACTCTTGCATGCATGATGTAACAAAATCAAGAAACAGAATCCTTTTCATGACTCTTGGCCACATGGAGGTATGGTGACTGGAGAATTCGGGGAGTTGAAGTCCACAAGTCTTAAAGTTGCCAAGTTTGGAGACCTCTGCTCGACATGAAGAGTACAATTGCACTTTACTGAGTGTAAACTTTATAGAATAGAATCTAGCAAGTATGCATGTTGGGCTTTCTGTGTCTCAAATGTCTCTTGCCCTATACTGCTTAATGTATGCTTTAGCACTTGCTGCTTCCTAACAGCTTCTCCAAGGCAATTCTAAGGCTCCTTACACATTGAAATGAAAAATCTTAAAATGAAAAATCACTTTTGTGTCTAAATACTTTATTCCTGTTCATATGTGAACAGTCCTATAACTTAATTTTGACATAATTAAGAGCCAGTTTTGTTTAATAGTTAAGGAATCGGACTAGAAACCAGGAAATGATGACTTTTAGTCCTGTCTTAGACAAAAAGCTAGCTAGAACACCTTGGATCAGTCTCTCTCTCTCTCTCTCTCTCTCAGCCCTAGAAAGGAGGCAGTTGCAACTCATTTCTTAAATTTTGCCATTAAATTGCAAGGACTAGTTGAGGCAGCCACCAAGAGTAAAAATTGACATAAAAGAACAAGAAATAAAATATCCACAGTTAATAAAGATTTCACTAATTAATAAATAAATGGTTGGATTGTATTCTATCAACATGAGCAATTTGATAGTGTTGGCTGTTAATATATAACATAAATTCAGTTACTTTATTTTGTGTGTCACTTTGTCTGTTTCAGAAAAGCAGTAAGTATTTTTCAGAGAATATTTTCAAATTATTGCCAAGATTAGGTACTCTTCCTAAGCTGTAAATCAACTATTAAGATATTTAAGTTAATCAAAAATGCATAACAATCCTCAAATGTTTCTAAAAATTAAAAAAAAAAAAATTACCTGTTAGCAGTTTTTCCACTTTAAACACTAGAAAAATTATAGGTTTTTATCATAAAGAAAATTTATGTATAGACTAAAGCCAATTATAATGAAATTCATTGGGTTTGGGCTTAGTCATTCATGTTAACTGAGCCATTTTTGTTTGTAAATCACAATTTACAAATTGTTGTGTGATTTGATAAATTCCAGTTAAACAAGCCTAGTGACTTGTTTGAATCTAGTCATTATACATTCCACATGAA
Source organism: Bungarus multicinctus (assembly GCA_023653725.1). Classification (NCBI taxonomy): domain Eukaryota; kingdom Metazoa; phylum Chordata; class Lepidosauria; order Squamata; family Elapidae; genus Bungarus; species Bungarus multicinctus. The sequence continues at coordinate 73,759,253 of CM042846.1, forward strand.
ACTATACTGAGCCCACATTCTAAACAAATGTGTTACATTGACTATACAATTTTTAAATTTAAACATACCCGCAAAATACGTCAGTCTGAAGCCCTTTCGTGATATGATATCATCTGAATGAAATCTGATCCAAACATGGTCTTGTGAAGAAATATATGGAGATGGAACTGAGGAACCACATACTCTGTAATTTTCCATATTTTTGTAGGTCCCTATTGTTAAGGAATCTGAACTGCATCGCCTTGATCCCTGAACATCAAAATCTTGAAAACTATGGGAAAAAAAGAATTTTCTTTTGTTAATAATTACCATCACTATTTAATAAAAGGCAATTTCATACATATGTGTGATGCAATTTTGATATACAATGTTTAACAAGGCTTAAAAGAAATATTTATAACATTATCACAAGATTCTGTAGTTATTTTATTAAACGAATGTATATAACTGCCAACTTAGATATAGATGGCTTACAAAATTTAATGATTTACATATATTCTATTCAATAAGTTAATACATTTATCTTATTAAATTTTTTGCCTAATATTTTGAAGGGAAAGGGAAAACCTTTGAAAGCCCTATCAGTTTTAAATTAAACTACTGCATGCTATAAATACCTTAAAACTATCTGCATCTATGAGCTTTTTCTGTCATGAAAATATGGGTTATTCCACTTCTCTGGTTTAATTGAAAACAGAGCTCATGAGGGAAATTAACTTTTCAAAAAAGCAGGATATATCAGTCAGACTATTCCTTTGTCTCTTTTATCTATTCTAAGCAAGCAATCTGTATCTATGTGAGAGACTGGATAGTCTACTATTAAAAGCTATAGCAAATTTTATATTTCTTCTTGTGCAAAAGGTAGATGAATTGGAAACATTTTTCAATTTTGTTTCACTTTGGAAGTTTTGAAAACTTGTCACATCCCTTCTGAGCAAGTTAAAAATGTATACAATGTTACAGTAAATAAGCACATCCAAGAATGGAAAAACATCTTTGGTATAATTAAGGCTTTTTTTGCCTAATGAATGTAGTTTATTCAAAAGATTTTGCTACTGTAAAGCTCTTAATTTTCAGTAGTTTTTTAATTTTAATTTACACTTTTCATATTATATCCCTAAAATATAAATGAGTTACCTTATTGTAATAATTTCTCCTGGATTTGCCTGGATATACCAGCTACAATTCAATCTAGCAGGATACTCAAGAGGCCAGCCTGGGCTTGTGATTATCCCACTTGGACCTTTAATTTGTTCTGGAATATCTCCACAACCTGGAAAAATATGTAGAGTTGATGTTACTAGTCATAAAGTATCATTGCATTCTGTTACTTAACTTTAAGTGAAAGAACATTTGGAGCTGCATCCTTCTAGTAGAAACATCTTGCCACTTGAAGCCAAACACGTATCTCCAAATCTGTTATATAGAACTGTAGGTTATCAAGAGAACGACTGCACACCAAAAATCCCCTACCAGTCACTTTCCACTATTATCACAATTTTATAAAACTATAATAAATAAAATCAAATAAAACTGAATAAATATTTTGATGGTCGTTTTTGATTGTCACAGAAATGAGACTATGTTTTAAATCATTAAAATTTGAATAAAATGTCAGTATAACTTTATAGTAATTTTAAAAGGCGTATACATGTAATTATTTATTTAAACAAAACATAAAGGTGAAAATGATAAAAGGAAATAACAATTATTATAGTATACCATGGAGTATAGTCTTATGAATATATGAATGCATATACATATTTTAGTTAATTTCAGTAAAGAAATATCTTTTATTATAATAATCCATATAATCTACATAGGAAATTGTTTGTAAATTATAAATAGGTTCAGATTTTCAATCCGATATGTAAACTAACCATAGGACATTAACATACGTTTTAATTTAGTATTATTTTCATTGTATTTCCAACAACATGAAGTACTCATAGTTTTGCCATATCAGTGTAATAGAATCCAAATAACTCTGAAATCTTATTTTTTGATGTTGAACAAGCTGTACACTAAGATACCCAGCATTGTTTTGATAAAAATAGGGATATCAAATTCTATGTTCCATTCGGTCATTAAACATTTCACATCAAATTGCTTAATCAACAGAAGTACTTATAATGACTAATCATGGATTTTAAATATCTTATAATTACATCTACTAATTTAGGTATCATTTAAATGATTGCTTAAATGCCTCTAAAGCTAAAAATGTCACTTGTCCAGATCAAAATGTCGAAATATTGTTACAAGGCAGCAACAGCTAAATGATATTTGTCCTTTAAATGACAGTACAATACATAACTATTGCAAATATTTTCCAAAAGTTTATACAAACTCACATATACAAGTGCTCAGAAATGAGGTAAAAATAGTGAATTAAATGCATTTATTATTTCATTCATTTATTCTAAAGAAAAGACAAAAATATTATTTTATTTATTTATTTATTTTATTTATTTATTACATTTATATACCGCCCTTCTCCCAAGGGACTCAGGGCGGTGCACAGCTCGTCTAAAAACCCCACAATTACAAAAGTTAAAAAATAATTAAATGTTAGAATTAGCTGCAAACTAAAATTAGAAAACCCCCCCCCCACCCTTAAAACCCAATTTAGAATTAAAAATTTAAAATCATTATCTCAGCCCAGGCCGGCCTGCTCGAAGAGCCAGGTCTTTAACGCGCGCCTGAAGGCCCTCAGGTCCGTGCCGGTACGAAGTTCCGGTGGCAGAGTATTCCAGAGGGCGGGGGCACCCACAGAGAAGGCCCTACCCCTCGGCGCCGCCAGACGACACATAGCGGCTGACGGCACCCGGAGCAGACCCTCCCTGTGGGAACGCACCGGCCTGTTGGAGAACGTTGGTAGAATGCGGTCCTGAAGGTAACCTGGTCCCATGCCATGGGTCGCCCTAAAGGTCAAAACTAGAACCTTAAAGCGAATCCGGAGAGCCATCGGCAACCAATGCAGCTCGCGCAGGAGAGGCGTCACATGGGCGCTACGCGACGCCCCCATAATCACCCTCGCGGCTGCATTTTGCACCAACTGGAGTCTCCGGATGCTCCCCGCAGGGAGCCCCATGTAGAGGGCATTACAATAGTCCAGGCGAGAGGTGACAAGGGCCTGAGTGACCGTGCGCAAGGCGTCCCGATCCAGGAAGGGCCGCAACCGGTAGATCCGACGGATCTGATGAAACGCCCCCCTGGAGACGGCCGCGATATGATGTTCAAATGACAGCCGTACATCCAGGAGGACTCCCAGGTTGCGAGCCCTCTCTGTGGGGGGCAAAACCTCCCCCCCAATAGCCAGCGAAGGTGTCAGCTGGCTATATCGGGGCGCCGGAAACCACAGCCACTCGGTCTTGGATGGGTTGAGCCGAAGCCTGTTCCCGCCCATCCAGTCCCGCACGGCCTCCAGGCACCTAGACATAGTCCCCACAGCATCGTTGGGGTGGTCCGGAGTGGAGATGTACAGTTGGGTGTCATCTGCATACAGATGACACCTCACTCCAAGACCACGGATGATCTCGCCCAGCGGCTTCATATAAATGTTGAACAGGAGGGGAGAAAGGACCGACCCCTGAGGCACCCCACAAACCAGGGGCCTAGAGGTGGACCTCTCCCCCCCCGCCAACACGAATTGCGAACGGTCAGAGAGGAAGGAGGAGAACCATCGGAGGACGGCTCCACCAATCCCCAACCCCTCCAACCGTCGCAATAAGATACTATGGTCGATAGTATCAAAAGCCGCCGAGAGATCTAATAGGACCAGGACAGAGGAGAACCCTCTGTCACGAGCCCTCCAGAGATCATCAACCAACGCGACCAATGCCGTCTCAGTGCTATGTCCAGGCCTGAAGCCCGATTGGAACGGATCGAGGTAAGTTGTTTCCTCCAGGTACCGGGGGAGCTGACGTGCCACCACACTCTCAACAACCTTCGCCACGAAGGGAAGGTTGGAGACCGGACGATAGTTGTTTAAAATAGCTGGGTCCAGGGAAGGCTTCTTGAGGAGGGGGCGCACCACCGCCGCCTTCAGGGCGGTAGGGAGCACCCCCTCTCTCAAAGAAGCGTTGACAATCCCCTGGAGCCAGCCTCGTGTCGTCTCCCTGGCGGCCGAAACCAACCAGGAAGGACACGGGTCCAATAAACAGGTGGTGGCATTCAGACCCCCCAGCAACCTGTCCACACCCTCAGCGGTCACAGGATCGAACTCCCCCCAGATAACACTCTCAAGACCTGCCCCGGACACCTCCCCCGGGACCACCCAATTGGAGTCGAGCCCCTCCCGAATCTGAGCGATTTTATCATGCAGAAATCGGGAAAACTCCTCTGCTCTACCCTGCAAGAGGTCATCCCCTATATGATAAAAAAACAAAAATAAAATAAAAATAAAATGGAGTGAAAATTAATCTTGTCAATAAAATAAATATAAATGCAGCAACTCCCTATTACACGTGAACAATGTAAAACCCAACATTATATTATGGAAAATACAGTATACACAAATGTAGTATGGTAAAGGTAACAGGCTGTAGGCAACATACCTCTAGCAAAAATGTTTTATTATAAAGCTGAAATGAGCTCTTGGTTTAAAGTAAAGAAGTTTATGCTCATAATATATTATAATTACTGGAATTTTTAAAAATACAAACCTTAAAATTTAGAATTCAAACTTTTCACAAATATACAGCAATGATTTCAGGGGTTTTTTTGTGTGTGTGTTTAACTACCCATTAGGTGGTGCTCTTATACCATCATTTTGGGAGAACTTCTATATTTATTTACATATATTTAATCTTTCTTGGAAGTCATGATATGAGCTAGAACAGATGATCTCATCTCCATATAAAGGTCAACAATCCTCAAGACAAACCACTTCCCTTCCAAAGAATTTTGAAATCATAATTTAAACATTGCAGCTATATCACTGATATTAGTTGTTTTAAAAAATGCAATGAATTCCTTCAAAAACAGAAGTTTCCCAAATGTCATTATTCCAACAGACCCTTAGTAATAAAAAAAAATGCTGAAAAAAACCTCTAAATATGTTATGACAAGTCATTATTTATTTTGTTTTTATCTTTTAACTGGTAAGTTAACCCTCATTTTATAAAATCTCTAAGTCTAATTCATGCTACTTTCTTATGAAGCCCAATATTGGACAGAATATCAGAAGGAACTTTGGGTAGGAAGATCTGTCTGCCTGTTGAGGGCAACAGATGGAATGTGGTTGAACTTGTTAGCTTTAGGACTGGATTCCTATAGGAAATATCACACGTAGGCTTGAGAAAACACCCTGGGAGAAGCTAATGGCAAATTGCAAGTCCATGAAATCACTAAGAACTTAAAACAATAGAATCTTTAAAGCCATCACTATGTTTTTTTTCTAGGACACAAGTCCATCTAAGGTAGCAACGATCAGACATCTGAGCCTGCAGCTGCTAATTCAACTTAGCCAGGAATTTTGCCACTAAAACCTCCCTATCTGCCTTTTATGAGTAGGCATCGACTGATGCCATGGAGATAGAAAAGAGGATGCTGACTCACTTCTGCCCATTTCCTTAGTGGGACAAACAGCTTTTTACAGTAAGCCCTGTCAAGTGTAATAAATATTATTATGCACTGCACAAACTAACTTCTTATGAGATGGGTGACTATATAAATTTGATAATCAAACAAAACATGGAACTGAGGATCTTGGGAGGGAATTTTAGGAGACCAGGAACAAAACAAGGCAGGAAAAATTTGAAGTACAAACGGATTCCAAGCTGGAGAATTCCAAGCAACTTAGAACTAAAGAGAAATTTCTGAAAGTTAGAACCAGGGATGGACTGCTGGGGCTTCGCAGGTAGTTTGACAGGATTCTTACTCTGTACAGACAAATAGACAGGCACCCTTTCAAATTTGCTAGAAATTCCCTAAGGGGGGTTGTTAACTCACAATCCCAAAATTATAATACAGGATTTGAAAGCAGTAAAACTAATGAAGGGGACAACTGATTTTTGTACTATCAAATATTGTGATTCATTTGCAGTTCTTTAATGTACACTGTTTTGTCCTCCTCATGCTTCTGTTAGAAAGAAAAAGACCAAGGAAAAATATATTCCCAACTTTCTACTATGAATGATTGTTCTTTTTTCATTTTGAATAGTATTTGCAAAATATTTATAAGATTGCCTTTCTACCATTATTAAAATTAAAGCCCAAAATATTTAAATACTTAGGGTATATAGTGATTCCAGTATTCCTAATTCCTGATTTCTATGGGATTTCAGATGGTTTACACTAAATGTCTTTAGTGTATGTTCACTCAATTCTTATAGCTTGTTATATATAATATTATATATGGGTGGGGTGGGATTAGTGGCACAATGCTTATGCCAGAGGCTAATACCAGCTATAACAATTAAAATGTAAGATTACAAGGAAAAAATGTAAGAGCCCCAAAAAATTAGAATAGATACGATTAAATTCTGTAGAATCATGATGATTTCCAGTCATACAATATTCCTGGCAATTTGAATGTAGTTCAGTGAATGCACACTGGATACGTTGACTTAATAAAGTATGTATTTGTTTTAAACTGGAAATGTATGTTTGGTTTGGAAGAACTTTAATTCCAGAACTTAAAAGAATTGTCAACCTATTTAACAGTCAGCCTTTCCCCAAAGCACCTGAAGGCAGGGCAAGAAGCAATGGTTGGAAACTAATCAAGGAGAGAAGCAACTTAGAACTAAAGAGAAATTTCCTGACAGTTAGAACCAGGGATGGGCTGCTGGGGGCTCGGGAGAGCCCCTAGCTAAGATTCTGTGCAGTTTGGAGAACCCCCAAATCACACTCCTGGCTGGCCCCACCCACCCCCCTCCCCTGCCCTCCCTGAAGTCCCCACGCGGCCCATTTTGAATGCAGGTAAGTGCAAGGAGCGCACGGAGGCTCGGGGAGGGCGAAAAATGGATCTCCTGGAAATTCAGGAAGGCCGGAAATGGACCCATTTCTGGCTTCCAAAGAGCCTCTGAAGCCTGGGGAAGCAGTTTTCACCCTGCTGGAGGCTCGAGGAAAGCCTCTGAAGCACAGGGAGGGCAAAAACATCCCCCCTCCCCACGGTGCTAGAGGCTGACTAGGCCATGCCCACCATGGCCACGCCCACCCTGCAACTGGGCAGAGAATCTTTGCTAAAAATTTTTGAAGCCCACTCTTAGTTAGAACAATTAATCAGTGGAACAACTTGAATAGAATAGAATATTTTATTGGCCAAGTGTGATTGGACACACAAGGAATTTGTCTTGGTGTAAATACTCTCAGTATACATAAATAAAACGTACATTCGTTAAGAATCAAGAATCATAATGATATTCATAAGGTACAATCAACAATCAAATCATACTAGGAAACAGTCAATATAAATCGTAAGGATACAAGCAACAAAGTTACAGTCCTACAAACACAAGTGGGAGGGGAGGGGTGATAAGGAGTGATGAGAAGATTAACAGTATTAGTAATGTACACTTTGCAAATAGTTGAACAGTGTTGAGGGAATTATTTGTTTAGCAGAGTGATGGCTTTCGGGAAAAAACTGTTCTTGTGTCTAGTTGTTCTGGTGTGCAATGCTCTATAGCGTCATCTTGAGGGAAGGAGTTGAAACAGTTTATGTATGGGATGTGAGGGGTCTGTAAATATTTTCACAGCCCTCTTTTTGACTCATGCAGTATACAGGTCCTCGATTGAAGGCAGGTGGGTAGTAACTGCTTTTTCTGCAGTCCTAATTATCCTCTGAAGTCTGTGTCTGTCCTGTTGGGTTGCAGAATCAAACCAGACAGTTATAGAGGTGCAGATGACAGACTCAATAATTCCTCTGTAGAACTGTATCAGCAGCTCCTTGGGCAGTTTGAGCTTTCTGAGTTGGCGCAGAAAGAACATTCTTTGTTGTGCTTTTTTGATGTTTTTGATGTTAGGTGTCCATTTAAATCATGTAATATAGTAGAACCTAGAAATCTGAAGGTCTCTACTGTTGATATTGTGTTGTCTAGTATTGTAAGAGGTGGTAGTATGGGAGGGTTTCTTCTAAAGTCTACCACCATTTCTACGGTTTTGAGTGTGTTCAATTCCAGATTGTTCCGGTTACACGAGGCAAGTTGTATAACCTCCTGTCTGTATGCAGATTCATTGTTGTCTCGAATGAGACCAATGACTGTTGTGTCATCAGCAAACTTCAGTATTTTACAGATGGATCATTTGAGATGCAGTCATTGGTATATAGGGAGAAGTGGAAATAGCACACAGCCTTGGGGGGGCCCTTGTACAGATGTCGGATGTGATTCCGCCTAGCTTCACCTGCTGCTTCCTGTCTGTTAGGAAGCTTATGATCCACTTACACATGTGTTCAGGTACCGCTAGTTGGTTTAATTTATTTAGAAGAGTATCTGTAATGATGGCATTGAATACTGAACTGAAGTCTACAAAGAGGACCCTTGCGTAGGTATTTGGAGATTCAAGATGTTGTAGGATGTAATGCAGAGCCATGTTAACAGCATCATCTGTCGATCGATTTGCTTGGTATGCAAACTGCATGGGATCTAACAGCGGATCCGTGATGGTTTTCAGGTGGGACAGCACAAGCCTTTCAAAAATTTTCATAACTACAGATGTTAGAGCAACTGGTCTGTAGTCATTCAGTTCCTGGATGGAGGGCCTCTTTGGCACTGGGATGATGGTAGAACTTTTGAAGCAGGAAGGAACATAGCACATCCCTAGTGATCTATTGACAATTTGGGTGAAGATGGGGGCCAATTGGTCAGCACAGAATTTTAAGCAAGAAGGAGTTATCTTGTCTGGCCCTGGTGCTTTTCCTGGCTTCTGTCTTGCACTTCTTTTTCTGTGATCACCAGAGGTTGTGAGCCCAATGGATTGGGACCAGTTGTAGGAGGCTTGGCTGTTGTTGGTGTGTTTGAGATGTGAGTTGTGGAGATAGGTGGCTGTAGTTTCTTTTCAAACCTGCAGTAAAACACATTCAGGTCATCTGCTAGTTGTTGATTTCCTTCTGCCTGGGAAGGAGGTTTGCTGAAGCCAGTTATGTTTTTAAGAGTTTTCCACATGTTTGCTGGTTTATTTGTTGAGAATTGATTCTTTAACTTTTCAGAGTAGCTTCTTTTTGCTGCTCTGATCTCTCTTGTTAATATGTTTCTGGCCTGGTTGTATAGCATTCTGTCACCTTTTCTGTAGGCTTCCTCTTTGGAACGACATAGCTGCTTAAGTTTAGCTGTGAACCAAGGTTTATTGTTACTATATATTTTCAGGTTCCTTGTTGGTACACATAAGTCTTCGCAGAAGCTAACATATGATGTTACAGTATCTGTGAGCTCAGCTAATCTGCATCTTCAAAAACATTCCAATCAGTGCAATCAAGGCAGGCCTGGAGTTTCAGCTTTACCTCATCTGACCAAGTCTTCACTGATTTAATTGTTGGTTTAATGGTTTTAAGTCTTTGTCTGTAGGCAGGTACAAGGTGAATCATGCAGTGGTAAGAGTGTCCCACAGCTGCTCGTGGTAAATACCTATAAGCGTCTTTTACTGTTGTGTAGCAGTGGTCTAAAGTATTTTTGCCTCTGGTGGGACAATTTACATGCTGGAAATATTTTGGGAGCTCTTTCCTTAAATTTGCTTGATTGAAATCTCCTAAAATGATGGGAAGGGAACCTGGGTATTTGGCTTCAGCCTCCATAATTTGATCAGCAAGAGTTCGTAATGCCTTGTTTACACAGGCTTGTGGAGGAACATACACAGCTATTAGGAGAAATGAGGAGAACTCACGTGGAGAGTAAAATGGCTTGCAGTTGATTTGTAGACTCTAAGTTTTCATCACAAAACTTGAATATTATAGTTATATCCTGAGACCAGCTGTTGTTGATATATAAACATAATCCTCCACCCTTTGTTTTACCTGAGGTCTCTTCAATTCTGTCTGATCTAAATGTCTGAAATCCTGGGATGTATATGGTGTTGTCCCCATGAATTTATGGATTAAGCCAAGTTTCAGTAAAACAAAGAACAGCTGAATTATGAAAATCAGAATTCCATCTATTTAAGAAATGAATTTCATCCATCTTGTTAGTGTAAATTAGTCAGAAAGATTGAAGGGACAGGAGTTTTTTTCCCCCCTATTCCTTAGTCTGTTTAAAATTCCCACTCATTTACCTCATCTCCTCTTCCGGCGTGGTCGCTTCTTTGCTTTCTTTGTTGTAATCCATAGCACCGGGGAATTGGTTAGAATCTCCTCCGCATTTGCAAAGACAGTGGGGTGGGGAATCAGAAAGCTGCTCCTTAAGGAAACATTGCCTAATTCTTAGCAGATGGTCTCGTGAGTGTGAAATCCGTAGTGAATTGCAGATAATAATGAGGAATAAAGAAACCATTAGAGAGCATTTCACCGAGGCAGCTGTCGTCAGCACCATCTTGAGGCAAAAAAAAAATAATGTTTCCAGAAGTTGTGAATGCTCCAACACTGGAAGTTTTTAAGAAGAGATTGGACAACCATTTGTCTGAAATGGTATAGGGCTTCCTGCCTGAGCAGGGGGTTGCTCCAGAATTGTCCTCTCTAGCTTTTAATCAGAGAATTTTATTAGGTATTTTTAATTCCAATTGCAGATATGCAAGAAGCACAAAAGATCTTTTGTTTTGAGAACAAAATAATCTGACTTTAAATCTTTTGTTGTAACTTTCTGAGTACAAAACTGAGTACTTTTGATTTTGTCAGAACAGGGAACATGTTCTGACAAAATGTTCTGACAAAACCAAAAGTAAATAGTTTAATTGTCAAGACCATAGGAAGCAGTGAGAACTTGGACAAGCCCATAGCTTCTTTCTCTTGCATAATTGCTATCTACTATCTAGTTTGTCTAAAATCAGCTAATATGAATTTTATTGTTATATATAGATCCTTGAAATTCAATCACTCATCTTACAGTGTTCCATTTTACTAGGTAAATCTTACCCACCCACAACATTGTTCAATTATCTTACCGAGAAAATTATTTGCATACATTTATATATTTAAATAAATATTTAAATATATTTATAGTTGCTGGAAGTCAGGCAACATATACATTTGATGATGATGATGATGATTAATCGCATAGTTAGCCAGATGTTCAGACTGGGTTTGGCATTTTTGTCTACCTATTGAGTCCTTACCAAGGACCTGAGATAGGCAAATCTAGATGATTGATGGTGTTGCAGATATCGCCGCAGGATGGAAGCTGTTCCAAGTAAAGCTGCCTTCTGCAATTAACTGATGGCAAACTTGTCAATGCCTATGGTGTTCAAGTGGCGCTCCAGTTGTTTTGGGACTGCACCCAAGGCATCTTTTACTATCGGTACTATCCTTGCTTGCCTTTGCCATAGTCGTTCTATTTCTATGTCTTTGTATTTTGTTATCGTTTCCAGTTTTTCTCTTCTATTCTGCTGTCTCCAGGCACTGCCACATCCACTATCCAGACTTGTCTTTCTTATTGACAACTGTTAAATACGGGGTGTTATGTGGTAGGTGCCTATCTGTCTAGATGCTGAAGTCCCGTAGTAGTAGTAGAAGTAGAAGTAGTAGTAGTAGTAGTAGTAATAATAATAATAATAGTAATAATTCACAAAATTTCAATGTAGAAAGTTTGTGATTAAAGGACAAATCATTCATCAATCTTTTTCCAGCCCTTTCCACTCTGTTTCCTCTTGAAGATTTATGTTACATCTTTCTGCTGATGTCTGGGGAACCATGTCCTTCCAGAATTGTTTTTGCTTTATCCTCAATATTTATGCTTAAGATCCAAATTGTTGGGGGCAATATCCTGACTCTGTAAACCACTTAGAGAGAACTATAAAAGCACTGTGAAGCGGTATATAAGTCTAAGTGCTATTGCTACAACTGAAGGTATTTTTTTAAAATGTGTCATTATTTCATTTCATATATACAAGAGCATTTATTTTTGTACCTTTGAGTCAGTTTTTCATTCCTGGTGACTGCTGGGACACGTTTTTGCAGGTTTCCTTGGCAAGGTATTTCAGAAATAAGTTTGCCAACATCTGCTTCCTAGAGTTGACAGCATGTAACTGGATCAAGACCACCTAGCAGGCTTTATTCCAAAGGCAGGATTAGAACTCATGTCTACTGGTTTCTATCCTGGCATCTTATCCACTACACCAAATCCACTGACTCTCTTAGGTTAGAATTTAGGTGAATTGATTTGCTATGCAAGACTAGTCTTAATTCAAATTCTATTCATAGCAACCTTAATGCTTGTACATTCTTTGTCCATTCTTCCAATCAGGTCAAAGTATTATTACTTATGCTGCACTAATTGATTTTTAAAAGTCTGGCCATAAAAAAATTGTTTGTCCTTACCTAATAGGAAATGTGGTGTCTAGCGATTAATACATTAGTTTGCAAAATGTAAAGTTGACAGTTGAAGACCTAAGTACTGCATGATAGGGTGAGCTCTCATTTCTGCCTCAGTTCCTGCCCCTCTAGGAGTTCAAAAATGCAAATGCAAGTAGATAAATAGGTACCACCCCATAGAGAAGATAACACTGTTCTATGGAACTCAGCATGTAGTTGTTCTGACTCAAACCTGGTTCCAAGAGAGCAAACACAAGCTGCAGATGTCCACACTATTTATCTATCAGCTAGAAAAGCAAGAAAGGTCAATGAAAAAAATTTGACTTCAGATTTTTTTTTGAAAACGTGTCCTGACAGGTTTTAAAGCAAATTACTTCAATGATTGCTTTCACCCTGCTTATACTTTGTGTTTTATGTTCAGTAGGAGAGGTCCTTCTTGCTTGTCTACATTTGAGGCAACTAAAATAACAAGTGCAATGAAGATGCCTTTTCTATAGCCATAGCCTAGCCGTGGCACAGTCTCCCACTTGAAGTCCATTAAAGCCAATCATTATAGATTTTCCAAAAATCTTTGGAAAGCCTATTTTTTTCTTTTTCTTTGCTGTGTTTTATTGGGCAATGCATATTTCAGTTAATTGTTAATTATGAATATGAATGTTTATTACTGCTTAATATACTTTATTAATTTTGCTCTTTAGGATGCAAAAAAAATTGGTTGGCTTTTGCTATTTTAAATACACACACACATGCCCAGAACAATACTACCAAACATCAGGAATTTTTCGTATTTTTTCCTTTTGGCTACAAAGGAGTAGAACAAACCTAAGGACCTCACTCTATTATTGCTGTAGAGTAGATAGTAGTGCAGTCAAATGAAAGCATCCTCAGATGTTGCATCATGTTTTAAGATGTGTAATACACACTTTAAAAAGACTCAAAACATTTAATTGCACAAAACTTTGATATAAGAAATCAAATTAGCTAACTTTTCTTTTTAATGTTTCTATGGAAATATAATTAAACAGAGAGGAATAATCTGTTCGTGACCATAGTAGTGGTATCAAATTTATCTTATGAAAAAAAATTTTCCATGTTCCAGTTGCTTCATTCCTTATTACATGCTGCAAAAGGCAGTAATAATTTTTATAGCCAAATATCTCTTCATAAGATACCAGGTGGCTTTCAATATTTACTATTTAAGTCATGCATGAAATTTAAACATTACAAAAAAGAGAGACTTACCAGTTGAGCTTCCTGAAATATGCACATTTTCAGAACGTTCTGCAAGAGCACTGTTTCCTAAAATTAAACATAATGAATAAACTAATTTTCAAGATAAAATTTGTAAAAAAAAATTCAGATACAGTATTACAGAAAAGAACAAAAAAATGAACTACTTTAATATTCTAATTTAATACTACGTTAACATTTAATTTTCAAATACTGCAGATCTTAGGTCTCTTGTGCTGTATTTTTAAAAGAAAAGGAAACGATGGGTGGGAATAAAATGATGATATAATTAAAGAACTAAAGGAATCCATGTTACACAATGAATAAGTTATGCAAAGAACTAAATAGGTACTAAGAGCTTGGTTAGCTTGCAACAAACAAGGGATTTGAACTATTTAGTTTAGTTTAGTCTTCCAGTGCTCTTTCACTCTTTTTATACTTCTCTTCCTGCTTTTATGGGAAGAATATAATGAGACATGTAAGGATAATAAAAGGAAAAACCTCAATGGCTGAAGTTCTTTCAGATTTTCTTTTATACGGAGCCAGCATATGAACCCTGATCAAGCAGATCCTGATTGCTTTTGAAATAAGCTAGCATCTGCCAAGTTAAAAAAAAATGTTGCCAGGTAGTTTAACAGCATCATCTTTATGATATTGGTGTATACACTGCATCTCAGTTCCATTTATTAGATGGGCAGCTACACATATCATACTGCTATGGCTGTCAACAAGCGGAGTGGTTTGCTTCAGTGACCAAAAACATAAATCATGTCATCACTGATAGTCAGGCAGCATATAAGTTTAATGAGTAAGTAAATAATATTTACTACATAAGAACAGTAAGAATATGGATTCCCACCCAAACAGAATTTAAGGCAGTATGTTCTATTGCATAATGCACTGTGTTTCTTCCCATGGCCATGGATTCTAAATATTTCCCCCCTTTGTCTATGGAGATTCTTAATTCTCCAGGTCATGGTTGCCTGAAAGGTCCTTTTTTTTCTCAAAAGGCAACTAAACTTTCTTGGTTTTTCTTTTCTTCTCATCCAAGAAGCTTCTTCAGTTTTTCAGGAAGAATTCAAGAAGCTTCTTGGCGAGAAGTGAAATGTTTTCAAAGGAAAAAAAAGGAAGCCCAGTTGCCTTTTGAGGAAAAATCAAAAACAATCAACTTCTGGATCTCCTCCCTTTGTTAATGTTCTTTTATTACATACATGAATATGAGGGGATGTTCTTTGAATATGATTTTTGTCCAGAATAGGAATGATATATTTATTATAACTGTGGAAAAACATTTGTTTCATCTTTTTATCCTGTGCCAGAAAAGTACTCCATGGCACACTCCAAGTATTTATGAATTTCTGTATTCTGTCTGAAACTGCAAACTGAAATCTCTGGCAAACTGGACTTCAACATTGGTCTTTGTGCCCAACATTACTGCACAGTACATTATGTAAATCTTTTTTAAAAAAATCTAAAATCTAAAAAAAAGGAGTCACAAAGAAAGCACCTCTTAGTGAAACAGATGAAATATAATATCCTTCTAAACCTCTTGAGAACTTCTGGTCTTCTAACCCCGCACCAAATGTTTGAGAGACTTACAACCACTCCAGGGCAGAATTATTTGGGGTGGGGGGAGAGGGAAGGGTACAAGATGAATGATGAAAGGAGTTGGATTAAAGCTGTCCTCATTTCATGACTACTTGGTGAGAGATTTGGGGCAGCTGTTGGCAGACGTAGTGGTTGCTCACTCAAAGTACTATGCCGGGAAAATCAGATATAAGTGGGGGTGGGGAGGAACAGGACAACTTGGCTAAAAACCTGGTTCAAATCTAAAGGAATCTGAAGTGTTTCAGTTAAACAAAAGTAATTCTCAGTTAACTTTCAAAATTTTTCATGAGCAAATCTAAGAGCAAAAACATTACAGTGTTAGCTGCTCATAAATAAATCATGATAAACAGAAATTATAATAAAATAGCAGCTTTTTATATAAGTGATATAAAGGGAGAAACTTTGAGCCAGCAATGAGCAATAACATTTGGAAGGATAATGTAGAATTGACGCAATTACTCAAAATGATCACAAACATCGGAAGAGATGCTAGAAAGAAAACAAATAATTCTCATTGAGTCCATTACAGAGAATATTGTATTATCTTTGGCTTACATAAACAAGGTCTCATAAACAGGATGTACTGCACAATACTGTACTGAAAGTTATTCAGTATCACTGAACAGAAGCTTTAAAAATACTGCAAAAGTATTACAAAATAAATAAAATTTGTTTACCATTGGTTGACTCTAAACCTGCAGAAAACTAGCTATCCTTCTTAGCATTATCTCATTGACTCAGTGAACACTTAAAACTGAACATTTTATATTGTAATGCCTTTTTTAAAGTTGTCAACAGTTGCTCAATGCAATTCACAAGCGGCATTAAGAATTACCCTGAGAAATGTATAATGTAAGCAAATTTAACTTAAAGATAATAAAATGTAACCTCTTCCATGTATTTATTAGCATAACTGATACAATATTGTTTGTTGCAGTGAATAGTTTGAAAAAGACAGCTACTTCAGAAAATATTTAACTGAATCACAGACCTAGACGGAAAAGATTGTACATTATGATGATGCTTCCCTAAAATATATTTTTTCTCCAAAAAAACACTTAAATTTTCCATAAATACCTATAACTTAAAGCTAATGGGGGGTGGATTAGGCGAAAGAGCTTCCTTTTTAAATTTGCCAATGAACTCTAGCTGCTGTACAATTACAGGTAGTCCTCGACTTACAACAGTGACCATTCAAAGTTACATTGGCACTGAAAAATGTGACTTATGACCATTTTTCAGAATTGTAACTTTTGTAGCATCCCCGTGATCATGTGATCAATATTCAGCTATTCTTGGCAACTGGTTCATACTTATGACTGTTACATTGTCTGGGGTCTCCTCTTGTGACCTTGTGACAAGCAAAGTCAACAGGGAAGCCAGATTCACTTAACAACCAGATTACTAACTTATCAACGGCAGTGATTCACTTAACAACTGAGGTAAGAAAGGTTGTAAAATGGGGTAAAACTCACTTAACAAATGTCTCACTTAAGAACAGAAAATTTGGGTTCAATTTTGGTTGCAAGTTGAGAACTATCTGTCATTTGTGTCTGTATGTGAAAATGTGTGCATACACATGCATGACTTTCAGTCAGCGTTGACTCCTGAGGACTACTTGAACAAGACCCTGGTAAAGTTTCTTGGCAAAAGGCTTTTCAGAAGTGGTTTTCCATCGCTTCCTTCTTGGGACTGAGAGAGAGAGAGATTTTCATCCCCATAAATATGCAATAAAGCTTACAGGGCAGTGGATTAGGGGAAAAACTCTAGTTTGCTAATGAATTTAGTTCAGTTTCAACTATCCTGATGCAAACACTCAATTCTGGTTGATAGAAACACTTTATCTATAGATTCATCGGAAGGGAGGGAGAGGGGAATGAGGAAGGAAGGAAGGAAGATCCCAGTTACCTTTAGCATGCAATCATCTGACATATTACTATGGTGAGAATATGGCCTTGGAATAAAAAATTCCCATTCCTGATTTAGGTAGTCAGGATAGGACCTGGGTTTCTACAAAAGGAAGGAGAGAGCAATAGAAACAATAATTCAAATTGCCTTACAATATGTTTAAGTACTAATCTATTTTCCTTTTATGGGCAATCTTAATATTTTGGAACAATGTAGTTGCTTCTTGCCTGCTAAGTAATAAAAAGTAATAAAAATCATATAAGCTTCCAATTATAACAGTAGAAATGAAGACAAATACTTTATAGCATTTTGTGAAATCAAAAGGTTTCTGCTAAACTTAACAGCTGGCACAGACAGACAATATTACAAGCTAGGATAGGCTCTGTAAGCAGGTTTCTTTAACATTTTCTTCTTTTTTTTGGAGAAGGAGACAATTCTGTCTCTCTCTTACTTAAGATCCCTGTATTATCTATATTGTATTTTATTGTTGTGAGCTGCCCAGAGCCATGAAAATTAGATAGAAAACAAGTTTTAATAAATAGGTTATAATAATAAACATTTTTTAGTATTTACAGGTGGTTTTTGCCTTATGACTTGAAGTCACAATGGCCCAAAAAGCACTTCTGGCAGTTGTAACACATCACACTGCCACTTTCTTCACATGTGCTGGCATCAACCTGTTTGCATTGTCAATCAATTGCCAAGTGCCTTGCAATCATGTGATCACTATTTGCAACCTTCTCTGCTGGATTTTCCGGAAAGTCAATGTGGAAACAGTCAGGGAAGATTGCAAGGCAGGAAAAATCTTTCTGTGCACTGGAAGAATCGACTTCAAATTTGGTGAAAATGCCAGCAAACACCATCATTCTGAGCCTCGCTGGCGTTCACATGCGCAAATGCTATCATTTCTGCCTCTTCAGAGAGGAAAATGCTAGTAAACACCAGTGTGCTGAGCCTTTCAGAAGGTTGCATTTTTGTGCATGCATTATTTCCATTCAGAGCGGGAGAACACCAGTGTTTTGAGCCTTCCAGTGGTACTTGCTAGTGTTTTTCATCAGATTTGTGATCCATTTCTCTGTATACTGAGGAATTACAAGAAATGCAAGAAATCCTCAGCTTACGGGAAGAACAGATATCAAATTGGCAAACCACTAATGGATGCCATTGTTCTCACAATCATTATCCTGGTGGGGCTTGAGAGGGCCTGGGGAGGAAGTCTGGGACCTCTCCCTACCCCATCATACTCAAGAGTTCATGCCGTCTTCCTAGTACTCCGTTGATGTACATGGTGACTTAGTGACTGCCACTAGGGAACTGGGATTGTGGTAATTCCATGAAGTGGCATCTTCAGGGGTGGGTTTGTACCGATTCTGTCCTACCGTACAACCGGTAGCTCTGAAGAGCAGCAGACATAGAACCGGTGTCTGCTGATGTTTTTGCCCACCCACCCGGGCTCTTACCTGATCTTTATTTCCTGATTTTTCAACTTCAGCTGCTGAATGTAGTTTAAAAAGCAGGAAAACAGGGCTGTTTCAAAGGCTGCATCTCTGCACACAGCATGCTGATGACGAGTTACAGGCATGTGGCTCACAGCGTGCAGGAAGCTTGTAAATCCAGAACTGGTATTAACCCTGTCATATCCCATCCCTGGGCATCTTGCTTAATAGTTGATTTTCTCAACAACTGAGATTCTAGGCCCAACTGTGGTTCTAATTACATTTGTCCTTCTATATCAAAATATCAGCAAATATAATCACCAGTATCCCATTATAATGATCCAAGAAAGTTCTGGATTCATATTTAAACCCAGCATTAACAATTCACTCCTGATTTATATCGTTAGTATTTACCCAGCTGCCTTTCTATTCATTATTCAATGTTATTCCAAATCAGATAATGCATTCCAAATAAATATTTATACAGAAAATTCCTCAGTTAAGTCAGATTTTCAAACACTGACATTTGGCTTCTAGAATCGTAAACTGGTTAGACGGAAGGAAGCTCAAACCTTTCCAACAGATTTTTGTTTTCTCTTGCCAGACAGAGAAGATTATATACTGTAATTTTACAATTGTGGGTTTTATTTTGTCAATTTAAAAATCCGGCCTTTTTCCCACATGTATCACACTGGGTGATATCAAATGATGATATCATTTCTGCATTAAGTATATACATAATGGTAAACCACGAAGTTCCTCATAAAATCAGAGTGATGGCCAGACTAGGTTACTATTGTTACTGCCCTCAAGACTTGGTAACTTTAAAAAGTGTGGCCTCCTATTCACAGAATTCACCATAGGAATTCTGGGAATTTAAGGCCATACATCTTAAAGTTGCCAAATTTGAAAAACTGAACTAAAGGCTTCCAAGTTATTTTACTGGTATGGCTGGAATTTATTGATTTTATGCTAATAATTTTTTTCTAAATCACTAACTTTTAAATATCTAGAGAAAAGCAAAATATTTTGAAATTTTAACTGCTTTAATATATGGGAATTGCAATCCCAATCAGTTCCCTATCCTTATCCTATTGCACCAGATAATACTGTAAAATCTAAATGTCCACCAAGCACAGGAAAAATATATTTTCTAATGTTTATAATTTTCTTAAAATGTATTTGAATTATTCTTCTGCATATCAGGTTCCATGTATGTTAGCTATTTTTGTTTTCAGTGATTATACATTACTTTTTATAAAAAATGCTGTTGTGCTTTTTCGATTGTAATATGTAAAGATGTACAATTATGAGTTACCATCTTTATTCTGATGTTTTAATTATTTTCTGAATTCTTTATTATGTGCCTTGCTGAAAGATATACAGTAAATAAGTTGAACTGTGATTTGATAGGAAACTGAGAAACTCTATGTAAACCCTATATAAACTACTCCTATATTTCTAAAGAATTAACAAATTAGATATGGAATTAATAACTGCTACTTGCAGATCAGCAATAGTCTATTTTACAAGAATAATGTGAGACAAATTGTTTATGTTTTTCATGGTCCATATATGAACAATTCAAGGAGATTTATCTGTGATCTTGGTCTAATTTTCTTAGTATGAAAATGTTTTGTCACCTGGTCCATGAAATACATGGGCTTGAAATAACTCTAGGTTAGGCAAGGCCTGCCATGAATTATTCATAAAATGTATGCACAAAAATAATCACACTAAAATTATTAGGTAATAATTGTACAAAACTTTAATCCCACAAAGCTATATCTAATCCAGCTGTCTACCAACTAACTCATACAGCTTGTTCAAGATGACTGACTTTTCTGTTTTAATTTGAAACTCATTAAAACACATCTTACAACTTTACTTTAGCTTGTAGCCCTGTTCATTCATATATCTTTATAAGACTCTTATTTTGAGTTAAAACCAGAAGGTTGAGGGGGGAGATATAAAGGAATGTTATCCCATTCCAGGTTTTTTTCAGGGTCAAAAGACAGCTGAGCCCCAGACTTAGTGAATGAATTATACATAAAAATCCTTAAAATGTAACTCCATAGATTGTATTGGATCCCTTCAATGCTAAAAGGACCTCCATTATGGTACTATCTCTGTGTAGGATTATAATTTGACTACTGGAGATGTCATAGATGAAGGTTTGCCATCTCTACCGGTTTCCAGTAACGATTTGCAGCTCTTTTAAATATATTCCAGTAATTATCTGTTGTTTCCTTTCTTTTCTACTTCCATCAATTCCACATACTTAGCATATGAGTTTCTGTTTATTCATCAGCATCTCAAGAGATTAGTTGGTCTTTATTTGTTTCAGGATTGAGGAACTGGTTCTTCTTGCTGCCCATTATTATTCTTAGTAACCATCTCCAAACTGATAATTTGAAGGTGTCTATGTTGTTTTTCTTTTTCAAGCTTCCAATCCATGCCTTATCATCGTTTCAACTATTCTGAGGTTTGCTCTCACTGTTGTGGTTCACTGGCAGCCTGTGCAGATGGCAGTGGAATCGGACAGTGGGGAAGAATGGGGACAAGTCCGGGAGTCTGGGGAGGACTCGGATGAGGGTCCTGCGCCCTATGCATAGATGAGGCCAGGACCATCTGGGAGTTGTGTGCTGACTTCAGAGCCTCCAGTCTGGCAGCAGTGAGGCAGAGGAACAAGGGGAGCCTGTTCCCAATGCGCATATGCACAGAGCTGCTAGAAGGCAAGAGCAGCTAAGACAAAAGGAGCGACTCAGGAGTAAAGCTTGGAGGTGATTGCCCTTCCCCTAAGGTATAAAGGAAGTACAAAGATGGAGAAACCTTTGCAGGAAGCAAAGTCATTCGCTCTGTTCGGATTAAACCTTGAAGCTCTGTGTGGACTTTGTACTTCAGTTGGTTTTTTACAGTTAATTTGGCACTTTAGTTGTTGGCAGCAATTCAAAGGAGAGAAAGATGGGTGCTTATCTCGAGGGATTGTTTGGGACTCATTACGGGCTGGGAATGAACATAATTCCCAGCATTGAAATAAAACAAGAGTTTTGTGGACTATGCATGTGCTTAATTACGGTCTCAGGAAGCCTTGGTCAGAACACTCACTGAACTGTTCTAATCATTTGTGAACCTGTCCAAATTTGCATATTCTCTGCTTTTTTTTCTTTACTTCTCCAGCATTCTCATGTTTATTCTAAAAAAAGGAAAACTATCTGCCACATTCACTTCTTTGCTATCAAATTCACTAAAATGGACATTACATTTGTCTTAATATTTACAAAATCACTTAACCCATTTTTAACTTCCATAACAAGCGTTTCTAAATCTTTTTGCTTTCAGCAAAGTGTTGCCATGTTTATATTTCAGACTGTTATTGTTTCAGCCTATATTTTTGATCCATGTCATCCTTTCAAATGTAGCCATTTTTACAATACCCACTAGTCTTAATAGTTAACAGCACCCTTAATAATGCTTAACAGATAACAGATAATCAGAGTTGTAAGGGACTTTATAGGTCATCTAGTCCAACCCCTCACCCAATGGGAGATCCTATACCATTTCTGACAAATGGCAATCCAATCTCTTGTTGAAGGTCTCAAGTGATGGCGCTCCCATAACTTCCGAGGGCAAGCTGTTCCATTGGTTGATTGTTCTCACTGTCAAGAAAGTTTCTCCTTATTTCCAGGTTAAATTTCTCCTTGTTCAGTTTCCATCCATTATTCTTATCTGGCCTACATGTGCTTTAGAAAATAGCTTGACCCCTTCCTCTCTATGGCAGCCCCTCAAATATTGGAAGACTGCTATCATGTCTCCTCTGGTCCTTCTCTTCACTAGACTAGCCAAGCCCAATTCTTGTAACCGTTCTTCATATAGTTTTAGTCTCCAGTCCCCTAATCATCCTGGTTGCTCTTCTCTGTACTTTTTCTAGAGTCTCAACATCTTTTTTATAATGTGGTGACCAAAACTGGATGCAGTACTCTAGGTGTGGTCTTACTAAGGCTTTATAGAGTGGTATTAGTACCTCACTTGACCTTGATTGTATCCCTCTGTTAATGCAACAGATTGCATTAGCTTTTTTGGCTGCTGCTGCACACTGCTGGCTCATATTTAGCTGATTGTCCACTAAGACTCCAAGATCCATCTCACAGTTACTGCTATTGAGTCTGGTTTCATCCAGTCTGTATGTGTACTTTTGGTTTTTCTTGCCTAAGTGTAGACTTTACTTTTCTCTATGTTGAATTTCATTTTGTTAGATACGGCCCAGTGTTCTAGTCTGTCAAGATCCATCTGGATCTTGAGCCTATCTTCTTGGGTGTTAGCTATTCCTGCCAGCTTAGTATCATCTGCAAATTTGATAAGTTTCCCTTCTATTCCCTCATCTAAGTCGTTAATGAAGATATTGAAGAGTATTGGGCCTAAGACGGAACCTTGTGGAACCCCACTGCTTATTTCCCTCCATGTAGACTTAGACCCATTAAGGACTACTCGTTGAGTACGGTTTGTCAGCCAGTTGCGAGTCCATCTAGTGGTGATGCTATCTATTCCACTTTTTTCTAGCTTACTAAGAAGTAGGTTGTAATCTACTTTATCGAATGCCTTGCTGAAATCTAAATATATTATGTCCACGTTATTTTGCTGGTCTACTAATTTAGTCACTACGTTGTAGAATAAAATAAGATTGGTTTGGCATGATCTGTTCTTAACAAACCCGTACTGACTCCTAGTTATTACTTTACTTGTTTGCTATTATAAAAAAAAAATTAAATAAAACTTTGGATATCATTGGACACATAATTCATAATAAAAACAATACCATATTAGTTCAAAAGTTCACTTCCATTAAATTTACTAAATAAGCAAAGAAATAGGGAATATTTTTGTATACACTCCTACTACAATTTCTCCAACTCATTTTTACTATCTCAATTTAAGTTTAAGCTTACTAAAAATTATATTCTTCTCTTTGCATTGCTTTTCATGCTTTAAAATCTACACTTGTTAAATTCACTGCATACAATTATGTTTATTTTAAAATGTTTGCTCAGTATGTTATATTTCCAACTTACCAGGCTATGCAGTATTTGTATATACTCTCTGCATATGATATTGATTTGTTATCTGTATTTAGGTATTAAAGGTAGAAAACATATTGGCATCTATATCAGACAGGCACAGCTGAAGAATTCTATATCCGAGAGTATCTGTTTCTTTTCCTTTCAGAAACTCAGGGTAATTTATAAGAAAACACCTGAAAATGTCAAATTTAGTCATGATTTGGTATGGTGTCATATCATGCATTACAAGAATATTCTCTAAAAAAAACTTGGTTTTCCTTTGCCCATTTCATTAGGTGAATATAAAAGATGACCATTAATTCTTCTTCTCTTCTACTGCTGTCCCAGTATTTAAATTCTGAACTAGAGTATTTTTTTTTTCTTTTCTGTACATGGACAAACATATTTCGTTTCTAAAGTTTCAGACCTTGAACCTTTAGTAGTACATCCATTCAAGTAAGCTATACATTAGATACACTGGTACAATGAGGTACTACTTTTAAATAAATTATGTGTCCTTGAATTGTTATATAAGATTGTCTATCAGGACAAAGATGCATTTCACAGTGAAACCTTTATCCACAACTTGCCACACATGATTATCAAACTAAAACCATAGTACACCAGCCCTCAAGCACGCCTCGATTTTCTCTTTCAGAAAGAACAGTAAGTCATGTATGTGCTACTGTTAACCTCTACTATAGCAGTTACTTTTGTTAAGGAGGGAAGAACTGAAATATATCTTCCTCTATTACAATGCAAAATGAAAATTACCATTATTAAATTTAACAACAAATTATCCAGTTTATTATGGCCAGAGGTATTATATTTTTAAATCTGAATTTTTTTAAAAAAATCAGATTCTGTCTGCAGTTTTTAGGTCTACAGAATACTTTATATATTAATATTCAAACTATATATATCAAAATAGTAAAGCTGATGAACACGGAAAATGTTTTCGGTTTTCAGTTTAGGGATGTATTTGTCCAAATTCTTAACACTAATCACAGCTAACGAAGAAAAATAGGTTTCTACAAGAAGGATAGCCTAGATTGTTCTGGATTATGCTAGTTTTAGATACTAGAAGTAGAGGCATTCAATGACTAAAATTATACAAAGTCTTATATAGACAAGAGTTTTGCCAAATAGTAGAAAGTTGAAAAAAGAAATTTGCAACCATTTAAGATGCTTTCTTTTTCTTTTTAAGAGATAAATTAGCAATAGCTTTATTACTAATCAATTATGATGCATAAGTCAAGGCAGATTGACAAACCTATAGCTGCAAAACATTGGACTAAATGATCTCTATTATGCCTTCTCATTTTATCACTCTGTCTCTTAAGAATTTGATTTGTAACTAATAATTTCTAATATTTTAGATGTTTTGAAATTAAAACAAAAGCAATTTTCAAAATTTCTTCTCTGCTTCTTTCCTCAAATATTTACCAATCAAGAACAACAAAGTAGATGTCAATCAAAGCAGTTTTCACTCCATTCGTGGGGTAAAAAGTTGTACTTTTAACTAGGTAATATACAGGTAGTCCTTGACTTACAACAGTTCCTTTAGTGACTGAAGTTACAACAGCACTGAAAAAAGTGACTTATGACCATTTTTCCCACTTATGAGATACTTTGTAGCACCCCCATGCTCACATGATTTACATTTGGAGCATGACCACTGACTCACATTTATGTTGGTTGCAGTGTCCTGTGATCACATGATCACCTTCTGTGACCTTCTGACAAGCAAACTCAAATGCAATTTCTAGAGATGGGCAGAAAATAGAAAATGTGTTCTGTTCCATGCACAAACAAGCAGAGGTTCACCAGACCTGTTCTAGGCAAGTCATTATTCAGCTGAACTGCATCTAGGAAACTTTGAGTACAGCAAATCTGATGTGCCTCATATATCTCTCCTTCTCTGTTTGATCTCTGGGTTAATCCACCCATTAATTTTTCCAGAATGTTCCTTCCCCTTTTTATGCAGTTGCAAATTGTGTCAACCCCAATTTTCCATGCCCACTTGCCTCTTCCTTTCTTCTGCTACTGAGCTTGATTCTAAATGAGGTACAAACCAACTGATCCACCTGCCCTTTACTTACATGGACCTTCCTTATATTTGCTGGGTTCTTTTTATTGCTCTTATGCCCATAATACGAATACTCAAGTCTCTGCTCCAAGTGAACATGGTACAGACAGAACCCAAATCTTACACATCCTGCACACCCCTAGTAGCTCTGCAAGGTTGGAGATATTTCTTAGTTCAAGAATTATAAATGGCTATATTCCAAGAGAGCAGTACATTAGGGAAAATGGAAGCTATCTTGAAATGGTGTCTTCAGTTGACATTTGATTAGCTAGGGCAACAAGAACGAAGAACCATTTGTAGAGTGAACCGGAAGAGGATTTAAATGAGACAGAGACAAAAGTATAAAATAGGACACTGACTGGGGTAAGTTAAGAAAAGGATAGTAGAGAAAAAAAGTGGAACCCCAAAATGGAAACAATTTTGCTGGTCTTATTTTTCCAGACTTCAAGAGAAAAACTTGCAATTTTATCTTCTTTTTTGTCCAGAGAAATCAGGATATATAAACGTGTATTCATATTTACATGGTTATATAGGAGGATGTTTTTGTGTGCACTTGCTCATTTGTGCCCTGGCAAACATACTCCAAAGGCCCAGGAGATGACTGATGTACAGTATACTTATGTCCCCAAAGTTGCTTACTTAATTACAAATTAAAATATTGGTATTTATGGATAGCAAGAAGTTTTATATCTTGATCTTCTGTTTATGACAGGCAACCATGCAAGCTCTAACAAAAATGTGATCTAAAATAGAAAGCCTTGAAAGGAATAATCTTTTGTGCAGTTTTACTGAGGTTTCTGAGGATAATTTTCATGTTAACTGTGTTTATAGCTAGGCTCATAGTCTTTACACCAGGTTTCATGGCCAAATAAGAACCGATAAAGCATGACAGGCTTACAGTTCATTATTTGAAAGAGGTACAGTGCATATTAAGTGTTGCAAAATAGAGGAGGACAAAGAACATTGAAGAAAGGGAACACTGGACCCATATAGCCATGCCTGAAGTGTGCCATCATGCTGTTCCATTGTTTAGCATCAAGAACACCAGCACTGAAAGCGGTAAGGCAAGACAACTTGAAAAGGCATTTAATGCAAACTCTGCCACACTGCACGACATAATTAGAATTGCCATGGAGCAAAAGCAGCTGTTGAGATTTTCTTCAACCTACCCATCCACCTTCCCCATAATGTTTGACAAGTGGCATATGTCAATTACAATGCTGATGACTAAAATGTTTGAAAAATGTGACTCAGAATTAGCTTTAATCATTGTTAGGATATCTAATACATTAAATACATAGGAATTATTACTGCAAAAGCAATACAGGTTTATAAAGTTAAGTAGGAAGGTATCTCACTTAGCATAGCGAACTTTTTAATAGAAGCATAGAGCGTAATCTTTAAGCAAAGATTTACATTATTGGATATTTACCAAAGACTATAGTTAAACCTTGTTAAGAAGGGGATGTTATTTACTCACAAATATGTTAAATTGGTGAGACCATCCTCTGGTAATTTATGTTGTCTGGATAATGTTGCCATCATGCATCATTTTATGACCTTTCACTGCTTGTGAAGTTCACCATAAACAAGCTTTCATTGTATTGAGGATGTTTGGATCAATTAAAATGAGGAAACAGCCTAGATAGTAAGGTTTTGAAAGAAAGAGTGGCTTGGTGTACTAAGATGTACTGGTAGTATAAAATTAGGAAAACTTGGATAATTTTATCTACATTCTAGACCAGAATAATAACTTCTGGGTAAGATCATGTGAAACAATACATACATGTTGGTGTGTCATTAATCATTCTGCTAACTTATTCAGAGTTAAAATAAGTCTCAGATCAACAACAATGCTGTTATATACTGCTTGTATTCAATGCTGCAGAAAACCTAAAACTTTCATTACCTGCTTCCAGAAAGACAATAGTTGATAACCTACTTATTGATGATCTCTAGATTAAGATTATGATTTTGGACATTGTAGCTGTTCAACATTGGTAAGTATTTTGGGCTAATGTTGCTTCCTTATCTTTTCTAATTTTCTAGCATCTATTTTGCAATTATTCCCATTAGCAATTTATGTACCTGCTCTTTTGGTTCTTAGTTTTGAGTGTTGGTATTACTAGTAGACTACAATGTTCCTCTACCCAAATATTACTCCTATAATTTTGCTCCCCACCCCCAATTCTAATCATATGATTTATAGTTCACCCACTGAACAAAATAGTACGGTTGTTGGATTTCTTTTGATCTGCAAATTACATTAATTATTTTGTGGAGAATAAACTAAGGTTTCACAATATATTCCCTATAGGAAAAAAAATCATTTTCAGAAATATGGATTTAACAGTAAGAATGCTTTCAATTTTTTTGATAACTAGAAACAAAGAGGTTAAGAGATACTTACAGACTTGTTCTTTAGAGAGCTTACTATAAACACAAGTGTTTTCTGAGAAGAAGTAATTACTATTAAGCCAATTTAGACATGTAAATACATAAGATCTTTTGCAAATGTATAAACAAGAGGCCCACTATTTCCACTTCCCCAGACTTTGGCAGTCCTAAAAAGCAGAGGGCAAACCCAATCACATACAATACACCCTTTACTTTTAATCATTTGGTAAACTACAGTAATAGAAATATTTACATTCTGCATAAAAATGTTTTAAAGGCAGCTCATATGAATAAAAGCACAGAAAAAGTTGGCCCCTCCATAATTTGAAAGCAGTAATATTGGAAATTAAGAACACTAAATATTAATATTCATCCTTGAGAATGAAACAAATGCCTTCTAAAACAGAATTTTGACCATTCAAAGAACATTAAAGAATGTTTATGTGAAATCTATAGCATTAACATAAAGGTAAGCATAATGAATATTATAGTTCAATATATCAATGTTTTTAGCTGTTAGTGAGACAGCATGAACAATTTGCAACTAAGCAAAGAACATAGTTTTATATTTAGCATACAGTTAAATTCTAGTAAGCAGCAGTCTTACTCAAAATTCTAGGCCAGCTTTCCCCAATTTATTGCCTAGGAATTAACAGGATTGAATTCTATCTATCTGGTTTGTACCACGTTGGAGAAGCTGATTTATGTATTTGGCAACAATCCACCAATTAAATATATTTGGCTTCTGGCTTCAAGAAAGTGATAGACAAGATTGAATCCACGTATCACATTCATTCATAATGTGGTTAGCTTACTTTTGGCTTAATACAGTAAGTGAACTCTTCTATTACAACATGATTAAAACTAACCATGGCTTACTGTGATGCATGGACCCAGGGGGAAATTATTATCTATTAATTTCCAGTTTCTATTCAATGTCTTGCACTCAATGTTTGTCTTATCATCTTGATGTAATTAAATTGCAAAATAAAAGAAAATATCATAGGATTTGGATTACATTCCCTGAAAGGATACAGATTTTACGCAGTGGAAAAGTAACTGTTATAGCAACCAATTAATATACAGTTCTATTCTGTAAAGACACAAATGACACTCTGGAAACATAAGATTTAAATCATGTGTTATTCATAAAGAGAAATGAACAGGATGTCCAAAAACTCAGATAAGAGTAGTCTCTAAATTATTCAGTCATGAAATCTTTCACATCAGATCTCTTGATGAAAGCAATCCTGACAGAAAGGCCATGCTCTGAAACATATTTCCTTTGACTTCCTAATAACAGAAATCAATTGCTCTTCCAAAGGTTCAAGCCATACCTGCTGTTTACCCATTACAATCTATTAGATTGTAGTGTTTCTTAAAAACTGCAATTCAGCATTTAGCCAAGTTGTGTGAACAGCCTCTTTCTTCCCTTGAGACCACCCTCAGAAATATAGTATCAACTTTCTTCCCAAGCGCAGTGCTGAAAATGTTGCTCTGAAACTGTTAGCAGAAAGCAGAAAGCTTCCTGTTTGCAGAACCTGTAAAACACACCAAGTCTATTCCTACCCAAATAACCTATTTCAGAACCAAGATAAGATGCAGAACTGGATAAATTTTAGAGATCATTTATAGGCCTCCCAGGCAAAATTGTAAAACTAAAAAACAGCTACCTTATTTAAGGATGCAAATAAATGATTTGACATTTAGAACCTCACTCCACCCACGCACACCACACGCACGCACACACACACACACACTATATACATACATACATACACACACACACATACACTCTCTCTCTCTGTATATATATATACACATACATACATACATACATACATACATACATACATGAGGAAATTCGACCACTCAGGGAAGGAATTATATAAAATGACCTTAAAACAGTCTGCAAAGGCTGATGCTCTAGAAATATACTTCTGAGATTTAACTTCCATTGAACTTCACGGGCACCAGAGAGAGATGTTTCCGGTACTGCATTGTAATTGCTGACAGAAATGGGATGAAGGCGCTTGCGGTTAATGCAAATCAGCTCAGAAGACAGAGGTCTTGGGGTGGCGGGGTAGCACCATGGCAAGCCCCCCCACCCACCTCCGAAGTTTCAGGGGTCTTCCCATTGTCTTAGCACTAACAATGGCCGGCTTGCATCTCTTGACAGCCCTATTCCCCATTTCAAAGGGAGGGGGAGAAGGGCAATCGTCCAGCGCAGCCAGGCCCTGCTTTAAACCCCAGAAGGCTTTTTGACTCGTTCACAGCGAAAACCACCGTTCCTGGGAAAGTCGGGGACGGCCAGAGACTCCGGTGCCCGGGGAGAGCCGGCCACGAAAGGCAGGGCCGCCGCCGTCCCAGACTTCCTCGGAAACAAAAGCCGGGCCAGGAAGTCTCGTCCCGCCGGCTTCGAGGGGGGGGGGGGTGAAGGAGGGGAGGGTCGCCGAAAGGAGAAGCGGCGTTTCCGTCCAGCAACCAGCCCGGCTTCCCGGGCGGACACAAAGGACATCACCTACCGCAACAGGAGGCGACGAGGAGCAGGAGCTGCGCTGACCTCCAAGCAAGGGACCCTTCCGCGCCCCAGCAAGAGGCCATAACACCGCCGCGCGGGGGAGGGAGGGGGGAGGAGGGAGGAGGAGACCAGCCGGAGTTGCGTCGCGAGCCCCGCAGCGGGAGGGCCTCGCCGTCGCCTGGCCGGGTAGAGCCCCCCCCTCCCGCCGCCGCCGCTGCTCCGCGTGCGCGCCCCGCCTTCCTCCTCCTCCTCCCCCTCAGCCTCCGGGAGCCATGAGCCACTCGCCGTTGCCTCTATTGCTGCTCCCCCCGCCGCCGGCTTCCTCGGCTGTCTCCGGAGCGCTCTGCTCCGAAGGGGAACGGGAGGGGCTCTGCCGGCGCAGCTGCGCATGACAAAAGCCGAAGCAGCTGCCTCTCGAAAAAGGGCTGGCCGGGGCGGGGAAACCCTAGCTTTTTCCCCCCGGAGAGGAGGAGCAGCGGCGGAAGTCTTCGGCCGGCGAGAGCGGGGGTGCGTGTATGGATGTCTGGATTCTCAGTTCAGCCGCCTCGCCGGGGTGGTGGTGCCCGTCGTGCCAGCCTAAGACGTGCCGTTCCACCCGGGGATGCGTCGTGCCATGCTGTTCCCGCGCTTTGTGCCCTCGGGCGCTGCTCCTGGGAAGGGAGTCCCGGTCTTTCTGTGTGGGACAGCCTTTCCCCTCCCGGTGCCTTCCAGATGGCTTGCACTTCAGCGTCCGTCATCCTTCCTTCCCCCGGCCCATCTGTTGTCCCCAGGTCGTAGGAAATACTTTTGAGAAGTAGCTTCTCAAGAATCGCTCACTGAGGGAGATGGGCAGTCTCCAAATTCGCTTATATAAACTACAGGTAGTCCTCGACGCAGGACCCCCAATGGAGGTCAACACTTCTGTTGCTGAGTGAGACATTTGTTAGGTGGATTTTGCCCCATTTGATGAGCTTTCTTGCCTTCCCTTGTGTTAAGGGAATCACTGCAGCAGTGTAAGTTGCTGACCTGGTTGTTAAGTGAATGTGGCTTCTCTATTGTCTTTGCTTGTGAGAAGGTTGCAAAAGTCCCTAAGATGCTTTTTTTCAAGAAGCAACTGGGCTTTCTAGTTTTTCTTTGAAGATGTTTCGCTTCTCATCCAAGCTGGATGAGAAGCGAAATGTCTTCAAAAAAACCCCAGAAAATCCAGTTGCCTCTTGAAAAAGCACCTTAGGGACAATCATGACCTGGATGACTGAGAATCTCCATAAAGGTTGCAAAAGGTGATCACTGCAATCTGTCATAAATACGAGTCAGTTGCCAAGTGGCTGAATTTTAATCATGTGACCATGGGGATTCTGCAGTGGTCACAAGTGTGAAAACGGTCATAAGTCACACTTTTCAATGTAACTTTGAACGGTCACTAAAACAATCTTGTAAGTTGAAGACTATAAATAACTTGAGTTTCTTTACAATAATATAAAAATGCACTGGGTGTTTAGAAAGCTTTTAGGGCCTTGAACAGCTTTGAGGAAACCTTGAGGTTGTAGCTTTCACAACACTTATTATTATATCTTGTCTGCATTAACAATACAGTACTTTGCTGAAGAATATTTCTTTCTACCACAATAGAATTCAATTGGTGTTATATACCACTGAGTGCAAGATCTTTGCCCTAGATTTTTCAGGCAAAGATTTATGTTGATAAAAACGAATTTTTAGTTAATTATATGAAACACAGCTAGTTCTCAAAATAGAATCAAATTATAAAGTCATGCTTAATCTCTCTGCAATATTTTAAAGTTAAACAGGAATACATTGATATGTGTTAGGTAATTTATTGGTTGATTAGTCTTACAGCCATATTTTTAAAAAAGGTAAAACACAAGATCTATTTCCAGGATAAAATAGGTAAAAGAAAATGCAGGAATGAAATACATATGTGCTAAACACAAAGAATCAACATTCAGATAAATACATTGCCTTTACATGATAGTCTGATCATTTCACTAGAATGGATTCTCATCTTATCTATAAACTTAGCAGCTCTCCAAGAATATGTATGTTAGAGCCAGAAGTGGTATTCACCAGGTTCTGACCAGTTCTGGAAAACCGGTAACAGAAATTTTGAGTAATTCAGAGAATCTTTGGGACAACCATGACCAGGATGATTGAGAATTTTCATAAACATTCTTAAATATGTATTGTTGGAAATCTGCATAACGACTGTATGAACTTAGGAAAAGGCATGGCTCCTTCAAGGAACCTCAAAATATATAGTGAGGATTCCCATGTTGGAATCTTTGCCTTATTCATATCCAAATATTGGCTTAACCGATTTGTACTGAATTGTTTTGGTCTGTTGCTGCCTGGGAAGGCAATCAGTAAAGACAATGGCTAATGGTAGGTTTTTCTTTGTGGTTTTTAGAACCAAGAACAAGATGAGGGAAAGATCAGTCTACCACCCTGGATTTTATCCAAAGTCTAGGAAGTGAGTTATCTGTTTCTGTACAAAAGACAGCCAACAGGAGATCGTAACTCCTATGAATTTCTATTTATAAAAAAAATAATGTAAGAAAAAGTTCCTATGAAGAACATTTATTTTTAGTAAAAAAAATTCTTTTAAAAATAAGTGATAGGCTTTTATTTACATGTACGTGACTAATTTAGTCTGACAGAAAGCACACAAATAACCAAAATGAAAAGGGATTTAATAATGATGAATAGTTAGAGAAGCAATCGAGCCGAACAAAGTACAATCCTCAATAGAAACGCTAAGAACAGCAAAGGAAGGTGCTTGCTGAACCAGCACAGTTCAGAATAGTTTTCACTTCTGATATCGATTAAACACCTGCCACGATGCAATAAATGAACTTATTTAGAATAAAGGTAAAGACAGGAAAATATATTCCTAAAAATTCTTGGCAAGTTGAAGAAATATGTTAGCTGTTGCAGGTAGTCCTTAACTTTTAGACCACAATTGAGCCCAACATTTATGTGGCTATAAATAAGAAATATTGTTCAGTGAGTTTTGCTCCATTTTATGATTTCTTGCCGCATTTGTTAAGTGAATCACTGCAGTTGTTAAATTAGTAACATGGTTGTTACTCAATGGTTTCCCCATTGACTTTGCTTGTCAGAAGGTTGTAGAAGCTGATTACATGACCTTGGGATGCTGCAACCATGTAGTTCTCAAACATCCAAATGTAAATCACGTCACCCTGGGAATGCTGCAATGGTCGTATATGTGAAAAAATGGTCATAAATCACTTTTTTCAGTGCCTTTGTAACTTTGAACAGTCATTAAGTGAACAGTTTTAAGTCGAGGACTACCTGTTCTAAAGATAGGATAAGAGTTGGTATCACATCCAGGCCGCAGTTAAAATTGTATTTGAACTTAGATTGCACGAAAGGTCTAAGTATCATTTGTAGATCTTGTGTCTGTATATTCTAAATGTGAGTCTCATTTTATGAAGTTTATCTTAAGATAAGCCTTGTTTTTTTCTTGTTTTGTGTTTTTCCAGGTCAGGTGGACTAAAAAAATTCAGCTATCAGTCGCTGTAATCTCTGGAATCTCAATTGTGGGGCATAAACATCTTTGTCTCTAAACACCACTCCCAAACTACATTTTTCAAGTTTTCACATGCACATATCACTTGATTAAGTCCATATCTTCAGGTCCTGGTTAATGATGCAAACACCTTTAATGACTCACAGCTGCTATACAAAACTGAAGCAAATAAAGTCTGCTCATTAAATGAACGTGGTATGGAGATTTGCAATGTGACCACAACAAATTATTTTTATGGAAACATAAGTGAAATGAGAGATCTCGGTTTAACTGGTTTCAGCTGAGTTTCTTAGGGCTTATATTGGTAAACCTGGTTCTGTTCTAATTGTTGCTTGATAGAATTAGCATTTTCATGTTGTACTGATAGCAGCTCTTCAGTGGGTGATTCAGCTCCTTGGTAAAAGTTTTCATATTTTTGGAAACTGGTATCCAAAATACTAGTAGAGTTAATTTTGATGCAAAATAGATTACTTTTAGCTTCAAAGTTTAGATGATAAACCAACCATCTTCTATTCTTAAAGTGATATTAAAACACAGAGGAATTACTAAAATGTATCTCAAAATTCTCTTCTCTTCTCTTCTCTTCTCTTCTCTTCTCTTCTCTTCTCTTCTCTTCTCTTCTCTTCTCTTCTCTTCTCTTCTCTTCTCTTCTCTTCTCTTCTCTTCTCTTCTCTTCTCTCTCGTCCCCTCCTCTCCCATTCCATTCCAGTGGTGGGATTCAAAATTTTTTACTACTGGTTCTGTGGGCATGGCTTGGTGGGCATGGCATAACTTGGTGGGAGAGGCAGGGAAAGGATACTATAAAATCCCCATTCCCTCCCCACTCCTGGAGGAAAGCTATTGCAAAATCCCATTCCCTCCCCACCCCACTAATCTGCTTTCCAGCTCCATTCTCCTGTGCAGGGCAACAACAACAACAAAAAAGACCCAGCCAATCAGCTGGAACTTGGGAGGCAGAGAATAGATGGGGGCGGGGCCAGTCAGAGGTGTTATTTGCCAGTTCTCCAAACTAATCAAAATATCCTCTACTGATTCTCCAAAACTGGTCAGAACCTGCTGAA
Source organism: Bungarus multicinctus (assembly GCA_023653725.1). NCBI lineage: Eukaryota > Metazoa > Chordata > Lepidosauria > Squamata > Elapidae > Bungarus > Bungarus multicinctus. Next base: position 73,794,504 of record CM042846.1, read on the forward strand.
TACCACCTCTGATTCCATCATAATTCTGATTAAAATGTTACAAATTAAGGACTAGAACTCATTATTCATTCTGTGTGTGACAGTGTAGATGTAGAAATGAAAAAACAGATGGATTGGGGATTCTGTCACAGAAGCTTTCTTAATGGGGGGTTCCCTAGTACTGTAAAGATCCATGAGGAATGCTAGGGATTCTGCACAAAGTCAACAAATAAACACAACCAAATTATTGTTTTTGGATCTTTGTGCACAACACATTGCTAACACAATAGTGAAAACTTTTATGCACCACAACTGCCTGCCACTTGGCTGTTGTTATAAATATTGTAAAACACAGATTGGATAAGTTAGAAGATACTTGCATCATGATGTTTTTGTGGGGGGGAGGGCAATTTTTATGCAGGTGGTCCCCGGGACCTGAAAATCATTTCAAGGATTCCTCATGTTGATAAAGACTGCATTAGAGTCATCTAACCCTTGGATATGCAAATCATCTATCAGTGGATCCCATTCTATTTTCTAGGATCGTCTGGGTATTACTGAAATCAAGGAAAATTCTTCTATATGATGGTAAAGAAGTAAAAGAGAAATGAAACCTTGTGACGGGCAGAGTATAAGCAAATAACATTTTGTGTTTTGGTTTCCTTTCTACACTTGGACTCTGTCCCTGTGCAATCCAAACAATGAATTTTTTTTGAAATTCATGGCCATTTGGTGTTAAATGAACAGTATTATAGATGCTTTTGATGAGATATAATCATTTCATGTCCCATTTTCTTGGAAAGCTATTTCTGAATTTTCATTATACATATACACAATTCAAAGAACAGGGAGGAATATATTGCCAAGAGGCTCTGAAGCATGTACTCACTCGGTATATATGCTTTCTTGCTTTGAGTTCTTTAATAGTTATTTTTAAACATCACTTTTGTTAGTCTGATGAGAGCATGGGAGGACAGGAATTGAAGCATGCAATTTTCATTAGTGATGTGCAAAATATGAAATGCGGCATCTGTATTATTTAAGCAATAATAAAAGTGATGACATTTATAGACTTTGTATAATAGAAATTAGGAGAAATTCATCTAATTTAAATTTAACAGGAGTCTCCTTAATTTTGTATTTTCAAACCAATTCATAAGCAAGGTACACAGTTCTTTAGATTTTTCAATGCAGTTCACTCACAATTAAAAAGAGTTATGTTAGGGAGAAATGTATATAAAAGTATTCAGATTCATGCAGTTTCCCAGCAGCAGGCCTTCTGAAGAAGCAAACAAAATGAACAGGACTTATGGTGGCAGAATTCAATAGGAAGAAGAGTCAAAAAGCCCAAATGAACGACTGAGCTCAGTTGTGTGGGAAGAAAAGGTTATATTTTGAAGAGCTCTGTTTGCAGTGGGTGGATGTCCTGAGAATTGGCAATTACGACTGTCTTCCGTAGAACAAAAAGACGCATTGTTGAAGAGGGGAAAGAATAGGGAAGATGGAGCTCTACTGTGCAGGAAGACAATAAAGTTAGTGACTCCCTACTATGAGGAACTTCAACAAATTGTACCAGCCAGAATCACTGACTTGTGAAATGTATTTACTAGTGTTAGAAGAATTATCCTTCTGGGTTCAGTTCCAAGTGGGGAAAAAGACACTGGAAACATGGAGGCTGTTTGGAAAGATGATTTAATGGTGCACAGGACCACATGGCTTGGAGCTCCAAAGTGAAAAGGACGATCACATGCTTTAAGATGTTGGGTGAAGGAAAAGAAAAGGGAAGAGATGCTGAGAGTCCCTTGGTTTTATTCCCTGTGTTGGTCCTCAGTGCTTCCTGTTCCTGTGTAAGAAATGTACCCTATTGGCTGTCAGACTCCCAGGGGCAGGGGTCTTGGCTAACTTTGTAGACTTTGTCTGGCCCACATGGCTTCACCTGAGTGCTGGCTGGTGCAATCTTCCCAGGCCAGGTGGTGAGTTGGGTAGAGGGCTTTGTTATGTACACTACTCTGGTCCAGGCCAGAGTAATGGTCTATTAACAAAGATGGGGGTGAACTTCTGCTTCTGAGGTGAGTTTCTGCTTTTCTTTTTGGGGGGAAATATTCTGCCTTTTTAGATATCCTAAAATATTTCATTTTCCTAGGGGAGGGGGTGGGTTTTAACTTCCAACACTAGGTATGGATCAGGGAAGTGGCAAAAGGACACCCAAGATTTATTAAGTCTACTGATAATTGTTCTTTCCAAGTGGAGACAACTAATACTGGAGAAGCAAACACAGGTAGTCCTTGACTTACAACCATTTGAGTAGTGACCATTCAAAGTGACAGCAGCACTGAAAAAAGTGACTTACAGTCCTCGCACTTATGACTATGGTAGCATTCCCACAGTCAAGTGATCCACATTCGGGCACATGGCAACCCACGTATATTTACAAGACTTGCAGCATCCTGGGGTCATGTGATCCCAAAGGGATCCCAACAAGCAAAATCAAAGGGGGAAGCCAGATTTTTTGCTCAACAACATGTGATTCACTTAAAAACTAGAGTGGTTTGCTTAACGATGTGGCACAAAAGGTCATAAAATTGGGTGCAACTCCCTTAAGAACTGCCTTGAAATTCTGGTTTCAATTGTGGTCATAAGGCGAAGATTATTTGTACAGTTATATCACTATGGGTAGTGAAGATGTAGGAAGTTGAAGATACTGGGGGTTCAGTTGGTATTATCCTACATTACCAGCAGAGCAGTGGTGGAATTCAATTTATTTTACTACCGTTTCTGTGGGTGTGGCTTGGTGGGGATGGCATGGCTTGGTGGGCATGGCTTGGTGGGCATAGCAGGGGACGGATACTGTAAAATCTCCATCCTCTCCCCACTCCTGGGGGAAGGTTACTGCAAAATCCCATTCCCTCCCCACCCCACTAACCTGCTTTCCAGCTCTGTTCTCCTGAGCAGAGCAACAAAAGAAGACCCAACCGATCAGCTGGGACTCGGGATGCAGAGAATAGATGGTGGTGGGGCCAGTCAGAGGTGGCACTTTCCGGTTCTCTGAACTACTCTTAATTTACACTACCGGTTCTCCAGAACTGTTGAGAACCTGCTGAATACCACCTCTGCTGCAGAGGATTAGAAAAAGTCAAAAACACTGCAAGTAAATAGCTGGCCATGCAAGTTGTATTATTTAGCAAATATTTCTTTCTGGATCTGTGGTCTGGCAGAATTGGATAATGGATTGCTGGGGTGAATGAACCGAACTTCACAAGGTCTGGCAAAAAATCTGTTTGCTTTGATTATGAGGTTTTTAAACTGAATCCTATGGAGGTTGGACGTGAAAACTCTGATTTGTGTGCTTTAGAAAGAAATGGGAGTATTGCCATAGGAGGGCTCATTAAGCCATCACTTTAGTAGGTTTCTAAAATCTACAGTTTGTGATTTATATACTAATCTTCGGAGTATGGGAACTCAGAAACAGGAGAATAAAGAAGAAGTAGGTAAGTATAATGAATATAAAATCAGAAGAAGAAACAGCTGTCCATGATTGATACCAATTGATAGAAGTAACAAACACCGGAAAATTTACCATATGATGGCAGAATTCTTGATTTTAAGAGATACAAAACTAAATGTAATTGAACATAACCTTAGTTACAAAAAAAACAACCCTCCAGCAGATTATATGAACTCAGTGTCATGATAAGCAGAACCTAAATGATGGTGTGAACTTTTTATCCTAGTGTCTGGAATCTATAAGTTTCAGCTGAGCCCTGGCAGTCAGAGTAGCTTTAGATTTGGTGACCTACTGGTTCCATATCTATGTCATTTTTGGTGTTAGATGGAGTTGCATTGCCTTTTAAACTTTAAAGCCCTTCATAGCATGGGACTGGGCTAACTGAAGAACCATCTCTCCCCAGTTACTTCAGCGCATGCCTTCTCTACTCTGGTGCCCATTTTCCTCTGAAATTAAATTAGCTCATCGTTTTTGATATTCCAGACAGTCCTCAAGACCTGGTTATGACATTAGGCCTGGGCCTTCCAGGGAACCCAAGATATGTTTAGTTCAGGGGTATCAAACTCAAGGCCCTCAGGCTGGATTTGGCTATGGGGTGCTTAAATCCGGCCTATGGGGCTGGGATGGCTAAAACGATCCATGTGTTGTGGTTAGCCGGCAGCAGGTGCAGATGGCTGAGGAGAGCGATGTCTCTGATGAGGGGCCAGGACCATCAGGGAGTGGACTGCTGCCTTCAGAGATTGTGGGGGCTGGCAGCAGTGATGAGGAGGTTCCCGAGGAGCCTGTGCCAATGCATGTGCACGAAGGATTACTTGGAAGAAAGAACAATTACAGCAACACAGGCGACTTGGGAGTAAGGCTGGAAGGTAATGGCCCCTCCCTCAAGAGGATAAAAGCCAGGTTTGAAAAAACATTCTTTGCAGAAAGCAAAGAAACTCTGAAGCTCAACTTGTGAACATCTTAGTTTGCGTTTGGAGAATCTTGTAAATTAGTTCTTATCTCTGGGTTTTTGGCAGCATTGATGAACACCTTGGCAAGGCTCTTTCTTGTCAGAGCTAATTAGTGGAAAGCAGCCTTTTATCTGTAAAGGAACAGGATTTGTTATTAAACCTTAAAAGGTGGGGGCTGCTGCCTTTGTCTGTGTTTGCTCTTTGGGAACCCAGTTGGATCAGAACACCATGTGTGGCCCCCATGCGGCATGTTTTTGGCCAGTAGAGTGCTGCAGGAGGCCATTGAGGTGCTGTAGGAGACATCCGTCCCATCTCCATCCATTCTCCGCCACCCCCACCCCCACCGGCCCATGGAGGAGAACTACAATGCTGATCTGGCCCTTGAAGAAATCCAGTTTGACACCCCTGGTTTAGATGGTTCATTGTTGCAAAGGACATTCTTATTCTGTCTTTGCCTGTCTTTGTATACTTGTTTTTTATAATATTTATTAATTAATGTAGATTTTCATGTTTTTATATACACCTTTTTTTCTCCTGAGGCCTTCGCTTTATGGAGCGTGCTTCTTCCCCAAAGTGACACTGGCTTCATCTCTTTTAACTTTCTGGAAGTTCCTCAAGACCTAGTTGTGCCATCAAACCTAGAGACCCTAAGGCAAGGTTCTTCAAACTTGGCAAGTTTAAGACTTGTGGACTTCAACTTCCAGAATTCCTGAGCTAACATGACTGGAGGAGGAATTCTGGGAGTTGAAGTCCACAAGTCTTAAACCTGTCAAGTTAGAAGACCCCGGCCCTAAGGGATGGACAAAATATTGAGATAGCTTCTGTGTAATTAACATCTGCTCTTTGGTCAATTTGATTTTATCTTGCTGTGCCTTTTAAAATTTTAAAGTTTGTATATATCGTTTTCATATTTATAGTATGCTGCCCAGAATAATTCAATGGGGAGATGGGCAGCCATATAAGCACAGAAATAAATAAATAAATGTTGGCTTATATCTCTATTCAGTATTTCAAGAAACAAAATAAATAAAAGAGGAGACATTGGGCATTACTGCCTTGTTCTTTTTTGTGTCTCAGGGGTTTTGTTATATCTCCATTAACAATTATTTTGTCCTTTCTATGAAGTATAAATCAATCTTCCCCATTTTATAAGCTTCTTTCCAAAATCCATATTTTCCAAAACCTTGAACAAGAAAGCGAGTTCAAATTGTCAAAGGTCTTCTCTGCATCTAACAAGATCAATACAGTCTGTTTTTCATTATGTTGTTCCAAACATTCTAAAATGCCCAGCACATTTCTAACATTGTCCTTTAACTGTCTTTTAGATTAAAAACCACACTGATACTCATAAAGAAATTCTTGCAAGATTATTTTCATTTTATCAAGTAGAATTATTTTTATTTTATTTGTTTGTTTGTCAAACATGTGGAAGATAACAAGTATAAGTATGAACATAAACAAGAACGAGGGAAGTAAATACAAATAAATGGGGACAGTAAGACAGGAACAGTAGGCACACTGATGCGCTTATGCATGCGCCCTTTAAGGACCTCTTAAGAATGGGGTGAGGTCCATGGTAAACAGTTTGAGGTTGAAGCTGTGAGGAGTTGAGGCTGTAACAATGGAGTCTGGTAGGGCGTTCCTGGCATTGACCACTCTGTTGCTGAAGTTGTATTTTCTGCAATTGAGTTTGGAGCAGTTTACCTTGAGTTTGTATCGGTTGTTTGCCCATGTATTATTGTGATTGAAGCTGAAGAAGTCGTTGACAGGCAAGATGTTATAGCAGACAATTTTGAGAACTATGCTAATTGTGAACAACTTGCAATTGTGAACAACTATTCAGTAATGATATCATATTGCTCTATAGTTTCTTGTTAAAATCAGATCTTCTCCCTTTATGAGTATTAATGCTACTGGCTTTCTTCCAGTTCTCTGATATCTTTCCTCCCTGTAGGATTAAGTTCATAATTTTTGTAAAGTATACAAAAGTTCACCTTCAAAACATTTCTAATAAGACCCTGATATTCCAGCTGTTCCAGGAACTTGTCTAGTTTTATTTTTTTTATAGCTTCGGAAACTTTTCTTATTGTTATACAAGTCCTTGACTTACAATCACAATTGTTACCAGACTTTTGGTCACTAAGTGATACAGTCATAAAGAGAAACATCCTACGTCAATCCCAGTAGTCCTGGCTGCTGCTGTTAACCAAAAAATTGTGGATCATTAAGCAGAGGGATTCTTATATAAGGAATTTAGGGTTGCCATGAGTGGTGGGGAAGGCCCTGGGAGAATGCATGTATGGCGTGGGAGGTGCTGCTGTGATTTGTGATTCTCCAAATTGCATGCACTATTCCTTTTCCAAATAGAATGATTATTTGGAGAAGATTCTGACCAGTTCTGGAGAACCGGTAGCGGAAATTTTAAGTAGTTCGGAGAACCGGCAAATACCACCTCTGACTGGAGATTTTACAGTATCCTTCCGCTGCCACACCCACCAAGCCACGCCCACAGAACCGGTAGTAAAAAAAAATGAATCCCACCACTTGGAGAAGAGTGGAAGAATTTGGAGAATGAGGTCTTCCAAAGCACTGCAAGACTCTTGCTGTTCTCCAAATTGCGGACCTATTTTTGTGAGACCTAAGGAGGACCAAAAGGTTTCTGAAGGATTGCCATGGTGGTGCAGTGGCTAGAATGCAGTATTGCAGGCTACTTCTGCTGGCTGACTGCAATTTGGCAGTTTGAATCTCAACAGGCTGAAGGTTGACTCGGCCTTCCATTCTTCCGAGGTCAGTAAAATGAGATTGTTGGGGGCTATATGTTGACTCTGTAAACCACTTAGAGAGGGCTGTAAAGCGTTATATAAGTCTAAGTGTCCAAATTTTGATCATGTGACTGCAGGGCTGCTGCAGTGGCCACAACTTCAGGCATGAGTCATAAGTTCTTTTTTCAACATCATTGTAACTTCAAATGGTCACTGAACACATGGTTGTAAATAAAAGATTATTTGTTGGTCCATTTATATTCTGTTCCTCTGTAATTCTCGATAAATATTTCTTTAGATATTTGGGGCATAAATTCCCATTATTAAGGCTTCAGTCCCATATATATTAACTCCCATCCCAACAAATCTACCACATTCAGCAGTCAGTACAAATTCTGACTTTTATTTGGGGATTTATATACAAAATAACTTCATTTCTTTCCTTCCTTTTGTACCTACTGAAATAAACTATTCACTCCAAATTTGTATAATTCAAATATTTCATGACATTTTTTAAAATGTGTCTCTTATAGGTGAATTATAAGTTGCTTTATTTTTTTAAAAGAATGTTTTTTTCTGTTTGGGGGACCATTTGCTCCATTTATGTTAATCAATTGTGATCCACAATGGAGCCCCAAATTCAGAAAAATCAATACCTGTAGTGTCTAGTTCAGTATCATTCCTTTGTTTCCTGTCGCACCTGTTGCAGTTTTGAATAATCTCCTCTGATAACCAATTTAAATATTCCTCAATTCCTCTTTGAATTTTCCTAGAAATTCTCCTGCTTTCTGGATAGTATTCAATCAAAACTTCTGCTGTTTAAAGGCAAAAAAAATCAAACTATCCAACTTGTCCCATCAAAATAGGATCTTTCTGCTTTAGTCTCTCAAACTCTTTTGTCTTGTACAAAATTCTAATAGGAATTTCTTTAAGAATAATTATATCTGTATAATCAATCTTAAGTCTTGTAATAAATTGCTGGTTCCTTATCTTTTCCCTGGCAAAGTGTACCAAAACATCCCTTGGAATATTTTCTATTCTTACAAATCTTATATTTATTCTATATGTCAATTTCTGCCTCTATGTCCTCCTCACCCCAATCTAAGAACAATTTGCTAAGACTTTAATAATCTTCTTTCTATTGTTTTCACCAGAATCCTCTGGGATTTCTTTACATCTCAAACAGGTGGAGGTGAGCTTCTGCTTTTGAGGTGAGTTTCTGCTTCTGAGTTTCTACTTCTCTGTTTAGGGGAAATATTCTGCCTTTTTAGTATATCCTAAAATATTTCATTTTCCTAGGAGAGGAGTGGGTTTTAACTTCCAACAAAGGAAAAAAGGCAAACTTCCCTTTTTATTTTCTGTTTTGTCTTACTGTGCCCTTAATACTTTAATCAGAAACGAAATTCCATAATTATAGTCAGCATCACAATCTGGCTCATATTATCTTTATATTTGTTTGTTTGTTTATACAATCCACTATTTCCATGAAGATTCAGTTTGCTTGTGTAATTTAATTTCAATTTATTCAAAAGCACTTTCACCCAAAATAAACTTTCAGATTAACTGTCCCCCTTATCTGTTCTAAGCTTTTTTTCACTGTCTTTTTATTAAGCTTTTTGACAAAAGTTTTTAAACCATTTTTTTCTTTATTCCTTTGTAAACCAGTGAAAAATAACTCACAAGTGGAATTTTCTTATTCTTTTGCTCAGAAAAATCTCTCTAGCTGTAAATTGGTTATCTGACAGAAATGAAGCTTGTGTAAAGCTTATATTCATATAGGTTGAATTATGGTGTTGGGAGTTAAAACCCACTCCTCTCCTAGGAAAATGAAATATTTTAGGATATACTAAAAAGGCAGAATATTTCCCCTAAAAGAGAAGTAGAAACTCAGAAACAGAAACTCACCTTTTCCCCCACCTTTGCTCCATTAAGGCCTGAGCCATTCATAACAAAGATCTACCTCCTTCAGGCAGAGCCATAATAGGAATTTCCCAAAGCCCTTTCATTACATGGCCACCCAGCAAGAGTCAACCAAGCTTGGGACTCAAAAGACAATCTACAGAGTTACCCCTGCATGGCCTCATGAGAATCTGACAACCAATCAGAGCACAAGCTCAAATTCAAAGCCCAACAGAGGGCATAAAACCCAGGCACTCTCAGCATCTCTTCCCTTTTTCTCTCAGGAGCTCCAAGACATGTGACCCTGTCCACCATTAAACCGTGTTTCCAAACAGCCTCCATGTTTCCAGTGTCTTTTTGCCCACTTGGAACTGAACCCAGAACAATATTTCTTCCAACAATGGCTGCAGTGAAATGCCTCAACTGTCAATCGCTCAACTCATGAGTCAACTGCAAAAAATGTAGTTCCTGCAGTCTACTCATGAGGAGCAGCTGTCTGGAATGCAAATGGGTGATCTCATGATCTTTCCTTTATGGAGAGACTTTGCTGAGCAGAATTCACAATCCAGCTGCCATCTCTGCTGCAGTGCTATTCCTCTTCCTTCATGGACATCTAGTTCATAATGAACAGCTCACTTTATCTCCTTTTTTTGATTAGGTATTTTCTTTAGACTATCGTGAGAACGCTTAGGACATTTTTATTTTTAGCAAAGCATTTCTCCAGAAATACATGACATTTGGTTAATCTGCTGCACTGTATTTAGATGTGGGTTGGATGGCATGACAATTAAATAGTATTCATCAGTTTTGTTTCTCATCAAACTGCACCTATTTTCTAAATCTTTTATTTTTGACACTTTAATTATTTAAATGACAAGACAGAAGAAATGTTTCAAAATGGCATGTGGAAAAAAATTTCAGGTGGATAACTAATCCTCCAGAAGAAAAAAAATAAAACATAGTATTAATAGACTGATGTAACAGGCTGGAGTAGAATCTAAATACAAACTAAATTGCTAAATTACTGTCATACTAAACTACAAAATACTAGAAAAGTACCATGCCAATCTCTACAGCAATCTTCTTTCATTTACTTTTATCATGCTTTCTATGCAGTACTCTCACAAAATTTTGTCAGTTGTGATACAGATATTTGACATAAAAATTATCTAGATTTTAACAAATTTAGAAATTATACTGTAGGAATTATTAACCTAATGTTGGAAGAATTATCCTTCTGGGTTCAGTTCTAAGTGGGGAAAAAGACACTGGAAACATGGAGACTGTTTGGAAGGATGGTTTAATGGTGGACAGCAGGACCACATGGCTTGGAGTTCCAAAGTAAAAAGGACAATCACATGCTTCAAGATGTTGGGTGAAGGAAAAGAAGGGAAAAAAGGGAACAGATGCTGAGAATCCCTTGGTTTTATGCCCTCTGTTGGGATTTGAATTTGAGCTGCTATTCTGATTGGTTGTCAGACTCCCTTGGAGCCATGCAGGGGCAACTCTGTAGGCTGTCCTGAGTTCCAGGCTTGGTTGAGCCTTGCTGGATGATGATGATGTAATGAAAGGGTTTTGGGCAATTCCTATTATAGCTCTACCTGGAGTAGATCTTTGTTATGTAAAATAGACTGGCCTAGGCCAGAGTAATGATCCATTAGCAAAGGTGAGGGGGCTGAGTTTCTGCCTCTTTGAGTTTCTATTTTTCTTTTTAAGGGAAATATTCTGCCTTTTTAGTATATCCTAAAATATTTAATTTTCCTAGGAGAGGGGTGGGTTTTAACTTCCAACATAGCAAAAGGGAATTGATTTTTCCTGCATCTGAATATTAGGGACCAAGACCTTGTAGGAAAAAAAAGTCAGCTAGTAGAGAAGGCTTAAGCAGCTCAGGTCTCTCCCTTTGGTAGATCTAATTCTAACCAGAGTGCGGCACTTGGAACAATAACAGACTTTTAAAAACTTTGCATAGGAACTTGGTCTAAATGACTTCCAAGACACAGGCCTACTTTTATTTATTTATTTATTTATTTGTCAATTGCTTACAAGATAAAACATAGTTATGAATACATGGATACATATAAGAAAAATAAAATATAAAAGAAACAATAGGACAGGGACGGTAGGCACGTTGGTGCGCTTATGCACGCCTCCTACAGACCTCTTAAGGAAAGGGGTGAGGTCAATAGTAGTCTAAGGTTAAAGTTTTTGGGGTTTGGGGAAGAAACCACAGAGTCAGGTAGAGTATTCCACCACAAGAGAGTTATGCCAAAGACCTGGCAACACAAACCTTTATGACAGCTGGAAAATAATGGGCTCTCTTGGTGTGAAAGAAGGACAACACAGCAGCTAAGATCCTTCGTGTATTCTGAGCAATATATAAAAAATGAGCCTTGCAGTTGCCCAAGGACATTAGGTAAGTCATTTAATTAATGCAGAGCAATACATTACCTGTGCAAAATTACAGTAATTAGGACCCTTGTGCCAGTTAATCAACAACTTTATTTAAATTCAAATTAACACTGGGTTTTAAAGGAAGTTTTCTGGGTCTTTTAATTATCATGATACAGTTTTTAGTTGGCAAAAAAAATATCCCTTTGTTTGTTTTGCTAAAAGAGAATGTTGGTTGAAGTCAGGGAAATTCTGGTGTACATAACATCACAAACCTAAATGATTCTAAGCCTAAGGCCCAAAACCAAACTTGTAATTTCCACCAATAGTAAGGTTCATGTTAATTCTGAATATACTGTACACAAATTTTGAAAATCATCAGTTTGACAGGAAGAACCTTTATAAATAAATCTGTATACAGCAGGTTAGAACTAGGAGTATAAAGTAGAGGTTTTGTTTATAAAAGCCAATCTAGCAGCTGGCATTTCTAGTTTCAGACTTAATTAAGCAACTCTTGGCTTATAGCAACTTTAATCCACCATTAAAAAAAAAATCAGTCTTTTAAAAAACAGCAAAAGGAAAGAACAAAAGAAGCCCCAAACAATTAGCAAACAAAATGAAGTAACAGAATCAAAACATGTTTAAAACTAAAGATATATTCACTTGTGGATGGAACACAATATAGAAGATTATGTATGTAACCTTTTGGGCAAATGATTCCCACCCCAAAAAAGCTTTTTTTCATATATTGCCATATCAAAACAAATGGTGCATGTACCAGAGTCCTGCAGAAAGTGCTCTTAAGGATAGGTTTAAAATTGTAAGTAGCATCTTAAAGTACCTTTTAAATATACATTATGGTTACCTAGTTTTCATTTAAATACAAGGAAAATGTTCCTGATGGTCAGTACAGTTTTAATTTATTATGGCCATTTGCTAGCAACTAAATACAAAAACCTGGAAAGATCAAAGCAAAAAAAGCAAAATAAAATACACTGTAAGCATACACACATTTCTGATTTATTATGTACTACAGATGCCCTGCTGCAGTCTTGAAGTTACACATTATGCATGTAAGAATGTATCAACATAGAAGTGTTGAAAGAAATATCCTTCTGGGTTCAGTTCCAAGTGGGGAAAAAGACACTGGAAACATGGAGGCTGCTTGGAAAGTTTAATGGTGGATAGGACTACATGGCTTGGAGCTCCAGAGAGGGATGATCACATACTCAAGGTGAGAAGGTCAAGAAAAAAAGGGAGCTGAGGCATTGAGAGTGCTGGGTTTTATACCCTCTATTGGGATTTGAATTGGAGCTTGTATTCTAATTGGTTGTCAGACTCCCAGGGGCAACTCTATAGGCTGTCCTGAGTTCCAGGCTTGGTCTAGCCTTGCTGGGCGATTATGACCTTAAAAGGGCTTTTGGCAATTTCTATAGCTTTACCTGGAGTTCCTTCTTATGTATTCTGGCCCAGGCCTTAATGGCCCACCCATTAACAAAGGTGGGGGAGAGATTCTGCTTCTGGGGTGAGTTTCTGCTTCTTGAGTGAGTTTCTGCTTCTTGAGTTTCTACTCTTTTTAGGGGAAATATTCTGCCTTTTTAATATTTCCTAGGCTATTTCAATTTTCTAGGAGAGGGGTGGGTGCTAACTTCCTACAGAAGTAAGCTGAATGATTGGAGATTGCTGTTGAAGATGATGATATTGGTGCCTTGTCAAACAAAGTCTACAGTAAAACATAACGGGTAATCAATTCAACCTCAGAAAAACGATGTGCTGCAGGAAGACTCAAAGGTGTTTTTCCAAAAGGCAACTGAACTTTCTTGATCTTCAATTCTGAAGTGAACTGAAGAAGCTTCTTGGATGAGAAGCAAAATGTTTTCAAGGAAAAAATCCAAGAAACTCCAGTTGCCTTGACTTGAATGATTGAGGATTTCCATAATGCTATAGGAAAAATATTACAATATTTGTGTCATATAAAACACAGTAAAGAGAGCATTGCAATGTCCCCTAGTAAAAGACCTACTATAATTTTTGGTGTTATCAGAGTAAGAAGGTAAGGAAGGCATACTTCTCCCACTTAATATTTTTGGTGTCTTACAATACTTAGTTCAAATTACACTGTAATTCAGTTTCTAGTCTATCTTTGCTTGGGACCCACCAAGGTTACATAGAGCAATCTGGGAAGTCAATTCTTGCTTTAGATACTTCTTCCAGTAGACTGAAATGTGTCAAACAAAGTAGAACTCCTGATAAATGAACTTGGGCTGATAATTAAAAGCAATTATCCAAGCTCTTTTTTATTAATCTAATCAGCAGATTAGCCTAAGGACTGTATTAGAAATGTGTTAAGAAGTGCTAAATATATAACTGAGAAATCTAGATTGTACACATTCAAGTGGTCTAAAGTTAGGATATGATCTGGATGCTGTCCAGAATAATACATAGTTGTGCTAAGGCTGTTGCCTGGGAAAGTTTTTCAGCCACAAGCAATGCCTATTTGTTACAATGTTTTCAACTTTGGCAATTTTAAGACATGTGGACTTCAACTTCCAGAATTCCCTAGCCACAATGTGATTAAGACATGTGGACTTCAACTTCAGCATTCCCTAGCCACCATGTGATTAACAATGCTATAAAAGTTATAAAATAGTTCTTTTGGCTGAATTGAAGGCATAAATAGCACCGCAGCTCCTTCTTCCAAATTTTTTGAACAGTAACTTTTTTTAACCTGTGACCATTAAAGATCCATCTGAAAATGTTAAATATAATAAAAAACTTATATTGATTCAGTATAATTTTTTCAGTTCCAAGGGGGGAGAAAGACACTGGAAACATGGAGGCTGTTTGAAAAGATGGTTTAATGGTGGACAGGATCATATGCCTTGGAGCTCTTGGGCAAAGAAAAGGGAGGAGATGCTGGGTTTTATACCCTCTCTGGCTTTGAACTTCCTGAGGCACAGGAAGAGTATTCTGACTGATTGCTGTCAGAAGTCATAGCTAGCTTGTAGGTTGTTTGTGTGCTAAATTTGGTTGAATTAGCAATAAGTTTGCTGGGTGATGCAATGAAGGGGGACTGAATGGCCCTGCCTGAAGGAGGTAGATCTTTGTTATGTAGAATAGACTGCCCAGGCCTTAATGGCCCATTAACAAAGTGTGTGTGTGTAGAGTCAGTTTATGCCTCTCTAAGTTTCTACTTCTCTTTTAAGGGAAATATTCTGCCTTTTTAATATATCCTAAAATATTTCATTTTTCTAGGGGAGAGGTGGGGTTTAATTTCCAACATGTTCCTAAGCAATTAATTGTAAAATGCCCTTCATGGCAATGCTGAATTAAGGCAGGAATAGTTTTCTTTACTCCAATATAAGCCTGGGATAAAATAGCAGCAGCAGCCACTTACAATTGAATTGGAAAATATACAGTATATTCTTCAATTTGGGAGGAAAGCTGTTTATAGGTTTAAACTGCTGTGTGAAGGAATTGATAGGTGGATGGGTGTTTATATGAAGGTCAAACTAGATTTGGATGGAAGACCTGCATTGTTATATCAGACTCATATAAAAAAGACCTTTTATGCGACCTATGAAAAAGAAATAGAAGGCATTTAACAATTGAATTGTTTCTCAGTTTAAAACATGGCTATAAAACTCCTGGCCTATTGGCTGAATGCATCACGTGCTGGCCACACCCACGCCCAGTTTAGCGAAGGGGGGGGGCGAATCCTGATACTTCATGTGACGCCACTGTGACCATGCTAGTTTGACAACCCCTGGTTTAGATCATAGTGACCTGTATGGGCATAGAATCCAACCACATTAAAATCATTAATACCGGTAGTAGCAAACATTTTGCTCTTGGGTTTAGCAGCATGTTTATCAATAAGATGCTGCAAAACCAGACAAGAATGCATGATCAAATTGCTGGATCTGTATATAATTTGTTCCTTCTCCAAAGCTTTCTTTTGGATAATCCAGATTTTTATTTGATGGCCAATGGTTGCTAGATTCATAACTCACATCTTATTGATGATGTTGAGAAAACTCATTGTCAGAGTAATCTCTGAAGAAAGAACTCAGCTGTGCTCATTAATTGTGGATTTTTAAGGGAAAGAAGCTTAATAGCCAAATGAAGGCAATGAATTCAATGAAGCCATAGATTTATCCTCATTTGACACAACTTTAAAACTTCATAGACAGCAATTTATGGAATATACCTTTCTTCATGTTTGATATTTGATAGCTACTTGAAAAAAAATGATTTCCCACCTCCTTTGGTACCCATAATATAGATCCTGTCCTCATTCTCTTTTTCCTGATCATTATTTTAGTTTGAGAACATAACACCATCATTAGATCGTCCATCTGTTCATTCTGTCGCGGTTTCATTTCAGCACACCTGTTTATTGTTTTCAGTTATTAGCCTCTTGGATATATTACTTACTTTAAGTAACAGAGAGCAGTGCTTTTTGTCTGTGATAAAATAACAATTATTTATTAAGTTTTGTTTTAAAGGTTCAGTTGCTTTAAATAATTGGAATTGTGTGGTGATCTCAATTTGTGACACACAAAGAACTGGATTTAGATTCCATCCTGACACATGACCTCCCCTCCATACAGACACACACACACACACACTACTTTATATGTTACTCAACTCTTTTTTTAGTTCTAATTTCTTAGCTTAACTTCTCCCAGTATAATTTAATCTTAAAGTCCCCAGTTTTTAACTCATGTTGCTGCTTTGTCAGCAGTAACAATATCTCTCTTCCTCTTACCTGTTACTTCCTAATTACTTTGTCTCCTGTCCAGGGTCCTATTTGTATGTTTCCATAATTTGATGCTTTTGCGACTCCTAATTGCTTGCTACAAATCCCCTTTGTGTTAATCTTTAATTCTACTAGTCACTCCAAGTTCTAATTGCAGCCGGGGTCCTACTGTATATCCATTGACATTCAGATAGCTCAGCAAAACTTTTAAATTAATGTTTAAAAAATTATGAAATAACATACTGGAGAAACATGCTGAGTAAGCTGTGACACAGTTGGAACCATCAAAAAGAGAAGTTCAGAAAAGTAATTAAGCATGATCTGGTAGTCTATGTTTCTGACAGAAAAATGAATCAATTTCCAGTAAGCCCTTTCAGTGAATCATCTCTATAAGTGCATCTATCCCACTCTTTATTTGCAGGCAACTGATGCGACATAGAAATTAAAGTCAACCCATGAGCCATGAAACTCTCTGAATGATTTTGGACCATTCTCTATTTCTCAGCCCAACAGGCCTCACAGAATTGTTGTGGGAAAACTTGAGGAGGAAATACTGTATTCATTGTCTTGATTTCCTGAAGAAAAGATAGGATGATATAGCATAGGGGTGTCAAACTCAAAGCCCTGGGGGTGCATCCAGCCCACAGGGTGTTTCGATGTGGCCCTGGAAGCAGTGAGGGACCGGCCTACAGTGCCTCTGCCAGCGAAAATGGAGCTCAGGAGGGCTGTGGGTGGCTGTCCTGAGCGCTGTTTTCACTGGCAGAGGGTTGCAGGAGGCTGTCACAGCCAAAAACGGAGGTCGGGAGCCCATTTTCACTGGCAAAGCTCTCAGGCCCCCAACACAAGTGACGTCAAGCTGGCCACGTCCCTTGCCATGCCCCCCCGGCCCCTCAAAGGTCAAACATAACCCTGATGTGGCCCTCAATGAAATTAAGTTTGACACCCCTGTTATAGGAGAAAAGCAGGCAGAGCTGGGGAGGACAAAGTTAAGTGAGTCATCAGCCTAGAGTTGTTTACATTCCCACAAATGTTCAAGTCCATCCTTCTTGAATTCCCTTGACTCTTACCTGGCACCAGTCTAGCACTGAAATTTAATTGACTATATTCTTGTTTATAGGCTTGAACAATACATCTTCTTAGCTGCAATTTAAAAGTATGATCTTGATTCTTTGTGCCTGATAGACCGAAATCTAACAAATAAATACAGCTGCTTAGTAAATACTGTTTCTCTATTAATGCTGTTTTGTCTAATATGGATTACACTTATGAGTTGCATTGTCTGTAAGCATTTTAAGGCTATTAATATGCTCTGTCTGGTTTTAGTAGAGCAAGCTACATGAGTAAACATCTCTAAAAATGGTTGAGCACCTTCTTTGATGAGATGGCAAAAGAGGTTGTGCTTTCTCTCCTTGGATCAATATGATTCATTTTCAGACACTATTTCCAATAGTACCATCAAGTAAACAAGTTTTCCCTTCTGCTTGCTCCATTTCAGCCACCAATTGCTCTCTGCAACCTTTAGTAATCAGAATCATGATCTTCAGTCCATTAGAAGGATGCCTCCAATTTATATTTTGATTATAGCAATCCCTCCCATCAAATATTTGCAGCAGTTTCTTTTATGAGGCATTTGGAGGCCAAATGGATGTCTATAAAACTTTATCTTCTGAAGCCATATTAAAAATACACAGCCTTGAAGCTTTATTATCTAGATGAAATTGCTAAAATCCTACATCAAGAATTAAAAATATTTTTCACTAGCCTGTTTACTAAGTACCTACTATTGTGTGGAAAGAAAATACTGAAATAGCCTTATTTGGATTTATTCCCTCCTTCCATATTTTTGAGCTGACAAATCAATACGTTATTGTAATATATTTATTTGTCTCTATTTTTCATAGCATGGCTGCCAGGAGAACTAATAATCAGATCTAAAACATTAAAATTAGCCGTTTTCATTAGAGGCAGCAGATGATCTCAGGCAGCGTTTTTCAAATTTGGCAGCTTTAAGATCCTTGGACTCATACTCACAGAATTCCTGGTTGGAGAATCCTGGTGATTGAAGTCCATACATCTTAAAGTTGACAAGTTTGAAAAAACATTGATATGATAGATTGGAAGCACACAAGAAGATTCATATACACATCATCTTTGACTAATATGGGATTTATGACTATTAGTTACCTTTATGTAAGAATTGAGGTCTTTGAACTATGGTGCTGGAGAAGATTCCTGAGGGTCCCTTGGACTGCAAGGTGATCAAACCAGTCAGTCTTAGAGGAGATCAACCCTGACTGCTCTTTAGAAGGCCAGATCCTGAAGATGAAACTTTGGCCACCTAATGAGAAGGAAGGGCTCACTGGAGAAGAGCCTAATGCTGGGAAAGATTGAGAGCCAATAGAAGAAGGGGATGACAGAGAATGAGAAGGCTGGATGGAGTCATTGAAGCAGTAGGTGTGAATTGTGAGTTTAAATGGACTCCAGAAGATGGTAAAGGACAGGGAGGAATGTTGTCCATGGGGTCGCGATGGGTTGGACACGACTTCGCAACTAACAACAAATTCTGGCAGTCATTTCATTAGAGCAGGGTTATCAAACAGGCAGCCTATGGGCCGGATGCATCACATGCAGGTCACGCCCTGCAAAGGCAAAGAACATCGCGATACGTCATGTGTCGTCACATGACATGATTGAGTTTGACACCCATGCACCAGTGTATACCACATACATTTCTGGAGTAGCTGTCTACCATTAGAGTCTATCTTATTATTCATAGCAAATATATTCAAGTTTTAAAATTGTATTCCAAAGTAATCAACCCCACCTTGCATTGAAAAAGACCATACAGGTATTCCTTGAGTTACTACCTGCACTTGAACCTGGCAATTACAGTCATCAGTTGTGATATTCGTAAAGTGGATCGTCATGTGACCAGCCTGCATCAAGAATTAAAAAATATTTTTCACTAGCCTGTTTACAAAGTACCTAAGTTGTAGAATACCTCTCAAAGTGATAGAATACAACTATTTTACGACAGATGTTAAGCAAGTTACTATGGTTGTTAAGTATTCCAATGATGCTTTTTCAACAGGCAACTGGATTTTCTGGTTTTTCTTTGAAGACATTTTGCTTCTCACTCAAGAAGCTTCTTCAGCTCTGAGCAGAGATGAGCAGAGCTGAAGAAGCTTCTAGGATAAGAAGCTAAATGTCTTCAAAGAAAAACCCAAAACCAGTTGCCTCTTGAAAAAAGCACCTTTGGGACCTGGATGGCTGAGAATCTCCATAGACATTAAGTGAATCTGTGGTTTTTAAGTAAAAGCTGCAATCCTTAAATGAACCCTTGTTTGCTATGGGCCATTTTTGCCAAACAAAATAGAAGTAAACACCAGTTTTCAGCAAAAATGTTGTAAGTCACAGTCATGTGATCACGGAACACTGCAAATAGCTATAAATGTAAGTCAATTGTTGATCGTCCAAAATGAGGTCACATAATTACAAAAGATCATTGTAACTCCTGAGTCATACCTTTTTTGTATGTCTGTTATAACTTTGAACCATCACTAAGCAACCTGTTGCAAATCGAGGACTACCTTAGTTGTTTATGCATGTAGAACTTCTAACGACTTTGGTAACTTCCTGCAATAGGAAAACTATTATCCTTTTTTCTCATTAAAGATAAAAAGATGCAAGTGTTAGCCTGGAGACGATTGAAACTTAGCATATTACACAGAGATTAAAAAAAAAAAAAAAGCAGGGGGACCTTGCAAAACCAAAAAAAGCCTTAGGAGGATCATGAAATATCAGTCTTTCTTGTCTTTGAATACCTAATCTGTTCATTTTTGGTTCTTCTAATCTTGCTTTTTCTCTCCTTTCCTCTCCTTTTGCTTTTGAACTGACCCTCTGCCTTGCCTATCTGCGTTTTTCAATAAAAGCTAGTTTTTATAGTCATTTAAAGAAGTGATTATTAGCTCTACTTAGGACAATAGCAATAACACTTAGCACTTAGATTTACATACCGCTATATAGTGCTTTACAGTCCTCTGTTTACACAGTCAGCATATTGCCCCCAACAATTTGGGTCCTCATTTTACCCACCTCGGAAGGATGGAAGGCTGAATCAACTTTGACCCTAATGGGATTTGAACTGCCAAATTGTATACAGCTGGCTGCAGGAATAGCTTGCAGTACTGCACTCTAACCACTGTATCACAGAGGTTCCTCAAGAATTCCAAAATTCACTTTAAAATCCAATAAGACAATGATTGAAAAGTAAAAAGACTATAAATGTATTATTTTCCTGGGAGCAAGAAAGAAAAGGGTTTAATTTTTTTACAAAAAAAAAACCTATTTCATTTTTTTCATTCTATCTGGTTACTGGATTAATCATTATCACCATGGTGATATCAGAAAATGTACGTTAATAAAGACTTCTCTTAGGTAAAAAGCTTTATTAAATATATTTTACTGATCGTCCTTTGGAAATATTTGTACCTTTCAAATAATTTACTCAGAAGCTGATGTCAGGACTAAAGAGAAGGCAATGATTGTCTTTGTTACAGGACAGATGGGGTAATTTTTTACTTCATTTTCTTATAGAAGCAACACTGAACATAATGCTTTACTATGCCCTCTCTAAGCAGTTTACAGTGTCAGCATATTTCCCCCAACAATTTCCCCCTCATTTGACCAACCTCAGAAGGATAGAAGGCTGAATCAACCTTGAGCTGGTCAGGATCGAACTGTTGGCTGTGAGCAGAGTTAACCTGCAATATTGCATTCTAACCACTGTGCCACTACAGTTCTATGACATAATTTAAATTATAGATAATGTTTAATACAATTAAAGCCTGATTTTCTTCCCTATAAAACTGAAGGCACGCTTAGAGTTTCTAATTGTCTTTTGTTCAGAAACCATGTAAATATAAACTTGGTTGATTTTGACAATGTAAATGCTTGGCATACCTAACATTTTTCTTCCATGATATTACTTGCTATGAAGATCTAGTACATAGCTTTTACAAGAGATAGATCAATTATTCCAAATCTTGTATATCAAGACTGTTAGACTTCAGTTCTCTGCAACCTACATTTGTCTTCATGGAACTTCTTGAAATCATCCAACTTAGATCATCCCACAATTACATCAGCAATAGAAATTTAAAATATTTAATTATCATTCCACTAACAATCCTAGGAATTTTATTCATATTATAGCTTATGAAGTTTTTGAAACCATGTAGAAGCAAATCAAGACCATCAGAAACTTACAGGAGCAGTTCGTTAAAAGAAGAGGAAGAAACATATATTTTGATCCAATCTGATTTGAACTACTAGTTTTGGTTATTTAATCAACCTGATCTGAGCTGTCAGCTTGATCTGAATCTCTGAATTTATTTAGATATAGAAACTGGATTATCAAATCAGGTTTTAAATACAGATTTAAAAGTGGATTTGGTTCATGGTAAAAGACCACTGGATTTTTGAACTGAATCAGAACCTTCTAATTTATCTTGACAGTTTGGGTCAAACTGGCAACCTCATTCTGAATCTTGATCTGAGATGCAAGTGAATTGCTTTCAAATGAGTATCAAAATCATTTGCATCCGTTCTGGAAACAAAGAAGCAAAACCATATTTTGATTTTCTCTGCTTACAAATCAGCACCCTCTAGTGGAAGGAAAATGAATTTTTAAAAAATTAATTTGCCAATACCTTTATTAGGAGGAAATAAAATGGCATAAACAGTCAGCTTTTGTATTAAATTTTATAATCCGAGCATTTATTGATGATTAATCCATCATTTCGTCTATCTTGATGAAAGTGATTGATTTTTGTAGCACAACCATGTTTGGGGTTATTTGATTCTTACAAATGCAGAGTTCCCTAGTTGTGGACTCATTTTGTTCTGCTCAGTTTTACTTCTATATTTCCTCAAGAACCAGCATAGATTTAAAAGATTATTTTATTTTCTACAAGTGATGAAAAAAAAGCTTTTACAACTGTACTGATTTGCTATTTCTGGTGGCAAATACAGACCGATCACAATAGAATAAACACCGTATTACTCAGTAGTGGGATTCAAACATTTTTACTACTGGTTCCATGGGCATGGCTTGGTGGGTGTGGTGTGGCTTTGTGGGCGTGGCTTTGTGGGTGTGGCAGGGGAAGGACACTGTAAAATCCCCATTCCCTCCCCACTCCTGGGAGAAGGTTACTGCAAAATCCCATTCCCTCCCCACCCCACTAACTCCTGCTTTCCAGCTTCATTCTCCTGTGCAGGGCAACAAAAGAAGACCCAGCCGATCAGCTGGGACTCGGGAGGCAGAGAATAGATGGGGGCGGGGCCAGTCAGAGGGGGTATTTGTGGTTCTCTGAACTATTCAAAATTTCCATTACTGGTTCTCCAAAACTGATCAGAACCTACTGAATACCACCTCTGATATTACTATATGTATTATATTCTTAACATTATTGCAAATGCATTTTTTAAAAAACTGGAAGCAATTTAATGATAACTGTATTAATATGAAAACTTTATTGTATTAAGACATTGAAAACAAAACAAAATTCTATTTGGAAATGTTAAGTGTAACAAAACAACATTCTATTAAAAAACCACCACCTCATTAGGTTGCCTAAACAAAATTCCTTAAAAGAATTACTGTATCTCCAAATGCAATATGTATTTTATAACCATTTACCTGAGATGGTTATATCCTCTGCCTGGAATTTGGAAGGCCCTATTTTTGAAAAATATATAGTGGTCTGTTCTTGTATCGACAGATTTTGCACATATCTGTCTGCTTATATATGCTTATTCTCTTATAAAAAATTTACCCTGATCCTAAGTCCTGCTTTAGGCATAAAAATTGGAGAATGATTTTGAACCAATCACTCTCCTTTAGCTCAAGCCATCTCGCAGGGTTGTTCTTGCAGAGAAAATAGGAGGAGGAAAGAATGTTAAGTATGTTCACCACCTTGAGTTATTTATAAAAATAACAGAGTTAGGAAATAAATAAACAAATGCAGTTTAGAATGAAATTGCATTCACACTTCACAGTTTGTGCTCCCTCTTTAGCAAAATGATGCTACACAATGTTTTGAATTAAAACACTTTAAAAATATTTTTTACCAGGCTTACCCTATTTTAATAATCTGTTTTTCTTTGGAGGCTTTGAATGCTCTCTGTGCAGAATGGCTTTAGTTTGTGTGTGTGTGTGTGTGTGTGTGTGTAAAATCTTCTTGGATCCTATTCTTTAGGAATTAAGAGTATGATTAAGGTGGTCTGACTTAGATTGGGTAGTGTAAGTATAAATCTGACTGCCATCTTTTTTATATACAGGTGAAACTCAAAAAATTAGAATATTGTGCAAAAGTTCATTTATTTCAATAATACAACTTAAAAGGTGAAACTAATATATGAGATAGACTCATTACATGCAAAGCAAGATAGTTCAAGCCGTGATGTATCATAATTGAGATGAGTATAGCTTACAACTCATGAAAACCCCAAATCCACAATCTCAGAAAATTAGAATATTGTGAAAAGGTTCAATATTCTAGGCTCAAAGTGTCCCACTCTAATCAGCTAATTAAGCCATAACACCTGCAAAGAGTTCCTGAGCCTTTAAATAGTCTCTCAGTCTGGTTCAGTAGGAATCACAATCATGGGAAAGACTGCTGACCTGACAGTTGTGCAGAAAACCATCATTGACACCCTCCATAAAGAGAGAAAGCCTCAAAAGATAATTGCAAAAGAAGTTGGATGTTCTCAAAGTGCTGTATCAAAGCACATTAATAGAAAGTTATGTGGAAGGGGAAAGTGTGGAAGAAAAAGGTGCACAAGCAGCAGGGAGGACCACAGCCTGGAGAGGATTGTCAGGAAAAAGCTATTCAAAAGTGTTGAGGATTTTCACAAGGAGTGGACTCAGGCTGGAGTCAGTGCATCAAAAGCCACCACACACAGACGGATCCTGGACATGGGCTTCAAACGTCGTATTCCTCTTGTCAAGCTGCTCCTGAAAAACAAACAACATCAGAAGCGTCTTACCTGGGCTAAAGAAAAACAGAATTGGTTGAAAGAAAATCCTCCTTTCTGATGAGAGCAACTTTTGCATCTCATTTGGAAACCAAAGACCCAGAGTCTGGAGGAAGAATGGAGAGGCACACACTGCAAGATGCTTGAAGTCCAGTGTGAAGTTTCCACAGTCTGTGTTGATTTGAGGAGCCATGTCATCTGCTGGTGTTGGTCCACTGTACTTCATTAAGTCCAGGGTCAACGCAGCCATCTACCAGGAGATTTTGGAGCATTTCATGCTTCCTTCTACAGACGAGCTTTATGGGGATGCTGACTTAATTTTCCAGCAGGACTTGGCACCTATCCACACTGCCAAAAGCACCAAAACCTGATTCAATGACTGTGGGATTACTGTGCTTGATTGGCCAGCAAACTCACCTGATCTGAACCCCATAGAGAATCTATGGCATTGCCAAGAGAAAGATGGCATTGCCAAGAGAAAGATGAGAGACATGAGACCGAACAATGCAAAAGAGCTGAAGGCCGCTATTGAAGCATCCTGGTCTTCCATAACACCTCAGCAGTGCCACAGGCTGATAGCTTCCATGCCACGCCGCATTGAGGCAGTAATTGCTGCAAAAGGGGCCCAAACCAAGTACTGAGTACATATGCATGCTTATACTTTTCAGAGGTCTGATATTGTTCTATGTACAATCCTTGTTTTATTGATTGCATATAATATTCTAATTTTCTGAAATTGTGGATTTGGGGTTTTCATGAGCTGTAAGCCATAATCGTCGCAATTATGACAAATCACAGCTTGAACTACCTTGCTTTGCATGTAATGAGTCTATCTCATATATTAGTTTCACCTTTTAAGTTGCATTACTGAAATAAATGAACTTTTGCATGACATTCTAATTTTTTGAGTTTCACCTGTATAATAATTTTATTAAAGACTAGAGTTACAACAGGAAAAACTAATACAAGCTAAAAAAGAAGAAGAATAAAAGGAAAGGGTAAAAGGTGCAGAAAAGTGAAAAAAGGCAAAAGAGAAAATAAAGAAAAGTAATAATGTGTTAAAAAAGAAAAAAAGAATGTATAAAAAGTGACTTTGAACCTTTAGCACAATATATACAGACAATTTTAATAATGTATTATTTCTCTTAAAATATAACAAATATCTCTTCTTCCCATGTTTCATCTTTTACCTACAAACAAATTCATAAAGTACTGTAATTTCATTCCTGGTGTCAGCATTAAAGATTAACAAACATATTTATTTTAACCTTGATTTTTTTAAAAAAAAACCCAACTTGATATTCATTTCTTTTAGTTCTACCAATCTTAATCTTCAGTCCATTGAAATAATGGCATAAAACTTGATTTCATTTTTTCTTTTCTCTCATGAGATTCTTCAAAATTTTAACAAGCCTCTTTTCTAAATCCAATGTAGGAAAACTACCCAGGAGTCTAACAAATCTTTGTTTATTTTTTCTATACGCCTTTAAATTATTAAAACATCAGTTGGTTTCTTTTGTATGTCCAGCATAACATATTTTCCCTTGTCATTCTTGCAGCCTGTCATTTGTAAATCCATTTTGAATTTAGTCTTGATCTTGTCAGACAAAAATTGTTTATCTTCCATAACATTTTTTAGAAACATAGAGGCAGATGCCTTTGCTGACACTTTTAATAATAATTTCTGAGCCCATTTTTCAAAAACATCCTACAATGTTAGAATATTTTGCTTCATTCTGGAATTATAACTTGAGTTTATGTAATCTTCTTTAATTGTAACCTTTGCCTCTCTCCACTTTCCAGTTCTTAAAATCTTATTTTATTATTATTTTAAAATAAAAACAAACACATTTTCCCACATGAAGGATTATTTATAACTAATTCCAAAGTGTTATTTCAAATTTATCTGGAGAATTATACCATTTGTAAATTTCTAAAATAAATCTTTTCATCATCCTTTTGCTGTTTATTCCCCTGCCCCTCAATTTCTAAGTCCTCAAACTTGTAGTTAAAACTTTATTTCACTAAGGTTTGAATAAAACTCATCTGGTGCTGTCAATCCAAAGATTTCTAATAGCTGAAAGGAAGGAAGAAGTGGTGGACTGAAAATGAGTCCATGAAAAATGGAGCCAGGGATAGTAGTGGAATGAACAGGCAGGGAGTAAATGGACTCTTCAAAACTTCTCTGGACAAGGAGAGAACTTGGGATCGCCCACAAGTACTCCAGACAGTTGATCATCATGAGGAGACTGCAAGATAATAGTCTCTGATGGATTTGGATCTATGGCACCCAAAGCAGTAGCCATCTTGCTCAAACCACGTGTTTGAAAGGACATCATGCTTTCTTTTCTAATCACTTTCAGAAAATGCTTATTCAGGCTGCAAATCAGACCAACATCTTAATAAGGACTTTATTTAGAAGTATGATGTTGTTTTTATTCAGAGTCCCATTCATGTTCTGCACAAGCATATGAAAGTATGAACAAGTAAAACTGGACCAGCTGCTGATGTATAAATATTGTATTAGTTAAATTCTTTACCAGACATTTCTTTCCTGAATATAAATATACAAAAGTGCATGGGGAGGTTTACAAAGCAACTCTTTGTAAAAGCATCCACCTTTTTTCAAAGGTTTGGGCAATACTGCAGCCCCTGCCCCTAGCTGTCTCCATTGACATGGGTTCTTGCTGTAAAATATTTTTTCCCCAAAGGATTTTTTTCACCCCTCCTCTATGGTATGAACTCAATTGAGCATTGAACTGCATTTACAAGGTGGCTAACTGAACACTGTAAATTGTGCGATTCTGCTTATTTGTTTATTTATTCTATTCATAGACCATTGAATCTTGTGACACATGGTGGTTTACAGAAGGTAGAAGCATAAAAAATGACAATACAATGGAAATTGGGTAATAAAATAAGCCATCAAAAGTACTGAAAGCCAAAAGGTAAGCAATGCAATACAATATACTTCAGATGAAAGTCCCATGGAGCTCAGAATGGCTTGTTTCTAATTTCCAGGGCTACTTGGAAGATCAAAAGAATCCTACTAGATCAAACAAAGCCTCATTTGTTCCAATAATAACCACGTAGGTGTTTAAAGAAGCCTGGACTGGTAAATGATAATCAGAAATCTCTTAAATGTTGATTGGGAGCTACCCAGAATTTATTGACTGGGTGCTGCCCAGAGTTTGATATATTATGGGAAGCTATATAAGCGGTTGAAATAAAATAAATAAATAAAGAAAGAAGGCATTCCCTTTTAATGCCATCCAAATTAGATATCTTAGCATCTTGTGAACAACATGACTTATTCTCAGTTTGTCTACTTTTATGTATTTATTGTTTACTGGGATTTTAGATGTAAATTGCTAGGATTCCATACAGTAGTGTATACAAAGTCAAAAATGAATGATTCAATGAATGAATGAATACAGTGATGTCTGCCCCTTATTTTCTAATTTTAGTGAATAGAGTAATTCTTTTGTTTGGTGTCATAGATTTGCCTAAACAAAAAAATAGGTTGTTGGTTGTAAATTCTCACCTGGAGTTCAACAAACGGTTCTTGAATGTCTGTTCTCTCCCCGTTGATTGAATTTATGCTGTTAATTGCTTTAAATGTTTGTATTGTTTGTATGGCTGTTTTATTTTTTGATTCTTTGGTACTGTTTATGTTTTAATTGTAAGCCACCAGAGTCATGAATGTGAGATGAGCAATTATATAAATTGAATAAGTTGAATAAACATACTGGATAAATAAATAAACATGAAGGTACCCCTTAATGAAAAAAAGAGAAAAAAATAATCCTAGAAGCAAACTGAAAAAAGTGAAATAATAAACGATAATTATTTCTCCACATTGTGGCTTTGTGTGTATATGAGTGTGTGGGAAGAGTATGTGTCTATTAGAATATACTTTTGGAAAATGAAAGGGCAGGATATTGTCAATAACACCCCCCCCAAGTTACAATTTTGCAAACTAAAAGGAAAACATTCTTAGATGCTATTTCTATCAGAACAATTGTTGTTATTAGTTGTGAAGTGGTGTCCCACCCATCGCGACCCCTTGGACAATGTTCCTCCAGGACTTCCTGTCCACTACCATCTTCTGGAGTCCATTTAAGCTCACGCCTACTGCTTCAGTGACTCTATCCAGCCACCTCATTCTCTGTCGTCCCCTTCTTCTATTGGCTCTCAATCTTTCCCAGCTTTAGGCTCTTCTCCAGTGCGTCCTTACTTCTCATTAGGTGGCCACAGTATTTGCATTTCATCTTCAGGATCTGGCCTTCTAAAGAGCAGTCAGAACAATACTCTGTGGGATTCTGACAATTCTTGGAGCCGCTCGAGATTTCATTATTCATTTGTAACTACTGGCAGCAGAAACAGAGAAGCCTGTTCACCATTCTTCTGGCATAGTGACCAGGAAAACACAATCCTTCTTTCATGTGGACTGCAGAGGAACTTGCTGGAAAGGTTGAATGGATGGAAGTGTCCGTTCTTCTCAGGAGCTGTTTGATGAAACGAGACAGCCATAGCTGTAGTGACACTCATAAGAGGGTGCCTGAGAACGGGGGTTAGATTAGAATACCTCCAAGGTCCCTTCTAACTCTGTTATTCTATTCTGTCCTGTCCTGTTCTATAGACCATATCAGTTGAGGATCCTGAGGTAGAGGACCAGATTGGCAGGTGAAAGTAGATAGTTTAATAATGAGAAAAACCTCTTCAACTAAATATATTTGTTCCCAGCTTATCTGCCTCTCAAGTAATTGTAAAAGATATAGGATAAAGGTAGTCCTCAATTTACAACAGTTCATTCAGTGACTGTTCAAAGTTACAACAGCACTTAAAATGCGATTTATGACTGTTTTTCAGATTTACAACCGTCTCCTTGTCCCTTTGTCTTCAAAGCAGCATGCTTTCAGGAAACTGGATTTGGGTATAACTTAAGCCAATATTCCCCCCCGCCCCCCCCCGTCTTTTCCTATTAAAACATTGTTTTCATACAGCATCCAATGAAAACTGCCTCAAGTGCCTTTAAAAATATTGTTAAAACTGATTAGAATTAACATGTCTTGTGGGATGATTTGTAAACAGGACACAGGGACCTTTTGGAAAGGCATGGAAGCAAATGATGGTAGGTGTGTTATAATGGCCTGATACAGATGACATGGGTAATATACTTGTGGCAGTTGTCTTGATGCAAATACTAAGTTTGATTCTTTGACTATCTGGAAATCTATCTTTGTCATTATTTACACACGTCATTATTTAGGTGGTCATTGTGAATAGTTATGGATTCCCCTAGAAAAGGGGTAGACACTTGGATGCTTGCCAGGCATTTTGGATTACGATTCCCATAATTTCTTTTCGTTGGATCTAAGATCAGTGGCCCCCAAAGATTTGGGCACCAGGCACAGATTCTGTGGGAGAGAGGTTTTCCCATGGATCAGAGGGTTTAGTTTGTGTGTGTACTGCCTGCATCCCACAAATGGGTATTTGCTTGTTTGCACGGCATGGTTTCTGGCATGCTGTGGACTGATGTTGGTCCAGGACCAGGAGTTGGGGACTCCATTGAAAAGACACAAGACTCAGAACATCTGGAGGGCCTCAAGTGGCCTGCATCCATGTAAAACATTTAAATGTATTTCAATCCACCATCCTGTAATGCTATATACCACGCTTGGAAAAACCTTTTGTTTCCAATTTAGGTGACAGCAGAAGGTAAAAGACAGCATTAAAAACTGATTTATTTATAACTCCAGACAATTTATCCAACCGAAGCCTTAATCTTTGCCAACAAATCGTCTCCTAAAATGAAAGGGTCTTAATGATAGGAGGTGCGCAGTCAAAATGACCAGAATTTTATCTCTGTGTCCCCTGTTAATGTAGCCATTACAGCATAATGCTTCACTTTGTGAATCATGGTTTACCTGAAGAATTGAAATCTGATAAAAATGGGCCCAGGTCTGTATCTCAAATAATGAGGAACCTTTGCCAGTGCGATAATATTTGACATGTTTTTATCTGCTCTCTGCCATCAGAGTAAGTGCAAATGGGAAACCAAATGTGTTTAGAACTTTTAAAACTGCCATGAAAACTGTGAAGGCAGATATCCTATCTGTAAATCAGAAAATAGCTTCCTTCCTGCTATCTTATCAAGCAGCACTGCATAGTTCTACAAAATGTATGCCCACTGAACTAATGGGAAGAGAGTTCCTGGCCTAGGAATAAGGACACCCAATTTTTAGCAACTCGGGAAGCAATGCTCAAACCACACAGCTCACAACCATCTGGGGATATCTGTGGAAGGAAAAAAGATGTAGGTGATGTCATATAGAAATACACAATTGCAAAATGTAGGACAGCTTTCTCCAACCTGGAACCTCCCCAGATGCATCAAACCTTCCATTATTTCAGCCAGATCATGGGAGCCTGTAATAAATGAGGGATAATGAATTGTCTAGATATAACTATAGTGGGTACATATTACAGCCAGATGTTGGGCTTGCTAATGTTGTTAATATTGGTAGAACAAATAGATACTACATATTTTCTGAATTGATCAAATGAGATCTTAAGTGCATTAACTCAGCAGTTAAGACTCACTAAAGATATTTCCCACTTAAGCTAAGCATTGAATTTGTTTCTGGGCAGGAATGCATAGATTTACATTTTAAAGTTGCAATTACTTAGAAGTATGCCCTGTTGCCTAAAACTCAGCTTAGCTTAACATATGAAAGAAAGTGATATGCAAACACCATGTTCACCAATAGTACAGATATAAAGAGGCAACATTTCTTGATTCAAAAGTTAAAGTTGATTTTAAAGTGTTATTTTTACTTAAGAATCATGAAGCTCAAGATTCTCAAGAATTAAGATTCTTAAGAATTAAGAATCATGAGGCTGAACACACGGCTGTGGTGGTTCCTTTGAGAAAGTATATAATAGATGAGATAGCCCCAAGTGTAGTAAAGGCTGCTGAGGAAGAGGAAAGAGGAGGAATATAATAGAATTCTTTATTGGCCAAGTGTGATTAGACACACAAGGAATTTGTCTTGGGGCAAATGTTCGTAGTGTATATAAAAGAAAAGATACATTGGTCAGGAGTCAAGAATCATAAGGTACAACACTTAATAATAGTCATAGAGTACAATAAGCAATCAAATCATACTAGGAAACAGTCAATATAAATCATAAGGATACAAGCTAAAAAATTACAGTCATACAGTCACAAGTGGGAGGGGATGAGTGATAAGGAATGATGAGAAGATTAATAGTAATAGTAATGCAGACTTTGTAAATAGTTGGACGAGGAAGAAGAAGCAGAAGAATCTCTATCTGATGCCTCCCTTGTTGTTATGGTGGTCTTTCAAAGTAAATTCTCCTGAGTTTGATGAGACTTATTCTCAGGTAAGTAAATAACTGCATACAATCTTAGAGGCGAATTCTGCTTTGATGTTAATATTCTTCCAGTGTTCTTCCTTCTAGAAGACTGAGCTTAAGTTTTTAAGATTTCAGCCACTGCAGTGAAATAGAAGTCTATCTCATCCGCTAGTTAGTTAGTCTCCAAAACTTAGGTTAAGGAACATGGCTTGGGAGCATTTCCTAGATCTAAGTAATTTGTTTTTCTAGATCCAGGTTTCCCCAATTTGGGTACCTTCCAGATATGTGCACTTCTGATAACAGAATTGTCCACCCATGATTGAGAATTCTAGAAGTCCAAAGATCTACAGAGCATCCAGATTAGGAAAAGTTCCTATAGCACATGAATTGATTAATTTCTGCTGCCTTTCTTCTGGTTCTCAAAATAGAGATCCCAGGATCCTGGAATGTTTTCAAATAAACTAGCTTGCATACTCAGTGAATATGTCCCTGCGGACTACCACTGTTGGCATGCTGATTGTGGTCAGCAGACCATACTACTCCCACTTGAAATTGTCACTGGAAACATTAGAATGGAAAAAGTATGGCCAACAGATGGCCAATCTAGATGTCATAATTATAGTTATTGTTAATTACTTAATTTGTATACTGTTATTCATTAAAAAGAAACAACTATGATACCTAGAATCTGCTGTCTGAGATAAGCAGGCCACATTTTGCCTAATGGAAGGGCTGGTCTTGTGTTTCATGAATTGAAATGAAACACTGTAGGGGAAGAAAGACATATTGAAATGGAATATTAAATTTTGGAAATGAACATTAAATCTTGTGTAGCCACTAGATGGAGGTCTTGAGTCATTCATAACTAGTGATGGACTTCATTTTCTCTCCCTTCCCTAGATCTCATTTATCTTTAGCAAAATTCATGGAATGCAACTTTATTCTTGAAGTATTTGAATTTTTACCTGGTTGTGCTGGTTAAAATGTGTAACGTCATGGATCTAATATATAATTTTTAAACATACTGTATGTGTCAAATAAAGGTTTTATTACATTGCATAGCTACGTTCCACAGTAACAGGAAGTTACAAATAATTTTTGTCTAATCGCTTTATTTAATTTCCAGAAATTTCTTCCCTCCACTCTTGTTTCTAAGGAAGCTCAGGAGTTTTTTTTGAGGAAGTTTTATTTTCTAACAGGTTACTGGAAGAAGAAAAAAAAGAACAGTCATTTGCTTCCTGAGGCTAGGAATTGCTTTTATTTCTGATGTATTTGCCTGTATTTTTTGCCTGTTCCAATATTGTGGATCATACCCTTTTCTTCGAGGCCAATTTTACTTGAAGCTTATTTGCCTTGATGTAGCTGGGATGTTAGCTGGGGCAGAGTTTCTTGGCTTGATGTAGTTTGAAGCTGATCAGCTGGAACAAAAGCACCAGCACAGAAATAACATCCATGGCATACCCGAGCTTTG
The DNA here is from genome assembly GCA_023653725.1 of Bungarus multicinctus. Classification (NCBI taxonomy): domain Eukaryota; kingdom Metazoa; phylum Chordata; class Lepidosauria; order Squamata; family Elapidae; genus Bungarus; species Bungarus multicinctus. Next base: position 73,827,640 of record CM042846.1, read on the forward strand.
CTTTCAATATACTGCAAATTCCATGCGGTTAAAATATAGGCCCTTCCTTAGTTGCTGGGGAGGGAGATAGGCTCTTTATGATTTATTGGATCATGGTTAGCAAAACAGACTGCGGTATCTGGATAGTGGCTCTTTGTAAAAGCCCAAGATCCCTGTGAACTCAATTCCTTATGTAGAAATTGAATACTTTAAATAAATACCTCTGCAATCCATATGTGGAATTAAGGACAGGCATCTTGGTTTTGCTCTGCTTGATAGCTTCATTCCTTCAGCACTGTCACAAGAAAAGGAAATGAGGTGGGTGTTAGGCAAAAATTAGGGGAAATGCAAGATGTAGTTAGGCTGATTGAATCTGATAGCTTTCTATTTAATGGGAGTGCACCGCTCTTCTTTTATATGGGAAGCATTACAAAAATGAAATTCTGAATTTTCCTCTTAGCCCTCTTTCTCCTTCTGCTCCTTGAAAATGACATCGCTTTTAAGACGTTCTACTATCTGTCACACAATGCAGCTTTGAACAGGATATCAGGGTTCTTTAACTTCTTCCTAAAATTAACCTTGTTGTTGTTTTCCTCAAGGGTGTAAAGTGCACAAAAGTCTTTTCATTCTGGATTATTTCTATCTTCCGTACAGAAGTGAGGCAATAAAGGACTGAATTATTCTTAAAAGCACAAGCTGACTGCAGATCATTCTGGGACCGTAAAGAGGAATATGGAGCCAATTTTGATACATTAAACCCATGAGTCTGTTCATTTGCAGCCTCCTTGTGTGAAGGCATTTTTCCAAGAGAATAAGGCATACCGTGGAAGAACAAGCTCACCGCTGTGCTATACTCACCTGCTCTTCTGAAGCAATCAATAGATTGGGGAAAGGGAGGAGAATTTATTTCAATAAACAATTGTTTTCACAGTCTGAACAAATGGTTTTATGGACTGCTACATGGGGGTCAGGCGGTCTGCTATGGTGAATGTCTCTGTCAATACAGAACTAGATGATAATCTATTAAAGTTACAAGATGCATGAAAAATGTCATTAAGTAAGTGTTTACTGGTGTTGACATGGTGATCATTTGCATAACTGATTAATCAAAACATCACTTTTTGGTCACAGAAATTATTGTTAATATGCTCTAAAGTCACATAATTTTTATACTGATGAAAATATACAATTTTATGTTTAGAACTTTCCAAGATTTAGGTTCTCTGACTTTATAAACCTTAAAAATTAATTGGTTCTTAACAAACAGCTGGGGAACAAGCAGTACATGTTTTTGCAGAAGTTTGAGCTTGAATTGTATTTATCTCACTATTTTTGACAGAGGTGAATCTTGCAATGTAATCTGGACTGGATTTAGAGCAATTATTATTGGATTATAGCTCATTCAGTACAATCCATAAAGCTCAGGTTGGGCACTAGCCTTATTCTTTAAAAACCATCCCAATAGGTATTTGATTCCAATAATTCAAAGCCAATGCAATTACTATTCTTTAAAAATGCTTGGGGAAATGCCTTAATTAGCAATTTTATAAATCCTTCAGAATAAATCCTTGAACAACTACTATTGAGAATATTCTGACTTTATGTCTTTATGACCTAAATTTGATATTGTTCATAAAGTTTTGATTATCATCTTACACATTTTGGAGTTTTTCCATGTCGCTTCTATGGCCCTTGAGTCCTGAAATATATTTTAAGATTGGTAGTATTGGCTTCTGTTCAGCTTTTTGATTCTTGGGGATTAGGCTTATTAGAATGAGTAGAATCTATCTGGAAACGAGAAAGACAGAAGGTTTTGTAAAAGTACATTGCAGAGTGGGTCAAATAACAGAATCAGTATATCAATGCTAATGCAAATAAAGAATTATAAGAGGTCTCAAATGGAACAAAGTTTGTCATGAAAGAACTTGATGGCCATAAAGAGAAAAGTTATATAGAGAATAGTAAGTTAGATGTAAATGTATCATAATGCAAAGGGGCCATAAATATAGGAAAGTAATATATGGGTTAAAAATGATTAAAATTAGTCTACTATAGGGAGACATACATTACTGTATATTGAATGAGTAAGAAATTCTGAACAAAATAGTTTTGGAGGCTTGTTCATTACAAAATCTGCATTATGCACCAGTGGTGGGATTCAAATTTTTTTACTACCAATTCTATGGGTGTGGCTTAATGGGCATGGCAGGGGAAGGATAATATAAAATCCTCATTCCCTCCCCACCCCACTAACCTGCTTTCCAGCTCTGTTCTCCTGTGCAGGGCAACAAAAGAAGACCCAGCCGATCAACTGGGACTTGGGAGGCAGAGAATAGATGGGGGTGGGGCCAGTCAGAGGTGGTATTCGCTAGTTCTCTGAACTACTTAAAATTTCTGCTACTGATTCTCCAGAACTGGTCAGAACCTGCTGAAAACCACCTCTGTTATGCACATTAAAATTAAGAAATGGTTAACCTTTTATAGAATTCAGTGGCCTCAAGCTTACTGGCTTTAATAGAATTTACAGCTGTTTATTAAAGACATCTAAATTGTAAACACAGCATCCTCTATAATATTAAAATACAGATGCAAAATTATTAATTCATCAAAATATAAGACCATGTTTCTTTACTGGTGGGATTCCAATAAAATACATCATGATTGCTAAATGCCATCTTGAATATTAAAATAATTTGAGGGAAAAATACTTTATCCAAACAATATAGCAACCTTTTCCTTCATGATCCAAAGAAAAATATTGCATAAACTTTAAAGGTAGCTTTATACAGGTATTAATTTAGTTAATTGATTAATTTTAAGGCTGCATATACATCACACCTAGACCCCCTCCAATCAGGTTTCAGGCCCGGGCACAGCACGGAGACGGCGTTGGTTGCGTTGGTGGATGATCTCTGGAGGGCCCGGGACAGGGGTTGTTCCTCTGTCTTGGTCCTGTTAGATCTCTCAGCGGCTTTTGATACTGTTGACCACAGTATCTTATTGCGACGGTTGGGGGGGTTGGGAGTGGGAGATACCGTTTTACGGTGGTTCTCCTCCTTCCTCTCTGACCGCTTGCAATTTGTGTTGACGGGGGGGGCAGAGGTCGACCCCGAAGCCCTATTATGTGGGTTCAGGGATCTGTGCTCTCGCCCCTGCTGTTCAACATTTATGTGAAGCCGCTGGGTGAGATCATCTGTGGTTTCGGGGTAGAGTTCCATCAGTACGCTGATGACACTCAGCTGTACATCTCTACCCCGGGCCACCCCAATGAAGCCCTCGAAGTGATGACCTAGTGCTTGGAGGCCGTGCGGAGTTGGATGGGTCTTAACAGGCTTCGTCTCAATCCGACCAAAACCGAGTGGCTGTGGTTTCCTGCGCCCAGATACAGCCAGCTGGCTGTGGGGGGAGAAATTTTGACCCCCATGGAAAGGGGGTCACTGGCTGTGGGGGGGAGAAATTTTGACCCCCATGGAAAGGGCTCGCAATCTAGGTGTCCTCCTGGATGTATGGCTGTCTTTAGAAGATCACATCACGGCCGTCGCCAGGGGGGCCTTTTGTCAGATTCGTCTGATTTACCAGTTGCGGCCCTTTTTGGATCTGGACGCACTTCGCACAGTCACCTCCGCCCTCGTCATCTCCCACTTGGACTATTGCAACGCTCTCTACATGGGGCTCCCCTTGAAGAATGTCCGGAGGCTGCAGTTGGTCCAGAATACGGCCGCACGGGTGATCTTGGGAGCCTCTCGGAGCTCCCATGTAACATCACTTCTCCGCAGGCTGCATTGGCGTCCTGTGGCCTTCCGGATCTGATTCAAGGTGGTATTGATCATTTTCAAAGCGCTCCATGGCTTGGGACCTGGGTACTTACGGGACCGCCTGCTGCCATCAACAGCCTCCCGCCGCCCAGTGCGCTCCCACAGGGTTGCCCTCCTCGGAGTTCCGCCACCTGATCATTGCCGGTTGGTGACCCCGAGGGTGCGGGCCTTCTCTGTGGGGGCCCCCTCCCTGTGGAATGATCTGCCCCCGGAGATACGGGCCCTTACCAACATCCAGACCTTCCGGCGCGCAGTAAAGACCCTGTTCTTTCAACAGGCTGGCCTGGCCCAGTAAACGGTTTTTTGGGGGTTTTAAATTAACTAGGTTTTAAATTTTAATATAATTCTTAAATTTTAAATTTATTAGTTATATTTTTGTGTTTAAATGGGATTTCGGCCGGATTAATTTGTTTAATCTGTTTTTAATTGTATATATTGTTCGTTTTTAGTAGGCTGTACACCGCCCCGAGTCCCTTTTTGGGAGAGGAGGCGGTATAAAAATTAAATAAATAAATAAATAAATAAATAGATAGCTTTGTTAATATTTATTCCACTGTGGTTTCTAATGTAAACTCAACTGCCTGGGTGAATATTTTATCCAAATTAAGGATTTATTTCAGCATAATGAATTAGAAGCAACATTAATAAGAATATTCTGGAAAAATATGACTAATCTTGTTAGTAAGTCTTAGTGAATTCATGATGATGTAGTTGGTTGTGGGTTTTTTTTTCTTTTTTTGTGATTTAAAAAAATGGTTCCTAGATGTGATTTCTAGATTCAACTGATGTGATGGAATATAGTAGGCTGGATTTCCAGGAGGAAGGGGGGTGCATTCCAGAGGAATAACAAGCAGCTCAGTTTAGTGTGTGAGAAAGAGGGTGAAGACAGCTCCGCCCTAACAGTTCTCAGAGTGTTCTGTCTATAAGTGTGCAACAATAAAGAAACCTGCTTGGAAAAATCACCATGTTGCTTTCTTGGTTTGGAGCCTAACAGCTGACCAGGGTTCTTGTTATTGTTTTGATTTGGAATGATTATGGATATTGAAAATTTCTGCAGATAAGTGAAAATGACAGAAAAAGTAAATTAGAGGAGTCTTTGAGTGAGTAGATGCTGTTTCTGTTATGGTCTGCGGTGAAAAGAAGAAACTGAGTGAAAAAGAAATGGGCAACTGGTGCAAAGTGCTAATAATGAAAAGAAGAAAAAAGCAGCAACATGAACTCTGTGAATTCTACCAATATCTATTCTTACAAAGATGTTGTTCAAGAGTGTAAACCAGTTTCAGGAATAGGCAAATAACATTTGTAGAGCATTCTTGGTAGTGGTATCAGGTAGTAGTTGCCATTATAGCATAGGCAACTGAGAGGAGGGAGGGAGAGAGGGAGGGAGAGAGAGGGAGAAGGAGAGGGAGAAAGACAGAAGAGAGGGCAATGCAATGGTAGGATTCAAATATTTTTACCACCAGTTTAGTGGGTATGGCTCGGTGGGCAGGCTTTGCGCATATGCACACACTTTGTGTGTGTGCACATGCCAAACACGCACTTTGTGCAGGTGCAGAGGCATTTGCACAGGTGCAGAGGCATTCTAACTCACCTCCTGCAAGCCTGCACGATCCCAGTCACTTCAGCAGCTGCTGTGCAGCACTCTTCTGTGCCACGCAAAACAGCTGTGCTTCAAATTAAGAGGATAAAGGTGAGTATGGGAACCTGGGCAGGCAGGTGGGCCCAACAGCAGAGTGGCGGAGAGAACCAGTTCAGTTTCTGCTGTTCATTGCTGCTACCGGCTCTGCAAAACCAGGCTGAACCGGTAGAATACCACCACTGGGGCAATGGCATAAAATGGCTAACATGCACATGAGTGATTCAAAGGTGCTTTTTCAAAAGGCCACCGAACTTTCTTTGTTTTGCTTGAAGATGTTTCACTTCTCATGAAGAAACTAAAGAAACTTCTTGGAAGAGAAGTAAAATGTCCTCAAGCAAAACAAAGAAAGTCCTGTTGCCTTTTGAAAAAGCACCTCTGAGACAACTTGGCCTGGATGATTGACAATCTCCATAGACATGTAAATGGGTAGTCAAGACAGGGCAGCAGAAGCAGAAACAATGGGACAGAGATACAGCTAGAACATTAGGAACCAATGGTGAACAAGGCAGTGTTTTAGGACCAACTCTCTTCATACTCTACATAAATGACCTCTGTAATCATATTAAGAGCAACTGTGTTCTCTTTGCTGATAATGTAAAGCTATTCAACACCACAGACAATACTACTACTCTCCAAAAAGACCTTGACTATGTATCAGAATGGTCAATCAAATGGCAACTTCAAATCTCAACAAATAAATGCTCTGTCTTACATGTTGCAAAAAAAATCAGAAAATAAAATACAAGCTAAATAGTCAAGACCTTGTTGAGGATCCAAACTTTGTCAAGGACCTTGGAGTACTCATCTCAAATGATCTAAGTGCTAGAGCCCACTGTAACTACACAGCCAAAAGGCATTAAGAGTTGTTAATCTAATCCTACATAGCTTCTTCTCTGGTAATATCATACTACTAACTAGAGCATACAAAACATTTGCTAGACCAATACTTGAATACAGCTCATCAATCTGGAACCTATATCATGTATCTGATATTAACACAATTGAAAAAGTCCAGAAATATTTCACAAGAAGAGTTCTCCACTCCTCTACTTATGCCACCAGACTTGAAACTTTAGACCTAGAAAATCTAGAACTACGCCACCTCTGGTCTGATCTAAATATAGTATATAAAATCATACATTGCAATGTCCTACCTGCAAATGAATACTTCAGCTTTAATCATAACAATACAAGAGCACACAATAGATACAAACTCAAGGTTAACCGCACCAAACTTGACTGCAGAAAATACGACTTCAGCAACAGAGTGGTCAATGTTTGGAATACTCTACCTGACTCTGTGGTTTCTTCCCCAAACCCCAAAAACTTTAACTGTATACTATTGACCTCAGCCACTTCCTAAGAGGCCTGTAAGGGGACATGCATAAGAGCACCAATCATGCCTACCATCCCTGTCCTATTGTTTCTTTTTACTTTTCTTATAAGTATCTATCTCATGTATTCAAAACTATATTTGTTCTTATACCTGTATCTTGTAAGTGATTGACAAATCAAATAAATACTAAAAAAAAAAATTACTAGAAAAATGAAAGTTGGACTGGAGAGGTCCAATAACTGATGAGTGATCATAACTTGAGGACCTCTTATATATAAAATATTTTATATTGCTTTGTTCCCAACTCAACTGTTCCAGCTCTACTGAATTTATTTTTCACACTTTCCTTGTTCCCAAATGTTCTAGGAATTCTAAGGCTGCTGCAGATTTTGTTATACTGATTTTATTCGCTGTGGCTGGAGCTTTCATGCTACCACATTTTCAAATAATGTTTTTTTGTTTTTGTTTTAAGTAGCTTATGATGCTATTGAATGGCATATAAATACTGATAAAATAACAGCTAATAAATACAGGAATAGAAACATTAAAATCCTGAGTGAACCAATGGAACAGAACAGAATACTTGCAAAGAAAAAAATCAGGTGTTGCTCACAACATTAGTATTTAATGCTTGCCGACAAATCAAATACTCTATTTCTTACAAAGGTTTATTCAATGCAGCTACTTTCACAGAAAATTGGTGGTGTGTGTTGCAAGGTATATATATATTTGCTCCCAGTTTCTTTCTTGTCATAGTTAAATGCTGCCATAAATCTTTTTTCCTCTAATAAAATAAATTATTTCTTTGCTGAATGACGTTTGAAGCTGATGTATTTTAATCTGCCTGGCATAGAAATGAAATTTCCATGTTATTGAGGTCTTCTGCTTAATAAATGTTTAAAAGGAGAGAAAAAAAAGATATAAAGGTAAGGCTATATTCTTTATATGGGGTGTTTTTAAAAGCATTCTATTCCCCCTTGACAATAAAGTGTTTAAATTTATGTGTATACATATTGGAGAATATGTTATAATGGCTCCATAAAAATAACGATTTAGACACATTGATTTAGACTCATTTCTCTTTTTTTTCTGCCAGTGATCTATCTACTTACAAAAGGGGATTTCTATTTAATACTTTACAAGTGAATGTTTGGCTTTCAGAATTTACCTGTCCTAATTTATCAGGCTTTCAGGCATTTTATCTATTCTGTTTGCTGAGATTTGTGTTTATATTTGTTTTTATCTAATAAAGAAGAGAGCACTGTCTATTCAAAAGGAGCCTAAATAAGGTTCATTTTTGCAAATCAGTGTTACTCCAAATGGCTGCTAAATTAGATAATAGTATAATGGCTAAAAATGCCAAAATTGCATATAAGAAACCCTTTTATTAGTTGTACAACTAAAGTAGAGAAATGTCATTTTCGCAAACACACATTTGTCTTCCAATAGTGAGAACCAAATTACTATTAAAGCAACGTAGAAAAATGGGTGGTGATAGTGGCAAGGAAATGAACTCAAATTATATATAGTTAACTATTGATTATCAAGAACAATCTGGATGTGAGAAATGTACTAAACTACGTTTGTTCTACTTCTGAATAAGCACGCTTAGGACTGCATTGCCAAACTGTGCCCATATTTTCCAAGTTAAGGTATTCAGAACTAAGATTGAGACTTACTTCTTAACAGTTGGAAAATGGATAAAAAAAGTTGGGAAATATTCAAAGAATATTTCTTTTAAATATCTTGCTTTGAAAGGCTGGGTATTTTTGCACCTTTCAGCCAGTGAAACTCAGATGAGTTATTACAGATCTCAGTTTTTAACAATGAGCAAGTGTGATTGACGGACGAGAGTCTGCTTCCCTATATCACAAGCCAAGTTGGTTGTGCTACTGTAGGATATTATTAATAAACTGGGAAATTAAATCTGCCCAAACTTTAGTTGAATGGATTGATTCCAAGCTCTGAATTAAGCATACAATCTGAATTAAGTTGCAAAAACTACTGAGAAATAAAAAGGTCTTTCTCTACGTATATCCCCCAAAGAGCAATATTCCAGAATATTTGGTCAAAACTAAGCATGAAAGTCTTGTTCTTGTGTAACTTAACTCCTTCTTAACAATGAAAGCAATGATTTTCCTTCTTTGTTTCTCACTTTCCAGTAAGCAGTGTGATCTTCTGATCTAAAATGTCCCATCCCAAGTCATCTCAAGTCATTTAATCTCTCATACTCTTCATACCATTTACATTCCATGTTTCCATTATAATTCTATCATTGCATTCAAATTTTCAAATGTTGTCATTTAAAACTGTAGTTCAAATTTTCTTTTCATGCATGGCAACATCAACAACAAGACATTCCAAAAGGACTTAATCTAGACATGTCTTCCCCAGTAGCATGCTAAATGCCATCCAGCCTGAGGAGTTCATCATCTGGCTCCATCTCAACAATCATTTCATATTTTCTACCCATGTGGTTTCTTTTTAAAATGCCAAAATGGGTTATGTGCCTTTGTCCATTCAATAAGAATTGATGGCTTTGCCATTGTCACTAAAGTGACCATCTGCTCCAGCATCTTCCTACTATGTATGGCTGCTTTCCTGTTTAGGTGCCTGATTGATTTTAGCTGGGCATCTGGGAATAGGTGTTGGATGACTTTGCTAGGAAATATGGCCCCAATTCTGTTAGCCTTTCATCACGGTCAGAAAACCTTTGGTGCTGAATGTGGTAAAGGCTCTACTTCTTGGCTTTATTGTATGTCAGCTGCTAGGTACATTTATTATGGATTGTTTTTATTGGAAATGAAGGTAAATATATATGTTGCAGGATTCAATCTGAGCACACACGCATACACAAATATATATAACCATGTACTTGTTCTAGCTTGTTGGCTTAAGTGCAATTTGCAAATCTTCGTTCAATTTTCCCTGTCAAATCCAATAACCTCAGAATTGATATATTAATTTTCAAACAATTGCTCCATGTTTTCATAATATTTTTGACTAGCATAAAAATCATTGGTTCCTGCCTCACCACCTTTAATCTTAAGATTAACTCACCCCTCCAATAGTTACTTTCATCCACTATAAAAAATGGTCTGTCCTGTAACCAAAGCCTCTCATCAACCTCATATTGTTCACTAAATACTCTGAATTTTCATCAGAAACAATCCAATCATAGTTTTGAGCCTGGTCTTTTCCATAATTCATCATGAACAGACTTGTACTTAAGCTTTGTACTCAAAACAAGAAGAACTTTTTACTCAATAACAATTACATTCTTGTTCATTTTTGGTCCAATATGTATTGTCTTAGTCCATTCATATCCACCCATTCACGTCATCTAACAGAATAATTCTCCCCTAATCCCCACTGCACACATTCAATATTTTGAAAGTTTTCTCCAAAATTTAACCACTACCCTATGGAATAGTATTACCCTAAAAATCTGGATAGTCCTGATTTCCCTAGCCTTTATGAAAAACCTGGATCTAACCTCAGACAATGAAAATTGGCAAATTAAATCAGCTTTATTGCTGGATCTGCTTTTTTTTCTTTATGATTGAAATGAACAATTTTTAAAGTCTGGGCATGTAACACTAATCTAAATATATTTATCAACTTTATTAGTCAAGACTATTTTGATCTATTATAGGTAGTCTTCAACCTATGATTACAACTGGGACCAGATTACAACTGGGACCAAATTGTTGATATTCTTCAGATTTTGCAATCTTTTTTCTTATGGTTGTTAAGCAGTTGTTAAAGTAAATATGTTCTTTCCTCATTTACTTTACAGGGAAGGGCATAAGTGATGATCACATTATCTTGTGATTGTCAGTTGCATGCTGGTTGTCAAATGCCTGAATTTCAGGGTGGAGATGCTACAATAATTATAAGTGCAAGAACTGGTCACTTTTTATAATGTCATTGATCACTAAACAAACTGTCCAGCAAATTGAGGACTATCTGTTTATCTGTTCCCTATCTAAAAAATAAAAAGATTTTGTTTAAATCTTTTTCCACTCTTTGTTTTGCTTGTTGATATTATTGTTTCAAGAGCAAAAGATCCGTGATGGGTCATCAGAGTACATGTTTGGCTAAGATATAATTTGATCAATTTGTTTATAATTTGTTTAATATTCAGTATAGAACAAGTACCAAAACCAGAAATGCAATGATTGGTCCCATATATGCATCAAGAAGTACAGTTGTATAGAAATAATATTTAGAACAAAAGGAAAAAGAGACAGAGAATGAAAGAGAACGGATGAATGGATAGATGAATGAGTGAATCAGGGAAAGGTTCATATTATTAATTTTACCATAAAGCCATTTATTTCATCATCAGGCAACAGTGCTTTATCTGGTGATTATTTAAGAACATACAATTTTATTTGTAGTTTTTTTTAAAAAAGAAGCTAAGATTGAGCTGTTCATGCGTGACACCGTAGTTGTTCAAGCTACAGAAGAATTTATCTTCCATCCTTCACAATAGAAAACCTGATTGAATAATTGTTGCAAGCAGACAAGAAAATACGAGTTAATATTGGTAGTTCAAAAGCTCAATATTTTTTTAAAGAAGAAACTAAATGAATCTGTGATTGTAACATTGCAGCAATTTGCAATAATCAAAAGCTTTCAGGAAACAGGTCCGGTGTATAAGTAGAAATGAGCAATCAGACTGCCAGAAAGTGTGTATTTATAATTTATGTTTTCAGTTTGTCATGCCAGTGCATCCATCCCCTCCAATTCAGTGAAAGGACTTTTGAATTTGATCAGGTTGATTATATCCACGGAAGATGACACTATATTTTGTGGTGAATAGTTGCCTTTATGTTTTAACTTTTTATCTGACAAGAACAAGGGAGAAGGGAACCTTTCTTAATGAAGAAAAGACCATTCCTAAATTGCTTTCCCATCCTTTCAAGAGCAAGATCATTTTCAGCATTAAAAGTATATCCCATCAAGGTCCTAGGGCAGGGGTGTCAAACTGGTGGCCCACAGGCCAGATACTTTATGTTCAGGCCAAACCCACTCCAGCTCCGCAAATGGGAAAAACATCATGAAACGTCATGTGACAGCAACGTGAAACAGCAAGTTTGATGCTTTTGTCCTAGGGGAAGTTCATTAATGATGCAAATGCAGCCTTTACCTTCAGCCAAGCCTCTTCCAAATATGGCTCCCAGCATCCGTTTTTATTCTGGGTTAGAATATTGGGAACTGCAATTCTAACACATCTGGAAGATATCACTTTGGACTCAACTGGCTGTGAGAATAACCTTGGGAGACAAAAGGAGGAGGAACCATAGCCTAGGCAATGTCAGACAAGAGATGCCTCAGCCCACAGAAGGAATGGGAACATGGGAAGCAGCTCAGAAGGGGCCTCCTGGAAACTAAGGACAAGGAAGTGGATAAGTGCTTTTAGATTTGCAAGATTTGGTTGCCATAATCTTGCAAAAAGAATAGTGATAATAGTTATGGTTTGAGTTTCTTGCCTGGCCTGAGATTGAGAAACTATATATGTGGTGTATTCAATCCATATGAAACTGACACAGAAAATTCAATTGTAAAGGGTTCAACCAGGTGCTACTTATTGGTTTGACCCAAATAGGTAAGCAAGCAAACAAAAACTAACCCAAATGGCTTCCTTTTCTTCTTTTTTCCTTTCTTTCTCCATTTCTCGTGCAGGAAATCAGAATGGATTAAGGTTAAAGTGGGAATCAGTGATTCCCAGGCTGCTTAGCTTTCAAGTCTCCCACTCCTTTACCCTCAAACTAACCTCTAGTGACCTCACCCCATTCCTAAGAGGTCTGTAAGGGGCCTAAGCTCACAATCGTGCCTACCATCCCTATCCTATTGTCCCCAATTATCAGTTCCTATTTCTGGTATTTAAATTTATGTTTATTCTTGTTTCTGTTATATTGTAAGCTTTTGACAAATAAATAAAATAATAAATAAAATAAATTTTCCCCTGTTCCTCAACTGCACACATTCAACATCCTGATATTTTGAGATTATTACTGCACTTAACTTTTGGATGCGAGAACTGTTGTTTAGAAATGGTATGAGCAATTATTAAAGAAACTATTCTTTGCCTCTCTCTTTCCTCTCTCATTCATATTCTATGAAATGTGTAATGATGACCACAATTGTAATAATAGGTTGCTGGGTTTTTACACTGTCCAGAGCTATAATGTCATTTATTTTGTTTGGCTTAGCATGTTATGAGATCTCCGTCATAGTTGTTGTTGATTAATGGTGTCATGTGTTGGAAGAATGTCACCTATTTAACCAATAAGCTATGTTAAACAAACAATGGCTTAGTGTGATATGTGTACCCAGTTGATCCATGTCCAAAACTTTCTGGCTCAAAAATTCTGGTTATTAAATTGAGTATAAAACAGAATATGCTAAACACTTGGAAAATCATCAGATCACAGGATTATATTATAAGGTTGTAAACATACATGGGAAAACACTGATTTTCCGAATGAACATGGAATTGCTAATTCTTGTATTTGATTAAGTGTTGCCTGCCAAATATATTCGGACTACTTAAATTAAACTCAGGTTTCCCCTACAGCAAAGTGCACACAAAGTCAGTGAGAGCTTCTCTTATTTTTGTTACGTGTCAATGTTTTCAAAGTTGGTGAAAGCTTGTTCTTCAGTTTTATTAGCCTGTTTGAAAGAAATCTCATTTAACTGGCGTCTCTTACATCTACATTAATTCTTTTAAAACACTGACGTGAGTGTTCTACAGCTATGTAAAGAAACGCATTATCAAAGAATTAAGATATGATTAAACTGACATTTTCTTAAGAAAACGAAAAGAGCAGGAAAAAGCCATTCTAAAAGGACTGAGTGCTATATACTCCAGATATTATCTTCAGTGCTTGCTCAGGGATCTTTAAAGAAGCTTATTACCAAGTACCCTAAGAAGACAAGTGTGGATGTGTACAGATCAGAGAAATGCAAGTTAATGCACCTGCCAGATTTTACTATCATACAAAGCTTGTCAATCAGCACTCAGACCTTGCATTTAAAAATATGTTCCCTCAGATTTTCCCCAGCACTGGATCTTACAGTATGATATTGCTCCTTTTGGTGACTGCCTTGTATCAGAGGGATCATAATTACGCTTCTGAGTATGCCTACAATTAGCATGGATTTTCTTAATTAGTGTCTGCTCGCTGGTACAGTCAGCGCTACATTTTTTTGAGTCTGGTGGGCACTTATGGAATTTGGAAAGTAGGTTCTGGACATTTTCATAATGTGGTTTATAGTGGCCAGAAAGAAAACTGAACAAGTTATACTTTCAATCTCTCCCCCCACAGGACATCTTCTGTCTCCTTGGACTTCTATATTACTTAGCTTATTTTCATGTTTGACTTCCAAATGAAGCACTGCATTGGCATAGTATCTTCTGTATTTTACTTAAGTTTCTCTGGGATTTCTGTGGGACCCATAGACACCCACAGAAATAAAGATGATGATTCAGGCTGGTGTTTTACTTTGCACAATATAAACTTTCTTAATTAAACAGCACTTTGAAATAATTTTAAAAAGTAAAATTGAGTTGCCTAAGGAGGCTACGGACTGCAAGATAGGAGAAATTGGACAAATGGCTACTCCTGGGTGCTGCTCTAGGGACCAAGATTTACAACAGTTCCTAGTGAGAGGAAAGCATGCGAAGGTAGGGTTTACATTGTGTGTGTTATGCTAGCAATGTTGATTTTGTTTATATTCTAAAATAATTTTTTTTCTTGTTTAATTTCATACCAACAGCAACGATTTTCCATTCCCATGATTCCCATCCCCACAGAGAACACCTTACAGTTCTCAGAGCTGGAGATCTGACTTTACATATAACCACATTATAATTACTACCAGGATTTGTTTTGGTTTCTGAAGTTCTAACATAAGATAGAGAACGCATGTTCTGCCGAGCTATAAAAAGATGCCAATAGCCTGTGAATTCATATATTTTATGAAAATAGAGGACCAGCTCACCTTGTCAGTTATCAGGAGAAATTGAATTGCGATTCTTTTCAAATGTTGAAAATTTAACTGAAAAAAGAACACAAGATAAGCTCAGAATAGATTAAAAGGTTTCAGGACAGAATAGCAGAGTTGGGAGGGTCTTCTAATCCAACCCACTGATCAATGGTATAGGAGACCCTATACCATTCTGGACTTTCTTTGTCTTGATGGGATGGAAACAGGTGATCATAGAAAGAATAACAGAATTACAAAACAGAATCATAGAGTTGGGAGGCACCTCTAGTCCAAATCGCCACTCTAGCAGGAGACCCTCTACCAGGGGTTTCCAAACTTGGCAACTTTAAGACTTGTGGACTTCAACTCCCAGAATCCTGTTTGGAGACCTCTGTCCTATACCATTTTGGACAAATAGCTGTCCAATCTCTTCTTTAAAACCTCCAGCGATGGAACACCCACAACTTTTGGACACAACCGACTGATTAATAGTTCTTACTGTCAGGAAATTTCTCCTTATTTCTAGGTTGGTTCTTTCTTTGATTATATAATCCATTGCTTCTTGTTCTGCCTTCAGGTGCTTTGAAGAATAGATTGAGCCCCTTAGGACTGGCCATACATTTCTTGGAGATGAAGCCGAACAATGATAGAAACTTATATTGTGGTTCTTTTTCAATATTGGGAACAACATTTGAAAAGAAAATAAGTAGAGATATTGGCATAGGTCCAGAGGCTACTGTGGGCATGCATTCCCAAAACAATGAGTGCTATAATCCACCCAAAGTCATTAATACAAAAAACCGTCAAAAAAATAAAAGTACAGATAGTCCTCATTTAGTGACTGCCTCATTCAGCAATGGTTCACAGTTACAATGCTGAGATGAAAATATAACTTTGTGACAAATTCTTGTCTTTATGACTGTAACAGGCCTAGAAAGCAAAGGAAAGGTAAAGTAAGATCATAAGCACAATCATGGTCTCACTTAGTGACTGTTTCGCTTAACAATTGAGTTACTGGTCCCATTTGTGGAAGCTAAATAAGGATTAACTGTAAAACTAAAAACAAAGGCTTATTTTAATACAAAGGCAGGGGAAACCATTATAATGTACCTGTGCTTAACAAATCCTCATTCCAT
The DNA here is from genome assembly GCA_023653725.1 of Bungarus multicinctus. Lineage (NCBI taxonomy): Eukaryota > Metazoa > Chordata > Lepidosauria > Squamata > Elapidae > Bungarus > Bungarus multicinctus. The sequence continues at coordinate 73,843,543 of CM042846.1, forward strand.
ATTTTTGATGCAGTTATAAAAATGTTCTGGAATTAGCAGAGGCATCTGATGTTAAAAGGAGTACATGCCGGTTCATATTGTAAAAAATAAGGCCAGTTTGGTGTAGTGGTAAGACACCGGGCTATAAACTAGGCTATAAAGTATGGTTTAGGTACTGGCCTATAAATTGTGAGTTCTAATTCTGTCTTAGAATGAAAACTGACTGGGTGATTTTTGGCCAGTGCCTCTCTCTCAGCCCAACTCACCTCATAGAGTTGTTGTTGTGGGGAAAGAAAAATTAGGTATGTCCACCACCTTGAGTTATTTACAGAAATAATAAAGGGAAGATATTTTTTAGATAATAAGTAAGAAAATAAATAAGTAAATACATAAATAATATTGTCCAAGGTAGAATATATTGCAAATTTGGAATAAGTAACAGGCTAATGAAGCCCAGTTAAGAGGTCCCTTTGCCAATTTATCTGGAAACATAAATGTGAATTCCCTATTTGCCACATTTATCTTTCATAAATGTGTTCCAGGTGCATCAGTCACCTCATTTCTGATCTCCTTGTTTTTGAATAATATTTACTGCAGTGGGCAGGAGAAAGTATATGAGGGTTTTACTCTGAATTTGGGGTTGTCTGTAACCAGAATGCTCCACAATCTCCCTGTCTTTGGCAGCCAAGTGGAGAATGCATTACATGGCATGTAATTTCAGACGTCCGGGACAGCTCCAGTTGTGAAAAACAACCAGTTTCTAGACCACATCAACAAAATTGGTCAGGCTGGTTTCCCCGATGTCTCAATCTGATATCCAGTAGGTGATTCCTTCTCTTCCTTGTATCTCTAAGCCAGCACAGCTTCATCTGTGCCTTTTCCCATGTCACACTGCTTGTAAATATGTAAAGGGAAGGACAATAAAACAATTGCTGGGAGATTGTGTGAAGGCAAAGGATGTAGCATGGCAACCTTGCTAAAGCGAAGCAGATGTGCAATTAGTCAGTGCCTAGGAAGGAAATGGCAGCTCCATGTGTGCCAGCTGGAATTCCAGCATGAAAATAAATTGGGAAACAATTTTCTTTTTTAAAAAAATAAAAGAATGGAGCTGTCTCTATGTCAATTCAAAGGGCTGGCTTGCCACTTCATTGTTCTTAATTGTAGTATATACTATTGACAGGAAAAACTTTAAAAAGAAAAATCCAAATAATTGTCCCCCCCCCCCCCAATGTCATAGGGAAAAATAACTATCACCTACATGAGCACCAATTTATACCGTCATGTACTGATCAGCACGAAATATATTAACTAAGTTATATTTGCACAAAAATATTTTTGCATTTCTTTGTATTAAAATAATTAGAATTACTACAACAAATTTGAATGGCTCTATTAAGACTAAGAAATAAAAACAACACAGATCTGTACATGAATTAGAGATTTTCTCAGTTTTAAAAATAATTTGTTTTAAACACATATCTGGATCATCCAGTTTCAAATTAAAAAAGAAAAGAAAAAAAGAAGTACAAATTCACCAAAATTCAGCAGTCAGATCTATTATGTAAAGATTCATATTTTACTTAATAAAATGTCAAGATTCTTGTTAGTTGAAATCTATTTTAATTCTCCTTAGAAATATAACAACATTGATTCATCCCATCTTCATCCAAAATGCTTTAGCACTGATGATATTGAGAAAGAATATGGCTTGTATTCAAATTTTATTTTTCCCAAGTCTGCTTTTTCCTTTATATAAAAGGAAAAAACCGCAAAGCACAGTATTTCAGGTGTTTTAGCATTTGGAGTGTCTAACGGCAGGAATTAGCTGGTTCTTAACCATTCCAGTAGTTCACTGTGTTTTGTTTTGTTTTTTATTCTCTAGGACATCTAAACCACTGCAAGATAAAGAGAACATTGCGGCCACAATTTTCCTTTAATATCTGCTGCCCAAATACTTACAGTTTGCAATTTAAATATCAATTAGCTTGGATAAAATTTGCGCTAATCAGATGTCTAGTGGAGAACACGAGACCCTGTGATTATAAGAAATCAGCAGGGAAATCTGCATGGGTTAAGAAGGGCATGAAATAAAAGTGAAGATTTCAGCCACCCTCTTGCTGGTTTTTTTTTACACACTCCTTACTATGAATATCCTGGAAAACAATATTTTTTCTCCATATTTTTCATAGGATATGAGGAGCCAGAATATAATTTTGCCATAAATGATATGTGACTTAGCAACCTTTTATTATTCTACAGTCATTATATGCAGTATTGTAGGCTACCTCTGCTGACTGCTGATTGCCAGTAGTTCAGCAGTTCGAATCTCACCAGGTTCAAGGTTGACCCAGTCTTCCAGCTTTCCGAGGTGGGTTAAATGAGGACCCAGATTGTTGGGGGCCATAGGCTGACTCTGTAAACTGCTTAGAGAGGGCTGTAAAGCACTGTGAAGTGGTATATAAGTCTAAGTGCTATTGCTAAATGCCAAGTAACAATATTTGAGACCTAAATAAACACAATAGAAAATATAAAAAGGTAATGCTGTCTGATATGAACTTTTCATGTACACAAGAAACCATTTCAAGCCATGCCTATTCCTGCACTGAGGTAACTTGATCATAGTTACCCATAAACTGGTAAACTTAAGGCTGAACTATTCCAGTGTAGGGCTGACCTAGAGGGTGGCTAAACATTTCAACAAATATTTAAACTATGGTACAAAATGCCATGGTTAGTTTGCTTAAAGAATTAAGTTCAGAGGGCATATGATGGAATATAAAGCTATGCATATTACATCCTATGGGCCTTGATGCCTGAAAAAGGAAGTGCTTTGGCTTAACTACACTCTGAGTATTAAGAGTCAGTGGTCTTCAAATGAACTCAATCAACTGTCTAATGGATTTTTTTTGGTAAATCTGACAATATTGATTATATATAAAATTAACACTGAAAAGTTAATCCACTATACAGAATGTTATGGGATTGTTTATAACAATGAAAATGTGGGGTATAAATAGACTAAACAAGTAAATAAACTTGGTAAGGATTTATCAGATATAATATTCATTTGCAATTGCATGAAAAACAAACATTGAAATTTTATGGCTATGTCAAAGAAGAAAAGACAATGTTTTTAAAAGTTCACACAGAAACACAATCATGCATACTTATCTCCTTCCTTGTCTTAAATATTTTTAGTTGGAAATATTGTAAGTTCAACTTATTTCAGTAAGATTTCATTCTAAATGGGTACAATTTATAGTGTGTGATTTCCCATGCCTTTAAAGTAAATAAACCTTTCCTGGTTAAATATAGGTGGCATTAAATAGAGAGTGCTTGGCTGTCACGGCCTCCTCCAGCATGCTGCTGGCGAAGACTTTGGATATTCAGAAAAATATCTTTTACACTAAGTCAGAGGTGCTATTCAGCCGGTTCTGACAAGTTCTGGAGAACCGGTAGCGGAAATGTTGAATAGTTCAGAGAACCGGCAAATACCACCTCTGACTGGAGTTTTTACAGTATCCTTCCCCTGCCATGCCTACCAAGCCACGCCCACAGAATTGGTAGTAAAAACATTTGAATCCCACTACTGCACTAAGTGTATAGTAAGTTTCCTAATTTCAAACTGATACACAGTGTGTGAAACAGGTAGGTTATCTTTGAAATACCAGACTTGAAGAACTTGTAAGGAATGATCTGCACAAGCTGACATTGGTAAAATTTCTGGATTCTTATGTCATGATAACTTTAGTTTGTTCTTTAACTATAATTTGTTCAAAAATAAAAGTTAGCTATAGCTCCTCTCATTAATTTTATATAGTGATTTATATAAGGATCAGACCAGATAGTAAAACAACCACTTGGTTATTATTTTCTCAAAGATTTCATTAATGTGAACTGTTTTTTTTTTCAAAATGAGATTTGTAAAATAATCAAACCAAGTTGTTATTCAAACTTACTGACTGGTGTTATACATTTGTTTAATTCTAAAGAATCACCAAGTTTCATCCACAGATATGCAAAATTGTTCACCAAATATGATGTTTTATCAGCTCTAGGATCCCTTCGTCAGAGACCTTATTCAAAATACTTCACTTCATCATCCTTAAAGGATTACATCAGATACTTTTTATGATCTTGGTTGTGAAAGCGCATGCAGTCAAAAATGGCCAGCAATTCATCCAGACAGCTCAAGACTTGAGCTATTGATAAAACCGCACAAATACAATACCTGTTTGCAAATCCCATCATAAAGTTGCTTCCTGTTTAACCCGTCGCCAGCTGTTTTTGTCTCTTGGCTGCCTGTGCAAACACTGGATAAGCTTCAGCTGCTCTTTGTGTCACTCAAGGCAGCTCTCCAGATGCTAAAGAAAAGTGGATCTGGCTCATCATCAGATTTAAAAAAGTACTTTGGTACCTCTGCGCACTTAGAAATTCTTGGTTTTAGGTTTGTACAGGAGAAATTTGTACAGGAGAAATTTGGGTCAATATATCAGTTGGCGATCTGGGATATTAGAGATGTCCAGCAGCCTTCATTCTTGTGCACATATTTATATGGATATTAAAACTTCCAATTGCTCTAACTTAAGTGGTAATGGAAAGGAGAAAACATTCTCTTGCTAGACAATATTAACAATGCTCAGGGACAGAAATGCATTCTTGCTTTTCTTTTTACATTTTTCTTCACAAACAATAATGTAAAAATCAAACAATTAAGATCCGTTTTAATTCAGTTTGTCCTACTTTTAGAATGATTTAGAAAAGTTACTGCCTTTTGAGACTTACTAATCTCCTTTCCATGTTCCCTGTACCACATCAAACTAATCCCTTGAATGTCTTTAAGGTAGTTTGTAGATACCTTCAGCCTGAATACTTCTATTTGATTACTCTAGTGATACAGCTTAGTAACCAGATCTAGGCACAAATTACTTCTGAACCTTTTCCAAAAACTTAGTGGGCTAAAAATCAGAATAAGAAAAAAACCATCAACCAATTCTCCACTGGTCAGTGGCAGGATTCTCTTCTTTTCTGCTGATAAAGTTGGGTGAAGACTAACTCCATGTCAGATTTAATGAAGTTTTGGAGAGGCTGTGCAACATTGGCAGAATGGTATTATTTTGTATGCAAGGAACACTGTGTGTGAATAATAATTTTTGGTTGATTCTGCTTTTGTGGTTATTGAAAATGATACTTGTTGATTAGAACAGCTGCCCTGCTGAGTATAAACCCCCCGCACAAATGATCATGTGATCGAAGCCCTGCTTCTTTTTTAATGTGACTTGTGTGCATATAAAAAGTAGCAAGACTTCAATCATGGGGTAACTTGATATCTTGACCTGTTTCGACCCCCCAATGGATCTCATACAGAGCATTCATTTTGCTTATTGCATAGCACAGTTATTTTGATTATTTTAAAATCTACAGGTTTGAATGGCTTGGGAGAATGAAGAAACATTTGAGTTAGTGAACAAGTCTGTAACAGTATATATCAAAAAGAAAGAAAGAGGGAACTTTTCTACATATAAATATATATTCTTTTTCAAAATAATGCTACAGAGCACAAATACTTCTTTACATGAAGTTCTTGGTCCTAAATTTAATATAATGTCCAGAATTATTTGACCTTGAAAATAATCTGTGGAAAACAACAAATATAAGCATGTTACACGAATAGCATCTCAAAAGAAAAGTGTATTTAATTGCAGACTGACTGTATGTTCCCACATAGTCACATTCAGAGGGTTAGTATTCTGAGCAGAAGAATGAGCATGTTATTTCCGTTTCTCTCTAACTCTAAATATTTTGTATACTCCTCAGAGATTCTATTGGCAGATACCATGTTGGATTAATTTGCTCCATTTTACAGCATTTACATTCCATCTTATTATACCTGCATTTCTATAAAATGTATTTCAAGACATGGGGAAAAAAGAGCAAAAATAGGCACACTTTTAAGCAGTTTACAAGAGACAGATCATTATCTCTTACAAAGGAATGGAAACAGAAAAGCTGTAAATAATAAGTTCTGAATAGGAATGACAAAAACAACCTAATCAATGTCTTCCAGAACTGGCAAGTGACACTGCTTTGTTTTTTGCAAATAAAACCCTTCTTAACATCACAATATGAACCATTATCTCTGCAGGCAAGGTATATTTAGAAATGTACAAAATGTACATTTCCTGCCAGCCAGGAGATCAGTAGGTGGAGATCTAAAGTCATGCAAATCTTACAGTAAATGCAGGCAACCAATTTCTAATTATTCCATATCAGCAGATTTGTGAGGAATATAATTTATTAAAAAAAGAACAGTTTATGATCAGCAGACCTTAGTTATGACTGTTTAGGAATTCAGTGCATTTTGATCTAATCAAAAAATCAAAATATTCATGAAACACAATGATATCTCCCCAAAGCAGCCGGGCAGCCATTAATTTTGAAATTCGGGTAATTTATTAACACTTATCTGTAGCTGTAAAAGCTTACCTCTGTGTTTGTAATACGGCTAAAAGTGAAGGTAGTTTTAAAACTGATTCCTAATGATTTATAATGGTTTGCTGTAATTTGAGCCAGAAATTCAATTAAAATATATGTCTAGTTTTGTTTCAAGATCTTTAGTTAAAAATTCTATTAAAATGCTATTTGCTTCCTGCATTAAATGCATTTGTTATCTACATATACAGGAAATATAAGAAAATGCTATAATTTTTCCCCTCAGAATATCCAAATGCCTTTAACACTGTTTATTTTATTCCATATTTTGACACGGGCATACTGTATTTGGGCAGTAACTTGATTTTACATTAGTCTTTTCATGAAAAGGAAATAATATTTCAAAAGGTTTTATTTCTTACTTTTCAGTTGAATGATTATTGGATCATTAAAGACAAATAATTATCAAACACATGACCACTCTTAAATATAATCTTTTATATTCTCTACCTATATGCTTTAAATGATGCATAAATATTATAAAACCTGATCATTATAAAAGACATTCCTCCAGTAGTAGGTTATCTTGGGAACCAGGTACAGGTGAAAATAAATTAGCTTTTAGTTTCTGAATGTACTATAAGTAACTTCAAATGTTTTTGAAATTCTATCAAAGTAGAGTGAGAACCAACTTTTTGGAGCTGGAATTATATTTGATACTTGGTTTTGGAATAGTACAGATAGATTCAATTTTTGTCTCCTTAATCAAACACCCAGAAACTCAGAAACCAGCAAAGAAAAGACTCACTTGGGCATGTTGCTAGTGCCCTAGTACCTGACCAAATATGTAAGTGAAGTCAGTATTATTTTTACAATCTTGCAAGGATTAATATCTTTGCTTCCAATAACGCAAGCTAGCCAGAATTCTAGTCATAGTTAATAGTGACAACTGCTACTATCCTGTAATAATTCCACAATTGTTTTTAGTCCTGAAACCTGTTCTAACCTTTACATGTGGAAATAAGTTATGCTTCGTAGCAGAATTAAAACTGAATCAGTGTTTTTTAAAAATTGTTTCCTTCATTTCTTCTACAAATAGTTACAGGGGGTTGTGTCAACCAACTTATTCAACCTGAGATGGTTAATAGTGCTGCAATTATAAGATACATTCAAATCTTGCTGCACTCAATGCTTCTTCGTGCTAGGTACTGTACATTGCTGGCCATTCATCTTCCTTTATTTTCCATTTGTCCTATTGTTTCTCTGGATTAAACTTTATACGGTAAGTTTCTTGCATTAGGAATGTGTAGCAAAATGTAATACTTATTAACAGATACTTTCTTTTTATGAGCCCTTTCTTCTTCCACATTACAGACAGATATAAGACTGAACCATCTTGGAATATAGTGATCAACCTGCTAGACTCCTCATATAGAATTTTTTATTGGCTGAGTGTGATTGGATATACAAGGGATTTGTCTCTGGTGCATAAGCTCTCAGTATACATACAAGCAACCAGTGAAAAATCATGATCATAATCATAAAATAAATTCTTCATAAATCATAAGATACAACATTCATTGATAGTTATAGGATACTAAATAAGCAATCAACATAAATCATATTAGGATATCAAGTGAAACAATTAATATAAATTGTAAAATACAAGCAACAAAGTTATAGTCATAAGAAGATAAGGAAATAGGTAATAGGAAAGATGATAATAATAATAATAATAATAATAATAATAATAATAATAATAATAATAATAATAATAATAATAATAATAGTAATATAGCCCTGCTAAATTGTTTGATAGTGTTGTGGGATTTAGTCGTTTAGCAGAGCGATGGGAGAAAAACTGTCCTTGTGTCTAGTTGTTCTGGTGTGCAATGCTCTAAAGCAGGGCTGCCAAATCCATGACTTGTTTAGCAAAGGGAAAAATAGTCCCAATATGTCACATGATGCATTTGTGACAAAATGTGTTTGACACCCCTGCCCTAAAGTCTCATCTTGTGGGAAGAAGTTGAAATAATTTCTATCCAGGATGTAAGGGGTATGCAGATATTTTCATGGCCCACTTTCTGGCTTGTGCAATATACAGGTCCTCAATGGAAGGCAGGCTGGTAGCAATTGTTTTTTTTCTGCAGTTCTAACTATCCATTGAAACCTGTGTGTGTCTTGTTTGGTTTCAGTGCCAAACCAGATATTGTATTGAAGTTTGCACCAGAGACTTGTAGTATCCTTTGTTTCAATTTTCATTTTATTTATAGAACAAACCAGGGCTCTTGTAGGAACTTTCGGCTATCAACCTCCAGTCTCTAAATAAAAGCTGTGTTTTAAATTGAAACTAGATTGAAACTGGAATTAGCATTGTCATCCTTCCCATAAACATTTCTCTTTAAACAAATTATATGCCAAACTATGAAAACTGAATAACATATCATCATAGGAGTTTTTTTTTTAATGGGGATATAAATGTATAGCATGAATTAGTTGTTGTATAATTGTGAAACAAGGTTTGTCCAAAATATGGATAATTCTGAGATGACATTCAATAAATACCATTTTGAAATGCAGAATAATTAGGAGAAAGTAAAAATATGTGATGACCTTGGTTTTTAGACAAGTAATTTAGCTAACCAACAAACTGTCAGGAATGATGTTATCTAAGCCTGACAAGATTATTTGGGAAAATTATGTACAAAAAATTATAAATGTAGTTTGATTGCTAAGTAAATCCATCCATCTCAATTTTACAGATTTATAAAGTTCTGTTCCCAACTTTCTCCAGCCAATTTGGTCATTACTGATATTTCTGAAATCCACATATTTGAAAGATGGAACAGGAATACTATTTTAAGCCTTAGTGAATAATACAAAAGATTTCTTCTGTGCTTGCTTTGAGAACTATTCTGAAGAAGTGGAGATACACAAGTGCAAAATCTCTTTAAATATTTTAAATACACAATTTTTCATGTTTTCAGATGAGCTTGGCATTACTACTTTAAATGAAAAGGTGTCTTTCTATAGGAACAAGCTTATATTAATTGAGAATGAGATCAGGTGAAAGCAATAGATATTGATGTAGTAAGCTCTCTGCTGCCATCTAGTAGGTTTCTATATTTGTTTTTGGCAGCCCAGATATAAAATAATAAAAAAATATTGTATTTTTATTTATGATAGCTTTTATTGTTTGATAGTCTCTTGGGAGAACTGTTATTCTTAAAATGGGAAAATAATAGAATCAAGAAGGAACTACGGAAACCAAATTTAAAAAGCATAATTTTCTGCAGAACATAAGTGTATTAATATACAGATAGTAGACACAAACATATGTTTAAACTTAAAAAACCAGAAGTTAAAATGTAGATATTCTAATTTTACTGGAACAGCAAATGACACCATCTCATGCTTTGTTCTCTTAGTGATTGAAAGAAATATTTTTTACAACAGCATCTCTAACTATAAAAAGATTGGATCTTGAAGTCCCATTGGATGAACCATTCCATATTTCTTCTGCCAAGTGAAAAACAGGACAATCCTTTCAGCCAGTGCTCTATAATGGTTTATAGGATTGTGACATGTTGAAACTAATTAAGATATCCTGACCTTCCGGCGCGCAGTTAAGACCTTATTTTTTAAACAGGCCGGCCTGGCCCAGTAAGGGTCTATGGGGTTTTAAGTTAATAGGGGTTTTAAATTTTAATCTTATTTTTAAATTTTATATTTCCCGGTTTTAAATGAATTATTGTCGGACGGGATGCAGCCAATTTGTATTTAATTTGGTTTTAAATTCTATTTAACTTTATATTTTATGTATTTATTAGGCTGTACACCGCCCCGAGTCCCTTTTGGGAGAGGGAGCGGTATAGAAATACGATTAAATAAATAAATAAATAATTTGGAAGATATGTTTTAGGCTTTGTGTGATAGCAACACCTTTTTCCTATTCATTAAAATAGCCCAACATATTTTTCTGGCTTCTGTGGAAGTTTTTTTTTTTTTTTTAACAAGCTGCTTTAAAGAACCCTGCTTATTAAAGTTAATTCAACACTTTAAACAACACAATTTGTTAAGTGGGAACCAGCAATGGAAGACAAACCTGATGTCAGCTCATACAATATTTCTATGGTCTTTTGCTAACTGAAAGGGAGGGGGGTGCAGTGTGACAGCTTGCAACCGAAACTGCATTCCATAAATGTTTTCAAAGATAGTAACTAGGTGACTGAAGTTTCTGCCACACAAAATTCTAACTGGAGAGCATGATTGATGACTCTTGGCTATGGATGTGTCCCATTGGAGAATATGAATTATGATACACCCAGAGGGTGGGAGAAAACCTGGGTCAAGGGTGACAATGAATGATGTGTCGGCTACACCCAGGCAACACTGCACCTTTTAACTCCCAATAAATACTTTTGAAGTTTTGGAAGTTTGGTTTGAGACTCATGATTTAAATGGGGTTAACTGACACCTAGCACCCATAGAAGTCATAAGACTGACCTCCTGTCCCAATCTGCTGATGACATTAATAAAAGTCATGATTCAGAATATGTCCGTTCCAACTAAAAAGAATCACTACAAATTGTATGATTCCTTCAGGAAAATAATATTTCTGATCATGTTTAAATTATGAAGATCTAAACATGAAGATCATGTTTAGAACAGTCAGTCCTCCACTATTTTCGAGGCAGCCCTGAGGCCAGAACTAAGCACCCCGTAGGATGGATCCGGCTCGCGAGCCTTGAGTTTGACACCCCTACACTAGAACTACTGCTAAGAGAATAGGATTTTAAGAGATTATGATTTTTTTTGTCAGCAAAGCATTCTTCTAATACAGAGATTGGTTCTGCAAATATTTATTTGCTTGTAGCCAGATCTGAAATCCAATGGTCGACAACTACTCTATCTACAGCTTGGGTAGATAGTGGGCAGATATTCTTGAATTTTTTTTTAGAAGAGTAGAACTGTCAGCCATCAGTACCACCTGCCTCACATTCCATGCAGTAATCCAGTTTAAAACAATTCTGACAAGTAACTTTTGGCCTCTGAATTTATCCGCAGATGGCAAATGCTCAAATGAAAGTTGTCTTCCTGTATTTTTCCTGTACCCCTGATCTGTGTCCAACAGTCTGGGAATTTATGGTGTAAGTGACAACCCTCCAGGTACTTAAAAATGCTCTATTTTCTCCAAGCTTTTTAAGGCTAAATATATCAGTTTTCTCCCTATCTCTTCTTTTCATAAACACATCACAAACTGCTTCTAAATATCTCCTTACTTTGAATTAAGATAAAACAAAACAAAAACCATTTTCCAGTAAGGGTGCTTTTTAAAGTGTGCTAAATCTATACTGTTTTGGCTAGCTGGAATGAATTTTATTATTCATTGACTTCCATATATATAGTGGACTTTAGCTATGTGTTTTATGGCACATGTGGTAGTTGTACAGAAACATATTCTGATTATTCCTAATAAATAGAAGAATTTACAATCCCCCCCTTTCATTAGAAGAAAGATTAGATAGTTGAAATGTGAGAAATAGTGGTTTGTTGCAATATCCAAAAAAACAAGTTTTTTTTAAAAAAGGATTTTATATTAAATGAGCCTTTGGCTTGATTCCACAAAGTGTTTTTTAAAGTTTTACATGATTTCTTCAAAAAATGCTAACCACTCCTGGATTCAGAGTGTCTCTTGACTGAGTGGGACCTTAATATCTTCCCCACATCCTGTCCTAGTTGCAAAAATGCAATGTTTCTCACCTTGCAAACTTTTTTGTAGACTTTCAATATTTTGTAAAATACAGTTTGATAACTATTGTTATAAAGCTTTGTTACGTTCCATGATCTAATAAGTCTACACTATTTAAATGAAGTTTGTACATTCATGCATTTTGAGATATTCATACTTTTATTGTTTCATCTGTTAGAAACTTTTAGCACAGAACATTGCTACAAACTCATTTCTTCTTGGTCAGAAATGTTCTTTTAAAAATATGTTTTTATTAAGTTTCCATTATTACAACTCAAAACATAATTTCAACAGCATTTTTGACATCTATACAAGTTCTTGTCTTATATGACTTAACACATTTCATTTACATTTATTTAACATTAATTAATAACTTTATCCATAATTATTATTCTTATATTCTTATATAATCTACATATTTATCATTTGTTTCTTGAGGTCTCTTACAAATTAATTAATTATTTCTTATTTCTGTTTGTTATCCAATCATACCATTTGTTCCAAATTAAAAAATATTCAGAGTCTTCTTTCGGTTTCAGTTTCAAGGTAAGCATATTCATTTCAGCACTTTCCATTATTTTTTGTTGTATCAATTCTTCACTAGGAATGTTAGAAGTTTTCCATACTGGTACATAGGTGGTCAGAAATGTTATATAGTATGCTAGAGATGTATCTTGAGGCTGAGATAACAAAGGGCTGATGCCTTCATAGTATATACTGCATATATCTTTATATTATAAACAAGGTAACAATACATGATTATTTCAACCTCATCATCACTATATGGACAAGTTCAATTTGAACAGAAAAATCTTCTATCCAGAAGAAACACAAAGAGTAAGGATGTTCATTCTCTTCTCTAAATTGCAACTGTAAAATTTAATAAATTTGGGTGCTATGAAGCCCATCTACAAAGACCCTATTCTTATTTGGCAGTAATTCCTGGATAAACTGAACATCAATACCTTTTAATTATTATTTCTTTAAGTTTTACATAGCCTACTTGGATCACATCCATTAAAGAAATACATTCCAGAGAACCAGTAGTTATTCTTAAACACCAAAAGGATAAAATAATCATTTCACCCAATAACTAAAAACATTAATTCAGGCTCTCACTTTGATCATGAACAGTATGTGTGTGGGTTTCTTTTTTAGTTTCATTGGCCACATTTATTCATTTCTAATGGATTCTTTTTAATTTGTAAATTAATGCTAGGTAAATCCTTAAATAGTCTTGGAATGGAAGACAAACACTTTTGAATAAACTCTTTAGATTGTATATCCCATGGATTGACAATACATCAAGTTTATCCCATGTGGCAGCTAGTCTTAATTTTATTATTGGCAGGCCACAAGAGAAACTTCATATTTTTGTCACATTAAAAGAATGTAGTTGACCAATTGCATTTTATGGCTATTTTTCCCCAAATAAAAAATACTGTCATGGTTGAAGATATCCATGCAGCCACAATAAGTCATTCCTTACGAAATAAATAATTCTTTTTGTAATAATTTTTAAAGTGTTACAAGCACCTTATATCAGACTTTGAAAAGTTATGAAGGAATTTCAAACCATGAAGGTCTTTTGCTTTTGTCATTGTGATAAATGGGGTTTACACAGAGTGCAAATCAACTCTTAATGTGAAAGTGAAATCCTGTGATGGATTGGCAATCGAAAACTCATATGTATACACTGGCTTGGACAGAGATTTTTTTTCCACCTGAAGCATCTGTTACACTGAATCCTTAACTATCTTTTGGTAGACCCCTCCTTGGCATAGAACATGAAATTAATGTAATAGTGCTGCTTTGCTGAAGTTTTTAAGAGTTAGAAATACAGGTAATCCTTGATTTATAACAGTTCATTTAGTGACAGTTCAAAGTTACAATGATACTGAAAATGACAGGATTGTCTGGGACATTACACATCCCCTTCATGACCTGTTTTGCTTACTACCTTCTGGGAGGAGGCTTCGTGATATCTGAAGCAGAAATCTAGATTCAGTCACAGTTTTGATCCATATAGCACCAACCTTGTGAATTCTCAAGTTTCCTGTTTCCACTATGTATTCAAAATGGAGAGTATTACATACACACACACACCCCAGAGGTGGTATTCAGCAGGTTCTGACCAGTTCTGGAAAACCGGTAGCGGAAATTTTGAGTAGTTCGGAGACTCAGCTCTGACTGGAGATTTTACAGTATCCTTCCCCTGCCACACCACCAAGCCCACAGAACCGGTAGTAAAAAAAATTGAATACCACCACTGACATACACATACAAGTGTGTGTGTGTCTATATATGTGTGGGTGCAGGTATATATTTTTGTATGTATATACCATGTGTATATGTATGTTATATATGTATTTGGGTAGATATATGCTTTCTCTTCAGAGCAACAGAATTTTATTTTTAATGTGGACCAGTGTCCTCACAGTAAAAAAATGACAATAACATTATCTTATCTTTGAAAAGTGACTTATGACCATTATTCACACTTACATCCATTGTAGCATCCCTACGGACACGTGATCAAAATTCAGGTACTTGGCAGTGGACTCATATTTATGAGGATTGCAATGTCCCAGGGTCATATTTTCACCTTTTGTTATCTTCTGACAAGCAAAGTCAATGGGGGAAGCCAGTTTCACTTAACAACCACCTTACTAACTTAACAACTGCAGTTATTTATTATATTTTACTATATAAAACTCACTACAAATGTTTCACTTAGTAACAGAAATGTTGGGCTAAATTGTGGTCGTAAGTCGAGAACTACCTGGTATTTAAGTAGCTTTAGTTGTTTTCTTTCTCTCTTACTTGCTTGGTAATAAAGTTGCTTGTTCTAAAAGTGAAAAGGATGATGGGTAACTATGCATGCAAACAAGCTGACAAGCATTTCTCTATGCATGCACACAAGCTGACAACTCTCTCTACAGTGGTGGGATTCAAATTTTTTTTACTACCGGTTCTGTGGGCGTGGCTTGGTGGGCATGGCAGGGGAAGGATACTGTAAAATCTCCAGTCAGAGGAGGTGGTATTGGCTGGTTCTCCAAACTACTCAAAATTTCCACTACCGGTTCTCCAGAACTGATCAGAACGTGCTGAATACCACCTCTGTCTCTCTACTGCATGGTTAGCTCCATAGTTATAAAACTGTACAAGGTGAAGAAATGCTGTGCTTTGCAGGTCATTTAATTTTGCCATTCAGACCCAGAAGAGCCATAATTTATTTAAAACTCTTCTAAGCCAGAAACAGAGCTTAAAACTATTGTTTTCAATGTTTAAATAGCATGTTTATACCAACATGTTCTCACCATTGCTATCATTACAACAATATAAATATTAAATGCTCTCTCTCTCTCTCTCTGCGTGCATGTTTTCCTTTCCTGCTCTGTGAAGATAGGCTGGTTAAGTTAACTACTCCTTGAATAATATACATATTATGCATAGACAAGGCTGTTGAGTAATTCGTTTTAAAGACCTGTTATTTCATTTCAGAAAACGTTGTGATTGAATGAATAGGTTATGCTTCACTGGTTTACATCTCTCGGTGTGAATGCACCACTGCATCTAACAGTCCAGGGCATGCTCTTTTGAGCTGGAACTTCTGAAGACTCGATTTCTCTACCAACACATAATGCTTGTGAGCATCTATATCCTTGTTTGGAAGAACAGAGGGCTGGAAGCTTGGGGTCGACCAACTGGGTATTGAGAATTGGTAATGTTGTGTTTTAGTATGCCCTTTTCTAATTATATTTATATAATTCATTTTTGCACACTTTTCCTTCATGTGCATATTTTTGCATGGGGACACATATGCTTCTTAAACATATCCTATTTATGTGCATTTTAATTTTGACTTATGGATCAAATGACAACATTCTGAAAAGTATGTATTTAGGTATATCAGTTCCAGTTCCAGTATTGGGTTGGAGCTGAAAATTTAATAAATTTGTAGACAAACCTTTGTCTCCTGCTTCCATGCTCTTTTAGGTCACTGAGCTCTTGCAGCTATACATAATAGGAAATAGTGAAGATGTGACACTATAAACCAGCTCAGTCTCATCCTGACCTCCATGACTAAGGTTGGCATTAAAAGCCTGACAGCTGTGTAAAGAACTAAGTGCTGTAGACATCTTAATAGCTTCCTCTGCCCCCCCAAGCCACAGACTTAGCTTAAATGGTGGAGTGTACGGCTCCACTCATAACCTGATGGCTTTCAACTTTCACTTTGTATAAAATAAAATGCTAAATTACAGCCTGGCTTAATGCTACTAATTTAGAGTTCTTAATGAAAGAAAGAGAAGATCAAAGCTCTGTCAAAAAGGATCACAAACATGCTGATACTGTGGAAGAGGGTGAGATGATAACCAGAAAGTCTATCAATGACTATGAAATATGTATATGGATGTATATGATATGAACAAAACAAGAACAAAACTTTCATTGTCTGTTTCAGTGTTAAACGTTTCAGCTTTAGTGACATTCCCTCTTATCATACTTACAATGGTGTTTGAAAATTCTATTAATTGTAGACCCAGAACATCTGGAGAATACAATATTAGAGAAGGTTGGTTTATATAATCTACTGCATGTTGTATTCTGCATAGAAAAATGCTACCAGCTCAGTTCTCCAAGAAGTAGAAAACAGAACTGATTCTGTCACTAAGAGCATCGATCTTGGATTACTTCAGTTTATTTGTGATCCTTCTCTAGTAAATTATTGAACATTTTAGACAAGTTGGACCAAATACAGGCTTGTTACTGCTGGAACTGGAGGAAATGGGAGAAATAGCAAGCAAAGATAAAGGTGGTAGTTAGAGTTGACTTATTTTGCTGATTTCTAGTATTTAGTAAACATGTATATCACTCCTTATTATTGTAAAGCAGGTGCTATCAGATTCACATGTAGACTAAAAATGATGACCAAGGAATCAAAAATAGGAATAAGTTATAAAATGTAAGTAGTGTCAACTTTGTAAGCCATATTGAGATTGGATGCTCCTGCACTGCCACAATTGAGCCTGGGAAAGTGGGAGGGGGGGAATTCGTTTGAGTATATCTAGTTAGACAAAATAAAATTCTTTTGTTGTTTCGAGGTCACGTCATGTTGCACATAGTGAAAAGGAAATTTTACTTTGGGAGGGATAGTGATTGGGCCATGTGATGTGGTGATGGGAATGGGGGATGGATTTGTAATTTTTATTTTTGCAAGGAAGCCCAAAACGTTCAGATTCGGGATTTCACAGATGTACCAGTTACTATCCAAATAAAAGGAACCTTTCAGAGATGTCTGTATCAAAGTTATTGGTTGGAATGGAGGTTTGCTGGAATGCTGACAAGTAGTTCATGTTAGGCATTAGTGGAAGTTTTGTGTACCTCTTCCTTACACCTACTGAGAAGCAGAGGACTATCTGATGTTACACTATTCATATTCTGCTATGAAGTGATATGCTATGAAAATACTCTGTGAATCTAATTTAAATATTTTTTGGCTTTCATGGAATACTAGTGTAGGGAGATGGACTTCCTTTGAATTCAGACTTCCTCTAACTCCATTTTCTTAGACCAGGGATTCTTAATTTTTTTTTTTTGTTCCATGGATCTCTCTGAGAGTCTGTTCAAATCTGTGAAATCATTTTGAGAAAAATATATTTAAATTTATTAAAAAACATAGCTGTGGTTGATATGATGATATGATATGATATTGCCTTCAGAAGTTGTGGGAGCTTCATCACTGGAAGCTTTCAAGAAGAGACTGGACTGCAATCATCAGTCACTTCCAACATAATGTGCCCCCATTGGCGCCTGTGATGACCCAGGGTGGGATACAAAACAAACACAGTCACAGAAAAGAGGTGGAGCCCCTTTTATTCCTTCACTTTGCTTCCAAGCTCCAAATATCCTTCACTGAAGACAAAAAACTCCCACACAAACAGTTACAAGAAGAAGGAAAAAAGCTACACCAACCAGGCAAGATAAGGGCTGGAGGACATCCACAGATAACAGAACCCACACTGGGAAGGATGCCAAACTCAGAGAGGAATCATAAACTAGAGATATTTCCATGCTTTGTTTCAAGTGCTTGCACATACACAAGTCCATCCTCTTATTCAGTTGTCACAGCTGCAGCCCATGAAGAGGATCAAGGCCCTCTCCTCCCGTGTAGACCACATCTCTTCCTTATCCTCTCCTCCCTGCATGCCCTAAGAGGGATAGGGGTTGGGCCTGGGTCCTCCTCTGACTGTTCAGTTGACCTCTGCCTTTTCCCAGCCTCCTCCACAACCTCTGGAGCCACACTTCCACTCCCTGTCGGCTGTTCTTCCTCTCCCTCAGAGTCAGTCTCCACCAGGGGCATGACAGGGCCCAAGCCCAGAGGGGGGCTGCTGGGGGTTCACAGGAGCCCCTAGCTAAGATTCTGTAGTTCGGAGAACCCCCAAATCCCAGTCCCTCCCTCGCCCCACCCACCCCATCCCCACGCAGCCCATTTTGGATGCAGGTAAGTACAGGGTGCACACAGAGGCTCAGGGAGGGCGAAAAATGGGCCTCCCGGAAGTTCAGGAAGTCCAGAAACGCGCCTGTTTCTGGGCTTCCAGAGAACCTCCAGAGCCTGGGGAGGCCTCCTGGAGGCTTGAAGAAAGCCTCTGGAGCCTGGGGAGGGCAAAAACGACCCCCTCCATGGTGCAGGCCGACTAGGCCACACCCACCATGGCCACGCCCACCCAGCAACCGGGCAGGGAACGCTTTGCTTAAATTTTTGAAGCCCACCCCTGTCCAAGCCATTTGACAAAGCCAGGTTTTGAGGCCTTTAATTTGTATGGCCCTGAATGTTAACTTTTACACTGATTTTTAAAAAATCATCCCGGCTTTTAAATTTTAACGTTTACATACTGTTTTTATTTTAATATTTTATTTGAACATTGCCCAGAGTCCTCTGTGAGGGAGATGGGCAGATTCAAAATGTGATAATAAATAAATAAATCTCAGCATGTGACTCTGGGTAGCTAGCAGTCTTAAAATAAATTAAAAACAAAGTTCTATCATAAATACAGAAATTAAAATACACAGAGACCAAGGGGCATGTCAGAATCAGTGATGGCCAACACAACCAGGAGAGTCAATCCTTCACACATTCAGGGCACAGAACCAGGACTTTGGGCCTAATGAAAGGCCAGCAGAAGTTGGGATAATCACTGATTAAACTAATTGTAAATTAATCTCTGAGTAAGAATTTGATGCATTTTGTGTTTTAGATATTGCTTAGTAATGAACTATAAATCTATAAGCTACAAATCAGCCAGTGACCCCAGATTATTTGGTGACTACATATAAAATAGGTAGGCTCTTTAAGGAAAGGTTCTCCCAGTAGGTCCACTTGTTTTAAATATGCACATTCCCCTTTGTTGTCTACCCCATTTGCAAAGGGTTTGGATTTGTTTTTCCTCTCCTGCTGTCCTGAAATTTCTTTCTTTCTTTTTTCTTTTTTAGAATGAAGGTTTATCTAGCTTGCTTTCAGGCCAGCAAGTGATAGTCTTTGAATTTGAATAGAAAGTAAAACAACAACAAGAAGAAAATATGGAAACAATAAAAGATGGAAAGATAAAGCATGTTAGATAACACAAAAGGTTTTAAAAAACACTTTTCAGGGGTACAAAAAGACATTGAGAGAATAAGAGAAAGAGAGAATCATAAACAGAGAAATTTGACAAGGAGTCAGAAAGGGAGAAAACAGCAACCTTTATCAGAAAAAAAGATCATACGATACACTTATAATTAAGTCAAATAGGTTAAAGCTTGTTATGCTAGGATTAACACAGGATAAATACATTCACCAAATTACACAAAGATCCATGGGGTGATTATGTCGAAAAATCCCATGTAATGAGATGTATTTATCATCAAAAGGTCTGTGGCCTTTATAAAAATGTTACAACCATTAACACATAAACGTGAAAAGTCAATCCTGGTACAAATGCCCATCTTTGCTCCTTTATTGTGATTGGATTAATTTTGATAAGACCATGCCCTTCTGACATTTACTCACCCAGAGGAATGGCAAGTGCTTGTGATGCAACCTCTCAGCATGCTCTCTTGACTTTTTATACACCACTTTTCTACTAGTGTTGATCTGAACTCTCACAACGCAGTAGACCAATATTTAGTCAGAACTATTGCATTCATCAGGTTACAGGTTTTTGTTTAAGCACACACACTTTAGTTCAATAGCAAGACAGAAAGAGGTTTTAATATGAAACCATAACCTGCCAAGAAAGTCAACTCCTTTTTGTCCTTAGAAAGCACCCTGAGATACCAGCTTTGGAATTCAGGATAATCAGCTATTGAATGAGATTCAGTTTTGACGATTCTGGAGAATGCCCCATCCTATGAAGGTCATGATATTTACATGACTATATATCTAGCACTGATGATGTTATCTAGTTGTAGTAGTGGGATCCTACCGTACTTGCTACCAGTTCGATGGGTGATAGCGTGTGTGTGTTCATGCATGCATGTGCACCCCTAACATGCTCACCCGTAACAAGCCAATCAGCTTAGAGGATGAAGAAACAAAAAGCTAGGAGTGATCTTCCCACCCTCCCATGCGTGTCTTTTATCCTCTCAGCTGATCGTCAGAGGCTTGTTTTCCTCCCCTCAGCTGATCGGAGGCTTTTTTTTTTACTACCAGTTTGGCTGAACCGGCCCGAATTGGTAGCATACCACCGCTGCCTAGTTAGGGTAATGAAACATCTCAAACAAGCAAGCTCAGCATTAAGGACTTCACATGACTAAATACTTAACATGGGTAACTGAAGACTCTAAATTTTACCCAGTAAGCTCAAATGGGCAGCCCATGCACTAAGTAAGTCCTCTTCAGCTTACAGCAGTGTTTCTTAACCTTGGCAGTTTTAAGGTGTGTGGACTTCAACTCCCAGAATTCCCCAGCCAGCATGGAAATTCTGGGAGTTGAAGTCCACACATCTTAAAGTTGCCATGTTTGAGAAACACTGGCTAACAGTTTAGTGGAAGAATGAAAAAAGAAGCACACACATTGATCTAGCTGTTCTTTTAAATAAATGAATTAATTATTTCTTGGTTCTTTATTTAGGAATATGATTTACCTCACACTACCAGTTTCTAGTGTTGAGAGCATCAGGCAATATTGCTGTTAGGAGAGAGACTCCAATGTTGGGATTATAGCTTTATTATTAAAAATAGAGATCTCCTTAATGCTAAAGGAGTCAAGCAAAAAAAAAAAAGGTAAATTCATATTAATAATGTAAACATCTCTCCCATCGCTAGGATTATCTAGCCATTGCTGAACACCATGATATTTAAAAAGATGGTGCCAAACTACAGGAATACACTTGACTTGTTATACAAGAATACTGTTGAATTCAAGGGATAAGGATCTGAAACCATGCACATCAAGGAAGTGGTCACTTGACACTTTGACTTCTCAATTAATTAACAATCTATCCTTAACCGGGTTCCTTTGCAGCTCGATCTTGATTTTCTTGTAATGGAGAGTTTGTGTCTATCCATTCATTAATTCTTTTGCCACTGATTAACATTTGCATATTATGGAAACTTATGTGTTAATTATATCCTGCACTTATTTTGTCTAATAAAATAATTCAGAATAACTTGGAAGTATTTCTTTTTTATTAATAATTTCCCTTTTCTCCCTTTTAACTTAAATGCATTGTTTATTTATTAAAGTGGTTTTACCATTTATCTTGGATGCTAAATGAGGATGGAAAAAGATCCCCCTTATCATAAATGGCAAAGGAAGTTTTATAGAAGTCCCCTTATTTGGAATCACAGAAGTTTACAATATATTCTACATAAAGGCAACTGCCTGTTTTGGAATTTACAAATAGACTAATTTTTATCAAAGGTTTTCCTTTTATGTCTTTTGACTTCTAAGCAATACAAGTTAACGAAAAGATAACTAAGCATTAACCCTTATTGCGGTTTTTATCTCTTTTGGCAATCCTCTGAGGTCTTCAGCTAAGTACATTAAATGAAGGCATAAATCTTTCAGTTGTTTTGATTAAGTCACATATTTAGAATACATAGCTCAGTTTATTTGATCAATTGTAAAATATTAGCTGCGGCACTGAAGATTGGTGACATGGTTTGTAACAAGTGAACACATGTTTCTGGAACTGGCTAAAATATTTCAATACATTTTATCCATTTAAATGGATAAGTGAAGAGTTTGACATTTTATCCTCAGAATATTCTTCTCACATTTGTGATCCCCTGAATTTCTTTGCTTTACCATTTTCTGAGCTCTTATTCAGTCCTATCTAACCCTAAATAAATTCATATTCCAGAAGATACAAAACAGTTCAATATGAAGAATAGTTATTTAATAACTTTCAGGATTATTGTCCAATTCTTTTGTCCAGCTCATCCTAAGAATAGCAATCTAAAAGAGGTTAGTTGAAAAAAAGACGAACAATATTTATTCATGGCTCAGCACAATGCCCAAGATATATTAAATGGCTAATATATAAAACATTTGGTATATTTTAAGAAAATGCCTGTTTCAGATATCATATTTTTGATTGTGTGCAGACACACCACCCTTTTCTCACCCTTCTCTATACTAAGCTCATTACAGGATTCATAAAATTCATTAGGATCTTAGTGTTGAATATACAGTTTTTGGGTTAAAGTCTTGAATTGAGAATGTGTTTCCTAAACACATGTCCCTTTTATTCTAGAATATTATTGAATCTTACAGCTGAAGTTGCCTGCTTTCTAAAAATATTCAACATGTTGTAGTCCATTGATTCATTTGCAATGATTGCTCCTTAAATAGGAGGACTTCATAGGAAAGTCAGTACTAACTGAAATAAGGGAAAATTGTGTTCTCTCCTAAAAGTTGCCTCTTTTCCCCCAAGAGGTAACTGGACTTTCTGGTACTTTCTGGCAACCAGAAAGCCCAGTTGCCTCTTGTTCTGCCTTGCACAGAGGTAGATTTATAGCTCTGTAGATGCAGATAGATAACTCAACAAAGCTTCCATAACAAAGTTCATTTATTGGTACATCAGGTATCCTCATAACTCATATTTGTGACGAAGTTCCTCTTTCAATGATCAATCCTTTGTATATCTGCCTTGCACGTGGAAAATAGTTATCTTCTAACCCATCTCGTATCAATAGAAGGAAACGATGTTATCAGTAATGAGTGCAGGTAAGAATGGAGGGCAACCTTCTTCAACCCCTCGAGGGTCAATTTAGTGGCTAATCAGGATTACAGATGTGGCCACGTGATATGAACTACGTTTCTCAGGATATCCTTGCCTACATTTCCTATGATGCATTCCCTTAAGGGGACAGCTCACAATTCCTAAGTAACAAATCCATTCCATAGACTGGCTAGGACAGCACATCTCTTGAAAAAATCACCTTTGGGAAAACCATGACTTGGATGACTGAGAATCTTCATGGATATGTTTTCTCTCCTCTTCCTTGAAGCATTTATTTTTTAGTATTATTATTTTTATCCCTCCTTTATTACTTTATAAGTAACTTACTTCTTCCTCTCCTATTTTTCTGGCAACAATAACCTTGTGAAGTAATTGCACTGAGAGAAAGTGACTGGTCCAACGTCACCAAGCTCGCTTTTGTGCTTAAAATGGGACTAAAACTCACAGCGTCTTGGTTTCTAGGCCAGCACCTAGAAACATAGGCTTTCAGTCTTCCACATTCTTCAGCAGGGAAATTTATTTTTATTTATTTATTATTTATTTATTAATTCAATTTATATACTGCCCTTCTCCCGAGGGACTCAGGGCGGTGTACAGCCCGTCTAAAACCCCACAAAAATACAAAAGTTAAAAAAAATATTAATTAATATCGGCTGATTAATAAACTAGAAACCCCACCCCCACCCTTAAAACCCCAATTTAAAATTAAATAAGATGGAGACCAAATTAAAACCATCTCAGCCCAGGCCGGCTTGCTCAAAGAGCCAGGTCTTCAACGCGCGCCTGAAGGCCCTCAGGTCCGTGCCGGTACGGAGCTCCGGTGGCAGAGTATTCCACAGGGCGGGGGCACCCACAGAGAAGGTCCTGCTCCTCGGCGCCGCCAGACGACACACAGCGGCCGACGGCACCCGGAGCAGACCCTCTCTATGGGAACGCACCGGCCTGTTGGAGATCACTGGCAGAATGTGGTCCTGGAGATAACCTGGTCCCATGCCATGGGTCACCCTAAAGGTCAAAACTAGAACCTTAAAGCGAACCCGGAGAACCACCGGCAACCAATGCAGCTCGCGCAGGAGAGGCGTCACATGGGCGCTACGTCACGCCCCCATGATCACCCGCGCGGCTGCATTTTGCACCAGCTGGAGTCTCCGGACGCTCCCCGCAGGGAGCCCCATGTAGAGGGCATTACAATAGTCCAGATGAGAGGTGACAAGGGCCTGAGTGACCGTGCGCAAGGCGTCCCGATCCAGGAAGGGCTGCAACCGGTAGATCCGACGGATCTGATGAAACGCCCCCCTGGAGACGGCCGCGATGTGATGTTCAAGCGACAGCCGTACATCCAGGAGGACTCCCAGGTTGCGAGCCCTCTCTGTGGGGGGCAGAACTTCCCCCCCAATAGCCAGCGAAGGTGTCAGCTGGCTATATCGGGGCGCCGGAAACCACAGCCACTCGGTCTTGGATGGGTTGAGCCGAAGCCTGTTCCCGCCCATCCAGTCCCACACGGCCTCCAGGCACCTAGACATAGCCCCCACAGCATCGTTGGGGTGGTCCGGAGTGGAGATGTACAACTGGGTGTCATCTGCATACAGATGACACCTCACTCCAAGACCACGGATGATCTCACCCAGCGGCTTCATGTAAATGTTGAACAAGAGGGGAGAGAGGACCGACCCCTGAGGCACCCCACAAACCAGGCGCCTAGAGGTGGACCTCTCCCCCCCGCCAACACGAATTGCGAAGAGGAAGGAGGAGACGAAGGAGGAGAACCATCGAAGGACGGTTCCACCAATCCCCAACTCCTCCAACCGCCGCAACAAGATACTATGGTCGATAGTATCGAAAGCCGCTGAGAGATCTAATAGGACCAGGACAGAAGAGAACCCTCTGTCACGAGCCCTCCAGAGATCATCGACCAACGCGACCAATGCCGTCTCAGTGCTATGTCCAGGCCTGAAGCCCGATTGGAACGGATCGAGGTAAGTAGCTTCCTCCAGGTACTGGGGAAGCTGACGTGCCACCACACTCTCAACAACCTTAGCCTGAGGTGGAGTGAGGGAGAAGGTTGCCTACCAGAAGCCATATCTATTGTCATCTCACTACTATTCTATCTGGATCAAAGATTTTTTTCAGGTCAAAAAATATATTTTCTTTACTGAATTAATTTGCTACTCTTAAATGCATCTCTGGACATATCTATTGTTATTTTAAATGCATAACTTATGTAGGCAGCTCCATATATTTGAAACTGGATTGAAGTTTATATGGAATGATCTCCCCCCGGAGATACGAGCTATGACGGATATCCTGACCTTCCGGCGCGCAGTTAAAACCCTACTTTTTAGGCAGGCTGGCCTGGCCGAATGAATGGGTTCTGGTTTTAAATTGGGTTTTAGTAATTAACTTTTAATTTTTATCTAAGATCCCTGATTTTATATTGTTGTATTGGTTCTGATGGGATACAGCCGGAAAATTGCGTTTAATATATTTTTAATTGTATTTATAATGTATTTATATGTTTTTAGTAGGCTGTACACCGCCCCGAGTCCCTTTTTTGGGAGAGGGAGCGGTATAAAAATATGATAAAATAAATAAATAAATAAATATGATCTATAATTTTATACTGCCCAAAACAAGGACATATAATCTAATGGAGAATAAAGAACAATCTCTTTCTCTATGTCTCTTTCTCTCTTTCTCTTTCTCTGTCTGTCTCTGTGTCTCTCTCTGTATGTCTCTGTCTCTCTATCTCTAATCTCTATCTCTAATCTCTGTCTCTAATCTCTGCCTCTCATTTCTATCTTTATCTCTCTTCTAGAAAACTGGTACATTCCCGTTACTGCCTAGGCTGCAACCCACAAACTAATGCAATCTTAACACTTGGTTGTAAAGATCTAGATTGCAATTCTTTGCACAGATAAGTGCTTAAATTCCATTAAAGTCAATTAGATTTAAACAGCCCAATTGAATCCAGGATAGCAGCTATTTATCTTTTGGTCCCTGGAAGAATACAGTTTTACAACTATGATGAATCTCTTTACCTTAGGCTTAATTTTTACTGAAGTAGGAAAACTGTATCTAGGTTATAGCACTTTAGACAATAGCTGGTGGTCCAGTCCATTGCTCAAGAATTATCTCCCTCTCTCTATCAAAATGTTGAGCTAGGTGATAACTCCTAGCTGACTTTAGCTGTTGCCAAAAAAACAGACAGGGGCAGAACTTTAAAAAGTAGCAGACCTTTGGCTAGATAGGGAAGTCAAACACCCTGGAAGGCGGTTGTTTTGTTTTTGCCAAGTGAATTACTGTACATAGAACTACAACTCAACCTGAAGGTGACTTTGGTTTTTATATATTTATAAAGTTGCCAACCCTGGTTGCTATCTGAGGAAAAATATCAAATATAGACACATTTTGTTCTTTTGAGAAAT
This sequence comes from Bungarus multicinctus, assembly GCA_023653725.1. Lineage (NCBI taxonomy): Eukaryota > Metazoa > Chordata > Lepidosauria > Squamata > Elapidae > Bungarus > Bungarus multicinctus. The sequence goes on from CM042846.1 coordinate 73,870,359, forward strand.
TTTTCTCATGATGAAGAGATAGCCACGATTGATTTTTAATTTATTGTGATAGTTTTATGGCCAGGTAAGTCATGAGTTTCTGACCCCCCCCCCATCCCCAAAATGTCTTATTATGCCTTGCTAGAAAACCAAGCTCTTCTGCATTTGAAATATAAGTAATGACCAATCTCCTTGTGATTTAAGCAAGTAGTAGTGACCTAGAGGTGGAGCTCTCGCCTCACAATCAGGAGGCTGTGAGTTCGATCCCAGGTAGAGAGGCTAATATTTGCTTCTGCTTGAGCAGTGGGTTGGACTAGATGATCTCCAAGGTCCCTTCCAACTCTGTTATTTTATGATTCTATGAAGTATTCTAATTGTGTTTCCCAGTCTTATCTTTCTTTAATAGCTCAGGAATCTGTGACCCATTGTTAAAAATGGCTTGCAACCAGCCTTTCATTGAACAGGGAGAACAGAATTCAGAGATGTTGGAGTTGGGGAAAAAAATTCTAACAACATACATTTCAGCGTCACTTATTTCAAATTTTTAATGTTAGACTGTCTGATAAGACATTGTTCTATGACAAATTATGTGAGTTAATTAGCAATCAGGAATGAGCATGGGTGGAGGCATTTGGTATGGGGTCTTTGGGGGGTTCTGAGGGAGGTGGGAGGTAGTAATAAAATGGAGTTTACAGATAAAAGACCTAAAACATAAAAGTAAAAGAGGAACTGATAACCCCATTAAAGGACAAGCTATTAGTAAATACCACTGCTATCCCATCCAGTAAACATTTGAATGACTTTAGATTACAGAGTGACTTTTTAAAGAAGATATGGGGAATAGCTAAGAAGATACACATTTATATATGTTCAGTTTAAGTGGGTATGTACACATACACACACACACACATACATAGACACCTACACATACGTACATATATAATACAATGTATGAATGATTAAAGTGCACAGAGTATCTCAAAGCATCACTTTTGTAATTTATATTTATAATGATGATGATGATGATTTATACACTTTGAACATATGGGATCCCCTTAAGTGTAAGATTTAAAGTCTTCACAATCCTACATCCACTTATCCAACATAATGTCCACTGGATTTAGTAGTGCTTAGTAGTGTTTTCTCAGTAAACTTGTCGAGGATACCAGCAATAATGCATTTTCTTTGTTTTATGGATTACACAGAATATTGTTGCTTTCTGCTTCTCAATGTATTATCACATCTGCACAGATGTTTATGCTGTTTAGCCACTGTTCCGAAGGAGTTGTCCTCATCAAAGTAACATACCACTCCTTTCAAATCCACATACAGGTAGTCCTCGACTTACAACCACAATTGTGCCCCAAATTTCCATTACTAAGCAAGATAGTTGATAAGTGAATTTTGCCCCATTTTACAACCTTTCTTGCCACAATTGTTGAATGAATCAATGCAACTGTTAGGTTAGTAACATGGTTATTACATGAATTTGGCTTCCTCCTTGACTTTGGCTTGTCAGAAGGTCACAAAAAGTCATCACATGACTCCAGGACACTGCAACCATCATAAATACATGCCAGTTGCCAAGTGCCCGAATTTTGATCATGTGACTATGAGGATATTGCAATGCTTGTCAGTGTGAAAAATGGTCACAATTCACTTGTTCAATGTGTTTTTATCTTCAAATGGTGATTAAACAAATTGTTGTTAGTCAAGGACTACCTGCTAATTAAACAAGCCATCAATCACATATATGATTAGGATGAATGCGATGGTTGTATATACCTTTCCCTCTTTTAGTATGAAAACAATACTAGCGAGATGTGATTGCAGTATTGTTATTCTTTAGACAGAAGCAACAAATCTACAAATACACAATAAACCAATCTAACACTATCTGCCTAATATTCTTTGATTCAGCTGGCAGCAGCTTTATAAAGATTCAGATAAACATTTTGTAGTTTCTTTGATAATAAACTGGAAGAGTTGCCTGCAATTGAGTCTATGGCATATTGCAAGCAAGTATGTGTCTTACCACTGAACTTCCCCCACTTATGATAATCAGTTATGATTCGGTTCTCATTACATGTAGAAGCTTATGGCTCTTCATTGTTAGGACTGCAGAACTGTTCCTCCTATTGCTGGCAAAGTGAATGTGAGAAGTTCTTTAGATGCTCAGAAGAATCTGCAAATAACTGTGGGCATTTCTCTACTATTTATTTATTTTTATTTATTTATTTATTTAACTTTTATACCGCCCTTCTCCCTAGGGACTCAGGGCGGTGTACAGCCGATCTAAAACCCCAACAATACAAAAGTTAAGAAAAAATTAAATTAAATTAGGCCGAATAAAAAGCCCACCCCACCCCCTTAAAACCCCCTAATTAAAATTAATGGAGACACAATTAAAACCCTCTCTCAGCCCAGGCCGGCCTGCTCGAAAAGCCAGGTCTTCAGCGCGCGCCTGAAGGACCTCAGGTCCATGCTGGTACGCAATTCCGGTGGCAGAGTATTCCAGAGGGCAGGGGCCGCCACAGAGAAGGCCCTACCCCTTGGGACCGCCAGGCGGCACATGGTAGCCGACGGAACCCGGAGAAGGCCCTCCCTGTGTGCTCGCACTGGTCTGCTGGAGATCACCGGTAGGATGCGGTCCTGTAGGTAACCTGGTCCAATGCCATGGATCGCCCTAAAGGTCAGAACCAGAACCTTAAAGCGAACCCGGAAAGCCACCGGCAGCCAATGCAGCTCGCGCAGGAGAGGCGTCACGTGGGCGCTACGTGACGCCCCCATAATCACCCGCGCGGCCGCATTCTGCACCAGTTGGAGTCTCCGGGTGCTCCCTGCAGGGAGCCCCATGTAGAGGGCATTACAATAGTCCAGGCGAGAGGTGACAAGGGCCTGAGTGACCGTGCGCAAGGCGTCCCGATCCAGAAAGGGCCGCAACCGGTAGATCCGACGGATCTGATGAAATGCCCCCCTGGAGACGGCCGCGACATGATGTTCAAGCGACAGCCGCACATCCAGGAGGACTCCCAGATTGCGAGCCCTCTCTGCGGGGGGCAGAATTTCCCCCCCAATAGCCAGCGACGGAGTCAACTGGCTATATCGGGACGCCGGAAACCACAGCCACTCGGTCTTGGATGGGTTGAGCCGGAGCCTGTTCCCGCCCATCCAGTCCCGCACGGCCTCCAGGCACCTAGACATAGCCCCCACAGCATCGTTGGGGTGGTCCGGGGTGGAGATGTACAACTGGGTGTCATCTGCATAGAGATGACACTTCACCCCAAGACCACGGATGATCTCGCCCAGCGGTTTCATGTAGATGTTGAACAAAAGAGGGGAGAGAACCGACCCCTGAGGCACCCCACAAACCAGGGGCCTAGAGGTGGACCTCTCCCCTCCCGCCAACACCAATTGCGAACGGTCGGAGAGGAAGGAGGAGAACCATCGAAGGACGGTTCCCCCAATTCCCAATCCCTCCAACCGTCGCAACAAGATACTATGGTCGATAGTATCGAAAGCCGCCGAGAGATCTAATAGGACCAGGACAGAGGAGAACTATGCTGCCTCGATCAGAGAACAATTCACTGATAAAAGTTTAAATAAGCCTCAGTCTCTGAGGTTAATCTCTTTTGCATAATAGTGATAAAGCATTTATTGAATCTTCCCACAATCCATTGTCCTTGTCGGAAGCAAAAGGCCTAGCACTTTGAAAAGCTTTGGATGGTTCACACACACCGCAAGAGAAAGCAGCTGAAATGCAATAGTGCCTTGACTTCCAAATAACTTTCAGACATATGTTTCTTAAACCTTTTCAAATTGAAGCTCTACAATTGAATTGGGAACGATTAGAGTCTGATTTTAAAACCCTTGCATAAAGATAATGATACTTTTCAACAATTTTTTCTCTTTTATTCCAAATTGGGATCCAAAATTTCCCCAAGAATATCTTCTGAGTCCATGCCTGAGAAAAGAATCAATGTAAGCGCATCACAAATTTGGATAGATTTACAGCCAAACTAGAGCTCCTGAATTTTCTAAAATCCATTTACCCCATTCTGCACAGAAATGTTTAGGCTCTAGGTTCCATCATCTTGCTTTTAATTCATGCTGTGTTGTATGCAAAGTCATTCTAAAATAATGTTTAGATGAGAGGTATCTGTCTGACTGTCAAAATGTAATTATTCCTACCTATAATTTTTCCAGTGAAAGCTATGAAGATAATATTATGCATAATTTAATGGTCAAGTACCTTCTCCAACAACTGCAACATTGGGAATAGATTGAAGTGTGGAAGCTCTCTGTGTGTATATATGTTTGGATGAGATGTAGCAAGAATTGACATTGTGTATATAGGTTAGGCATTCTCACAGGGTTGCCCTGCTTGGGGTACCGCCGCCTGATCGTTGTCGGCTGGCGGCCCCAAGAGTGCGGGCTTTCTCTGTGGGAGCTCCCTCCCTGTGGAACGATCTCCCCCCGGAGATACGGGCCATGACGGATATCCTGACCTTCCGGCGCGCAGTTAAAACCCTATTTTTCAAACAGGCCGGCCTGGCCCAGTAATGGGTTTTTGGGTTTTAGATCTAAATTGGGTTTTAATTTCTGAATTTTATATTTTTAATTTTTAATTAATCCCTGATTTTAAATCTCTAAATTTCTTAATTGGATGGGATACAGCTGGACTTGTTTATTTAATATATTTTAAACTATATTTAAATTATATTTATTCTAGATGTATGTTACGTGTTTTTAGTAGGCTGTACACCGCCCCGAGTCCCTTTTTGGGAGAGGGAGCGGTATAGAAGTTTGAATAATAAATAAATAAAATAAATAAATAGAGCATAGGACATAGAAGCATAGGGCTGGAAGGGACTTTGGAGGTCTTCTAGAACAGGGGTGTCAAACTGGCAACAAGCGGGCAGGATGCGGCACTCACAGGCCATGCCAATCCCAGCTCTACAAAGGGAAAAAACGTCTGATATGTCACGTGATGGTAATGTGACACCGCAAGTTTGATACCAATGTTCTAGACCAATCCCCTATTCAAGGTAGGAGCTTATACCATCCCAGTCAATTGTCCAATCTCTTCTTTAAAAACTGTGGTAATGAAGCAGCCGCAACTTCTGGAGGCAAGCCATTCCGTTGACTAATTGTTCTCACTGTCATGAAATGTCCCCTTTGATCTAGATTGGAGTTTTCTTTAATGATCTTCCACCTGTTTTACTTCTTGTCCTTAGATACTTTGCTGAATAAGTCAACTCCCTCTTCTCTGTGACAGCCCCTCAATACTAAAAGATAGTTATCCTGTTCCCCTAATCATTATCTTTGATATACCAATCAAATCTAGCTCTCTCAACCTTTCATCATATGATTTAGATAAATATAATAAATTATATTTATTCTAGATGTATGTTACGTGTTTTTAGTAGGCTGTACACCGCCCCGAGTCCCTTTTTGGGAGAGGGAGCGGTATAGAAGTTTGAATAATAAATAAATAAAATAAATAAATAGAGCATAGGACATAGAAGCATAGGGCTGGAAGGGACTTTGGAGGTCTTCTAGAACAGGGGTGTCAAACTGGCAACAAGCGGGCAGGATGCGGCACTCACAGGCCATGCCAATCCCAGCTCTACAAAGGGAAAAAACGTCTGATATGTCACGTGATGGTAATGTGACACCGCAAGTTTGATACCAATGTTCTAGACCAATCCCCTATTCAAGGTAGGAGCTTATACCATCCCAGTCAATTGTCCAATCTCTTCTTTAAAAACTGTGGTAATGAAGCAGCCGCAACTTCTGGAGGCAAGCCATTCCGTTGACTAATTGTTCTCACTGTCATGAAATGTCCCCTTTGATCTAGATTGGAGTTTTCTTTAATGATCTTCCACCTGTTTTACTTCTTGTCCTTAGATACTTTGCTGAATAAGTCAACTCCCTCTTCTCTGTGACAGCCCCTCAATACTAAAAGATAGTTATCCTGTTCCCCTAATCATTATCTTTGATATACCAATCAAATCTAGCTCTCTCAACCTTTCATCATATGATTTAGATTCCAGACCTTATCGTCTTTGTTGCACTTCTTTGGCCACATTATAGGGCCTCAACATCTTTTTTATATCGTGATGACCAGAACTACACACATTATTCCAAGAACTGGTTCCATTATTCCAAATGATCAAGCTAGGCAAGGTTTCTTTTTAAACAAAGAATAGGAAAGTGAATAGAATAGAGAGATTAAAATCTGGTTTGCAGATTTCATATCTGTGAAATGCATTAGGCAGCTTCAACTTTTGAGAACAAATTGTGGATGATGGCAAAAGTTTCTGAGTTAGAAAAAGCCTGCTCCAAAACCCTCCAGAAGACTGCTATCAAAGCTTGCAAAATGTTGTGCCTAAATTCATAGGGAGAAAGCAAAGCTCCATCATAGCTAGATCAATGAAAATGCCAAATGGGGAGGTTCCTGAATTAGCACCTGAAAACAAACAAACGTATTTTAAAATAGATAGATCACACAAGAAGATGGAACACAATCAACTTTTATATTGAAACCCAAGCGGGAAGCATAGAAACAAAGGCATATCTTTTGTAAATGATTTTGAATCTATTTGTGTAGGAAATAGCATAAAATATAATAAATGAATAAGTAAAGAAGCAGACACATATGCCAACTAGGATGGGTTATATCTATGCAAGATGTCAGAAAACTTAAAGCTTGATTGACAGTAGCTGTATACACATTTGTTATAGATCTCATTACAGACTTTCCAAGTGCCACAAATACATGTGTGTGTATGTGTGTGTGTGTATGTATATGAATATATATACAATACATGACAAATAAATAAAAAGTTTCCCAATGGTATCAGATAAAGAAGGAACCTTCATTCTGATAAAATGTTTCGGTCTAAGACAATGAATAAAATGTTATGGTTTACATTGCACATTTTAATTTTTTTTGTACAAAAAGCATTTAGGAGATAATTTATTTAGCTTATCTTTTGGTTTGAACTTAGTTAAGGCATCCTTTCCAAAACTTGAATGCTCTTATGCATTGACATCTCTACTCTTGATGTCTATATGGATGAACAGAGGGGAGCTCATTTCTCAATTTTTACATATGTCAGCAGTTGTAAAAAAATATAGGATAGTCTGATTTGAAAACTGGCTTAATTAGAGTTGGGGTTTGGGCATAAATGTAAGGTTTTAATTTAGAAATATTGTATATTTGGAAAATATAAGTATCCTGAGAACACATCAGCAGAATTAACTTTTTGGAGCAAATAAGTTGTTTATTAGGTCAGCAAAGTGCCTCAAACCAAACTATGTAATGCCATTTCTTCATTTGTTTTTCCTGGTATGTTGGCTCACAAAAACACTGTCATTTTCTGATTCCATCTGCTATAGATGCTATGATGAATGCAGCCATTCCTTTCCTCCCTATCATTATAGCTGTTCTTTGATCCAAAGCATCTAATTTATATTTACCATCTATCAGCTACCATCATAGGTTTTAAGAAAAGAAGAACACCTAGGCAGAGTGAATTTTCTTTGATGCTGTTGGAGAATATCTCAAAACATGATTAAGACTTATTTATTCTACTTTTGATGGACCTCATGAAAACAATCTTTAATTTCTCCAGCAAGAAGCATTTGTTTATTTCCATCATTATAAACATTTCTAAATTCATTTGATATTATTACCCATTCCCATTATATTTTATTCATTTAGACAGATTTATTTTCAATTATATTGTAAGATGAAGTTGTCTATTAATTACTCCTATGGCAGGTTTTCTCCCCAGTTTAGTATATACAGTATTTGACATGCAAGACCAAACAAAGCTAAGTGTAAATTCTTACTAGTATTGGCAGATGTATAGGTTATCCTTACATATTTAAAACATACTTATGGAGCCATGACCCCATGTGCAGTGGCCAAATCCCCATTATATGCTCTGTTGTAAATTCTAATGTATCCATTACCTCAAAGTTGAGTAGGAAGCAGATTTAGAGCCCTGAAAGAACCCCAGTAATTATCATTGCAGATAGACATAGGAACTGTAATAAGGCAATCCCTGATTATGAAGAAATCTCTACTTACAGTCAAGTGGATATGAATAGAAACTTGAGGAGGGGAAGGGAAAAGAGAGGAGGGGAGGGAGGACCGGGGAGGAAAAGGAAGGGAAGAGAGTAGAAACCTTTAAAAGGAGTCAAAGGGTAAAATTGAATAAAGTAGGTGTAGAGTATGGGTATATTCATGAGTCAGTATGTTATGTTATGTTACGTTATGTTATGTTAATATTTATTTATATACCGCTCCTCTCCCAAAGGACTCGGAGCGGTGTACAGCCATACAATTAAAACAATAAATATATAGAAGTTAAAACTAAATTAAACTAAAGGCCCTGGCTGAAAACAATTAAAACCCCTCCCTAAAACCCTAAAATTTAATATAAAAATTAAAATACCCAAATCTAAAATCAGCCCAAGCCGGCCTGGTCAAAGAACCAGGTTTTCAAGGCACGCCTGAAGGTCCCCAGGTCCGTGGCTGTACGTAACTCCGGAGGCAACCCATTCCAGAGGGCAGATGCCCCCACAGAGAAGGCCCTATTCCTCGGGGTTACCAGCCAGCACATAGGTGCCGACGGGACCCGCAAGAGACCCTCCCTGTGAGAGCGCACCGGACAGTGAGAGGAAAATGGCAGAATGCGGTCTTGTAAATATCCTGGTCCGATGCCATGGAGCACTTTAAAAGTAAACATCTTAAAGCGCACCCGAGAGGCCACTGGCAACCAATGCAGCTCGCGCAGGAGGGGCGTCACATGAGAGAACCTTGACACCCCCATAACCACCCGTGCGGCTGCATTCTGTACCATTCAGGAGCCCCATGTAGATGGCGTTACAGTAGTCCAGTCGGGAGATGCCCAGGGCATGAGTGACCGTGCGTAAAGAAATGTATGTAAAGAAAGTCTCACTTATACTTATCTTCTTTGAGCCTAATGTCAGAAAAAAAACTTTTAATAATTTATTTTTCTTTTCTATTTGTAGGCATTATGCATTATAAATGGGATTGTAAGAGTTGATGTCTAACACATCTAAACAGCACTAGCTTGAGAAGGACAATTTGTAATAGTAATATAAAGATAAATTGATACAGGTGTGACAACCCATGTACTTTCTTAATAATGTTTAGAAGTGGACATAGAACAAAAATGGAAGTACTATATGACAATAAAAATTACAAGTGTTTGGCTTGCTACACCAGCTGATAGCTTTCATTCTGGAGAAGGGGAAAGCAGTTGTTTGTTAGAATGAGTTGGAGGCTATGCTTACTTTACATTGGTTTGAATAACTATCAAGATTGAGATTATATAAGAACAGAGAGACGAAATCAAGAAGGAGGAAAGACTCTTAGCATTAAACACAAACTCAAACAGATTTGTATTTTTAGGCCAGGTAATCTCTTGAGACCAAATATCCTGGAACAAGAACTCCTCATGTTAGATGCTGGTAGTACATCCATTTCAACCCCTTATTATGAAGAAATCTTTACTTACAGTCAGTCAGAGTCAGTTCCCATGTCCAACCTCATACATATAACAGAATTACAGAAATGGAAGGGAACCTGGAGGTCTTTTAGTCTAAACCTTTGTTCAAACAGTACACTACAGACAAATGGTTGTATACTCTCTTTGTAAAAATCTCCAGTGTTGGAGTATACACAAGTGAAGCCATTCACTGATTAATTGTTCCAACTGCCAAGAAAATTCTCCTTATTTCTAGGTTGGTTCTCTCCTTGATTAATTTTCATACCTTGCTTCTTGTTTTGCCTTCAGGTGCTTTGATGATTAGATTTCTGGCAGCCCCTTAGATACTGGAACAATGCTATCATGTCACCCCCTAGCAGAGGTGGTATTCAGCAGGTTCTGACCAGTTCTGGAGAACCAGTAGTGGAAATTTTGAGTAGTTCAGAGAACCAGCAAATATCACCTCTAATTGGAGATTTTACAGTATCCTTCCCTTGCCACGCCCACGCCCACAGAACCGGTAGTAAAAAACTTTGAATTCTACCACTGCCTCCTAGTATTTCTTTTCATAAACTAGACATTTCCAACTTCTGAAACAGATCTTCATATGTTTTTGCCTCCTTCATGTAATGATCATTATTATTATTCTCTTCACTCTTTCTAGAGTCTCAATGACTTTTTTTAATATTGTCATGATCAAAACTGGTTGCATTACTCCAAGTGTGGTCTTACCAAGCCATTATAAATTTGTACTAGCACTTCATGTCGTTTTGACTCTGTTCCTCTGTTAATGCAGCCTTGGACTGCATTGGCTTTTTTGGCAGCTGCAGCACCCTGCTGGCTCATATTTAAATGATTGGCACTAGGACTCCAAGATCTTTCTTGAAGTTACTACTATTGAGCCAGGTGCCACCTATTCTCTATCTGTGCATTGGGTGAAGGAAGAACCTTACGTTTTTCATGCCCACATGTCATTGAAAGAAACATGAAGGGGGTGAAAAATGATATTTGAATCTTGGAGGCAATTCCTGGTAGGCCACGGAAGAGATTTGTTCCTTGTTCCCTTACTTTGTTCTTTTCCTCAAACACACGAAATAGCAATACGCATCAAAATGTGTTTGCCTAGAACATTTTGCATCCTTTAGAAGAGATTCTCTTTTCTTCATCTTTCTCCATTCCTATCCATTCTCTTATCGCATGTTAGCCCTGGACCTCCCTCCCCCCCCCCCCCCCAAAAAAAAAGTTCAGGAATGACTTTTAACTAGACATTTCACAATTGTGTTTTTTTTTTAATTTATCTAAAAAAACAGACGAAGAGTTTAATTAGCAAGCTCCAAGTAATAGTTATATCCTTTTCCCTCTGCTATCAGCTTTCACTTTTATTTACGATGGGAGTCCCTCCTGTATCTCTTTTCCCACAGGACTCCCTATCAGTAATATTTCTGTGATCTGGGAATAAACTAAAATTTAAAGTAAGTTATAATCAATGCATTTTAATGATTTCTTGTTTTGTTTTTTTTGTTTTTTTAAAAAATTTCAATCAGGAAAAGCAGCTTTGTAGTCAAAATCCCATGCTGGCCTTGAGTGGGAGTTTTTCCAGCCTCTGTCTAAATCCAAAAAAATACTGCAATCTTCTGGCACAGGCTCACTGTAATGCTTTAAAAACAATTTAGCAACTGTCATTGCTGTAATTACAGTAACTAATTACCATCCTTAGCAAACAAATAGCTTAACATAATACGCAAGCCGAATCAATTTTGAAGAAATGCAAATTCCGAAAGCAAAAAAGGGCATTTTGGCAAACCTGAAAGAGAAGCGGGAAAATAATACACTTTGTTTTATCTCCACATAATTCCCAGGGAATATCATATCATAAATATTTGCATTCAGTTCTTATCAGGACATTTGCATTTGCTTCCTTATCAGTCTGCAGGCTGGACTCTGCCAGATAGAGAGTGGAGCTCCACACCATGTACATATTTCTAATGAATCACGTCTCAGGCTGAAAGAATATTTTGGCTGGAACTTTATCACTCAGATGAAGAGGTCATTTACACTCCAAGTCAGTTCATCTTGGAATCGTCTTGAGATTCCAGGGTGATTCAGCGGGTTTCTTTCCCATTCCCTCCGTGCTTCTGAGCAAACCCAAATAACCCCAAACCTGGTTTCTTTTAATGTCGATAACAGTTCCATATTGAAACAGTTTTCAAATAGGCCTATGGCTGCATTCCTAAAAATGTAAAAAGTGCTTTCCACTTTGGTTTACTGGGAGGTCTTGTAATGTGTGATTGTTGATAGAGTTGAGCATCTAGCCAAACAAATATATGAAGAATTTTTAATGTCTCAGTTGAGTTTGAAAATGCCATAACACATCTTTTTGTGAGATCCTGTGTGTGTGATTCCTTGATTCAAAATAACATGCTGCCCATTATGCTGATTTCAAAGCACTCTTTATCATTTTGGGGGTATCTATTGGCCCTAGTTAGCTTAAACCTGTATCCCAAATTCACAAAGCCCTGTTCCTAAAGATATTGTGATCAAGCAAAAGGTCTTTCCAATGATTAGTGGACACAGCATTCTATACTCCTGTAGGAAATGAACTCAGGGAACTTAAATACCTGTCCTTTCTTAACCACCCATAATTATCAATCAACTATTTTAAATTCACTAAACAATTCGTATGAAATGCTGGAGGCCCAAGCTGAAAGAAAGAAATAGATTTGTCTAGAGAAGCCCTAATATAACTTTTTCTGCCTTAATGTGTAATATCTTCAATAAGTAAATTTCTGAGACAACAGAAATAATAGCAACACAAGCAACAAGAGAAGGCATGCATGTAGAGGTGGGTGGGTATATTCTGTGGAAAGTCTGGGTTATCTTTCTCTTTTATTTTGCATACCACATTTCAGTTTATCTGAACACAAACTGCAATTTCTAGTTCATCATTATTCAAATATCTGACAAAGCCAATTTGAACCAGTGAAAAAAACTGTATCAACTGTTTACTTACAGTCTACTCCCACTGTCCCAACGTCTGCGATTTCTGATAATAGACTTCAGCTTGCATAAGGATAAGAAAAAGAGAGTATCAAAAGCTTAGAAGGAGTAGATGCAGAGCTCTTATATGTATAGTACAGATGAAAACAGGATCCTATATTTTAAATGTTTGCATGGACAAGGCAATTTTTGCAGTCACAGCTTGCCAGCTACAGCTGAGGAAAATCTGCACCTGTGGAATTATTTTTCATGGGGCATATTCTTTAGTGCATTTGGTCACCCTATCTCAGTGCTGGAGGATTTAAAAAGGTAGCAAGAACAGGTAATCAGCCCGGTTGTTGAACATAAGGCAGTCTTCCTTATGCAGGGGTGTCAAACTCGCGTCATCATGGTAAAGTCATGTGATGTATCGGGACTTTTCCCCCTTCGCTAAACTGGGCCAGTGTGTGATGCATCCAGCACGCAGGCCGTGAGTTTGACAGCCCTGTCCTAATGCGTCAAATATAGCCTTGGGGCATATGAGTCAATTACTTATGACATAATCCATCTTATCTAGAGGATCGTGCAAGTTTAAGTATAATTTTTTTCTGAAAATATTGATAAAATTTCCAAAAAACATTGGAAAGTACATTAGAGATAATCCTTGACTTAAGGTCAGTTGCTTAACAACCATTTGAAGTTATGATAGACCTATCTGGGGATACTTAGAACTCAGATTCAAAGTTCTAACGGTCAGATTCCCAGTGGTCATGTGATTACACTTTGCAGCCAGTCTGTATATAGGCCATTTACAGTGTTGCAGTCATGTGACAATGTTTTATGATGGTTTTATTGAAAATCAGGATTTACTTCCGGTTTTCTTTGAAACTATACCCATATGGAAGCAGATAGCTGTTCTTGCCTTGGAATGTTTCCAACTTGACACAAATGTATCTTTACTAAAATCTTTAGATTACTGTATGCTGTAAATCAGGGGTGTCAAACTGGCGGCCCGCAGGCTAGATGTGCCATGCACAGGACATGCCCATCCAAGTGGCTCCACAAAGGGGAAAAACATCGCGATACATTATGTGACGGCAACGTGACACCGCGAGTTTGACACCCTTGCTGTAGATGAATTTTAATAGGTTAAACAAGGAATGCTCAGAATACTATTTTCAGATTATTAGCGGATAATGAGGAACATGAAAAGACATGTAAGCATGAAGTGCTGATTTGGGGAAAACAATGTTTTTTACAGTGGAACTGCTTTAGATGAAAGTTCTATCCAAGATATATTATTGATACTTCATAGTTTTATAAAGCAAACTACTCCACTTTGTTTTCATTTTTTTCATACCTAGCAGTGGAGTTGAAGGAGGAAAATCTCAGCAATATGAAAAAGACCAGCAGGTTTTTTTGTGGTGAATTTGCAAGCTCATCTGGCATAAAAATAACCTTTATCTTTTCTGTATTATCATTTGTTTTAGCTTTGTCTTTGAGGTGGGAAGGGCTTAAAGTTAAGAGGCTATTATCAGAATGAAAGATGCAGGAAATCCAAAATATTTATGTTTGTCTATGGCACATGGACAAGAAGCAGTGCTCAGGAAAAGGATTTCTGATTAAGTGATTGAAACACTCTGGTGTGTGTTAATAGTTTCTTCTGTCCAATAGATAATATCATCTCCAGACTTATCACTGTTCTTGAACTTAGTTTAAACATTTTCTCCTGCTCTTCCAATTACTGCATATTAGATGCACTTCGAAGTATGCAGTTTCTTTGCTGCTATTCTCATTTATTTCCTTTCCAATTTCTATCACTGAGTTGAGTGTTAAAAAAAGGAAACATTTAAGAGATCTTTGAACTGAAATATTTACCAGGATGAAGTTAATTTACATAGAGAGAAATAACATCTTGGAGGAAGGAAGTGATTAAAAATAAAATAGAATGCCTTTAAATAATTCCTGAAATTCTCTTTTAACTTTTTCATTGCGTGAGTAGTATGAAACATAGCAAAAATAAAGGTAAAGTTGGATATGTTAATAATTTAAATGAATAAATTGTCTGCTGAAATCATGATATTTGGATCACAAACATCTATTCATGAACATACTAGCCAAAGTGAGCTAGTATTCTGGAAAAATGTAGACCTTCTGTAACATTTATAGTGCAAATCTGCAAAGGATTCCAAAGAAGTACACATCACTTTAAGTGTTAATGTATCCAGAAGAGACCATGAGCCACTTGTCTGAATTGGCCCCAGGTCTTTTCTGGATACTTTAACACTTAAAGTAACACTTAAAGCCTCTGCTGTCTATGTATATATGCCCAAGCACAGCCACTTTGCATCATCATGTTCCCTCCTAGTAAATGTATTGTCTAGGCAGGTACATAGAAATAGTTGGAGAAACCTTTTAAATAGTCATAGGAACCTTCTGAATGACACAACTGCTTTAATGCTTCAAATGCTTTATGGAGCACCTCTTTAGAATGTTTCACACAGACCGATTTTTTGAGAAAGAGGGGGGAGAAGGGGAGGAGAGGGAGAGGGAGAGAGGGAGGGAAAGAGGAAGAGAGAGAGGGAGAAAGAGAGGGAGAGGGAGAGAAAGAGAGATGCTGCTGCCTTAAAGAAACCACTTTAAAGCTATTGCAAACCAAAATATCAGTCCTTTGTCTTCCGGCTCATATAAAAGCCTGGAAAGTTAGTCTGCTTTAATGAAAGGAAGAGGTGGTTCACTGGTGCAAGATCAATAACACTTCTAAATATTTTTTGAAGTATGCAGAGCTATGCTGCTTAATACCAACACACCCTTCTTCCAGAGGCTTCGGGGTGTGACTATACATTTGCCACATGCAACATATTTACAAAAGGAGCAAAACTTCATTTGTATGGTTGCTATCATCATTTTGCATTGCTTTTTTTTACCATACCTCTTTTTGTGGCCTTGTTTTCTTCATCCCCATATTTTGTTCAGCTCACCAGTTTAGCCAGTTTGGTATCACCATTAAGGCACCAGCTTGATGCCAGGAGTCTATGAGTTCTAGTTCTGCCTGAAGTTCAGCTGGGTGACTTTGGACTAGTCCCTGTCTCTCAGCCCCTCGCCTCATGCAGCTGTGGTTGTGAGGAAAATAGGAGGAGGAAGGAGTATTGTGTGTGTATAGCACCTTGAGTTATTTATAAAAAGTGATAAAGAAAGGATATAAACAAGCAAATAAATATTAATTAAATGAATATAAAGTTGGAACTAAGAATGTGGAATGGAAATCATTTCAAGATAATACTAAAAGTTTAATAGTGATCCCTGGAAAAGTATTCAGAATTTAGATGTAGGCTCTAGAGGCATTTCAATTTATATTTTAGAGTAATTCAAAAGGGTTTCCTTGACTGAATTGAAAAGCCAAAGTTAACACAATATAATAATGCTAGAAAAACTACCCCACAAGGATGACCAAGGAAAATGCAAATTGAAATCCAAAAGAATGATGCCACTATTTCTGTCAATAGTTGCGCTGCCAGTTATCAGCAACAAACATTGGAAATTGGTTCTTCAACCAGGAGATATTAGAAGCATAGAAATCCTAAAAACACATTGCTCGAAGTGGCATTGCCTGGGGTTGTTACTACTCAAAAAATGAAGTAGAAAAAATTATATGGCTGATTCTTCTAAAGTTTCCTTTAGGGATTAATTTTAACCACCTGAAAGAACAGCTTTAAATCTTATTCTGAGTTTGTCTCTCAACTGAAAAAATTCTATGGAAATCTTTTAAAAACCATTACAGAATCACAGACTGCAACTTCATATATGGCTCCAGAAAACATACTTACTGTATCTACTGAACATAAATATTGTTATGAATGTAGCTTGTTTATGGTATAATCTTCTAAATATTCCCCATTGTCATCATTGATTTAGAATACTGGATTCTGGACACTTTCTCCTAAATTTTGTTTCACACAATAAACTTATCTTTCATGAACACTATTCAACTAGTAATATTAAGAAATAGTTGCAGACCAATTTGTATTTAATTCAAAGAGCAAATAAAGTTTTAAGTTTTCCCTTTGTAAGGAACCTTACTATGGGTGGATTAACCCTCATTCCTCACTAATGCTAATTATTTATTATTGTCTGTCCCAGACTTGCAAATAGAGGAAAAGAGAAAAGAAAGTGTTCTCTCTTTCTGTTTAAAAAGCTTAATACTGATTGAAATATCACCTTGGTAAGTCTTTTTTATAGTTACTAATTGATATAGCCAGCCCAAATGGAGGCATCGCTCACGATAGTCAGCTTGTTTTCATACCCAGTGTACTTAAATTTGGCATATTGTTAATGGGACAATATGGAAAAGAAAAACCTCATATTTTGATTTATGAATGTTTTCAATTTTTTAAGATTGTCAGAAATGTTGGTTCACCTGTATGGGGAGAGATAGTTTGTTTGGCTAACTGCCTTGTCTGACTGAGTGCCAAAAAATGAATAATGCTACATTCAATATTCTAAATTTGTGTTCCAAATTCTGAATTTTGAATGAGCCACATGGACGAACACTGATAAGTTGAGGATTTTTTACTCCAAGGATTCTCTTATGTCCAACCTTAAAAAGTACTAGCCTTACTCTGTTGAAAACATTTTATATGGGAGAATGATTTAAAACCACCCTCCACTACAATACTGGCACTTCTTTTTAAATTCCAGCTTTCTCCATAAGGTCTGGAAGACAGGTAAATTAGTTAGACACATTTTTGAAAAAAGGGAGGGACCCCCCCATTAAAAGTCCCAGTTCAACTCAAGCTATTAACATTAAGAAAAGAGTAATAAATAGTTTATGATGAATATTAGCCAAATATTTGAAAATGCCTCAAGAGGTCAGTCCTTCTTTGTAAGTAAAATGGATATATTTTAATGCATTTTTAAAATTGCACCGTTCTTCATAAGAAATCAGAGAATTAACATCAATTAACCTCAAATGTTACAGAAACTTTATTGAGAATGTTGACATTTAATTTCTTCAAGTGAGGAAAAGCATTTCAGGTATCTCTTAGCATATTAACTGAGTAGATTTTCTAAAAGCTGTTTTTTTTAAAATTATATTTTGGATGGTTATTGCTAACCAGACAATATATAACTGTAACAATCAGCAAAGCAAACCTATTTTCAATAATATTGGACTTTTAAAATGGAAAAAATTGTTAACTTGGGCAATAAAAACAAAACAAAACCCTAATCACATTTTTGAAATCACTACCGAGTGAGCAAATCTGTGTCTAAAATGATATTTCAAGTATGTTGATAATCTGAAAATTATAAGTATTATAATTAATGATACACTACTAAAGTAGTCTGAAGATTATTGTGAACAATCTGTTGAGCTCTTTTGTGCATATGTATATTAATTAAGAAGTCACATCTGTCAAGTTAGCAATCTTATAAAATGGATCCAGCTGAGATGTGAAAAGACTTTTGAAAGTCTTTTTATTGTTAAACTGGCCAAAGAAACTTTTTGTGATGAGAGAGCATTTAGACAGTGTAAAAAATAAACCAACAAATAGCATAAATCCTCAAGTATCGATATAAATAATTAGTAATTAGAAATAATTAGTACTAGCATATAACTTGGATTCACAGACATTTTGTAAAATATACCAAACAGTGATCGAATGCCAGCACTGGAGAAGACAGTATCTGGAAAGTGAAGAAAACAGATCAAAGCAGGTCTCAGGAGTTCTCAAGACTATTATAATTGAAAATATCCATCACAATACAATGTACTTTTAAACTGTAATCCTTTATCTGGCATTCCTTTAAATGGGGACAATTTATTATGACTTCAGTAGAGTCTGATGGTAAAACTGTTCTCAGTCACAATTCAAAATGGCAGAGTGTCCAGAAAAGAGGTTCTTGGTTTTTCTAGACAATGGTAGCCCTCAACTTATGACCATAATTGAGCCCAAAATTTCAGTTACTAAGCGAGATGAATTTTGCCCATTTTACCAACTTTCTTGGCACAGTTGTTAAGTTGGTAACATGGTTGTTAAGTGAATCTGCCTTTCCCATTGATTTTGCTTGCCAGAAGGTCACAAAAGAAGATCAAATGATCTTAGGACACTGCGAACTGTCATAAATATGAGTCAGTTATCAAGTGACATAAGTGTGAAAAATGGTCATAAGTCACTTTTTTCAGTCCCATGTAACTTTGAACAGTCACTAAATGAACTATTGTAATTCGAGGACTGTACTAATTTCATTTTAGTTAATATTAATGTCATTTTAAAGGAACAAAAACTTTTATTCCTTACTTTTGTAACTGAGGCCTCTTTGCCAACCAAGTTTCTGAATCTGTGTATTTCACCTCTTCTCAGATGACCATCAGTATTGCTCCAATGTATTTGAAGAATTGATGTGGTTCAGGAGTTCTAGGAGCAGGGAGACCCAGATTCTAGCTTATATTTACATAAATATAAATATTTATATTCATTTATATTTAGAATCTTATGGTTGTTAGCCCAGTCTTATCTGAGAAGACTATTCTACAAATAGAAGAGCATTAAACTCCTACATAAAATGATGGAATATAATCTAATAAATACTGTACATTTGAAATATTGCTTGTAGCTGAACAGGAAGACTCACAGCTTCAAATGCCTGGATGACAGGATTCAATCTGGGCCAGCCACTGGAACCAGAGGTTTAGTTTTCTGGGTTTTCAGATTTATGCTGGAGCCCATCCTCAGGAAACCTCTCTGTATCAGACTACGTGAACTACCCTCTACCAGAATGTGATTCACACATCCTGCTAGAAAGAAATTCCCTGAAGATGGGCTCCAGCAAAAGTTCCAAAGCCCAGAAAATGAAATCTTTGGTCCTGGTCACCTGGTGACCGGCTCAGATTGGATCCTGCAACATTATCCCAGGTCACATATATTTGCCTTCATTTGCCTGGATCACGGTACAACTTCCTTTTCGTCAAATTACAATGGTGGGATTCAGCCAGTTTGCACCACTTTGGGAGAACCGGTTGTTAACTTTCTGAGCAGTTTGCCAAACTGGTTGTTGGAAGAACTCATTAGGGCAGAGAACCGGTTGTTAAATTAATTGAATCCCACTACTGCCTTAGTATTATAGTTTTCTTGACTATGGCTTCAAATCTATTTTGGGGCATTGACTCATGCACATCATCAATATAACATCCTTTTCCCCCTGAGTTTTGATATTTGTAGTCTTACCTTCTTTCCTAGCCTCTTCTGGAGTGTGAGACTATGGGAGGACCAGGTGATGGCTTGGAGTTTGGGAGTACTTGGGGCATCCTTAAGCTTAAATGGTGTCATACCCAGTAGTACTGTTTAAGTGACTAAATAGCAGTAGGTCATTAGTGTTTTGGTCAACAAGCCTGATCACAAATTGCTTGGGAAATACAGCAGAAAATGCATTTTTTCACCTCCTATCCATGCTGTGAGTTTTTTTTAAATGTACCTATCATAGTTACTGATTTCTGAACAAGATACAGTGGACTTTATTATGGCCATTTTCTTTTCTTATTTCTGTATGTATAAATGTTCCTCTCTCCCACTGTCCCAGAGAGTCATTGATCAAAGAGAAATATATCTCCATCTCCAGCTGATGAGTTTGAAGGACATATGGGTAGTCAATATCTTCCCAATGCTTGACTAAGATGGACATTTGCTGGAGCAGCACAGCAGTTATATTCTTAGAAGACCATTACTTCAGTGGTGGGATTCAAAAATATTTACTACCGGTTCTGTAGGTGTGGCTTAGTGGGCATGGCTTGGTGGGCATGGCAGGGAAAGGACACTGCAAAATCCCCATTCCCTCCCCATCCCACCAACCTGCTTTCCAGCTCCGTTCTCCTCTGCAGGGCAACCAAAGAAGAACCAGCCAATCAGCTGGGATTTAGGAGGCAGAGAATAGATGGGGGTGGGGCCAGTCAGAGGTGGTATTTGCCAGTTTTCCGAACTACTCAAAATTTCTGCTACCAGTTCTCCAGAACTGATCGGAACTGACTGAATACCACCACTGCATTACTTCCAAGATCTAAAATTAGCTTATAACATCACTGTTCTTACAGGCAAATAACTGTACATGCTAATTAAAAAGTACATGTTAGAGCAACGATTAGCCCAGAAACTGATTTAACATTTTAATAGTTCATCTTTTCTCTATTAAAAAAAAATAGAGCATAGTCATCCTCCTGTATTTGTGTTTGTTCTCCTTTTTCACAAGGATCTGCCACCCCCGAAATTGGATGAAAATCTCATTAGTAAAGCTATAATGAATCTGCAGCAAAGCCCCTTGAAGGCTGCGTGCTTACGGCCATTTGCCTGTTGTCTGACTTTTCATCAGGAACCTGAAATTACCCATCAGGATTGCCATAAAAGGTGAGTTAGGAATTATGATCTCCACTGTGCTGCAGAATATGCTACAATCAAGCAGACCTTAAGGAAGTGTCAAGGCTTGTATACAAGTGTGGTTTTGATTTCCCATGTCATGTGGCAACACAATGGTAAAAAGGGACAAAGGGTCATGAAGGAAAATGGGGAAATATCTGAAAAAAAAACACCACTGGGTATATCTGAAGCCTGCGGTTATTACTGAAATCAGCAATAAATAAACCCAGTTTGCTAATAATTTGGCACAATATCAAAGACAATTTATTTTAGCTGTTAATTATAATGATTTAGAATCATACAAGGACCATGCAACTGACATTCTTTTAACATCTGTGTATGATTGAGGCAAAATACATTCAGTGCTGATAAATGTGGGTTCTTCATCTCCTTTGAACATGAACTGAAGAACGCATCAAGCAACAGAAAATAAGGCCAAGGGTGGAGCTATCTTCCTCTCCTGCCTGCCATTTGTCATGACTGCAATTTTTCTGCTGCTGTTGCTTTTCCATATCTAAATCCTGAGAAGCTCCAGGAGGACAAGACAGATGGAAAGACTGATTTTAGGACAAGCTGCAAGTAAAAAAGTTAAGAATCCCATTTGGCTCTCTGCTACAGTATTTCCCAATCCCACCTTGCATTACATAAATATTATTTATTTTATTTATAAATTTCTATCCCACCTTTATTGTTTTTACCAAGAACTCAAGTCAGCAAATATGTCCAACACACCTTTCTCCTCCTATTTTCTCCACAACAATAACACAATGAAGTTAGTTGGGCTGAGAGACAGCGATTGGCTGAAACTCAACCAAGCTGGCTTTCATGGCAAACTGAACTCACAGTTTGTTGCTTTCTAGCCTGGGGCCTTAACCACTAGATTTGTGATGGTGAACCTATGGCATGCGTGCCGGAAGTGGCACACAGAACCATTACTGCCAGCATGAGAGCACTTGCCCAGAAAAGGTCTACTGTGCATGCCCGCCCACCCGCTGATTGTTGGGTATCTGGCATGCATGCGCAGAAGCACGGGTCGCGTGAGTCGCATGGGTTGCATGCAAATGGGCAGGAGGCATGGGGGTCCTGCATGCATTGCCTTCTGGGTGATGGCACGCGAGCACGAGCAGACAAGCGTGTGCGCAATTATCGGCATGGGAGCCCAAAAAGATTAGCCACCACTGCACTAGATCAAACTGATTCTTAAATATATAGATGGGAACCTGAATTTGCCAGCTTCTGATGCTAGATGTAAAAAATATAAAAAGCATAATTTTCATTAAGCACCTTTTTCATTGTCATTTGTGCATGTAGCTTACCGTTTTACAGAATCAACTTATTTGTATGTCTATTCATACATTGGCTGCCTAATTTCATGGAACTCCAAATAATGAATAAAGAGTTTGCGGGTATTGACCAAAACCTCAACTTTTAATGTTAGTAAGCTTGTGGCATAATGTACCTTTAGATCACTTCTGGAAATGAAATGCCAGTGAGCAAATCAATAGAATTGTTGCACTAGAATAAATAACATATATTGTAGTTTATAAGAGTGATTCAGTTTATCTGTTACTGCACAATGGAGAAAATACATAGATGATATTCTCCATTGTTTCTTTCAGGAAGATATTACTGGATAAAGGAGACTCTGATGCCAAATGGTGGAAGAGGGACATCATTCCTCTACATCAGGGCTGTCAAACTCATGGCCCATGGGATAGATGCATCACACGCTGGCCACACCCACACCTGGTTTAGCAAAAGGGGGGGAAGTCCCGATACATCACGTGACACCACCATGATGATGCGAGTTTAATGCCCCTGCTCTACATCAATACCTAGACTGGATCAGAACACAAGCTTTCCAAAAAGGAAAAAAATTCTGCAACATATCAGAGAATCCGTCAGCCCTCGGAAGAGTCCTCTAAATATTGTAAGTGCTGTTGAAAAACTTGGTTTTTAAAGAGCTTTTTTTCCATATAATATTTTCATGACATAGACAGATTTCTCCATAGAGACATGGGCAATTTGTACCTTCTATTCTCATGTTCTTAATGTCATGTAGATTAACAAGCTTTATACAAGTTTCTCACAATCCATTTCTGTGGAAGGCCAGAAAATTCATTACGTCTTGCCTTACTGTCTTGTGTTTTATCCCAGATTCAAGAAAAATTCTCTGCTTATGTCTGTTTAGGAAAACTGTGATAGCTATTGAAGGGAAAATATAACTCGCTAGATAATGAATACAGACTGCAGAGAAATGTGAAGTAATAGCCTCACCAGCAAAAAGAATCCTAGCCCTACATAAATACATGCCAATTACCAAGTATCTAATTTTTATCACATGACCAGAGGGATGCTACAATGGTCATAAGTGCGAAAACAATCCTAAATCACTTTTTCAGCGTCCTTGTAACTTTGAACAGTCGCTAAATGAATGATTGTAAGTCAAGGACTATATCCTGGAATGAATCCAGAGCCAATTCTAATCAATAGTTAATAAATCATATTTTCCCAGTCTGATGTTTTCCAAGTATGCACAATGTTGAATTGGAGAAGATTGTAATAAAGTGGTACCAATGTTTTGCAGCTAACAGATGCTGTTCTCAATATTTCTGGATATTTATTATTTCTATTATTATTGAACTTTTACCTCTTGTTATGTTAGTGACTGCTGAATGAACAAAGAAATGACAAAGAAATGTTTCAAGGGACTAAGAAGAAATTTGAGAAATTTGCATGCAAGATGAATTCAAATTTGACCATCTGTCAACATTGTAGACTATGCTTGACTTGGTAATCATAATTTTATTTCAGGTTAATTCAATTTAAAGCTTTTATATATATACTTTCCCCCCCATAGGGATGCAGATTCATTTTATAATATGTTATTTATTGGTAGCATTTGGCTCCCTTCATCTCCCTCCCTTGCAGAGTTTATGAACAGTTATTGGGGAGAAATAAATGTTCCAGACAACTTAAACTATGAGATTATTCATAGATAAAATGGTAATATTTGCTAGTTCCCCCTCCTTTTTCTGTCTTGTTACTTTAACACATTACATGTTATAATGTAATCTATGAGATAGAAACAATACTAGGAGTCCTAATTAAATTAAAAGTAATTACCACTCGTACAGATACGGCATTCAATTGAGCAGCTGCAAGTTGATATTTTGTCATGCCCAGTTTATCTATATGGCTGATTCTTTGTATCAGTTATTAATGGTGTTTACTTAGTGGCCAAGAAGAGTGGAAGCAAATGAGAAAGAGAAAATGAATAAAATTATTTCTTTTAAAAGAGGGTGAGAATTATAGGGAGATGATTAATACAAAATTTCTATTACGATTAAGATATAATCTCATTTTTGAGACTGCTAATTCACAACTGCCTTCTGTTGTTCATAACTGTACCTCTAAATAAGTACTATTAAAATCTAAGGGGATTATTTTTGAATAGCTATGCTTAAGATTCTAACACCAAAGTAGTAAGAAGAAAATAATTCAAATTTATGAAAGAAAATGGAATCTAATTCTCTGCAGATCAGAGATGCACATCTTCTGAGGAATGAAATCAGTGATGTCCAATATTTAATACATGTAGTACATGTATTAAATAATTTTCATTTTATCACATGTTAAAAACAATAATTTGAGACATGTCTTGCAGGTTTACCAGGGCATTCACCCAAAGGTTCAGGATGGGATCATATAGTCCATTCTGGTAAGATATCTTGCTGAATGGAAAAATAAACGGCATTACTAAATTGGAGAGTTTTCAATCTTTCCCTGGGCTAAGAAGAATATTTGCACATCTTGAAGAAAATCAGGGCAACTTTTTTCTCCCATTCTCTAATTGCTAATTCTCTACCTGTAGGAGTTTTCATTTCATAAACCAATGAGAAGCAGAATCTGCAGTTTGAAGCATTGTAGTTCACTTTGCTTCTTTATACTTCCTTATTCCATTCTGTTTCCAATCCTGCTCAGAATCTATAACTATTGACATAGATGGAGGTTCATCAGCTGTGTCAGGGTCTAAGCCAATGGTAAGATTACATATCTGATATTAACACAGTTGAGAAAGTCCAGAAATATTTCACAAGAAGAGTTCTCCACTCCTCTACTCGTTGCAGAATACCTTATGCCACCAGACTTGAAATTTTAGACCTAGAAAACCTAGAACTACGTCACCTTCGGTCTGATCTAAATATAGTATATAAAATCATAAATTGCAATGTCCTACCTGTCAATGAATACTTCAGTTTCAACCATAATACAAGAGCAAACAATAGATACAAACTCAAGGTTAATTACACCAAACTTGATTGCAGGAAATACGACTTCAGCAACAGAGTGGTCAATCTCTACCTGACTCTGTGGTTTCTTCCCAAACCCCCAAAACTTTAACCTTAGACTGTCTACTATTGACCTCACCCCTTTCCTAAGATGTCTGTAGGGGGCGTGCATAAGCCACCAACGTGCCTACCGTCCCTGTCCTATTGTTTCTTTTATTTTTTTTTAATTTTTCTTATATGTATCCATGTATTCATAACTATGTTTTTATTTATACCTATTATCTTGTAAGCAATTGACAAATAAAAATAAATAAATAAAATATTCACTGTACAATCAGAAAATTAACTGTGATTACTCTACTTCCATCTCTATTAAATTTGAAGGAGAAATTGTAGGTAGGAATGAATTACTCAGATAATTTTTAGCAGTATGAATTTCATAAATTCCACCTCTGCAGTGAAATAAAAGTGAATTCATATTTTCTATTATATACTATTAAACAACATACTAGTTTCTAGTCAAATGCAGTCTTCTAAACACATTTTACAGATGGAACAGTACAACTTCTTTTCATCCAAGAACTGCATATTGAAATTCAGAAAAGTTTAAACCCTGCAGCAGGACTAGATTCTAACCTTTCTTTATGTCCAGGACAATATTTCTCAACTCTAAGAGGTGTGGACTTGTGCTGACTTTGGAATTCTGGAAGTCAATGTCCATACTTTAGAACTGCTAAAGTTGAGAAACACTGAATCAGAATCAGAATAGAGCTGGAAGGGACCTTGGAGATCTTCTAGTCCAGCCCCCTGCTAAAGCAGAAGACCCTACACCATTTCAGACAAGTGACTGCCAGTCTCTTCTTAAAAACTTCCAGTGATGAAGCACCCACAACTAAAGGTAAATATTGCAAAGTATACTGAGTTTCTTTTTCTATTTAGGTCTTTTTTTGGAGATAATTTTATTATTTTTTTTAAATATATATATATATATATATATATATATATATATAAATAGAAACTAAGAAAAACTAATATTTAAGATAGAAAGGAAAGAGTGAAAAAAGAAACAAAGCCAAAGATGCAGAAAGAAAAAGAAATAAGAAGAAATGACTTTAGAATTTCCTTTATATATCTGTATGTATAAGTGGGGCACATTTTACAACACTCAGTAGAGTTTTACATTTCATAAATATCCTTTCTGAGACTATCATAACTCCTAATGGTTGTTAAATGACCCATCATGCCAAGGACAACATGTATTAAAGAAATCAGAGTGCTCTAACAGATGAAATTCATGTTTTCAACACCTAGTCAACAATAGACTAGCAAGCCAGAAGTGAGGGTTGAGAGATTATTTGACATTAATTTATACTAGTACCAAGGTGTTTTCCCCTCATCACTCCATTTCTTCCCTTTTTAACACTAGCACACTTGAGATGGTAGGGAAGGAGGAAGTCCCTGCAGATTTTTTACTCCACTGGTCATTGTTGACTACAAAGGGTAGTACTCATCTTCATTTCAAGGCCATTTGAACCACTTCTAGGGCATGTCATTTAATGGGGTGAAAATTAGTTTTTGAAATTGTTTTCAGTGGAGGGTTCTAAAAATATGTGTTTTTACACCAAGAATTCAAATCTGTTGTTATTTTTGCAATTCTACAATGTTTAGCTTGGTATGATAAATCCATGTCTGATCATATACCCCACCAAAGTCTCTCATAACCTAAATACTATTAACTTTATCTTCTCAAAATTACACCTTGTGCTACAAAAAATAAAGTTATTTCTGCATGAATCTTATCTAGCTAAGCAAAATTTAATCCATGCACTCATAAACTAACATCAGAAAGCAATTATATGAGTTACAAAAATGTTTAAGTGAGTTTCATTAAGTCTTGTTTTGATTCATTTTTTGACATCAACTGCTTCTTGGCCTTTGATATAGCCAGCACTATCCAAAAACATTTCAGTGGTCATGGAACACTATTACCCCTCCACCGAAGTGATACCTGTTTATCTACTCACATTTGCATACTTTCCAACTGCTAGGTTGGCAGGAGCTGGGGCAAGTAACAGGAGCTCACCCCATTGTGTGGCACTCAGTCTCAAAGCTGGGCTGACAACAAGCCCAGACACCGCACAACCCCTGGCTTTCCAAGGGATTGTAGAAATATCTACAAGGATTGGGAATAGGTATGTGCCATTGGATTCCTGTCTTCAGAGACAGGCCCTGTTTAAGTCTCAGATTGAATCATATATCCTACAGTCCTTGGATGATATTGGTGTAACCCAAATGACTACTTCAGCTTCAACTGCAACAAGAACACACAACAGATACAAACTCAATGCAAACTGTTCCAAACTTGATTACAGAAAGTACGACTTCAGAAACAGAGTGGTCAATGCCTGGAATGCACGAATTGACTCTGTTGTTACATCCTCTAACCCCCACTCCTTTAACCTCAAACTATCCACTATTGACCTCACCCCATTCCTAAGAGGTCTGTAAATACGTGCATGAGAGCACAATCATGCCTCCCATCTCTATCCTATTGTCTCCATTTATTCGTACCTATATCCTGTTTTCTTACTCATGTTTATACTTATACCTAAGGTATACTTACACCCAGTAAGCATTTGACAAATCAAATCAAATCAAAATAGATAAAAATAAAAATTGAGGGGTTGTCAAAAACAACACA
The DNA here is from genome assembly GCA_023653725.1 of Bungarus multicinctus. NCBI lineage: Eukaryota > Metazoa > Chordata > Lepidosauria > Squamata > Elapidae > Bungarus > Bungarus multicinctus. The sequence continues at coordinate 73,898,239 of CM042846.1, forward strand.
CTCAATAATGTATGATGCCATAATCCTTTTCTAATATTTTTCTCATTTTTGCCTAGGCTTCTCTGTGTCTCTCTGTGTGTGCGAACTTGGCTTGTATGAAATTTTCTTTCATATACATCCTCCTGTATTCACAATGATGCTGTTTTATCCACTATCATTTTTGCCTATTCCCAGCCTCACAAAATGATGGTCATTCCAGTTTGCAATACCAGTTTATTGCCAATCTGATCGTGGTAGTCATCCAGGCCAATCTTCTTCCAATACTCCCATTCAGACCTTCTAGGGCAGGATCTGGATTTATAGCCCCTCTCCAAAATCCTTCACCCACATCATAAAGATCACTATGGGCTGCCACCAGAGGGCAGAATAAATGAAAGACCTCATTGGAGGAAAGGCTATTTATTGCTCCTTTTGAATTTGTTTTGGCAGTGTGGGCAGAACAGAAGTAAGATCATCCTTTTGCTATTAACCTGCCAGGGGCCTGTTTAGTTTATCCTCCCTGGATAAGATGACATGATATGGAGAAAGTGAAGGGAAAGGGGAAAAATGTACTTATTCTCAAGGTTTCTTCAACAAATGCAGTTTTTTGTCTGTACCTGGGACTTATAAAATGGAAGGCAGCGCTCAGTGGACTGTGTCCATCAGCACTGGTGAGAAAAGACAGATAATATGGAAGTAGATAATTACCAAACGAACATCACCAAACACATTTTCTCAGTCAATTTTTTTATTATTAGAAAAACAAGTTAAATCCTGATATCTAGTATGTTGGTTGTGTTTTTCTGGCACCCACCCTGTATTTGTATGCCTGCTGGGCTGCAATCCGGAGACTGAAGGGGAAAAAAAAGAATAAAAATAAAATAAAGCACACTGCAATTTCTAGCCAGATACTTGGCTGTTCTCTGTGCCTAGCTTCAAAGATTTTTTAAAATATATTTTTCTGCACCACAGCTCCGAGTCGCTAAATCCAGAAATTGAAACATTCTGGGAACCAAATCATTTTGGGGGGAAATCAAAGCTCTTGGAATGCTGCCCTCAGGATTTTCAAGATAGTGGTTAATAGTGAAAACAGTTTAATATTTTTAAGGAAATCCCAATTACTGCAGGCTGAACTATTCAAATCCTTGAATGAAGGGAGCATATCTATCTGAGGGTTAGATGCTGTGAGGGTGAATGGCTGCCTATACCTCATATATCAGAGTTGAGAAATTAATAGGAAAAGCCCTGTTGTCCTTTACATCTATTGTACATACTGATAGGAAACCTTTGAAAACTGTACTTAGTGAGTGCCAAGGTGAAGTTTTGTTCCATGTTTTATAAAATTCAGCCCTTAAATCCCTTTATTAGACACAAAAACATATACTTAACAAAACAAAATTATTTCATTTACTCTAGAAATAATGTTTTGATTTTTCTCAATAATAAATCCCCATACTTCTGCTTTGTATTTGTCCCTTATAGACACATTTAGGTCTATATTGGTTTTTTTAAAAAATCTTTCACAATAATTTAGTACTTTAGCAAATTGGAAACAAGCTGGGCTAAAAAGATACTACTGGCTTTAATATTACACTATTAATAGTCATACAGGCTTGCACTGCAGGTTGGATTCTTTGGCTAAATCAGTATATGGCCCAATCCTAATATGTGGAAGATTACGCCAAAAAATTTGCTATAGCTTATGGCTACTGCTATTATCCCTCACCCACAACTCTTAACATTACAAGGTCAACAGCAAATTAGGATATGTCCCTTGATGAAAAACAGCCCTTGCTCCTTTGGAATTTTAATTCCTCATTTCTTTTTGAAATGACTCAGATTTCTTGCTTTTCCAAAATTCCTTTATTAATTTCTTCTGATTTATCTCATCCTCGTGGCAAAGTCTATTTCTCTTTTACCTGTTAGTAATGCTTCCTCTTTTCTCTAATTAATTTCCTTCTTGGTTCATATAGACCTCATCCTTATCTTCTGCCTTCTCCTCCTCCTCCTTTTCTGAGTTATTTCCAACTCTTCAGCCCTATTCTTGAAGGCTACTTGGAGTATATTAGCACAGTCTGGAATATCTCTCATTCTATTATTTCTGGCCGAAACTTCACCTCTGGTGAATCTCAGACAGACTGAGTGTTTGGATGCCAGTTTCTTTGGAAGTGCTGAAAGAACTAGGTTTTTGTTTGGGTGAAATATTTTTTGCTGCAGCAATTTACAAGCAAATAAATGAAATGACATTGCGTTCAGCAGGACACTTTTGTAATAACAGAGTTGACTTTTCCTTGCAATTAAAATGTATTCTGGAAAGTATTTTTTCAGTGCCGTTCCGGTGATCCATGGGTACATTAAATAAGCCATACATCAAGAATTAATCAATAGGCAACACTTAGCTGAACAAGTGCAGAGACATTGGGAGAACATGACAATGTGTGATATGGGAGTTCTTCATTTAAAGGGAAATAAAACTAAATGTAGTCAAACAGAAAGGACATTTTAATAAACTCAGAGGAATGGCTACAAAAACTAATAGGAAGGGAAGGATTGATCCCTTCCTAAAGAAGATCTTAAAAGCTGCCAACCTCTCTGTGCCAACAATTTAAAGAGAAGAAACAGCAAAAGAAACCAATATGTGGGCGGAGAGGGAGGGAGGAGAGGAAGACAGGTTGCCTGAGAAATAGTCAGAGAAAAGAGGCAGGAGCCCCAAGTAGCTTAACAGTCAGAGAAAGAAATGTAGGAAGGACCTGCCTTTGCAAGATTCTGTTAACATAGCCTTACAATAAAGTAGAAAAAGTTCATCTAGTCATGCTTCCTGTCTGGGAAGCATGAGTGTCGCTACAGTGAAGATTTAACAATGAAAAGAGATACATATAGGAATGGAAAGAGGATCAGATCATAACTGAAGCCTTCGATGTTTAGTCATGCTGGCCATATGACCACAGAGATGTCTTCGGAAAGCGCTGGCTTTTCAGCTTTGTAACAGAGATGAGCACCGCCCCCTAGAGTCAGAAACAACTAGCATGTATGTGCGAGGGGAACCTTTACCTTTTATGCAAAATTAGCCTATATCTGTAGAACTAGAGTCAGGAAAGCAAAGATCCCAGTTCTACAGATAGGGGCTACCTTTGCACAGTCTTACATTATTGGATCCTGCAACATTATCTTGGGACAAATAGATTTGCCTTCATCCATTAGCAAAGAATGCTCTGAATAGCAAAAATGTTTTTTTAGTATAAGCTTAAAACAAAGGGAAAATGAATAGATAAGAGTACTAGGTGTCCAATGAACAAGCTAAAACGGTCTTAGGTAACAAAAACAGAAAAGAAATGTATTCTTGAAAATCATGATAGGTAAAATGAAGAAGAAGACTGAAGCCTGAAATTAATGAAATGTGGCCAGGAATGCCTCTTTATTCTGAATGAATTTAAATCTCCAGGACCAGGTGAACTGTATCATAGCATACTAAAGGGATAACTAAAGAACAGATGTTGATCTATCTTCAGAAAAGGGGAAAAAGAAATTTCAGCAGATGTCCCAAAGGTATTTTTCAAAAGGCAACTGGACTTTCAGTCGCCTTTTGAAAAGAACCTTGGAACAACCATGACCTGGATGATTGAGAATCTCCATAGACAAGATTCAGCAAACTATACTCTATAAATTTGACAGTGTTACCCGGGAAGATTCTAGAACAGATAATAAACAGGTAGATCTGTAAGGATTTTCGAAACAATTCATTAAGTACCAGAAGTCAGCATGGATTTATTAAGATTTTTTATTGAATAACTTCCTTAACAAATTGTGTGACTGTTTTAGGCTACTTTGACTTGAGCAAAATACATGTCAAAGCACTCTATAACATACTGATCAGTAAGCTAATAAAGTATGGGTTGGATGACATGAGAATCAAGTGGATACATTGCTGGCTCAAAAGTCATACCTAGGTATTACAGTCTTCTGAGCTGGATGAAGAAGTAGAAGAAATGCTCCTTATAAACTTGCCTGCCCTAATTGCCTTCCCAATTGGGTGGGAAAGTTGCTATGCTATGCTATGCTATGCTATAAGATAAAAATAAAAATTGAATATATGAGGGAAATTAAACCAGTAATAGAATGAACTTTAACAAAGACAAGTGTGAAGTTCTTCACATAGGAAACAAAAATTAAATGCATGTGTATAGGATTAAGAATGCCTGACTTGGTAATAAAGAACTTGGAATAGTAATTGATTGCAAAGTGAATATGAACCAGCAATGTTATATGGTTGCAAAGTAGGCAAATACAGAGGCAGGCTGCATCAAATGACATATAATTTCCAAGTCACAGAAAGTAATTATGTCACTCTTTTCGGTTTGAATACCCTACCCAATTCTGGCCACTAACTTCAAGAAAAATTTGTAGAATTTGGAACAGCTCAGAGAAGACCAAGAAGGATGAACTAGAGACTAAAAGCCATAGAAAGAATGAAGAGAAATGGAAAAAGATGGACTTATTTATCTTGAAGAAAAATGACTGAAAGAAGAGATGCATGTGTTCAAATTAATGTTGACAACTGCCTGGATAAATCACTGCCGTTTTTTTTGGCAAGATTTCGGAAGTAGTTTGCCATTACTTGCTTCCTAGGGCTGAGAGAGAATAACTCGCCTAAGGTCACCCAAGTGGCTCCACGCAGGGGTGGGATTCAAATATTTAACATTGAATCCTGTGGGCGTGGCTTAGGTGGTGGGCATGGCTTGCTGGTCATGTTATTGGCTGGGTGTGGCCAACTCAATAACACTCACATCGAGGTACGCATCTCCTCGCCTGGCCTGACTGTGGGGATGCTGCAACAGTCATAAGTGTGAAAATGGTCATAAGTCACTTTTTTCAGTGCCATTGCAACTTTGAATGGTCACTCCACACAAGCAAAGTAGCAGCAAAGGAGGGGAAAAAAACTCCAGAGACATTCCTGAGACAGGAAGTCTAGTCCTGCCAAGAATGTAATAAGAGTTAACGGAGAGGCAGCTTCTGTAAGCAACACCAGAATGTTTCCTTCCTGCCTTCCTTACAGGATTAGGCCAGTAATTTCTTCTAACCACCGGTTCTCCGAACTGCTTAGAATGTTAACAACCAGTTCTAGCGAATAGGTGTGAATTGGGAGAACCCCATCCCTGGCTCCATGCCTTACGAGGGATTCACTAACCTCTGAACACAAAGTTCCATACTATAGGTGAAGGTATGAAAGGTTTAGATAAATCAGGACACTTTCCTGTTTGTTATCTCTTGTGCTAGTAATGCTTTTGATACCAATGGGAAATGAATGAATGACCTTCTCTAAATTCTTATTCTCATTTCAGATCCTAAGGAATTTTGTTTAGAAGGCAGCTTTGTTTATCCCTGCTTTAGTGCATTACACAATTTTAAAATAAATGAGAAGTATCAGAGTTTCACTAAACTAAGGATTATTGAACAATGTCTTTAAACGCATGCTTTCTGCATTGATTTTTTGCACTGTTCCCTTACAATCAAAAGGTGGGGGGCACGATAGCTCAGCTATTAAAGATGCTGAGTTTGTCAGCTGGAAAGTTGACAGCCTGGGTTCGAAACTTGAGTGCTGTGCAATGTTCCTGCCCCAGCTCCTGCCCACCTAGCAGTTTGAAACCATGCAATTGCAAATAAATAAATAGGTACCACTTCAGTGGTGGAATTCAATTTTTTTTACTACCGGTTCTGTGGGCGTGGCTTGATGGTATGGCAGGGGAAGGATATTGTAAAATCTCCAGTCAGAGGTGCTATTTGCTGGTTCTCCGAACTACTCAAAATTTCTACTACCAGTTCTCTAGAACTGGTCAGAACCTGTTGAATTTCACCTCTCTACCACTTCCAGCGTTCTGCCTTGGCATATAGTCATGTTGGCCACATGACCATGGAATGGTCTTCGGCCAATGCTGGCTATGGAGATGAGCACTGTCCCCTAGAGTTGGATATGATTAGACAGGAGAAACCGTTACCCTTTACCTTAGTATCAGTATTAGTTGCTTACTAAATGAAGATATAGAATAATGGTATAAACCCCCGGTTTTGAAATATCAGGTACTGTATCTTAAGTGGGATTGGTGGCCTAAATGTACTGAAGATTTTAGTAAACTAAATTGAATTTCACTCATGACTTTTAATAGTACAGAACAAAATTACAAAATTACAAAAACATGATAGTTACAAATCAATAATATTATCTCAGACAAATATTAAAAGTAAAACAATGTTACAACAACATATTCAAAATCATGACCTGAGATAACAGTGAGTGTCCATGCATGCATGATAATTTTAAAAACGTTTATATATCTAAAACTGTAGTTTATTTTAATCAATTTATGAAACAAATCAAATATATCCAATGTGGGAAAAATTCTCATATGGAAATTCAAATCTTTGTTTCCTTTAGGAACAAGATAAGTTTGTGGTAAAAAGCTCAGGGTATGAAAATTTATTGTGGATGTTTATTAAACATCCTTTATTGACTTTAAACATTTGTATTAAAATACTCCTTATGGGATTGATTCTACCCATATAAATATGTTCTTCTAAATATGAAATCTGATGAATTAAAAAATGGATTCCGTGCTGGGCTACCTAATAATTTTCCCTGGAGGAACTCTACCACATTTTATTTTATATTTTATTTTATTTTATTATTTTTACTGGTAGTCCTCAACTTACAACCACAGTTGAGTCCAAAATTTATGTCACTAAGTGAGACATTTGTTAAGTGAGTTTTGCCCCATTTTATGATCTTTCTTTCTTGTTAAGTGAATCACTGCAGTTGTTAAGTTAGTAACACAGTTGTTAAGTGAATCTAGCTTCCCCATTGACTTTACTTGTCAGAAGGTCACAAAAGGTGATCACATGACCATGGGACACTACAACCGTCATAAATATGAGCCAGTCGGCAAGTGTCTGAATTTTGTTCACCCGACCCATGTGTGGGCTTCAACAGTCTAGAGTCTAGGCAAACCAATACTTGAGTGAAAATATTTGCAGTATTCCCAGATCACTGTGCAAGATAATAAAAATCCTTTTTCCCTCATATTGTTACACAATTTTTGCAAACTACTAGTAAGAGAATGAATTTTTTTTTTAAAAAAATCAAGTGACAGAAGTTTATTTAAATGTACATGGAGCTTTGAGGGTGAATCAGTATGAAATCAGTCTTCACATGCTAACATTTTCCTGGATTGATATAGATGTTGTTTTGTATATTTGCTTTGGAAAATTTTGGGATTTTCATTTCTTTACTTGTTCTTTTGAAGAATTTCCAGATTTTTGTGATTATCTTAATTATGGGAAGTACAGAATAATTTTGCATACATTTAGAAAAACAAGCATTCACAATACTTTTGTAATCACAAAGTCTGCCACTAAATTAGTATTTCATGTGTTTACATTTAAATTATTAACTGTGGCTGAATACAATGGAAGCAGAAAGAACTTGTAATTTTGGTGATAATAATGGAATACGATTAGTAGCATATCTTTTTAAAACCTAAATGTGGTTTGGATTTGCATTTTGTTCTCGCTTTAGCTGTTGCAAGACCAAGATGTATGTTTTGGTTCCTCTAAGTTAATGTGATGTTTTTAGTTGTTTTTTTTTAATTGTAAAATTAGTGACAACAGCTAAATAAGTATAAATGTGCAGGACTAGGGTTAGTTTTTTTTTAAAAAAGTAAAGATGGCAGTTGGGATACTATGACTGAAACTATATCTATTTTTTATGTCTGTCCTATGTGTAATCTACATTTTAAAAATTGTGTCACCAACTTTTATTTATCAGAGTGTGCAGACATCTTTGCACTATTTACAACATATTCCACATATAAGTGATGTTGTTGGATTTCTGAGTTTCCCAATGAAATGAAACTGCTTAACTTTTAGATTTCCAGTCATTTTTAATCTTTATTTGTTTTGCACTTTTAAAAATTAGTAAATCCTTAAAAATCAAAGAAAAAGAATACATAAAATTATAAAAGAAGAAAACTAGAAATCTAAACAAGCCATAAAAACACACAGGACATATATTAAAAGACATGTGTAACATTTCTGTTAATGGGAGACAAAATTCATTAGAATCATACATATGTAATTTATGATTGATCAATTCTGCAGGCCACTGAATAGTTGGATTTGTATGTTTGTCTTTCCAATAGCTGAAAGTAGGGTATAGAAAATCCACTTTCTTTGCCTGAAATAATTTTCTTTGTCTGAGGTTCTATTTTCAAATTATATTCTGAGCTACAGAACCAGCTTTGTTCTGGTCAAGTAAGGAAGATATGTTGCAGACTCCATTTGTCAAAGAATTTTGACTGAACGGGAGAGTCTAGGAAAAGAGCCTTTTCTGCCACTGCTGGAATATTCTTTCCACAGAGATAGGTGGCCTTCCATTCTCCTGACCTATTGAAAAGAGGTTAAAATGTGGCTTTGTGGCCTTGCATGGAAAGCTCCAAAGACCATGCAGTTGTGGGATTGGTTGCAGGGGTGGATTCCAAAATCCCAGCAACTGGTTTGTTGCCCCGTTGCTGGGTGGGTGTGGCCATTGTGGGTGTGGCCTACTAGAATTTCTGGGAGGGCCCACTTCTGGACTTCTGGAACGGTCCTGGAGGACCGTTTTTCACTTTCCCAAGGGTCCAGAGGCTTCCCCGGGCCTCTGGGAAAGTGAAAACAGCAGCCCCTGGGCTCTGGAGGCCCACCGGAAGCTGGAAACAGGCCCGTTTCCAGATGGAAAGCCCATTTTCCCCCCTCCCAGAGCCTTTGCACAGATCCTACACTTACCTGCATTGCGTGAAGACTCCTGGGAGGGGAGGGGAGGGGAGGGGTGGGTGCGACCAGCCAGTGGGTTGAAATACTGATTTGGTGAACCAGATGAAAACTTAACATCTGGTTCACCCGAACCAGTTCAAACCAGTAGAATCCCACTGCTGGTTGATTGGTGCCCTTGTCAACTAATTATAACCTCTTTAAATTTTTTACAATATTATAACTTTGTAATTTCTTAAATTTTTAATTCTAAAATTTTTAACATTTTAATTTTACATGTATTGTTTTATATTTTGATGCTTTATTATACAGGCCCATATGTTCAGGAAAAAAATGTATATGTCGAATTGTCTTTAAAAATTGAAAATTTTGGTTTTTTTTTTTTAAATTGTAGTTAGGTAAAACATATAAACAAAAATGGCAAGACAGAAATGGAAGAGAGAGACACAAAAGGTAGATATAAAATATTTTTAAAACTTTAAAACTTCTTTAAAAAAACAACACAAATTTGTAATCCTGATTCTGAAACAGAAACGTGGTTAATGGACAATGACAGAGCTATTTCATTGCTGAAATTCAGCAATTTTTAATTCCAGCAACCATGGGTGGGTTTTTCTTTTCTTTTTTTGGCATTTTATGCTCAAATAACTTGCAAACAAAACTATTTTATTAAGAAGATTCTCAGTCATGCAGGTAGATTGTCTGGAAATTGAGTCGTGGCAACTGGATTTCTTTTCTTTGTTGGTTTAAAATGTTTTGCTGCTCATCCGAGGCTTATCAGACTGAAGAAGGTACTTGGATAAGCAGCATAATGTTCCAAATAAAAAAAGAAAGAAAAGAACTCCAGTTACCATGACTCAACCTCCGGACAATTTATTAAAAACAAAGTTTAGAAATTCTTCTAAACATTACAGGTAATCCTCAACTTACCACCACAATGGAGCCCAAAATTTCTGTTTCTTACAGTGGTTAAGTGGGGCTTGCCTCATTTTATGACCTTTCTTGCCACGGTTGTTAAATGAATCACTGCAGTTGTTAGCTAGTAACATGGTTGTTAAGTGAATCTGGCTTCTCCATTGATTTTGCTTGTTAGAGGATTACAAATGGTGATCACATAACCCTGGGAAACTGCAACTGTCTGAATTTTGAACATGTGACCATGGGGATGCTGCAACGGTCATAAGTGTGAAAAACAGTCATACGTCACTCTTTTCAGTACTTGTAATGTTAAACAATCACTAAACAAATGGTTCTAAGTCAAAGACTACTTGTACCAGTTTCATAATTTATATTATTTGGATTTGAAACACTCTAATGGAAAGTGACACTAGATTTAACTAGAGAGAAAAACACCATCTTCAATTCAATACTAAACTGAAACCTTGAGAGGTACTTTTTTTTAAAAATGCTCTGGTAGACATGTTATCCAGTAATTTGAACTAACTAAAGTTCTGTGAAGCTGTGTAATTTTATATTATTAGCAACTTGGGATTTGATGGTTAAAAGAATTTATTTGAAATTTCCTTGAAGTTCCCATATAGAATCAGAGTGACAAAATATAACTAAAAGTATAGGCATTTTTTGGCCTAGCATTGTTGGTGAAGCCTTTACTCTCATGTGAATACTTGTTTATACTCTATTTACATTTCAAGCATGATAAATAATCAAATGTCCACTTGACCTCCAGCAATCCCCAAGGAGACTATAAAAAGACTGAATGGTTGCTGGGACAGGATTTTTAATCCTCACCAGAATAATGCTCTGCCAAAATCTTCCTCCACACTTTTCCAACATGTTGTTCAAAAACATCTTCTAAATGTCTACATATTTTTGGAAGTATTTGAGAATTGTATTCTTAATGGTGCTTACTTCAGGTTTGAAGATGATGAAGATGACATCTGGTATACATTTTTTTTCATCATTCTGAAACTTCCCTTTTCTCCTTGAATTTCTTGATCTGAATAAGTCTATGGGAAAGGGCTACTCTTGGGATTTAATTGGCTGCCGACAGCTGAAAAAATGATTGTAAAATAAAAGACCTGACATCTCGGTCTTTTGAATCATCTATACAATGTGCTGATGGTTAACAGATTTTAGCTTTTTCAGAATCAGTTACGACTTCTGAAACAAAATAATAGAACTCAACATATTAATATTAATATAATAATATATTGTCTCAACATACGCCCACACAAAAATCATCACAATGATGTAATCCCCAATTATAACTTAAAAAAAGGCAACTATGATCTTATAGACAATGATCTCTTATCCCTTGATTGGCAATCTCTATTCACTGGATGCAATACTGTTGAAGACCATTACAACATATTTTTACTTGAAGTCAAAAGAGCATCAAATATATGTACCAATAACAACTCCCCCCCCCCCCAAAAAAAAAAAAAAACAGATTACCCATAACAATAAGGAAACTTCAATCCAAAAAGAGATCACTCTGGTGGAAAAACAAATCTGGTCATGTTGCCAACTTCAAAAGCAGATACAAAACTGATAAAGACTGAATGCACCAATTATCACATTAAACAAGAGGAAAACCTTCTATGCACCAATTCCACCCACGCTTTTTACAATTTTGTAAACAACAAACTAAAAGACACAAAGTCCATTCCACCCCTGATAGGACCTAATGGTATAGACTGCAATGATGACACCATTAAAGCCAACATCTTTACCACATTCTTTGGCTCAGTATTTGTAAACAGCAATGGATCATCCCAGTATTACAATGATCTAATACATATCGATTTTACAAGACAATGTTGAAAAAGCACTACGCAATCTAAAACCATTTCTATCTATGGACCGGACGGAATATGTGCCTACTTCTTAAAAAAGCTATCCACAGCAGAACCTCTAAGCATAATTTTGAAAAATGTTTCAGGACCAGCTCCTTGCCTAATCTATGGTCACAAGCCACGGTCATCCCCATCTTCAAAAAGGGAGACTTCAGCCTAATTGAAAATTACAGACCAATCTCCTTATGCTACATCACCTATAAAGTCATGGAATCAATTATTAACCAATCCATTATCCTCCACTTAGAGACAAACAACCTACTCTCTAATAAACAATTTGGTTTCAGAAAAAAACTATCCTGTAATCTGCAACTCTTACATTGCAAAAACATATGGGCTACACAACTCAATCAGGAAAAAACAATAGACGCAATCTACATAGACTTCTGTAAAGCCTTTGATTCAGTGGTACACAACAAACTACTCCTAAAACTAAAATCTTATGGTATCTCTGGACAATTGCATAACTGGATAGAAGCATTCCTCTCAAACAGACAACAAATGGTCAAAATTGGGAATGTCCTATCAAATTCTGTACCTATCAATAGTGGTGTCCCCCAAGGCAGTGTTCTAGGACCAACTCTCTTCATACTCTACATAAATGACGTCTGTGATCATATTAAGAGCAACTGCATTCTCTTTGCTGATGATGTAAAGCTGTTCAATACCACAGACAATACTGCTACCCTTCAAAAAGATATTGACTATGTATCAGAATGGTCAAACAAATGGCAACTTCAAATCTCAACAAATAAATGCTCTGTCTTACATACTGGCAAAAAAAAAAAAATCAGAAAATAAAATACAAGCTGAATAGTCAAGACCTTGTTGATGATCCAAGCTCTATAAAGGACCTTGGAATACTCATCTCTAATGATCTAAGTGCTAGAGCCCACTGTAACTACATAGCCAAAAAGGCATTAAGAGTTGCTAACCTAATCCTACGTAGCTTTTTCTCTGGTAATATCACACTACTAACTAGAGCATACAAAACATTTTTAGACCAATACTCGAATACAGCTCATCAGTCTGGAACCCACATTATGTATCTGATATTAGCACAGTTGAGAAAGTCCAGAAATATTTCACAAGAAGAGTTCTCCACTTCTCTACTCATTGTAGAATACCTTATGCCTCCAGACTTGAAATTCTAGACCTAGAAAACCTTGAATTACGCCGTCTTCAGTCTGATCTAAGTATGGTATATAAAATCATACATTGCAATGACTTACCTGTCAATGAATACTTCAGCTTCAACCATAACAACACAAGAGCACACAACAGATACAAACTCAAGGTTAACCACACCAAACTTGATTCCAGAAAATACGACTTCAGCAACAGAGTAGTCAATCTCTGGAATACTCTACCTGACTCTGTGGTTTCTTCCCCAAACCCCAAAAACCTTAACCTTAGACTTTCTACTATTGACTTCACCCCTTTCCTAAGAGGTCTGTAGGGGGCGTGCATAAGGACACCAACGTACCTACCATCCCTGTCCTATTGTTTGTTTTATTTTTCTTATATGTATCCATTTCATGTATTCATAACTATGTATATACTCATACCTATTATCTTGTAAGCGATTGACAAATCAAATCAAATCAAATCAAATAAATAAATAAACTGTACAGCGATTTAGATGGTGCACCTATAAGACCTGCCACAAAACCTTGTTACAGAATCCTGGCAAAATATGGATTTGGTTTAAGGTGTACCTGCCAAATGTTACGTGCTCTCTCACATTTTAGTCCAATTCTCATATTGTCCTTCAAATGTGCAGCACAATTGAGTACTTGCATAATTTTCTTGCGGTTATGACAATCCTAAAGAGATGTATACTGTAATATATTCTATTTTCTTTAGTTTTCAATTTTAAGCATAAAAAGAAACTTGTTGTATGTACCTAAGATACTCCTGATATGAAAAATGTCCCCGAAATGTTACAGATGTAACAGACAGGAAAAATTATCAGATTTTAGATCATGTATAATCCAACTGAAATTAAATGTTTTTGAAATCCAAAATGGCTGTGCAATATGTTTTCCTTCTTTGCACTGACCTACAGGTGTGAGGAGTAAACTTTCTGAAGGAACTTCATGTTTAAGACACTAATTTTTAAACTAAAAAAACAACAACAACCTTATTTCTTTCTAAACATTATAAAATACTTCATTTTGGAGAAATCTAACCTAACCTCCAAATTACGTTTATGGTATGCAATTTTTTTATTTCATAGAGAATGGAGAAATTAATATATTTCCACTGAAAATAATTCTTAATTTTTTTCTTCAAGCTGATGACATATTACCTAATGTTGACTTCATACATTTCTTCCTTTTATTTTGGATGTCAAACGTTTTAAATATGCTTAATAAATTATTCCTCATTCCACAGCAACAGTTATGCTTAGAACAGCTTTTGAAATAAGACAAAATTGCTAATGGCATTCCTTTGGTAATCACTGTGTTTCTTGAGTATCATTGATTCATGATGCTACATCATATGACCTTTATGGTTATCTACCTTTTTAAAAAAATCTATTTGATTTGTACCCTTTCTTTTTGCTTTTATGAGTATTCAAGCTAGCAAACATTTAACCTGATTAAACATGTATCTACTGCCTTAATCCCACTTATTGAAATGTAAAAGGTAACATCTCCTTCCAGTTGAGCTCAATTGTTGGTTTTTCCATTGCAGTCTTCTGAGATATTTTTTGACTTGTGCAGCCATGAAATTTCTGGCTAATCTCCCATCTAAGTATTAACTAGACCTGACTCTATTAAGCTTTCTACCTGCCAAGCCTTCTTGAAATGTAAATTCCATTTATTTCAATAAAACACCTTTCAAATAAAATATTACCTTTGCAGAGAAGATAGTAAGCCATCCCAATTAAAATGATTAGAGATCTGTCATGTCCTAACTTACATTTTTAATATTATATTTTGAAATATAAATACAAATGTATATTTCAGATAGCCATTTCTATATTTCCCTGGTTAAGAATGTTTTAAGAATGTCAACAGTTTCCTACATTTTGTCCCAAAACTTATAATGTCTTTTACTTTCAGTACTGTTATTTCAAAAAAGAGTTTATATTATAACCTGATTGTTCTTTAAAAAAAAAACTTTGTAACTGCAACTCTATATATTTTATCACCTGTGAACATTTCACCGATAATAAAATGTAACATCCTTTAAATTAATTAGATTTGATTAAGACTTCAGGCCCACAGGCCACTTAATTATGCAAAAATTATGTTAGCTATTTAAATTACCATTAAATTGATTCTTATGTTACTTGATATCTTACTTATAACCCTTCTTTACACTTCTATAAGTTCACAGGAAATTATTAAATCCCAGTGCTTATACCTGAAAAAGATTAAACAACCACTCTTAAAATGAAAATACATTAAAACATTTCCTAAAGACAAATATAGTTCTAGAAGAAAGTACTGACCCCTTTTAGAATTTTCTGAAATCTTGAACTTCCTCCCACTTAACTTATCAAACTATTTGAGTACTGATTTCTTTATATGCTGTATCTAAAAAAACTCCCTTTTTATGACCCTATAATCCCTTAATTTGGGATAGAGTTGGGCAACTGGATGAAGCTGAGTATTTATTGGCCGGATGCCCTTCCTGTTACCATGTGGAGTTCAGAGCATTTTTTTCTTTGCACCCTAAGAGAGAAACATCTGGCGCTACCTAGGACTGAACTCTCAACTTCACACTGGGACAAGGCATACATCTACCATACATTACAAGGTGCTCTGCCATATATCCTTCCAGAATATTATAAGTCTGAGCTGGCATAAATTAGTTATCTCCCGTTAAAGTCAGTAACTAGATGGTCTCTTCCAACTCTATGATTTTATCATACCAAAAAAAAAAAAAAGGATATTCAAATGGAAAAAAAATCTAAAAGTAACCTAATAAGAAAGAAAAAGATAATCACCACACTTCCATCTACTGCTGTGAGCTGAAAGGTCGTTGCCAAAACCAGTTCTTTTACTTCAATTTTTCTTTCCCTCCCTAGGAGGTTGTTGGTTGTAGCTGCAGTCCTGCAACCATTTAGTCATACAATTTAGTCATACATCATTTCCTGGGAGGAATCTTCAGATTGGAAAGTGTAATTCCTTATTTTATTACAAGGTAAACTTTTTGATGCAGTGCTATTTTCATTGAAAGGGTTATACATTCACACCTTTCCCCCCTACCAAGTCTAAGATTAAATATTTTACACCAAAGCGTAAGCTAAACTGAGGCCAAGTTCCTGAAGGCTACATTAGAAGGTGTTGGATTTAAATATTAGCTGTCAAGGAAGTCTATATTTTTGGCAGTTATCAGGCACCTTTATTCTGTGTAGCAGTGAACATTCAGCTTTGATTTTTCCTTTGCAGCAAAACGAATTGCATATCTTGCTTTAATTTCTGATTCTTTTTTGGCTATTTGGTCCAATGATGCTATGCAAATGAATGCTTTAAAAATTTATACTAGCTTGTATTAAATAATGTATCGTAAAATAAGGTGATTTGAAATTATAAGTTGAACTCCTGACTACTTCTGAGAATCTTCCTTCCCCTTTTGTTGTGGGAGAACAGATCTTCATTAATGATTTCTTCTGTCTTTGTAAAAAGTCAGAATATTTTAATTTTTTCTGTAAATTAAGTTGTATGTAGCCTTGTAGAAAGTTTGGGGAAGGGCAAAAGCTCTAAATTTTAAAGTCTAAAAACTTTTTCTTTTTAAGCACCAGAAAAGCGCTTTGGCCAGTATAAGATATCTATTTTTAGTTTCCACTTTGGCAAGGGAGATGGTTTCAGTTTTAAGCTTTCCATGTCCAAAAACAGCACATCAAAAGATGGAAATATTTTTCTTAAGGCCTGCTTTGATGTTAGCTTGAACACATTTTACTGACTTAAGTGATGATAATTGCTAGTCATAAATAGAATCTGGATTCCTATTAGTGTAATAGGAAGTGGGAGTTCTTGGATCCTAATTCCAAGAGAAATAAGACGAACTCAATCACCTGCAGCTTTTGATAGTTCCTGCTAATGATGTAGCAAAGAATGTATTTGGATAGTGGGATGTCCATTAATGAGTCTTCAATGCTTCGTTCCTGTACTATTCATGTCTTGGTGTCTCAGGAAAGCTGGAAGAACTTCTTTGGATCAATGATGCCCTCATAGCTCAGACTGTCTTTCTAGCTAGAACATTTATTTATTTATTTATTTAAATTTATATACCGCCCCCCTCTCCCTAAGGGACTCGGGGTGGTGAACAACCAGGATAAAATACACATATAAAACACATATACAATATTTAAAAATTAAAAGAATTAAATACATTGGCCCTTTCAAAAGATTAAAAATAAGGGAATTAAAAAAGTTAAAACCAGATTAAAAATTTAAAAACCCCTAGGCCAGACCGGCTTGCTGAAATAAATGAGTTTTCAATGCACGGCGGAAGGTCAGGAGATCAGGGATGGTCCTCATTTAGCTACCTCAATTGGGAGTGGCAATAACTGAAACTCATACAAATAGTCCTCATTTAGCTACCTCAATTGGGAGTGGCAATTCTGTCATTAAGCACAGCAATTCTAAATGGAAAATCACATGATCACGATTTTCCTTACTCTCATGACTTTTGTGACTCACATGACTTTCTTTTTCCTTCGTATTTTGAAATGTTCTCTATACTTTGAAATGTTCGCCCTGAAACTAGGATAATTAGCAGAGAGGAAATTAATGTTTCTATTTACATTCATTAGAAAGAAGGGGATTGCTCTCCCCAAGTTCATTCGTAAGTGGAAATCGCAAAAATGGTACACAAACAGTCTGGTGTATTCTCCATTGTGCTCCTACTTACATATTCAACGTTACTAAATGTTCAACATTTATGTGAAGCCGCTGGGGGAGATCATCCGTGGCTTTGGGGTGAAGTGTCATCTGTACACTGATGATACTCAGCTGTACATCTCCACCCCAAGCCACCCTAACGATGCCATGGAAGTCATGTCCCGTTGTCTGGAGGCCGTGTGGAACTGGATGGGCGGGAACAGGCTCTGACTCAACCTTTCCAAGACTGAGTGGCTGTGGTTTCCGGCGTCCCGATATAGCCAGGTAATTCCTTCGCTGGCTATTGGGGGTGAGATTTTGCCCCCTTCAGAGAGGGCTCGCAATCTGGGTGTCCTCCTGGATGTACAGCTGTCCTTGGAAGATCACATTATGGCTGTCTCCAGAGGGGCGTTTCATCAGGTTCACCTGATCTGCCAGATGCGGCCCTTTCTGGATCGGGATGCCTTACACACGGTCACTCATGCCCTGGTCACCTCCCGACTGGACTACTGTAACGCCCTCTACATGGGGCTCCCGAATGGGAGCATCCGGAGGCTTCAACTGGTACAGAATGCGGCCACGCGGGTGGTTATGGGGGCGTCAAGGTTCTCTCATATGATGCCCCTCCTGTGCGAGCTGCATTGGTTGCCAGTGGCCTCTCAGGTACGCTTTAAGATTTTAGTATTAACTTTTAAAGCGCTCCATTGCATTGGACCAGAATATTTACAAGACCGCATTCTGCCATTTTCCTCTCACTGTCCGGTGAGCTCCCACAGGGAGGGTCTCTTGCGGGTCCCATCGGCATCTATGTGCCGGCTGGTGACCCCAAGGAATAGGGCCTTCTCTGTGGGGCGTCTGCCCTCTGGAATGGGTTGCCTCCGGAGTTACGTTCAGCCAAGGACCTGGGGACCTTCAGGCGTGCCTTGAAAACCTGGCTCTTTGACCAGGCCGGCTTGGGCTGATTTTAGATTTGGGTATTTTAATTTTTATATCAAATTTTAGGGTTTAAGGGAGGGGTTTTAATTGTTTTCAGCCAAGGCCTTTAATTTAATTTAGTTTTAACTTCTATATATTTATTGTTTTAATTGTATGGCTGTGCACCGCTCCGAGTCCTTCAGGAGAGGAGCGGTATATAAATAAATATTATTATTATATTATTATTACTCTTTTGTAATCCTTTTCTCACTTTCTCTTCACTCTAAAAGAGGGAGAGGGCAATAGGTCAGTCAAGGACAACACATACTGACTGTAAAGACAATCACATGACTGGAGAAAACACTGCAAGGGTAAAAAGATTAGTCACAATGTTAGATTTTTTTTCGTCAGGACTGTTGTATCTTAGAATGCTCACTGAATGAGGCAGTCAGTAAGCAACCTACACACAAATTGAAAATTAAAAAAATCATATTTGCCATACTGGGCACTTTATCTCCAAAATTTTCATTCTTCAATTATCAAAAGCAGTTTAAATGTGAACCATGATAGTTTCAATTTCTGAAGTCTTGAAATACTGACAACATGGAGCTACTGCAGATCATACACCCAGTTCCTTCCCCCATGTAAACAGAAGAAAGCCCCCAAGCAGCCTGGCTGAAATAGTAGATGGTTAAAATCTTTGCTTAGTGTAGAGAAAGTTGCAGGTTTTATTTATATATACTCTTCTTCCCATCCCTCTATGAATGAATACAGGTAGTTGACAAGGTTCCAAGTAATAGATCCATTGCAAGCAAGAACTCTGAGGCAGGTGGATTCCTCAAAGAATAGCTTTGTTGGAAATATCATATTGACACATATCTGGTGAAAACCAACTCTAAGGGGCCTCTTGGTTCAAGCTCTAAGATGACTCCAGCCAGTTCAGCTTCAGGTTGACAGTAGTCCTTGACTTGTGACAGCAAGTGAGTCTGCCTGTTATTGTTGCAAGGTCTGATGTCACTCATGTGACTGTTTCTATTTCACAGTCTTTTTTGTGGTATTAGTTAAGCAAACTCAACGACCATAATGCATGCATGGTTGTTAAATGAATCCATTGTTTGCTAAGGGGCATGTTTGCTGAAAACTGGAAGCAAATGCTGGTTTTGGGCCAAAATGTTGTGACTTACAATCATGTGACTGCAGGATGCAGAAAATTGTCATAAATATGGGCCAGTTGCTGATTGTCTGAAATGATCTAATTTGATCTTAGGAAGGGGTTAGCTATTGGAAGTTTGGAACCAAGTTGTAAGTACTTTTTTTCATAATTTTGAAAAATTTCTGAGAGACAGATCATAAACTGAGGATTACCCATAGCTCGTTTTTTTTTATCAATAGTTGTGCTGTTTATTTATTTATTTTTTAAACAACTCTGAGAGTTTACCAATTTTCCAATTGCTTGAGGAAGAAAGATTTTACCCCTTCCTACCATATAGCCAATGTTGTCTATTTGCTGCTCCGCAAAGTTGCTGGAGAATAAGCTAGGATCTTCTCCATTAAACTCAGTATGAAAACATACCTAGAATTAAATGCCCTGAATATCAAATACTCAATAATACAGAGGACATCAATCATTACAGGACAGCATTTTCACTGCATGCTGAAAGTGCAGGTTTTAATGCAACTCTAAATAGCACATTCTTGTGTTCTACAATTTTCTGAAAAAAAGTAGCACACTGAAAGATATTTATTTTCCTCTCCAACTTTATAATAAAGAATATAGAACAAGATAGTTTTTCTAATCCAGACAAAGTACAAAGCATGCTGATAAATCACTACGAAGCATCTTTGACAGACTGAAAAACGAAAAAGACTTTTCTGTTCAATTAAGAATATTTTCGTTTATCAAGACATTTTTAAATATTTTTCTCAAACAGTTAGAAAACCTTTGCCATAAAAAATAGCCAATACAGGAAACAGTTTCTGAAATGTCTTCAAACATCACCTGTCTTCCAGGCACTTAAACATGACTATTTCTTGTGATTTTGGAATGTAATAAACCTGATGGTAATTTTTAAATGGATGAGGATTAGTATATTCCTGCATTGTTCATCTGGGTTCACAGAGTATAATAAGCTTCTAGTCAAATCACCTGAAATACAGATGGTGAAAAGAATGTGTGTTATTATTTTGTTTTAAAAGATAGGCCACACATGGCTTGTTATCTTTGACCACAAAGCAGAAGTAAAAATTTTTCCGTCAAACTAGATGTATCCATGTTTTATGTATGCTCACTGCAATAACATTTCCCTAAGAATGTAATGAAATAGTCCATCCTTCTTAGTCTTTACACTGTATAGATTTACGCAGCATGGCCCACATAGAGTATATTGTATTATGCCAAATAAAGCAATTATGGTCGGTATATAATATGTGATTCCTCAACGGGAGCATGAATTATGTTCATACAATAGTTTTCTTTCATAAACTAGATAATTTATTCTTAACTTCTCCAGGGCATTTGTTTCTTTTCCACAATTTATTTGCTTGGAATAAATTGGAAATATTTATTTCCACAATATTTGAATCTATTTAGAGGCAGAGAAACAGGGAGACGCATAATTTTGTTATCTTTTAAAAATCTGCTTTGCAGTGGGAGAATGTACAAAACGAAGCACCCAGAAAATGTTGTATAATATATGGCACTGACGATAATTTGGAGATGTGTCATATGTTTATAATGCTCAGTGGTAAATGCTTTTATTCAGAGGTTGCAAATCTGTGTCCTTTGGGAAAGATTTGTAGTTTTCTCCCCTAGCTTTCCTTCAAATGGGAACTGTACATTAGTTAGGGCTTAGAATCAGTTGAGCTTCAGATCCAAAGAATCTAACTTTTTAGACTTTTATCATAGGGAGTTTAAGACAAACTGCTCCTAAAATTATTTCCTTCCATTGCTTGTAATTTAAAGCAAACATAAAAGCTGTTGGAAGTTAAAACCCACCCCTCTCCTAGAAAATGAAATATTTTAGGATATATTAAAAAGGCAGAATATTTCCCCTACAAAGAGAAGTAGAAACTCAGAGGCAGAAACTCAGCTCCCCACCTTTGCTAATGGACCATTACTCTGGCCTGGGCCAGTCTATTTTACATAACAAAGATCTACTCCAGGTAGAGCTATAATGGGAATTGCCCAAAGCTTTTTCATTACATCATCATCCAACAAGGCTCAACCAAACCTGGGACTCAGGAAAGCCTACAGAGTTGCCCCTGCATGGTCCCATGGGAGTCTGACAACCAATCAGAATACAAGCTCAAATTCAAATCCCAACAGAGGGCGTTTGATCCTGTCCACCATTAAACCATCTTTCCAAGCAGTCACCATGTTTCTAGTGTCTTTCTTCCTCACTTGGAATTGAACCCAGAAGGATATTTCTTCTAACAAAACATAATAATGATTGTAGAGTCCATGGAAGAAGGAAGGAGATGGGGAGGCGTAAACTACTATCCTGTCACCCTCAGCAAATAATGCTCCCTTTTTGGGGTACTCCAGGGTTGTCTAAGGCAAGGAGGATAAATGTCAAAAGCAGCATTCAACAACACTGTCAGGCCTAGAACAAGAACAACAGAGAACAATTTAGCCGAAGTTCAGTTCTTTGTTTGCCCATGCCATATAGACAGAATCTTGCCAGATTAAATTTATACTACTCTAACTCTAATGGATATACCTTGGGAGATTCTAGGAAGTGGCATTTTCTCTGTCTCTGATCAGCTCTGGATTGTGTTGTCTCTTGTTTCAAACCATTCCTTAGAAAGTGCTCCTTCCTTCATAAGAAACTGCTACTTCACTGTAATCCAATATATTGCCTCCCTCTATGTAGGCACATTCCATCACCATATATCAGCCCTTCCCTGGTACATATGTCATGATATTACATGCATATGCAAAAAGGGTAGGTCCTGCTTTAATCACATTAATGAAATTCTTTAATCCTGCAGACACCTCTGGAACACACTGATATTACAGAAGCATTGTGTTGTAATGGTCAAAATGAGTATGATAAAAACATCCAGTGTCCAGTGGAATCACTCCTTCCAGGAATACAATCAGTCTCATCAATTTCTAATACTGAAAAGATTAGTATAAACATAGTTATTTTTAGGTGGCATTCATAGGTGGGTATATAAAGAATGGATGATGTCTTAATAACTAAATGGGACAAATAAATAATATATTTGAAGAATGACTTAGATAATTTTCCTATTTGGACTTAAAAAATAAATGTGTTATACTCCTAAAGGAGTTCCTGAGAAAGAAAAAGAGAAAACAAAATTAAAAAAAAAATCAGTTTTGGGGATACCTCAAAATCTTTAAAAGCAAAACAAAGAAATATAACGTTGGCTTATTTGATCAAGGTTAAAATATATATGATGATCTTTCTATAAACTTTTAATGGATTTTTCCTCAACCAGGGCTTAATGACAAGGCTTTAAATATTTATTTATAGATACAGTATGATATGGGACAAAGATATAGTGGGTTTTTATTCTTGTATTTTAAGACAAAGTGATAAGCTATAGTGCTAAAAGGAAAGGAAAGGATTACTAAGTTGGCTTATTGGTAAGGATAAAATGTAGATACTGTATATTTCATGTATATGCTAAATTTGTGAAGGAGTTTCGTGAGAAGAGACTTACTGAAATGATATTTACTTGTGGGACATTATTTGAAAGAATTAAGTCCCTCAAGATTTTTAATTTGTTGTTTCTGGTAGCTTTTAATGGATTTTTCTTGACTACATTTGAATGATACAGCTTTAAAGATTTGCTTATAGATAAGAGCTACGTTATGGGAAGAAGTTTTTTTTTTTAATTTGGGGAGAAAATGATAAGTTACTGTGTTCAAAGTAAAGTAAAGGAATATGAGACATTTATTTGATTGAGGTTAAAAATATATGTGGACTTTTGGTGATTAAGACCAAATGACTAATAATTTGTATTAGTTTTTTATCATTTTAAAGTTTATTGAAAATTATTATTCAAATATAGATGTGCGGAATTTTCTTCAACTGTTTCTTGCTTGGAGGATAATTTACCCAATTGCCGATCCACTAGCTGTTTATGTCTGGTATTCAAATGTTATAATCAAATGTGTGCATTTAAGTCCACTGAAACCAGAGGCTTTATGTCAGAGAGTTTTTGTTCTTGCTTTGCTTTCAAAGGATGGGGAAACGGAACATCATAATATATGAACCTTGAACTTATAAAGGGATAGATGTAGTTCTTTTAAAAAATTGGAAGGCATAGGATACTAAAAGAACAGGGTAGGAAGTCATGCAGTTTGGTGTGGTAGTACAGCTTTTTATATGCAAATAATGAAGAATGGGAGTCGGTCAGTGCTGAGCTGGATGAACCAGTGGTCTCATTCTGAATAAAGTAACTTCCAAGGTTCTCGTTAAATCTCAAACATATACATTTGAGCAACAGTTCAGTCCTGTGCAAAGTAGTTATCCATAAGGTCAGAGGGTTAATTGTATTGGCCACAGTGCAATGTACAAGGGATTTTATTCTTGTAATGCAAAGTTGTCTGCTCTTTTTTCAAACAGATGCCACTGTAGCAACCATTCATTATGATATATGCACGTGCAGAGCATATGAGAAAAGCAGTTTTCTCTGCTTCTGCCTTTTTCCATGTTCAGTGAATGCTATAGAGAGGAACCACCTTACCACCAAGTTTTTGAAGCACTGCATAATAGATAAATAGAAGTTATTTTCTGAAGGAATGGACAATTTTGTCGGTTTGCTGTCTCCGGTAGCCAAGATTTTTTTTTAAACTCTCAAGTGTTCTCATCCTTTTTATGAAGAAATTTGCAAAGACTCCATAAGGTGGCTTAGAAAAACAGATTATGGTTGATAGGTATATAGAGATAGATAGCTATTCTAGATAGCTAAACAACTAATAGCTAACTAGATAGCTAAATACCTAGGCTGCTTGATAGCTAGATAGAAAAACAATTCACAATTCACTATCCAGCTCTTCTTAGCACTCTGAGAACCACATACTTCTCTTCCTTGTGGCTGTTACACAGCTTTTCAGGAAAAAGGTGGGTGACAATTGTATTAGCAAATTTTTAAGAGCTAAGCACTCAAGTGCTTCCTTTGGTAAATGAACCAATCAGATTCACTTTTTCTTACACTCAGTATTTCCATATTTCAGGTAACTGTGATTTAATTTCTGAGAAAATTATTTTTTGTAAGTTTTGGGGGGTATTTATTTTAAAAATGACCACATTTTTAATATATTTCTAATGATGGGATATGAGGTTCATGCTGCATTTGAATGAATATGAATTTACACTATGGTCTTCTTGACAGTGAACAATTCCATGGGACCACTAAGTCGTAGATTTTTACTTTGAGACTTGTCAGCCTTGGTCAATATAAATTATAATGAAAATTACACCTTAATAGTTATGTAGCAAAATAACCTAAAGCACTACTTATTTTTATGGATAAAGTCTCCTGTTCTATTCACTCATCAGCTCTCAATATATTTTCTAGGTACCATGCTACCATTATATATGATCCCCTTTTTGTACAAAATATTATTTGTAGTAATGAAATAATTATAAGGTTTTCTATTATAAAACATTTCTTTGAAATCAGTGGAGAGGTTTTTAGGCCAATGGAATGGTAATGGCTGTGGTAAAAAGCAGGCAGAGCTGGGGGTGGTGGTGGAGTAAAATGCATCATAAATTTAGAATCCTTGCATTGCCATAAGAGATCCAAGTCCAGCTCCCATTGAATTCTATCAACTCTGATCTAGTGTCAATTTGGTGCTGACCATGAGTTGACAAAATTAATGTCAGGTGCAAAGAATTAGGACCATTTGTGTAGATTGCAACATAAATAATTTATTGATGTCTATGCACAAGAATCAGGTCACCTAAAAATCAGCAGTAAATTGGTGTTAGATAAGGTCAAAAGAATTTAGGGGGGGGGGGTAGACTTGGATCTTTTGTGGCAACACAAGGATTCTAAAGTGATGACATATTTTACTCCACCATTTCCTTAGCTCTGCTTGCTTTATCCTACAGGGGCTCAGGTTAAGGGCATGATCTTTGTTAAGTAACATCTCAAAAGCCAGATCAAACAAAAGTTATCCTTGCTGGCCTAGGAGCCCTTCCTTTCAACTATAATTTGGACTCCTATTCGGTTGAAAAGCTGTTCCTTCCATCTCTGTCTAGGAAAAATGTCAGAATACCAGTGGCATATACATGTACTGTTGCCAAGTAGCTATTAGTATCATGTTGATCTGAAGCCAACTTGCTTTTATCCAAGCAAACTTTGTCAATCTGGAATGAGAAACTGATGTTTGATTACATGGTATGCTTTACTCTTCACTATCCAAATTAAAATTAACTAAAGTTGCGCAACAATTCAAGAGTTTAGGGTCAGTTGATTAACTGGCAGCATCAATCGGGAGCTATAATTCAATTAAAAAACATCA
The DNA here is from genome assembly GCA_023653725.1 of Bungarus multicinctus. Taxonomy (NCBI): domain Eukaryota; kingdom Metazoa; phylum Chordata; class Lepidosauria; order Squamata; family Elapidae; genus Bungarus; species Bungarus multicinctus. The sequence continues at coordinate 73,924,086 of CM042846.1, forward strand.
ATAAAAATCTAATTTCAAAAGTCTCGAGCAGAGTGCACCAATGTGCCACCAGCAGCAGTCGGAAAGTGCTTGGCTCCTCTTGAATCATTGCCCGTTTTTAATAAGTATTCTGAAAATTATACCAAGACTTCAAAAGAAATTGTAAGGAATTGTTAACCGGTTTATTAATGTTTTATGTTTTATTAAAAGTTTGGGTGTACATTTCACAATGAGCAACATCAAAAATCAGACTTTTTGCCTGTAATTTTGCTTCCTCCTGTCTTTCTGCCTTTGGGATTCACTCTTTTCCTTTCATCAGCTGCCATTTTCAGCCGCATGCAGTAATTTCATGGCTCATTGGAAGCGCTGAAAACCTTTGAAACCACAAATGCTAACCTACCTGGCCTGCAGCCATTTAGGAAGAGATTAATTTAGCAAACAGAAGCAAAACACTTTCTACTCCTAGCCTGTGCATAATTTCACTTCTATCTATATTTATTTTACAGGGAGCAGCGTAATGACAATTTCAGTAATTGCAACTCTGTAAAAATTTGCCTACCTAGCTTATCTCACTATCGCAAGACTGTGAGTCACTCAGATTAGAGGGGAATAAAGTACAGTGTGAAGCTGCCTTGGTTGCCTTCCAAAATTAAAAAAAGAGAGAATGTTTTTATATCAAACTTCAGTGACGCCCTGCTACTTATTTGTATACTTATCTGCAGGACAATAGAGTCTCTCAGATGATGGGAAGGGATGTATCCGCCTTTTTTAAAAAACAAAACAAAACAGTGATTTATAGATGCAGCCTCTTCGGCCCCCATCTCCAAAAAATAAAGAAAGAGGGGGGTGAGGGAGACAAGAAAGAAGGAAGGAAGGAAGGAAGGAAAGAGAGGGAGAGGGAGGGAGAGAACATATGAGGATGTAACTCGGATGGTGATATTGGCCCATTGCTACAGATTTAGTTACAAATAGCTGTTGATCATGCTGAACAGAACCGTAAGTCCATCTGGGGCAAATTCAGGCTATCAGGCTTGGAAGAAATTCAGATTCTAAATTAGCTCACAAACTGTTAGGCTGAAAATGAAGTTTAAATTATTCTATTGTTGTTAAACCAAGAGGAAAATAATAAATATCCAATCCCATGGGCTGTTCTGATAAATCTTTTCTTACAATGGATGATCTCCTTCAACATGACTTCTTAAAGCTGAGTCCTGTTGTTTATTTGCACATTAAAAATGAAACAGAATGGCCTAAACGAGTGTTGACCATCTCTGTTTTAGGGTATTCCTTCTTACATAAATATATCATTCTTAAATGAACGAGGAATTCCATTGCATTTAAGGGGCTATTTTTGTTTCATTTTGTTTTCAATGGGAAAGTCTAACCATTCAAAGTATTAATTGCAGATCTGAGGTTAATCAACTTACTTTGACCTAGATCTTGAATTTTCCAGAAAGCTTCAAGAATATACTATTGTTCTAATAATGCTGTTTCCAAAGAAATAAACAAGACTAGATCAACTCTTATTGTAGTCTGTTCTGTTAATTAAATTGAAATCAACAGTAACTAGATTAGAGTGCATGATACATTTCTACAAAAACATATTTTCCTGCATTGAGAATAAATTTATGCCTTTTCTTCCTACAGAAGCTACAGTACTACATCTTTGTAGTACAATATTCTACTATGGAACTTTTCAGCAGATAAAATAATGATGCTATTGCATATATGAAAAAATTTGGATGACACAGGTAATTTTTATGGCCACGATGTTAACTACAATGGGGGAAATCTAAACTGGGAAAATACTTAACAAAATGACCTTATATAACTGTGTGTCTTAAAAATTCACCTATTTAATCACAGGACAACGGCTCCACATGTTACAGAGAATACCCAAAAAGCAGTCTGCTATTCACACACAGAGATACAAAATGTATAAAATGCATTGAAAATTTAAGCTGGTAAATTCTGCTTATTTTTATAACAAAGAGAAGTCAAATATCTTTCTTGCTCATCCTTATGATTTTAGTAAACATGACAATTTTTCCTCTGATGGAAAGTGAAGTGTAGAACATTAAAACTTGTTTATGCATTTTTTTTTAAATAATAGCTAATTCATTTAAGCACACAGAAGGCAATGGAATGAGTGGCCAACCCACACAGATGTACACCAACAATCTGGCATCTCATCATGTTCATAAAATATGTCAACAGAACCTGGATCCTTTCCATCTTTATTTTAAAATATTAGTATTTGTACCACACAAGCAATTTTTTTCCTATTGTTAAAATTATGTTCCTACTAAATAAGAATAGAAACTGAGAAGCCAAATGTTCACGTTGTTAGCAATTTGACACAAACAGTATCTTTAGAAAAGGGGAAAAAAACCTCTTTTCTAAATAAGATACTGTATATATTTGAGTTAATTATATTATTATTGTAGGAGATTCTATTAAGATCATGAAATTGTGTCCCTGGTAGAACAGATTTATTTATGATGAACTGAAATGTGCAAAATCAACCCTTCTGTTTCAGTGTCCTTTGATATTTGGGATTGATTTCTTTGGAAATGCTTAGGTTTTCATTTAAAAATTCTAGCTTTGGGCTCAGGTATTATATTTTAAAATGTAAATATTTAGATTTCTCTGGACTAGTATTTTGCTTTCACCTCTATTGGAAATCCAAAGCATGACCTGAAATTCTGTGGTCTGCCAGAACAGAGCACATTGGGAAATAATTTGGTGAAAGGTAAACGAGAGTTCATGACAGAATGTGATGACTCATGGAGTGGCACAAAGGCAACATGGTCAGATAATCAATAGGAGTCCCTTTGTTAGCTCCAACTTTGCCCCCAATGTCCTGGTTACCTTCTGGCTGGAGAAAAACTCTCCCAGGAACAGCCTTTGGGCTGCAGAGAATCAAGTCCAAAACATGGTCAACAAAAACTGTAACTATAAGTCCAATCAAGGCAAGATGAGGTAATTAGTCTGGCAGAGCAAGATAAGGAATTCCAGACATAAAGGAACGATAGTAATTCAACACTGTTGGGAGGATGCCAGGAACGCAGATAATCAAAGTCAACACAAGATAAACTCACATTTGTTCCCAGCAGATGTCGCAGTCAGCATGCATCTCTTTTACACTCCCTTCCAGGTGTGGCTAATGAAGGGAATCAGGGCCCTTTCCTCCCCCGTAAGCCATGCTATCCATGTTGCTCTCTTCTCCGTTCCTCCCTGCATGTCCTAGAATGAAGAGGTGATGGGCCTGAGTCTTCCTCTGAACTCCTTCTCCCTTTTTCTAACTCTTTCCTGCTTTGCCCAGCCGGACTTTGCCCTTCCCCAGTTCCCTTCACAGCCAAGAGAGATGCACTGTTTGTTTTCCTCCTGGGATTCAGGCTCCGACAGTTGCATGACACAGAAATTGTATTTTTGCAATATAGGAGCTATCCCCTTTTGCCCCACTATCACTATCCTCATTGACTCCTCCTACCATTATTCCCATTGGCCCATCTCTGTCACCTTCAGAAATGACCCCTAGAGATGGAGAAATCTGCCCATTTCAGATTCAGTACTCTCTATTCGTCATGTTTTAGAGTCTTGGTGGTGTAGCCTGTTAATCATCTAGCACTTAGCTCAATTGCCTGCAATTAGTGCAGGTTCAAATCCCACCAGGCTCAAGGTTGACTCAGTCTTCCATCCTCTCAGGGTAGGTAAATTGAGGACTCAAGATTGTTGGGGGCAATAAGCTGACTTTGTAAAAATGCCATTTGTGGGGGGCCAAAAAGCCCTAGCAATAAGCAGGCATATACAATGGAATGAAGGTTATTGCCAAGCACATAGCATGGTGCTCTAAAGACTGTAAGCCGCCCTGAGTCTCTGGAGAAGGACGGCATATAAATAAAAATAAAAAAAAATAAAAATAAAAGAAACAAATGTTTCCAATGAGAAGGTCAGGTTTCTGTACATTTCCCATATTTAAATATATCAGCATATTAAATGTACCGAGTTTAAATAATGAAAATGTATGCATGATATGTGTATTTATTTTGGTACTTATTTCTCCAAAACAGGCTTTTTGCTTGCTGTTTTATATAATGTGTGTCAGTTTTTGCAAACAATTTTCCAAGTGAATTGTATTTCTGTACATTAGTTTTACCAATGTATGCATACATGTGTTTCTGTAAAAGAGAAACATAACATGGTTGGCAAACTGCCTTACAAATTAATACATTTGTGAGAAATGAGTGATAAATAAGTTTAATTGATGTATTGGTTAGAAAAAAAAAAACAATAGGGTGTGCATCTGTTTGGAGATCATTATGTCCTTGCAGAAAATAGAAGCAATTCTCTGTGCTATAGTTATTATTGTCACTTAAGAGATCCTCCATGCCAGAGCAGCAACCTCTGGTATCCCATGGAAGTCATTTTCTAAGGGCACAAGCTCAGGCTTTAAAAGATTGCCAGCTGTAATGTGATCTGAATTTGCTTGCTATGTGCATGGCTAAAGCATAGGACTTTATTCCTGTAAGTGCAAGCACAGTTAAATGATTTGTGAATGATGCAGAAGCTAGGGCTAGTTTAATTCAGGTGTCTGATTTATCAACCCAATGTTGCTTGTAATAAGTTATGCATAAGTCATTATGAGTGGACATACTCCATCTCTTTCTGCAAAGAGGAAATTAATGAAATGAAATTGGGAACTTTGAAAACCGGGAGACATATGCAACACAGGAAAAAGTGGTGTGGGTTTGTGCATCTCTCTCTCTCTCTCTCTCTCTCTCTCTCTGTGTGTGTGTGTGTGTGTGTGTGTGTGTAAGAGAGAAACACTGATACAACCTTAACTCTAGTCATACAAATGATGCTGCTATTATTTACTATGGTAACATTATAAAAGACTACACTGTTTGGGACCATTATCCTTCCAGCTCTCTTTTCTGTACAAATCATTATATTTATTATCTGTCGTCTTGTATAGAGGGTCATGAGAAAGGCCAATCGAAAGCAGAAGAAGCCTGCTTTTCAGAAGAAAATTGGACCTATTTCTAATTCTCTTTCATTCTCAAGTATAAGGAAGTGCGGACTTTTTTTGTATGTGTGAAAAATTGTTTCATGCAAGATAAAAGTGCAGATTATCGGTGAGAAAATGGCACACGCTTTCTGACACCTTGCAGATTCCTGGGAGATATTGCCAGTTTTTCCTAAAAGATTTTTTATCTTTTATATACCCAGAGAAAAATGTGTTCCCTTTTAGACGCTGAGCTGCAGGTGCCAGAATTTAAGGCATTATCTTTGAATATGTTATATATAAGATATATCAATGATTTGGGGATATGTTTTAACAATACGACATCTTAGAATAAATAGTGTTCAGAACATCATGGGGAAAATAGATGTTTCTATGAATATGTGCTCAGTATTCTAGTTCCATTGAAAAGACATGTTGGATTTTGTGCATGTGAAACAAAAATTGTTTCTTGATTCTTGCAAGTCCTTAAACTCAATTTTAATTTTAAGTTAAATTTATTAAATTAATTTTACCTGCTTAAAAAGGAAATGAATCTAGCCAACCGAGACACTGATTCTCAGTGTACTAATACCACTCTATAAAGCCTTAGTAAGACCACACCTAGAGTACTACATCCAGTTTTGTTCACCACATTATAAAAAAGATGTTGAGAATCTAGAAAAAGTACAGAGAAGAGCAACCAGGATAATTAGGGGACTGGAGGCTAAAACATACAATGGACAGTTGCAGGAACTGGGCTTGACTAGTCTAGTAAAGAGAAGGACCAGGGGAGACATGACAGCAGTCTTCCAATATTTGAGGGGCTGCCACAGAGAGGAAGGGGTCAAGCTATTTTCTAAAGCGCCTGTAGGTCAGACAAGGAATAATGGACAAGGAGAGATTTAACCTGGAAATAAGGAGAAACTTTTTGATAGTGAGAACAATTAACCAATGGAACAGCTTGCCCTTGGAAGTTGTGGGAGCGCCATCATTTGAGACTTTCAAGAAGAGATTGGACTGTCATTTGTCAGAAACGGTATAGGGTCTCCTGCTTGGGTGGGGGGTTGGACTAAATGACCTACAAGGTCCCTTCCAACTCTGATTATCTGTTATCTGATTCTACAAACCATCTCCTGTCTATCTCTCTGTTTTAGCTGCCCATCTTTTGGGCTCCTTCTTTTACTTGGAAACAAATATTCCATATGGAACTACCTGCCCCAAATAATTAAGTCTATAAGGACTCTTCATGTATTGTAAATTCTGGAATTATAATCAAGATACGTAATGTGCCATTTCCTTTCTTAGTCAAATCTTGTGCAGTAAAGAGAAAGCACAAAGCAACATGGAGGATTATAAACAGAAGGAATCATTGTCTAGAGAACTTTCCCCATCTCTGTTCAATTTCACGTATAAAGCAATTCAGTTGCATCATTAACAGGACTACTGATTTCTGTAGAAAAGCATCTGCTGGGGGTACTTTAATTTGGATTCCTGCCCTTAATAGAAGTTGGACTTACTGACTTAAATGGTCCTTTCCAACTCTATGACATTGCAATAATTTTTCATTTCCCAATTACTTTCCATGCACAAGTATCCATTTGGCACATGAAAGAATCATGTGGTACGTTAGAGATATATTATACTGCTTCTCTATATATTTAAACGAGAGAATAGTATTGTAGTTTGAAAATCTGAATTGCAATATCCTAATGGTCAATATTTATCTCCAATAGAAGACTTCACTCTCTAAAGAAGGCTATAAAGCTGCAAAAGATGGAAAAAAGGGAAGAAGATGACCAGCAACAAGGTGGATGGACTCAGTTACAGTGATGATAAGTGCACCATTGGGAGACTTGAAAGGATAGGTTAGGGATGGATCATTAAGGAGAAAACCAATGCCATTGCTAAGAATCAACACAATTTCATGGCACATAATCAATCAATGGACAATTAATGGATAAAGTGAGGAGACAAGCTTTGGTTCAGCAAGCCACTTTTTTCCAGTTAAGAACCATATCAAGATGGTTTACTATGTTGAATGCTGTTAGTATATCTAGCATAGAATTAGTCATTTTTCTTGCTCATTGCATATTTATCTTACAACTACTGTACCTTCTCCATTGAATAAGGTTTCTCCAACTGGCTAAAAGTTTTCTCTTCCTCAATTACTCAATTAAAGGGGCTCCTGGATTTGATTAGCATAATGTCTTCTTTCCTTTTACACTGGTTCCAAGTTATACAAAATTTAAACCAGTGGTATAAGACACCTGTACCTGTGACAATGGATTAAACCAATTCCTATTTTATTTTCAGTAAGAAGGGAATAAAGACTTAAAAACATGTCTGGAAATATTATGAGTCAATATTCATCCTGGTGTATACTTCTGTTATCAGTATGATAACTGATGTTAATTCAGCAAATATTTTCAGCATTGTAAACACTGGGCAGTGCAGTGGTTGTTAATACAAAGTAGGCAAAATGACTGACAATATAAATAGAAGAGGTACTGGGTCTCAATGGATCAGCAGCAAAGTTTTGAGTTGAGTTTGCTAGCCAACACTTTCAGGGAAAAGAAACATGACTGTAGATAAATGAATTTCAGAGTTTATAGATGACAATAGTTCCCATAAGGAAATGGATTTCATTATTAAAATTCAGGAGACCAAATTCTATTGGCAGGCTAGTTCATATTATCAGAAAACAGATGTTATATGTGCAAATTCTGCAGAAGAGGAATTGATGAATTTCCTCTCCATTGGAAATGAATAGTACTAGAATTATTTAAATCTTCTCACTTTTCTTGATGTACTTCTCATTTGTTCTCCAGACATTTGGCTTGAAGACTTACAGAATCTAGACCACTTTTGGAACAAGAAAGTAACACATCTCTATTAGCACCAGACTATAATGGACATTTGGCAATACCTCTGAATTTGCCATCTTCTCTGACATGTTTGAAAAAAAATGCCATTTCTTTATAAGGGCAATCTTGTGATTATGTCTATGGAGATTCTCAGTCATCCCAATCAGGATTGTCTCAAATATTCTTTTTCAAAAAGAAACTGGACTTTCTTTGGCTTGAAGATGTTTCGCTTCTCATCGAAGAATTGAAGAATCTTTTTGGATGAAAAGCTAAATGTCTCCGAGCAAAGCAAAGCAAAGTTAAAAGTTACCTTTGGGAAGATCTTGTGATTTTTAAAAAATGTAACAAAACCAGTTCTTCAAAATTTGTCACAGTTTCTTTAGGAAAACCAATGAGACTCCAAGTATGATTCTTACATGACTGTACACATTTTCACTCTTAGAGGCAAAACACGCTGATAGGCAATAGTGGAAAATCTGATCATCTTCTTTTAATGACCCCATAATTCCTTGTGGGGTGGAGTCTGGGCAACTGAATGGAGCTAGCAGAGTGTTTACTGGCCAGATGCCCTTCCTGTCGCCAATGCGGAGTTTTGTTCAGCAGAAAAATTCTCATTGTGCCCAGAGAGAGAAATATCTGCCTCTACCTAGGATTGAACTCACAGCCTCTTGATTGTGAGGTGAGAGCTCCACCTCTAGGGCACCACATCACTCCAATAGTGGAAAATCTGATCTTCACAGTTATATGACTCAAGTATATCATTCGATCTATTATTTGTTGGTCTGATGGATCTTTCTCTGCAATTTTTTCTCTAGCTAGATCTCCCACACTGGAGCAGCTGTTGATCTAAGAATTTTTTCAGTTTTATTAATTTGATCAATTATTAAAAATATTTCCCAATAAGATAAGAAAAGCAAACAGCATTTAACAAAAATTAGTGGCTGTTTTTTTTTTTTTAAATAAACCAGTTGGGATATTTTGTTATTTATTACTAAGATTTCTATGCTGTTCTGCTCCAACTTGGCTATGAGTTGCACCCAGGAAAATGGAACTCTAAAAATTACAAAGCATTACATATGTATACACACAAACAAACAACCATGATAACTGCAACATCTATTGGGGTTGGCCCAGATTAACATTCCCCCAAAATTTTACTGAATAGCCAAGTTTTTATGTCATTGCAGAAAACAAAGAACAATCCACATCTGTGAATGTTATTGGATAGGCAAATGAGTATATATTCAGAACTTGTGGTTATAAAAAGTATTGGGTCAAATTTAGTTCTTTATTTCTATTTTAACATGTCAATGAAATTACTCTTTTGAGAGTTTACTGTTGGTTAAAAACATGTATTTGGTCTTTATTGTGCTTTTTATGCCTCATTTTGCTACTGTTTTATGTCATTTTGCTACTGTTTCTCTGAAGAATACTTGGGATTTAGTGAATGTTTTGTATAATAAAGATGATAAAGTATATATTTAACTTATATGTTGTGAATACATGAAAAATATGTTTAATAAACTGTCTTTGAGTTTGTCTTCATAGTCATTATCATGGAGGAATTCAAACAAAGAAGCAGACTTTACCCGCACACAGACATACAAGTACTGATAGGAGTCTATGTTTGGATATAAAAATGTAGACTGAATTTAGACATGACAACTAAATCTTTCATAGAGTGAAGGAATGATTCTATGTCTCTCCCTTAGCTTGCTTTATGATATAATAGATGCAAGCTCCCTTAGCTTGCATTTAAGATATAATTGTACATAGAAAGTCATGTGATGGACAAAGTTCAATTCCTCACTTCTAAACTTTGGCACTAAAAATTCTAGAAATTGGTCTATTTGTGCATATAAGTTTCCACAACTGCTAGATGCAATCAGTCAGATCATTTGACATAATACATATTTCAGGTTATAAAGAGATTCTGTTAGCATAGACACACTTCTCAAATGTATAGTAAGTCAACTAATGTGTCCCTCTTGGCTGGATCTGTTTACTTTAATTGCCCACAGAACAGTTGTTCACACATATCACCTGGTCCTTTAAACTGGAAGTGACAAACTGATGCTGGGAATTTCTGTGCACAAGTCTTGTATGCTTCCGTTAAGCCTCTAATCATTTCCTTAAAATAAATGCATACCCAGCATGGTTCATTCACTTAAAATGTGTTTTAATGTTCTTGTCTTCCATTAAACACTGAACAGTAGCTTCTCTTTCAAAGGAAATATATCAAAGCTGACTAACTATGATCATACTTATATACTACTTTCCAAGTCCTAATGATTTCTAAGGGTCTTCTCATAAGAATTTGGAAGACCAATTGGCTGAGAAACAAATTTCTGGACTAGTTATGATTTTAATTTGATCCTGAAGGATTATTATATTATTATCATTTTAATAATAAATTAGTTGTATATTAAAAACCTGTATAATATAAAATATAATAAAATAATAAATCCATACCCAGAAGCACAAAAGCAAGACATCAATTGAAAAATATTTAATTGCAATCAGATTAAGTATTTTTAGGGAAAAGGCTCTTAATACATAATAAAAACAACATTACAAATAGTAACAATTTCTATTAAAAAGCCATTAGAATCAAAATTTTTCAGCATTAGTATTTAGAATGGCAATATAAGCTCTAACATTCATTTTCCTGAAATTATTTCTGTCTTGCACCAGGAACAAACAATGCAGATGGGGAACTGACATAATGCTTTTAAATAATTAAAACTTTGGATGCCTAATAACATCTTTCATCAGAGAATTGCAAAGAGCTTTACCAGCATTAATGAATTAAATAAGATCACCCGCACCAACTCAATTTGCTTTGCAAAGTTGGCAGGTGGTACCACATTTCATTTTAGAAAGAAGCAAATTTGAAGTGGGGATGCTCAGAACAGCAACTACAAACAACCTGTGTACGGAAGGATAAACATACTACTCCCAAGCAAAGTTGCATGCTTTGTAATATGTTGAGTGAAACCTGGCATGTTTGCATTGGGAGCATCAGTTATGTGAATTTATATCTCCTCCCAACCAAATGAAGCATCCACCAAATAGGTCTGCTTTCACAAAGACACCGGATCTGCTCCAATACTGGACTATATTTTTTTTGAAAAAATTGGAGAAATATGCTATCCAGAAATGAAGTATCCATATCATGCTGTGTAGATTGGACAGTTACTTAAGACGGCTAGAAAAAGATATCAGCACCATTTTAAAATTGCATTTGGCCCATGTGGCATGGATTGCCAATATCTGACATGGGTGAATAGCTGATTTTCCGTGCAATTCTTGCAGTGGCTTCATTATGGAAAATGGCCAGGCATGACCAAAGTAGCTGGCCAGAAAACAGCAGGCACAACTGTATTAAGGATTCCAGCTGTAATGCCTTGGACTCTGGTTTGGCTTTTTTCATATTTCATGTTTTCTCGGTGTATCCCAAGTTGTCCTCAGAGGTAGATCCACTCATTACTTTCTTGGCTAGCTTTACCAAGTCCTTTACAAAGAATAAGAAGTGGGTTAAAGGATTTTTGTAGATATTATCTGCATAATAGAGAAGCAATTACCTCAATATTTGCTCCCTAGGAATATATAGGCATCAACTGCCAGGGGAAATTGTATATTAGGTTTCCTGTCATGCTGATATTCAGTGCCATAAAAGCAACTAACAATAAAATTGTTATTTTAATCCAATAGCATTGCACTAAAATCCAATTCAGCATATATGTAACATAAGTGTGGGTTAATCCTCCCCCACCCATGTCTTCTTTATCCGCTTACCTTATGGCTTTTATTTCTTGATTTGTGGAAAATTGCCATTTCATTGTTTTAACACACACATTAACAAGCTCTGACTTTAACTTCCCTGCAAACCTGGATCAATGCCTAGTTTATCATATTAGTTTACAGGGAAAGCACAAGCCATAATTTGTCAATCTGGATAGTTGTCAATAAATGGTATGTTACTCATTTAGCAGCATAGTACCAAACAAACACAGTGAAAAGAGAATGCTGATCTCTAAATAGTTGAATAATTTGAAAATATTTCACAGAAGTGCCTTCTTTTAAATTATAGGGTTTTGCAAAAAATCATAATAATCAAGAAATAGTAAGATCAAAATATAAGGTATCTTCTCTACTTTGGCACCTCTCTATATATTAAGAATGCAGCTTCTCTGCTAAAGCTGTGCTGATGAGAAAGTCTAGAAATTACAACTGCAACATGTTTTGTAGTGAGCAGGGTGAAGATTATGTCATCCTGATTAGAAGGACATTCTATTAATGGTTTCTTCTGTGCTTTGTAGTTTTTCTAGCTCTTAGAGATGGTCAAAGACTCTGCATTGGTCTTGAGCATTACACAGTTCAAGTAACAGAGTTATAACATAACTCATCAAAGGTCTATGAAAATTCATTTGGATCTGCCACCAGCTATCAATTTAGGCAAGAAGTGTATCTGATTCAGCTTAATTAGTTTGCTTGAAGGCGTAGAAAACAGGTCATTGTCTACAGTCTTTGCAAATTGGGATGGAGGGACAGAAAAATCAAAACCATGTATTCTAAAGCCTTCAGAGACACCATAGCACATCTTCGGTAATAAAATATCAATAAAAAGTCAGACAAGGCATACCAGTTCTTCAAAACGTAAGCAAAATTTGATAAAATCTTAGCAACATGTGCTCCATCCATCCAACACAAAGTTTGCAGGTGTTCAGGTGCTGGAAAATGCTTAATTCTTTACCCTTTTTATCAGGCAAGTCAACAAGAATCAATTCACATAAAAGGTCAGCCTTGCACAGATGTAGTGCCATAATATTTAGCCAGTCCTAATTTATATCATCAGTCAATATTAAAACAAAATTAGATTTCTAACTCAAATATTCAAATGGGAGTAATTGGAATCCACCAAATTTGATTGATAGCACGGAGATTTCACAAAGACACATGGACCAATAGCAGAGGATAAAAAAGCCATGGAAATGTCCAGAGACACAGCACTATAGGGGACATAGGTCAGAGATTCCAAATGAAGGAAGAGAAGATATAAGAAGAAAGCTGAAGCAACTTGTATGGAAGAAGCAAGGGATCCTTTGGGATCCTTCAGAATTTACTGCAGAGGAATAAGAGGCCAACAGCAATAAATGTTTTGAATTGATTATGTGGTATTGTGTGTCTGTTTTCAGGTGCAATGTGGGGTGTGTATGTTAAACCTATAAGGTGGCAAGGCATATGGTGACCCAATCCTTCTCTTTTGATACATGTATGATTAGTTCAAGCATTTACAAAGAGCATTGGGCTTCTTTATGATGTCATATCTACTACCTGGCAGAATTTGATCCTGTGCGTGGACACCAAATCTGATTTTCAGAGGAGAATATGTGGCAATGAAACCCTGATAGCTTGTCATAGCTCACTACTGTATCATTGTGTTGACCACATATTGATGGGTTCTGTAAACTAAGGTGAATTCAGATAAAAATGTTTCTCTCAGCTCCACAAAAGGAAGTTTGAAATAAACAAATTATACCAAATAAATATACTATTTGAAATATAAACTTCAGCTTGTAACAAGCATTGTATTTATGCATTTGAAATGCTGTTATGGAATTATTACACATAAATGTTATTATAATTGTCCAGGGTTCTACTGTATTCCTACTAATATAAATCTTGATTTTTTTTAATGTGGAAAATACTGATTAACCTGGCTTAAAGCTGACTTTCATTTTTATTCAGAATATGTTAGAAGTCCATTCAGTGAATTAAAGTTATTTTGCAATTATTTTTTCTTAGAGAAATATGGCACCTAGACTGTTAATATTAATTAATCTCTGTTGTTATTGTGTGACTGCAAATCATAATTTATCTTTAAATTCCACATTAATAGATTCTATAAATTATCATGATTTTTTTCTGCTTCCTGTTCTTACTTGGCCATAGTTAACTTTTGGATGGTTTTGGATATTTATTAATCTTAACTGTGGATTGGAGGAAAATATTGTTGGCAATAATTTTGTCATTAAAAGTGACAAAGCACAAGCTGTGTTCTTGTTTTGATTCTATATAACTATGGTAGCATTATTCTAAGAGCTTTAACAATCATGGGGATGACACAAATAAATCTTCAAAGCGAGAAGCTAGAACTGGTATTCCCTTTGCCCTCAAATTCATTGGCTGCCACTCTATCACTTTACTACTTTTATTTGTTCATTTATCAACAATGGCAAAAATGGTCGTAAAATTGGGTGTGACTCACGTAACGTCTGCCTTGCTTAGCAATCAAAAGTCTGGTCTCAAATGTGGCCGTAAGTCAAAGATCCAATGTACATACATACTCTATGGCCTTGAATATAGCATATGTGACTACTGGTCTAACATTATGGAAAACTAGATTCTGAATGAATAGTAAGAAAAAATGTGCTAATAGTAAGTGCAATTCAGCAGTCCAACCCAGAGGTGGTATTCAGCAGGTTCTGACCAGTTCTGGAGAACCGGTAGTGGAAATTTTGAGTAGTTCAGAATACCACCTCTGATAGGCCCCGCCCCATCTATTCTCTGCCTCCCCAGTCCCAGCTCATTGGCTGGGTCTTCGTCTGTTGCCCTGACAGGAGAAGGAGCTGGAAAGAAGGTTAGTGGGCTGGGGAGAGTATTTACAGTATCCTTTCCCTGCCACACCCACCAAGCCATGTCCACAAAACCGGTAGTAAAAATTTTTGAATCCAATCACTGGTCCAACCAATTTCCTAGGCAGGTGGCAAATCTCTTGCTGGGTGTCTCTAGTGTCTAGAGTAGATTCCAGGGCTGAATTAGGAGCTGGGTTCAGTGTCTGAAATTGACAAGAAAGAATAAAACAATTCCAGATGACATCTATAATTGTTCAAGCAAAACCCAACATTTTTTTCCGCTTGTATTGCATTCGCAAAAGAGAGGAAGACATTTGATTCCATTGACTTTTTTGACTTTCTGCAAAAAAAACCCCCGTCTTTAAATCATCCCTTCCAACTGTACGATTTGTGAATTAACTATCAATTTCCAGTGCCCTTTATAAATTCCCTTGTACAATGTTTTAAGCAAATTCCATTCTGCATGTGGAACACTTCCAAAAAATTTGGGCATATTCTCTCTCTCTCTACCCTCTCTTCCCCTCTCCCTCCCTCTCTTTCTCTCTCTCTCTCTCCCCATGATGAGAAGTTGCAAACCTTTTGCTCTGTGTTAATACGTTCACTCCTATGAATGGACTTTTGGCTTCTCTCCAATACCATTTTTGTGTTGTTAAAAAAAAAGGTAGAAAGTTTAACTTTTTTTGTAATTCAATAAATATTTTAAAATAATCATTTTTCATTTTTTAATTCAGTGTTTGGTACAAATTGAAGTCCTGGTGCTCCGGGGTGAGGTGTCACTGAAAGGAGAATGTTTATGGCAGAATCGTATACAAGGCAAAGAAATGGCTTTTCCTGGGTGATTAAATGCTGAAGTGAAGCTGAGGTATTTGATAACCACAGAAACCATTTATTGTGTGTATACTCCAGTGCCATGAACATCATTTCTATTATACAACAAGACAAAGGAATATTCAGCAAACCATAACGAAGAAAGAATGGCCTTTTTTTTTTCCCCTTTCCCTTTTTTTCTTCCCCACCCCCAACCCCTCCTCACGAAGTTTTAAAGTTCGGAGCTGCTGTTCCCACAGATTACTTTTCTTTTCATGTCTCCTAAGGGGTGGAGTTTAAACTAATCAACCGGGGTGGGGGCCCTCTATGGAAAATGAGGATTCTGGCTTCGCAGAACTCTTATCACTAAAGGTGTCAATATGTATTTTCTGAAGAGAGAATGTTGATTTTTTTTTTTTTAATAGGCTGTGATGGGTGGGGAATGTGCCTTTTCTGCTGTATAGCGTGCTGTAACTGTTCCTCTTTGATAGAGGAGGACACCAAGCCATCACATCTGGAGAGAATGAATTTTACTATCACAAAACATTGCTCATTCTGTTACACATTACTGTTTCAGGAGGATCGCTCCAGACTCCTTTATTAGAAAAGCATCTTTAATTTTTTTGGGTTGGGGGAATCTAAATGAGGAACACATTCCAGAGAGAAAAGGATGAAGGTCTGTCAGGAGTGTGTTTTGTTCTGAATTCTCAGAGAAGATGGGGAGGGGGGGCACAGAGAAAGAACAACTGAACATGTGCTGACATATTTCCAGCTTTTGAATGGCAACTTCAATTTAAAGTCTCCTCATAGCATGATAGTTCCTAAGAAGCTCCTATGAACTGGCTAGTTTGAACCCAAGCTGGTTCTCAGAAGATACTCTTTGTAATAGTTCACTCATTTGCAATTCTTTCTTTTTACATATGTTAGGATGGTGGACATGCAGAATTAAATGTCAGTTTTCTTGTCCAGTGTCTATGGAATAATATGAATGCTAAAGATTGCTGATAAATTGTGCAAAAGGAGAGTTACATTCAGAAAAGCAATCTATCACCTAAATGTAACCATAGCTGTACTTTATCATCATGGTTTATATTCATTAATATAAGATAATTATGTCTTTTGAATCATGCTCTGCTCCTGTTGACTACATGGACACCATAAGGTTTTCTTGGCAAAAGTATAAAAGTGATCTGTTCTTTCCTTCTTCCTAGTCTAGCCTTTAGCTCCAAAATTTCCTTATAGTTTGCATCCAAATATTGTACTATTGATGTTTAACTTCTGAACCTATGAAAATCAGCTTGGTGTTCCTAGTTGTTGAAAAAACCATGTAGTATGATGTCCTGGCATCCTTGAGATAATTTGGGAGTGTCCACATTGGCTTGGAATTCTTGGCCCTATAGCCCAATGAATTTGGAAAGCTTCAGATTAAGAAAATACCAGAGTTGTACAATTTTGCGGGTGAGGAGAGACAATTTCAAAATTTACCTTGGATAGTTAGTCCAATTGAATATTACCAATTCAATATAATATTTAACACTCTATTTTCTTTGAGATTGCTCTGGATAAGAAGCAATCCTTGTCTTGCTCTGCATAAGAAATCTGTCTATTGTTTAATAGTGGAGTCCTTAGTAGAGCTCTCTGGGTTCAGTTGTCTGTTTCCAGTTGTTTCATTACCTGACTAGGTAACATCATCAATACAATGTCCTAACTTTAACTTTTCTGACATTCTGTAGGCCTTCTGTTGACTGTTTATTGGGTGTTTCATTTATCTCGCTAGCTTTGGGGTCTTCCTGAAGCCTGTTTTATTTGGTTATAGTTAAAGCTTGGATGGTTATTGAATCATCCAAGCTATAACTTAATTATGAACATCCATCAAGGGCCACTGCTGTTTGCTAATCCCTGATTTCTCTCTTCCATTCCAGTGCAGGACACAGTTATCCTTTATTTTCCAAATGCCAACCATTTATTCACATAGTGATTTCAGTTCTCTATAAACAAACACAAAAGGCAAATAAGTAATATATTTATTTTATTGCTTTCAATAAAAGAGCAAAGATGATGCTCCTTTTGCAGAAAAGAACCCTTTGTCTGATTCATTCCTGTTCAGAAGCAGAAGTATCCTTAATTCAAAGTAGAGGAAACAGCAGTAGGTCATGGAACAAAACTTCCACCAGTAATGTTATGCTGAACAAGTTCAGCATAAGAAGTTGTGGATGCTCCAACACTGGATGTTTTTAAGATGACACTGGACAACTATTTGTTTGAAATGGTATGGGGTATCCTACATGAGCAAGGCGTTGGACTAGAAGACCTCCAAGGTCCCTTCCAACTCTGTTATTCTGCTAAAGCTCCGAAATAAAATTGATGGGAGAGTCATGTGCAGGGAATAAAGTCACACTTTGAGCACAATGAGCAAGACATGAATGCCATCTTCAATTCATGAATTTAGTCTTGTATGCCACTGATCTTACAGAAAAACAGAATAGCAGTGTGAATCATATTGTGGCATACTTTTGCACTCTTAGTAATAGATGAAACACGATGCATGACATCATGTGAATGGATTTCTTTTCCTTTCGAATCTGGTACTTTCAATGAAACTCTTCATGTTGTCCAAGACAGACAACCTTTCCATAAATATCTATTGTATTCCATAGACATGAACTTTGGAAGAGGATGCTGAACAAAAACTGCTTTATCATTTTTTTTTATCATCCATAGTCCCAGAAGTTATTACTGCTGCTGCTGCTGTTACTGCTATTGCTGCTTCTCATTTCATCTTTGTTTTTCAGATATGATTTTGGGGAACATGTAGAAGAGGGCTGTGTTCTTATTTCATTTTAAACTGTTAACATGACTAATTGTATAATAAGAATGTAACAATGGCAACAGTATTTAAGCTGTGTTGCTGCCAGATTTGTTAAGATGGTGGATATGGCTCAGCAAAAGATCTACTGTATTTTTAACACCTGTCAATCTGCAAGGAGTTTAGGAAAATGCATCATTATAAACATTACTAATTGCTAAATTCTATTCTATTCACTATAAGATATGAACATCTAGAGTATACTAAGTTTTAAATTCCTTTAGTAAAATATTCTTCAGGTTGCACTTGACTTTTATTGACATCATATATTTTTCTATGTCGTTTGCTTTCTTCCTGGGTTTTTCATTCCTTCACTCTGATTTACAGCTATGATTTGCATTTAAGTACTCATGAGACCTGACCCTGCTTAGCTTCAACTCCACAGTCTGGCACTTCTACTTAGGAAATTAATTGTTTTCTTTATATCATCTGTTTATACTCACTCATATATACTCCTTATTCATTTTGTAAAGGGTGCGGTGGCTCAGCTGTTAAAAATGCTGAACTTGTCAGCTGGAGAGCTGATGGGTTGAGCTCCTGTTACTTGTCCCAGCATCTGCCCACCTAGCAGTTAAAAAGTATGCAAATGTGAGTAGATAAATAGGTACCACTTTGGTGGGAAGGTAACAGCGTTCCATGCCCTTCAACCTATAGTCATGGTAGCCACATGACAAGAGAAATATCTTCAGACAATGCTAAGAAACAGAAATGAGCTCTGCCCCTAGACTTGGAAATGACTGGACAGGGGGAACCTTTACCTTTTGTAATGAAAGTCTTCATGTAGAACTCTTGATCTGAATATTTTAAAACATTTTTTTAAAATATTTAGAATATTTTAAATATTTTAAACATTTTTTTTAAAAAATGTAGATGATTAAGACTATAGTGTTAGGGTTTTAGAACAATGGACCATTTAAAATTGATAATTTTAAGTACTTTATGAAAAATGTGACCCATAAAAGCTCACCATACCGTTAAGCCAGTTCAATGGTGTTAATTGCATTTTGCAACTCTTACAACAATCTCATTGTTTTAGTCTGAACTCAAATACCATTTGAAATCCACTTGATTATTCTGAACATGACATTCTCCTCTGAAATAGTATTGGCTCGGTTCTGGGTTTCTCTGTTAACATTTTCGTGTTAGTTATTTTAGTACAATGTTTGGAAAATATTTCAGTATAAAGTATGATATAGTTGAGCATTCAGGCACAAAAATGATTTCTTATTCAAACAGAAAAGTAGCTAACCAGAAAATATAAAACTGATACCTTTCTAAATTCAAATTAAACTCCTAAAACATATAGCACAATTGACATTAATGAAAATAAGCTGTAACTTGAAACTTCTCTCACAACGTTCTAATGATCTGAATGGTAATATTTCAAGTAGCACAATATTTCTGATATATTCTCTATCTTCAACCAGCAGATCTAGAAGGCCAAACAGGAACATAGGACGTGTCTTTTATCAGAATAAACTTTGGCTAACTAACTGATATTGACTGACATTAGATCTCTAGAGTCCATATAGGAAAATTTCCAAACCGTACTTGAGAATACCAAAAGATCTTTTATGCAAGAACTGTTTGATATTTTCTTGATTAAAAGCCATGCAAGGTTTTTATCAGAAGGATTATAGATTACAGAGCTTTCACAAACATATAAATTATGAAGAAAAGAACAGAGAAGAGCAACCAGGATGATTAGGGGACTGGAGGCTAAACCATATGAAGAACAGTTACAGGAACTGGGCTTGGCTAGTCTAGTAAAGAGAAGGACCAGGGGAGACATGATAGCAGTCTTCTAATATTTGAGGGGCTGCCACAGAGAGGAAGGGGTCAAGCTATTTTCTAAAGCGCCTATAGGCCAGACAAGGAATAACGGATGAAAACTGAACAAGGAGAGATTTAACCTGGAAATAAGGAGAAACTTTGTGACAGTGAGAACAACCAATGGAACACCTTTCCCTGGAAGTAGTAGGAGCGCCATCACTTGAGACTTTCAAGAAGAGATTGGACTGCCATCTGTCAAAAATGTTGTAGGGTCTCCTGCTTGGGGAGGACTAGATGCCCTACAAGGTCCTTTCCAACTCTGATTATCTGTTATCTGTTATGAAGACATGAGAGAATGGGAAGGAAGGAAAAATATGTTCTCTAATTAAGTGAAGAATGGAATTCCTGAAGGTTTTACATGAATACATCTTTGTCCATTTTTAAGCTACCATTGTTTTACAGAAGAGTGCAGAGATCAAATCTCACAAATTATAATATTCATAGATAAAAGTGAGAGCATTAGTGTTTTAACCTCCTTTTATGCTTTATAATTGAACTTATATTCAGAACAACACAGGATCAATATAACACAACCAATAAACATCTGTAGTAGTAGCTTTGTTTTTTCTTTAAAAAAAAGACAAACCTATATCATTATATTACATGTTATAATGATTTGGCTTCTTCATTGGCTTTTCTTGTAGGAAGCTGGCTGGGAATGTTTGGAATGAAATCATGTGATTGCAACTGACTGCAGCAATATCATGGCAAAGTAGCATTGAAATAGCCACAACTTTGCCAAATTTCAATCTTGATGGAGTCACAGGTCCAGGAATTCAGATGCATTCTGCAAGTTAACCCATTTGAGGTAAGATGATTCATAAACTGTTTCCCTACGATGTACCATTTCACCCAATTAAGGCTCACAAACAAAGCACAATAGTTTTAGTAGTATATTGATTATAAGATTGTGTGTGATTCCAATATAAACCACAGAGGAAATGAATGATGGAGGAACTCATTTTCATATAGCATCTTCTCTTCCTCCTCTACTTCCTTTTTGATTAGCACTTCAGCCAGCCCTCCCCCCCCCCCGCCCCCACTCGGTTGATTATCTGAAAATTGAAAGGGGAGAAGATTGTACAATCAAAGTTGATGTCCATTTGATGTTGGCCAGTTTTTATTTTTTAATGAGCTTCTTATGTGACTCAGGAATGCATTGGGAAAAACACCCATGTTTTTCTCTTTTTCCTTTCTATTCTTCATAACTGCTGCATCTTCATATGAGGATCTAGGTACCTGAGCTCTCTCTCTCTCTCATATTGGTGGGACTCATGTGAGATATTTGCCTTGAAACCCAAGGTCCTTACATTTTCTCCTACCTGTGTAATAGTACTTTCATGTATATTTAAACATCAAACTTCCACACCATTTTTGAAATTTTTTAAACACACAACAAACAGCTATTCTATCATTATACACAGGTTTTCCTAATAAATACAGATGGCCTAGATTTAGACCTGGTTTTTCTCCCAAAAATGCTTTTTCAGGAGGCAACTGGACCTTCTTCTTTTTTCTTTGAAGACATTTTGCTTCTTATCCAAAAAGCTTCTTCAGCTTTGACTAGATGGTGGGGAATGGAAGGATTTATATTCCTTGCAGATAGCTGCAAGAAGTGAAACATCTTCAAAGAAAAAACAAGAAAGTTCAATTGCCTCCTGAAAAAGCACCTTTGAGACAACCATCACCAGAATCTCTACAGACCTGGTATTTTTCTTGAAGCAAATGCATAGTGTTCTGAAAAGGAAGTATGTTTTCATTGTCTCTTTGCCAAGAGCAGATCACTTCCTAGTTCAGATAAAATTAACAGACTTCTGAGAAGTGAATGGACTAATTAGGATTATCTGTCCTACACATCTTAAGGATCTAGGCAAATTCTGGTTGGGCCCAATGATCTTAATGGCATTTCTATTAAATCCCTGGTTGCCTGTCATTAATAGGATAAGTCCAGATACTTGACATTTATTTATTTATTTTTGTCAATTGCTTATAAGATAATAGGTATAAGTAAAAACATAGTTATGAATATATGGATACATATAAGAAAAATAAAAAATAAAAGAAACAATAGGACAGGGATGGTAGGCACGTTTTGTGCGCTTATGCACGCTCCCTATGATGATGATGTGATGATGATGATGATGATGATGATGATGATGATGATGATGATGATGATGATGATTGCTAAGCTGCATCTCCTGTTGCCCATTCTGGTTGACTCATCGGTTTATGAAGACTTCTGGGAGATGAACAGCAGAAGAGATCTCTGGAGTACTTAACTGGTAGAAGATGACAAAAAGTGAATTTAATGAACACATGTATGAGTTAGGTTTGAACCTACATTATTCAGCACCAGAGCAGTTTTATCCATTAATACACAAATGGGAAAGAAAAGGATTAATATAGAACAAGGAAGAAATCATATTTTATTCTGGCCTCATAAACGACACTTGTAAATTAGTGACTTAGTTACAATTTGAAGTGAGAGTGAGATTGCACAATTCTTAATTAGCATCAGTGGCACAGCTTTCTGCTTGCTTCCATACTATATCAAAATAAAAGTTTTTGGGAATGAGTTGCTAGTAACACAATAAAATGATTATGCAAGGGGCGATTTAAAACTACAGGTTCTCTCGGCCATGCTTTTCTTTGTTTCTCTTGTGCCCTCTTTTCTTTTCTTCTTTGTCTTTTGGTCTCACTACAAATTTGCAGGCGAAGAAAGAAACTGTCACTCTCTTATAAAAGAATACGCCAACTTAACTGATTGGAGAAAATTACATGAAGTTTTTGTTTAATCAAAATCTCTGTCTGATTTTCTAGGCCAGATGTTAAATGTTTTTCACTGATGTCAATATTGAGGTAATCAGTAAGCCAATTCCAAGTATAAGTGAGACTGTAATAATATTTCACTTCAGTATTACTGAAATTTCTTTTTCTTTGGCTTAATAGGGCAATATAATTACCCAACCTATTACTTTGAAATTTGTGAGATATTTTTATATGTGGTCAGCTGCAACTGTATATACATAGAAGCTTTACCATACTTTCACATGTATAGTTATATAGTCACACAGCTTTCACAATATTCACTTTGGAGATAAGCAGGATTCTTCTGAGGTAAATATTGTTGTAGAACAACACCAACTATAGCAGCGGTCACCAACCAGTGGGCCGCAGCTCACTGGTGGGCCGTGAGAAAATTTTGGTGGGCCACAGAGAAATCTCACCTCCAGAGCACCCCCCAAAAGCAATTAATCCAGGCTGTGCAGAAACACAAGGCTGCGCCACCCACATGGCCCGCGGGAACCCTCCCCACCCACTCACTCCTTCCCCAGTAAACTTGCCTGCTAAATTTCTATTTTTCCTTTTTCCGACCATCAGCTGTTCTGCTATGCCAGGAGATTTAGATTAGCTGGGAAGCAGGAAATGGTTGGATTTCTTGCTTTCTAGCTAGTCTTTAATTCTTTGACTCTGCTTGTAAGTACAGCCAAACCTCCCTTAGGACTGAAAGTTTGCTTGCAAGCAAATTCAGTGCAGACTCACGGCACGCAAATTTGAGAGACTGAACTAGCTGATGGCAGATAAACAGATCACTGAATGATTCTGTGAGCAACTCAATCTGCCTGCTTTGCCTGATTTTGGGTAAAAGTTACTTTTTAAAAAAATAAAAAATTCAATATTTATATGCATGGTGTGTTAATTTTGTGAGCTTGCTTGCAAGCAAATTTTATGTGACAGACTGAGCTAGCCAATGGTAGATAGATAGATTTCTGAATGAATCTGTGATTCTGTAAGCAACTCAATGTACCTGCCTGCTTTGCCTGATTTTGGGTAAAAGTTGCTCTTTTTTTTATAAAAAATTCAATATTTATATAAATATTTATAATATTTACATACAAGCCATGCCTAGCCAGTCACATGACCACCAAGCCACACCCACAAATTAGGCCACGCCCACAGAATCAGTTAGTAGTCCCTGGGATCTAAAATTATGAGTTTGGTGGTCCCTGAAGTCCAAAAGGTTGGCAACCCCTGAACTATAGCCTTTCTGTCCCTGTAAATAAACTTCACTTCCACCATTTTGATTCACACTTTGCATTTCATCTTTGAAACTTTTCACTTCTCTCTTTCTGAGATTTTCATCAGTTCCATCATTTATTAGTCTTATGATTTCTCATGACTCTTTCACTCTTCATATATTTGTCTTGCAATTTGATCCTCAGTTCTTTGGTGTCAGAACACTGAATTTATCTTGTAGCTCAACCAACCAACCAATCAATCAGAATAGAGCTAGAAGGATCTTGGAGGTCTAGTCCAATCGCCTGTTCAAGCAGGAGACCCTATACCACGGGTAGGGAAACTTGGCTCTTTTATCACTTATGGACTTCAACTCCCAGAATTCCTGAGTGAGCCATAAAAGGTTCCCCATCCCTGGCCTACTGGTTTTTCAGTTGTGGGGGAAATCAATTTTTGACTTGAATGGGACTGTTTAATATACAAAATGTATATTAAAATGTCCTAAATTTGTATATTAAACAGTCCCATTCAAGTCAAAAATTGATTTCCCCCACAACTGAAAAACCAGTAGGCCAGGGATGGCGAACCTTTTATGGTTCACTCAGGAATTCTGGGAGTTGAAGTCCATAAGTGATAAAAGAGCCAAGTTTCCCTACCCCTACCCTATATTATGCCAGACAAGTCCCTGTCTAGTCTTTTCTTAAAAACCTCCAGTGATGAAGCATACACAACTTCTGACAGCAAGCTGTTCCACTGGTTAATTGTCCTCATTGTTAGGAAGTTTCTCCTTAATTCCAGGTTGCTTCTCTCCTTGATTAGTTTCCATCCATTGTTTCTTGTACTGCCCTTTGATGTTTTGGAAAATAAGTTGACCCCCTTCCTCTTTCTGGCAACCTCTCAAATATTGGAATACTGCTATCATGTCCTCCCCAGTCTTTCTTTTCTCTAGACTAGCCAAATCCAAATCCTGCAACCATTCATATGTTTTAGTGTGATGACTTGGGGCACAGCACAGAGATAACACAAGCAGCTGGCAGTTCAAACTGCCCCTTTATTGTTCCAAATTTCCCCCAAAGTCTCCCACATTTCTGGAAAGTCACAGAGCAAAGTGATGACAAACTGCCCCCCATATCTCAAGGAGCTCTGGCTGCAAATATCCCAGCCCAGTGCTGTGTACACCAAGATTGCACAACAATAAATCCAGCAGGGCAAATCAAGGAGTTCAGGAAACAAAGAATCCAAGTAATTAGTCCAGTAAGCCAGAAAGAATGCAAGGACTCTTGGAAAGTTCAAAAGTTGGCACTAAACACTTCTGGAACTCAGCATTTGTTCCTGACAAATGTCCCTCCCCACAGCATCTCCTTAAGCCTCATTCCCCATGTGTGCCTTGTGAAGATGGGCAGGGTAGTCCATTCTCCCGAGTAACCTGCTTAATCTGTGCTGTTCTCACCTTCTCTCCACTCTCCGTGCTCTCAGATCAGGAGACGGTGGTCTGAGTTGTGTCTCTCATGTTCATCCTGCCCCTGTTCCTCTCTGTCTCAAACTGCTCTAATCCTGAAATGCCTTGGCCTGACTGGCCCTGCCCTTCCCTATTTGGTCCATAGCCACCAAAACCTTCAAACTCCTTTGGCTCAGATTCCAGCTCATCTTCCCCCATAGATTCAGGCTCTGATTTAGTCTCCAGATCTTAAATCATCTTAGTTGCTCTTCTTTGCACTTTTCCAATGTCTCAACATCTTTTTTGTAATGTGGTGACCAAAATCAGATGCAGTATTCCAAGTGTGGCATTATTAAGGCTTTATAAAGAGGTATTAATACTTCACATTGATTTTGATTTTATGCCTCTATTCTATTCCATATCTGGTATGAAGGCAACAGTAATTGGACTTGTAATGTTGTTTCTGGGCTAGAAATCATGGCTTGTACAGAATAGTGTAGGCTTAGTTTGAAGAAAATGGGCTTTGGCTGTCCTTGAAGTATAATGGCCAAAAAGTACCAACCAGATTCCTTACCATTAAGGGAATTCTAAACATGGCACAGGTGCAACTAAGGCTGGTAATCAAACCTATACCTACTCTTGTTAAATGTTGTACAAATGTATATGTGGTAGGTACATATGAATGATGTTACAAATGTTTCCACTTTAAAACATTTACATTTAATTTTAAGTGTAATTTCATTTTAGTAGTTAATCTATTTTATGTTTATCTTCACTGCTGAAGCATACACTGGTAATTTAAAAAGGGGGAAATTCACTTGAAAAAGAAGACTGAGTTAGGGAGTAGCTTTATTATTTCACCCAGGAACGAAAATTAAATATTTACGAGATTATTAAAACTGTTAAACAAATGATCAGTGATTAAAACAAAAGGAATAAAATCCTCAACTTTTAATTCAGTCATGATTAAAATGGTTAGCTACCTGCAACATAACTCTAGCAAGATAGACATAAAATTGAGTGATTATACTGTACATTTGTTAACTATCACTAACATCCTAAAATCAAAGAATGATAGTTTTACTATACAGAGGACTTTAAGATTTTTTTTTTAAAGGAAAAGTATGACAAACAGTAAAGATGTTCAGGAAGAATTTGGCTACTTTCCTGGAAATTATTTCTGAAGACTCTGCTAGAAGGAGAATCATAAAACCAACATTTGCTTTGTTATCAAGTTAAAATGATGCAATTAAGTTTACATGCTAATTTCATTAAAGGAAGCGTCGATATGTGTTATTGATTCAATTGGCTCAAAGGGATACAGGGATAAATGGACTTGTATTGGTGTGTCATTGCATTTTCCTTCCAGAAGAGCTGTGAGTAAGAAATGGAGTCTGATGAATGTAATGGCTCTTCCGTACTCTGAGCATAAAATATTGGTAAAGATATGTCCCAAAAGTGTTTTTCCAAAAGGCAAGTGGACTTTTGAGAAGTTGAAGCTATGCTTTCTGCAGGATGTTTTCTGCCCTGCAGGATGTTTTCTTAAGTCCATTTACCTTTTGAAAAAAGCACTTTTGGGACAACCATGACTTGAATAACTGAGAATCTCCATAGACATTGGTAAATGTAGTTGGCTATTATGAATCATCTCTCTAGCATGAATAACTTCAAGATTTTGGGAGAAAAGCTTAGATCCTTTTACAAATTGAGGTCAGGAACCCACAAATTTATACCCAGCAGCGTTTTCACATAGGCAATCAAGACCAGATATTGATGGGAAGTCCACAAAGTCTTAGGTTGGACTTAATTTCAATTAGCTATGAGAAAGTAAAATTACATTTTTCATAACAATTAAAGAACTTCATGGATCCAAGATCTCACATATTGAAGTTTGATTCAGGTCTCTGATGAAGTCAGGGCAGTCTTTTTCTTAATTCTTAATAAGGAATTGGCTACAGGCCCATACATTAGATGGATCCTTTCAAAATGCTGAAGAAGTTGTGTCTAAAGGAGTTTATTGTGATAGTTGCAGACTTGTAAGCCAAACATCATTATGTTTGCTCTGAAGATTATAATTGTGGCCATTATATGCTTACTGCCATTGGGAATGACAGAAGAATATTGATGGATAACAGGAGATTGTCATTCATGAATCAGCTGACCATGAATCAACAGATCATGAAAATCATACAAACATTTAAATAAAAGACTTTGGTCTGTTCATGCATGGCCTTTATACTCCGTAAGAGTTTTTGTTCTCTTATCTTAAACCAAAAGTGTCTAATGTGCAACCACAGGGTTATCTGTGGCCCTCAGAATGACTCCAAAGTTTGTTCCCCAATTGTATTTTTAATGTGAAATTCAATTATTGTGTTACAGTGGCTGTATTTAATTAAACAGCATTTCATTAACTTCATTAAAATTTAATTTATTTTTAACTTAAAATTCAATTCTGGGTATAGTTTTTATTCCACTGCCATTCATTTTTGACCATAGCATAGCATACTATTCAAAGGTGAACCTGCAAGTTTGCTAAAAGTTTGGGTTCCTCACAAAGAAACCTGCAAAAGCCAGGGTGATAATTTGTTTTCAGAATGAAATGTTTTTTTCTGATAATGATAGAGGTTATCATAGACAATTAAAAATATCAACAATGAATATAAAAATATGGAAAGAGAAAGATGCCCTAATGGCATGTTTTGGATTGCTGAAATAAAAACAGCTGAACTTTGGATGGAGAATATTAGGAATATTACATAGTTCAGCTATGTACCATTTTCAACCCTGACTCTGTATACACATCAGTGGTGATATTCAAATTTTTTTACTACTGTTTCTGTGGGCATAGCTTGGTGGATGTGGCATGGCTTGGTGGGCATGGCAGGGGAAGTGTAAAATCCCCATTCCCTCCCCACTCCACTAACCTGCTTTCCAGCTCCATTCTCCTGTGTAGGGCAACAAAAGAAGACCCAGCCAATCAGCTGGGACTCTGATCAGCTGGGACTCAGGAGGCAGCAAATTGATGTGGGCAGGGCCAACCAGAGGTGGTATTTACTGGTTCTCCAAATTACTCAAAATTTCCCCTCTCCAGAACTTGTCAGCACTGGCTAAATACCACCTCTGATACACATGCCAATAGTCTAAAGAAAATCATCTAATCCATGTATTTGATAAATCATATAGTTGGAGAATAATTTGTTGTGGAAATATCTCGAGACCTTGGTTGACTGTCATCTACAACTTTTCTAAGCTATGCACATCATTCTATTCTTCCTCTTATATGGAAATAAAATGACTGATATTAGTTGGGTCACTTGCTACTGAAATTGAAACATTCATAGGTTAATTTAGAAATATCACCATCTGCTAGAATTTAAAGTAATGATTTTTAAATCCTGGCCAGAGGAAAACTAAATCATTTTAACTCATAACTGGTGCCAATTTTACTAATAACCATAGTTCCATTAGTAGTTAAGAGAATTGCCATAAGGAAGAAATGTATCTGGAAAGTTAATTTCAATCTTTTAATCCTAGTTAAAGAATGTCCAGAATAACATCTTCATTGTCAGATTAGGAGAAAATAAACTGAATAAAACATATACTATAAAAGACATTTGTCTGCAAATATTTCTGCGGTTCCTACATCATAAGAATTAAAAATGGAGTATATGTCTATTTCTTTAATAGACACCACAACTGAGAAAACTTTGAAAACTTTGTTGATCAGCAATGCAAATTCTCATTCACCCCTGCTTTTTTAATTAACTTTTTAATTTTCAAATACAAAGATAGTGTGGAAGATGACTGGTGAGCTTGGGCTGAGAGATATACTGATCTAATGCTGTTCTTTGGAAATCTGCAGAGAAATGAATCTCAGGGAACAAATGAAATGATAATGGGATTTTGGTTTATCAGGGTTCAATTCCGCAAAATAAATGTTCAGTTTCATGGATTGTTTGTTGAGAAAAAGGTGTCTTTTTCTGTAATGAACAAAACTGATTGAAGCCTTGGCATTTGGAATTTATTTTTTAATCAAAACTTTCTAGTGAAATTATAGTGTTTGCTAATAAGAACCTAGCTGATGGTCCCAAATGCAACTGGCCACAGCAGACTCAGAACAAAGAAGGTCTTGATTCCTTTTGTATTTAGTAGTTATACAAAAGAAGATATATCATTTTCTTTTCTTATGCTTGCATGTCAAACTGAACCTTCTGAAATTCTGTTTTCTTCATAAGTATTAGTGACATATGGCCCCTGTTCTTTTACATCTGAACTGCCAAGGTGGCCAACTTTGTGTAACAAGATAATGGAGATCAAGTCTCTGTTTAGGTTTTCATGTTATATTAAGACATGGCTTCATTAAACATAATTTATTGAGTAACTGGCTCAATTCACACTTTGCTTTCAGTTAAAAACCAAAGGGACCACATTTTTATTTAGTACATTCTTTCAGCTACCTTGGTTAAGTAATTAACAGTTAACAGTTGCATCCTCTTTTGTTTGTTTCTAAGCATACACACAGCATGACTAAGAATGGCTGACCATAGCACCATATTTGTGCATGAAATAATATCTAGTAAAGTTAGACAACATGGGGTCCTGCCAGGATAAGCAATGAAAGGTCCTTTAAAATTAACAAAATGTATTATTACAAAAATACGTATTGAATGGTATAATTTGGAAGGATGACACAACATGATTCCTTCTGCTTTTAGTGAAAATATTCAAATTTAAACAACCCCTATAGTTCATTTTCCAGCCTCTTTAACATAGGCAATGATGGCAATGATGACACATTTGATATTCTTCAAGATTCCACAAGACTCATTATTTTTGCTGGCAATTTTAAGCGATACTAGTATGGAATTTATGGGTCCAGAGATCTCTCGTGATCAAAAAGAAGTCAGGTTCAGAGGCAGATTCATGGAAAGATTCATGATTCCCTACTAAATGGGATAAAACAGTGGTCACCAACCAGTGGGCTGGGGACCACTGGTGGTCCATGAGAAAATTTTGGTGGTCCTCAGAGAAATGTCACCCCCCCAAAGCACCCCCCCAAAGCAATTAATTCAGGCTGCACAGGAACACAGGGCTGTGCCGCCCACATTGCCTGCGGGAACACAAGCTTGCATCGCTTGCATTATGAACAACATGATGTAGTGAGGGGAGGGGGAAAAGGGCAGAGGGGACACTTGCCCCACTTGCCCCACGTGCCTCACCTGGGCACCAGGCTGCTTCTTTCCGCTTCTTTCTTCTTCTGCTATTGACTGTATACAAGGAAAGCAGCAGAAGTCTTTTTTTTCTCTTCTCCAAACTCCACCAGAAATGAGTCTTTGGGACCTTGCAAGGCATCCTGCAACAAGAGGCTGCGCCGGCGTGACAAGTTTCACAAAGACTCATTTCTGACAGAGTTTAGGGGAGAGAAAGAAAGATTTCTGCTGCTTCTGCTGCTTTCCTTGCATGAAACCAAAAATCTCTCTCTCTCTCTCCCCCTGAGAACGGAGCTGGAGATGATATCCTGCAATCCAAAATAAAGAATGACCGATCAGTAGGAAAATGCGGTGGAGAATTTTCCTGCAGGCTTTTTTTGGGATTTTCCCAGGGTCTCTGGTCTGCGGGATTTAAAATTATGAGTTTGGTGGTTCCTGAGGTCCAAAAGGTTGGCGACCCCTGGGATAGAAGATATAAACATGTTGTAGCTGAAGTTAAAAGGGAGCAGGAAGAACCGAATGAACATTAATTCTGAAGACAAAATTGTTGGTTGTCCCTAGATTTGTTGGAAAGCCCACCATCTCCTATCTACATCCATTCTATCCAGTAATCATGTATTCTTTATCACTTGTATCTTCTAATTCTCTGTCCTTTTTCTTGTTTCTAGCCACATGCTAACCAGTGGTAGGATTCAAATAATTTAACCGGTTCTCTGCCCTAATGATTTCTTCCAACTAGTTCACCAAACTGCTCAGAAAGTTAACAACTGGTTCTCCTGAAGTAGTGCGAACTGGCTGAATACCACCACTGATGCTAACCCTTGCCTTGATCAAAAAGGATCTTTTCTTTACTGCTTAGATTAACTATGTCTGTCTTTTCTAGTATCTAGTATTCTTCATTATTTGGCTTTTATCTAATTTCCTGGCAGTGATGACACATATAACCTATTGTATATTAGATCAGCATAAAGAGCTCAGTGGCTCAAGTGATTAAAACGCTGGGAAGAAAGTTAGCAAGCTCACCTTTAAGACCTGAAAGCTGTCATGGGGCAGGGTTGAGTTCTTGTCCTTTACTCCAGCTATTGCGGGAAACACGAAAGGAACCCCCAACTGAGCATCCCAAAGGCAATGGTGATGTCATCAGCTAACAATTTCAACCCGGAAGCACCTTGGTGCTTCTGGCTTGAGTGCAAAAAAAAAAAAAATTAGACCAGCCTTCCTTTCCAGTTCCACTTTTAGCACAATCGAAAAACACACACACTTGGAGGGTAGTAAGTGGGGAAGATTCTAGAGTTATAGAACAGCTATACCCATATCTATACTTTACCTTTTTCACCAAGTATTTTACTGGAGCAGTTGTCCAATTGTTTATCTATTTCAACAATCATTATTGAAAGACAAGAATATTTTTTGACCAACTTGCAAAACCTGTTGCTGAATATTCCTTTCTTTTCTTCAGCACCATCACATATCAGGATATTGAAAATGTTATGCTGGATTTTTCTGTACCAGAATCAAAAAGGAAGACCTTCAGTTATAAAGCCAAGAATATGTGAAATTCACAAATGAGATGAAAACAAAGATGGTACAAGAATGTATAAATGAAAGAGATAAGAAAAGTAAACTAGAAGTGATTATATTTTTTGTACTAGACATAATTGATATGTTCACCCATGATTCACACATTATTCTAGGTTCCTGAGAGGGAGAGAGGAATTTTTATTGCAAAAATATTCTGCATTTAAAATACTATTTAATTATGGTTTGTTTCCTTAGGGATGTTATCACCATGTGATTTAATTTGGTATAGGCCCCAAAGGGCAGCATATTTTCAATTATGGAATATTTCCTCCAGAAACAATAATGGCTCAATGATTTATTGCAGGATCCTATTATAAGGTAGTTGGTTGCAAGTGAAACTTGAATGCAATTGGCTTAACAATATACCACGGACAACCGTCAAATGCATGCCGGCTGAACACATGTACTTCCAGCATGCCAGGAAAAATGTGTTTATATACTTTGGTCCTTTGGCATAAGGCTTCAATTATTATATCTTGAGGAGAAAAGTAAGAAGCTGGAATGCCGAGAGCTATGAAACATTTATATTATTATCTCTTCAAAAAGTTCATTTTTGGACAAGTATCATTTGGATATGGATTAACTTAATCAGAGATTTTGAATCTTCTTTACTTTAATTTTTAATCTCTCCCTTTTTTTAACGCCTGAATCTTAAAAAGGCCTAAACCTGTAGTCACAAAGCACTGCTTCAAGAGAGAGAGAGAGAGAGAGAGAGAGAGAGAGAGAGAAGGGGTTGATGGAGAGGGAGGGGTAGAAAAAAAGAAAGTTTTAAAAGCAACCACCAGCTGTAAGAGAGATAGTGAAAGCAGCAGATTTGTGACAGAACAGAGCATGAAACCCATCAGCTGATGAGTGAAAATCCCTGGTTTCTAATTAATCGAGGTACACAGGGCCAAGGGATGAAGAGGATCAGGGAAATGAAATCAGGGAATAGATAACATCAGTCATTTCTGAGGCCCATTGTCATACTTCAGAATCTGCTGTAATGAATCACTCAGGCATTCCGGAGATACATTCAAATGGTGAAGAAAATTCATTGTCCAGTGAAGAGGGGTTGATAAAAATCTTTCTCTCCCCCCCACCCTCTTTGTCAGAAGCCTATGATCAGAAAAAAAAGAGAGGAGGGGGGCAATGCAGGCAGCACAACAGGTGTGCTTTAGCAAGCCTGCTCAAATCTGCAAATGAACAGAGATACGAAAGAATGTTTTTGTACTAAAATTTCACCAAAATGGATAAAAAAAGAGTATCTTGTAATAACAGGCAGTACTAAAAAGGGGGGGGGGAAAGGGGCAGTAGTGAGACTGTCAAAGAACGGAAGAGGAGGACTGGCAAAGGATTAAACGGATAGGAAATATACAAAAAAAAATTTTTTTTTCCTGTTGTGAAAGCTCTTTGTCTGTATGAAAAGTAATAGGTGGAAAAAGTGGGCTTGGGGATGCCCGGTTTAACATTTCCTGTGGTTTTAATCTGTCTCCAGTCATTTTAATTTGATAGTCCCTTGGGATTTTTTTTTAAAGTTCTCCCATCAGTTCAGTTCCCATCTACATAAATGTTTTATACCCAAATAATAAAAAAATGAATATCTGTCTCAGAATGTTATATTACTAGCATGCTTTTAAAAAGCATAGAATTAAGAATGGAAAAGGGGAGAGGGATGGATGGATGGATGGAGGGAGGGAGGGATTGAGGAAGGAAGGAAGGAAGGAAGGAAGGAAGGAAGGAAGGAAGGAAGGAAGGAAGGAAGGAAGGAAGGAAGGAAGGAAGGACACAGTGCTTTCACTGGTCTATTTTACCCATCATCCTTGGTCCCTTGATATTTCACAGCTTCATTGCATGACATTTTTCATCCAAGGTTCAACTTTTTGTGTCTGTGGGGAAAAAAACCTGTAGGCAGTTAAAAGTAGCAAACGCCATTAAGTGACATCAAAAGATAATTGTTTTTAAATAATCAGGTACTGAACTACTGAGACATATAAGGAGAGCTGATTCATTTTAAATTTAATTACCATAATATAGGGTTTCATTGTCTACAGTATCAATCACTAAGACACTTTATAGTTGATAATATTAAAATGGCAACAATAATGAGAATTTCTACTTCATGATGAAAATAATTTTAATCACGGGTAGATTACAAATCCATTTGCTGTTACGATTACTGAGGATTCTATTATCTGACTCCAATTGTGAAAGTTGTTAAAACTTGTTTCAGGAAATGTAAAAGATTATAGATGTATACACCTTGTGCTAATTTTCCATCGAGCTCAATGACAGGAAAAAGAAGAATATGAAATCTGCAGGTGTGGAATGAGAAGCCAAGAAGCTACTAGCAATAGGTTGCCTTGTGGATTTAAGTAAAACCACATTTATCTGTGCATGGAAGCTGATTGACTATAGGCGTCAAGATTATATAGGTGCATACCCACAGTGTAGGGATACACTGCATACATATTAGGACAAATCTACAGGGTCAATTGATCTGTACAACCTCAGATCAAGAAAACAAATTCTCATAAATTAGCCAAAATATTGTTTATCCCATTACATTCAGTTTCATCCTAAGCCTAGGAGCAAATTGATCAAAGGGATGGCATAGTAGAATAATATGAAAGAGCCGAGAAATGAAAGGGATATTTTTCAATCACTTCAGTCAACATTTTAATGCTTGTAAATCATTCAGTCTTTGCATTTTCAACCAATCAACATATATATCAGCCTTGGAACTTGAAGATTGTCCATATTCACTTTTGACTACTGCTCCCTTCAATGCACAAAGCATAGGAACTAAATGGCAGCTAACTATGCACTTAGAGTTAAATGGATCCAATCAAAATAAAATATAATGAACATACTAGGCTGATCTGGCCTGCATCCAATATAATCAGGTGAGTCGTGGTGACATTCCAAGCAAAAGAAGTTGTTAGTCCTTCCAAACTTCTACATTTTTTACAGATCATTAAAGAATTAAATTTTTGTATCAATCGGATAATGACTTAAGAAGAATTGTAATCCTAGTAAAATGAATACAGTGATTTTGCAATATAATTTTTGATCTCTAATTATTTTTTTTATATGGAGAGTTGAATTTCAGGAATATCAATTTTGCATAGCATTTCAAACGATATACTGAAGTTGACCTATCATATAGGGCATTACCACAGCAGGATTACCTAAGAGGCAATGACGCCTATCACGTCATCTAATATCTCCACATTAACTTTTAAAAATAGCATGAATGTTATAAACTGAAACTATTTTTTGTGCACTATTTATGACTTATAATTTGTATTTATTTCACATTGGAGAACATGCATAGATTTTTCCTTTTCACATCTCTCACATCTCCCAAGCAAAGTTCTGTACCAAGAACCAGCCATGCATAGAACTTAAAAATCTTATATGATGGCTAAAATGTCCTTAAGGTATTTTCACAAAATTATGAGGAAAATGTGTTACTCAATATGGGGTTTCAATGTGTCAGTCAAGACTAGACAATATATTAATGATCATGATGATGTGACAGGATCAGAGGTTAGCTCAGTGGTGAGTTTCTAATGGTTTCACAATGGGTTCGGTGAGCTTGCATTTTGTGCGCATGCAGCACATTACAAAACCACTATTTTACAGCTTTAAAACTTACTTTCCACTGCAACGCCAGTGCAGTATCCGCTGTGCCGCGCCTCAGCTGAGCTTCAAAACTGCAGAAATAAAGGACAGATTAAAGCAGGGGTAGGTAGGCAGGGCCAATTGATTGTCAGAGCAAAGGATTCACCTGAAGCCATGCGAATCCTGACCAACCCACCTCTGGGTGGGTTGCACTTATGTTAACAACTGGTTCGCTGATTGTGAGCGTGCATGCAATAGGTTAGGAAAATTCTGACAACTATCAGAATTTTCAGAATAGAACTCTTGTAATGGATCCAAACTTTGTCAAGGACCTTTGTCAAGTACTCATCTCAAATGATCTAAGTGCTAGAGCCCACTGTAACTACATAGCCAAAAAGGCATTAAGAATTGTTAATCTAATCCTACGTAGCTTCTTCTCTGGTAATATCACACTACGAACTACAGCATACAAAACATTTGCTAGACCTATACTTGAATACAGCTCATCAGTCTGGAACCCACATTACGTATCTGATATTAACACAATTGAAAAAGTCCAGAAATATTTCACAAGAAGATTTCTCCGGTCCTCTACTCATTACAGAATACCTTATGCCACCAGACTTGAAACTCTAGACATAGAAAACTACACCGCCTCCAGTCCGATCTAAATATAGCATATAAAATCATACATTGCAATGTCCTACCTGCAAATGAATACTTCAGCTTCAATCATAACAATACAAGAGCACACAATAGATACAAACTCAAGGTTAATCACACCAAACTTGACTGCAGAAAATATGACTTCAGCAACAGTGGTCAATGTTTGGAATACTCTACCTGACTCTATGGATTCTTCCCCAAATCCCAAAAACTTTAACCTTAGACTGTCTACCATTGACCTCACCCCCTTTCTAGGAGGCCTGTAGTGGGTGTACATAAGCGCATCAATCGTGCCTACTGTTCCTGTCCTATTGTTTCTTTTTATTTTTCTTATAAGTATCTATCTCATTTATTCAAAACTATATTTATTCTTATACCTGTATCTTGTAAGCGATTGACAAATCACATAAATACTAAAAAAAACAAAAAACTAAATGGTGATTAGCTATCCTCAAGTAAGTATTGTTGGAGACTAAAGGAATTTGAGGGATTTAAGAACATGCTCAAAACAGCCTTTTACTTTATGAGCTCCCCTTTTACTTTCCAGAAAACTAGGAAGTGTCCTTTCTGAAACATTTCCCATCCCATCCCATGTTGGAGACATCTTTAACACATCGGTTGTCCATCTATGGCTCTCCTTCCTGTCCAGTCATTCCAACATATTGCATTTAAGTTGAATCAGTTACATTTTATCATCATGGAGGAAAGTTTTATGACCAGTAATAATTGGTAATAGAGACGTGGGATGGATCAGCAATGAACATACACATTTCATTTATATAGTTTCCCAGTAATTCAAGGATGTTTAAATTGGTAGAGGAGTAAGGCCTCAGACTGTTGTTAAACAAGTAAATGGACAATCCTGAATAGGATTTGCACCTCACACAACATCTACTGGGACTCACTATATAAATGGGGCATCGTATCCTCCCCTCAGTGTGACTGTGGGATCCCAAGTCAAACCATAGATTACATCATGAGCAGTTGTAAGTTGAGGGCATATATTGGTCGAGTATCTGATTGTTTTTTTCATATAAACAATGCTACACTTCAATGGCTAAAAGATCTGGACATTGGTATCTGAATATAGATCTTTTAAACATTTGTTTTTTATTGTGTTTTTTTTAATCTAGGGGTAATGTTAATATATACTGCAACTTCATGTATGATATACCATATGCTAAATAAACAAATAAAACAGGTGAAAATTTCACCTATTATTTCATTAATATAACTCTTTATTCAAAATTATGATGTTGATCCTGTATGAGAAAAATAGGATAATGAAAATATTGCAGGTAATATAATAAAGATTTTTGTAGGATTGTCACAGGTGTTAATTAATTAAATTAATTAAAATTAATAAAATTATTTTATACAGAGCCTTAAAATAAAAATTTTCATCCTTCCAGTGACCATTGAAATGTCTATTGCTATTTCCTGATGCTATCTCTCTTGTAATTACATCAATTGCTTCAAGCTGAAGCTTTCACAACAACATCTGGGTTGACTTTATTTTAGAAAGCTTAACAATTCTTTTAATATTTAGAACACTTCAACTTCTGAAATAATCCGAGTCCAGCACAATTGCAGGTGTTCCTATTTATAGAATTTTAAATTCTCTGGGTTATTTATTTATTTAGCATATGGCAAATACATGGACTTATAGTGGTTCAAATGTTAATGTCCATCCAGCCACTCAAGGACAGGGTGGTCTATGTTGAAAAAAAATCAGAAATTTGGCCGGTGTAACAATTGGTGGACATTCAGACACAACGTGATGGATATTTTTGTCGAGGAGCACCACAGTCACACTGAGGAGTAGAGACAAGGCCCCACTTAAACAATGAGTCCTGGCAGATGCCATGTTGGGTATGAATCCTGTTCAGAGTTGACCAATGCTGGCATGGGAAGTTTCTGGGTTTTCCTAGAGATTTTTCCTAGAGATGAAGTATTGGCTATCTGGATTATATTTAAAGAAAGGAACATCACAGACCAATTATCAACTTGGATCATTCTTATCAAAGAAGCTTCATCAGTTCTGGCTGGATGTTAGGGAGATGGAAGGGTTAGTTCTGACCTTCCATCCCCCTACCATCCAGCCAGAACGGATGCAATTTCTTGAATGAGAAGTGAAATATCTTCTTTCTCAAGGAAAAAAATATAGTCAAATTGCCTTTTGAGTAAGCACCTTTGAGACAACCATGGTCTGGATGACTGAATATCTTCATAGACATTAAGCAAGCTATATGCACAATGTACTAGATACAAAACAACAACTACCACCACCTGGCTTTTAAAGGCTAATTTGGAGAGTATGGTCAAAACAATAGAAGGAGAAATTGAAATTGAAATAAGAATAGAACAGAACAGAATAGACCAGTGATGGCTAACCTTTTTCTCATTGGGTGCCGAAAGTGCCACATGCATGGCAAATACCTGACAATCAGCTGGTTGGCAGGGGGGCATGCACACATGCGCAGTGGATCTGTTCCGGGCGACCTCTTGCGTGCCAGCAGAAATGCGTGCCACTTCCAGCACCTATGTGTGCCATAGGTTCGCCATCACGGGAATAGACTAATGGAGTTGGCTAGGGCCTTGGAGGTCATTTAGTTCAACCCCCTGCTCAGGCAGGAAACTCTACACCATTTCAGACAAATGGTTGTCCAATCTCTTCTTAAAAACTTCCAGTGTTTGTGCACCCACAACCTCTGGAGGCAAGCTGTTCCACTGATTAATTGTTCTGTCAGGAAATTTCTCCTTAGTTCTAGGTTGCTTCTCTCCTTGCTTCTTGTCCTGCCCTCAGGTGCTTTGGATAAGTTGATATAATAAGTTGACTCCCTCTTCTTTGTGGCAGCCCCTGAAATATTAGAACTTTGTTATCGTATCACTCCTACAGAGTAAGACCCTTTTTGTTGACATCCAAAATAAATACCCACCCACCCAGCTCGGATTCACATTTCCCTTATTATATTAATATCAGAAGGCTGTTTTTTTTTCTTAGAGCACCTCATAGTGGCTCCTGTAAACAAAAGACCATGCATGGTTTGTCTACTAGTATTTAACAGTAATTTCCTTCTCCTGACTTGTGTGTGACTTCTTTCTTTTCCTTCACTTTCCTTTGCTGCTGAATAAATGTATTAGAAAATAAGCCAAGAATCCCCCTACCCACCTGTAAGGTACAACTGTATAGTTTTTGTTTTTTAAAGTGCAAGGAGCATCAACACATTAGCAAAAGGAATTGCCAGTGCATTGTGATTATGAAGCATTTGCATATAAGAATATAAATAGATTATGTCATCTAAAACTCCAAAGGGCTCAAATATGAAATTGTTTTATTTGGGGCAATACACAAACTTTCTCATTTCCTTCTTCCTGCCTGCCTGCCTCGGTTTTGTAAGCCCATATCCTGGAATTCTTTTTTTTTTTTTTTTGCCTTTAGCTTAAAAGCAAGCTGGTTTATTTTCCTTTTAATTTCCAGAGCTGTGCACC
This sequence comes from Bungarus multicinctus, assembly GCA_023653725.1. NCBI lineage: Eukaryota > Metazoa > Chordata > Lepidosauria > Squamata > Elapidae > Bungarus > Bungarus multicinctus. The sequence goes on from CM042846.1 coordinate 73,964,091, forward strand.
AGCAGCACAGAAGGTTCTTAGCAGCTGTGATCTTTGTGGGCAGTAGTGAAAAAGACAAAATATATAAGAGCAGTTACGATGATCAATCTGTTTTGTTGCCGAACAAAAATACCAGTTGGGTTGGGTTTTTCAGTGTGATTTTGTGTGTGTGTGTGTGTGTGTGTGTGTGTGTGTGTGTGCGTGTTTAGCTTGCAGGTGAGTTGAATAACAACCCCTGATCCTTTGGACTCTCAAGAATTACCATGATAACGATGAGCTTTGGAGTCATGGGCACTAAGATGGGATGTAACCTGGCTGAAGACCTCCATCTGATTCAGATTCCAGACGGAAAGGAAGTGCCTTGCAGAGGCCAGGGGAGAGAATAGGAGGGGAGAGTTGGTACAGTATAGGAATGGGCAGCTCTTGTTTCCAGCTCTAATATCCCAGTGCAATTATTTTGTGGACATCCACTCTTTGCCTGCACAGGAGATAGGGCTATAAGTGTATGTTATTTTTTAATTACAAGGGGGTAGAAAAATCCTGATGATGGGCTGGAAGGTGCCATTGCATTGTTATTTTTTTTCTCTCCCTTCGTTTGCTGATTATGTGAGCTGGGCTCCTTTGCTAGCCGATGATAAGCAGAATTTCCATGTTCTCTGCATAATTAATCCATCTCTGCCTCTCTTCATGCCAACTCGCCCGTTATCGCCGGCACATGCCTGAATTGCAAAAGAATCCGCTCTTCAATTGGAACTTATTGATATTCTAAGAAAAAAAAAAGAAGGGAGGGCGGATGAAAATCCTTAAGTTTAAGCCATAGATTTTTAAATGGATTAATTTTGCTACAATCACAGCCATCTAAGGCGGGAAAGCAGGCAGAGAAAATTGAAAGCATCTCCATGTTAGCAGAATCCAGGGTCCAGACTACTGAAATGTTCTGGCAGAGCTCTCTTTTAAAGTCAGAAAAATTACCATTAATTTACATCACATGAAATACTTTCTGTGCTAGAAATATTCAAGAGACGTTCTTTAAATGCCTGCTAATGCTTGATAACATTTCTAACTTTCAACGTTTTGCTAGACTTCGATATGACATGATAGGAATGCCTACTAGGGAGCTATATGTACCACTAATATCTTCGTATCACATATTTGGGTGATATTATCTTCTTCTTAAACATCCTGAAGGAGGCAGGAAACAATGGAGCAAGGTTTATGGACTCCCATTAAGTCAATTCATAAGGGTCAAAGTTAATTGCATATTTTTAGGTTTTGGTGGAGGGCTTTTGCTTTTTATTTTAATTGTTATTATTTTAAATGGGATATAAAATAAGAAATATAAAGAGACACTGGTAAAATCATGCCTCTTTGGAGTATGCTAATGGGAAAATATTTGCCTTATCAAAAGTAGATTTTTTTAAAAAATCTAAAAAATAATATTGTTTTTTATATTCAGGTTTTTAACAAACTATCATACAGCATGAAATATTCAGTCTGTCTTGAGGTTTTTCAAGGATAGTTAGAGCTAATGGATAAATTGATGACGTCCCACTGATTGTTTCAGATATTCCAGATTCAGACTGTTGCCAATCTTTCTGTTTTTATTCTATTTTAACCCAAACACATTCTTGAACTGAAAAGGGGTAGCAACAGCTTTTACTGACTGAAGGTTCCTGTTTCTCAGTCTTCTTGATCATCCATAAAAATCAGAGCTATGTTTCAATGCATCTTTAATATTCAATGCTTTTCAGTTAGAAAACCACAATATACATACTACTGAATACTGACATTCAGAATTAAGAGAGAAGTAAAGGTGCTATTCTTGACATTGACTGCAGAAGAAACTTAGCTATTTTAAATTGTCATTATAATTATAAAACTGTCTTATTCTCTTTCAACCATACATTGAAACAGAATGAAAAGCTGTAATAGCTTTTGGTGAATGTAAAGTAAATACAGTTCTGTTCATTTCCAAACAATAAGAGAAAATGATATTTCAAAAACATTTTCTATTTGCAGACATTTGCTGTGAAGTGAACATAAGCAAAATAAGCTATTCTAGTTTGTCATTGCAGGCAATAGGCTGATTCAAAGAGGAATATTTCCATTCATATAGACATTTCAAAATCACAGAAGAAAACCAAGAATACACAATTATTTTCAAAATGTAAATTATTGCTAAAGGTGTGCAGATTAGTGATAGCATTTCCAAATGTATGTAGGGTCCATTGCAGTTCCCCCAAATCATATTCACATTAGCTACATCTGCTAATGGAAAGGCTGTACTTAAATTCTCCAAAATATAGATGAACATACGAAAGCAGTTTTAAAAATGAATTAAAACAATCATAATTCAACATAAGCTTTGGTAATTGTACTTAAATTATAAAACCATGAAAGCAACATTTAAAACACATCTGTAACTGACACGTGTTAAATTAAAAGCTGTTAAAAAGAAAAGATTGGAAATTTAAATTGTCAACTGCTACAGTATTTTGGGAGTGAGCATTTAACTAGATTTTGAAAGTATTTGTCAGTTGCAATTGTTGTGAGTAAAGAAGAAATATTGAATGGTTTTATTTAGGCCCCAACTCTGCCTACCTTTATCTCATAAATTAAAGGGGCAAATCTTGGCATGATCACTAAGAAGTACAAGATTTTCTGGAGAAAAAAATACTAATATCCATACTACTTTTTACATTAAGGAACAGTTAGAATTTACTGAGAACATGTGCTGAATTCCATATGAATGAAATACCTTTATTAAATCAATAAAAACAGATGCAAAATACTATCAAAATAAGCTATAATACATCAGATAAAATGAGGAAAAGAGCAAAGATATGAGAAAGAGGAACTAATCATAACCTTAAATGTGAGAGGGAGTTACAAATATCCATGTTTGTAACTCTAACTGGAGGATTATTTCAAGGTTCCTTTTAGAACTGAGAACATCATTATTATCAAGAGGAGGTTTAGAATACAGTTGCATCCCTTGCATGTTTGAAATCCAAAATACAGTACACAGATCAATTAATGACAAATATAACTTCTAGCACCGTAATGTAAAAACATCTCCATTTATTTTATTTTAAATGATGTACGCACAAATCTTCATGATGATGTGTCATCACTGAATAACAAAGGTTGTAACAAGAAAAGGCATATTATATACATTAATTAAGGAAAAATAAATATATCTGCAGTCTTATGGGAACAAATGTTTCTATGATTTCTCATTTTTCTATTTAAAGGATGAATACACACATAGACAGACACACACAGACAAACACATTGGCAATAGGTTATCTACTCAATTAGTAAAGTCCTCTGGAAAGAATATTAACCAGACTAAATTCTTTTAGTTTCTGTTAGTGGGAAAACAAACAACAATAATCAATTAATTCTTTCCAATATTCATAAATGAATTAATTAATTTTAGAACCCAACAATCTTCAATAATTCCTGGCAGTTAAGATTATTAGTAAAACATCTAAATGGTATACAGAATCAACAATACGCAATATTACAATCATACTATTTTACTAAGAAAACTACTAACAAAACAAAGACAATGTTATACTAAGCTATGCCTAACACTCCCCCCAAAAGTTTTTTTTCTTGACCACCTTCTGGAAAACCACAAGAGAAATGGATAACTTGCTATTCCACAAAATAGGTGCCATGAATGACCAATGCTATCCTTGGGCTATTCTCCTTCAAACTCATGAAAATTGAAATTTTCAAACATCTTTTCTTGGTGACATTCTTATTGTAGAACTGATTGGAGAAAGCAGTCTTGCAAATACTTAGACGCCAAGCCACATGGGACTTATATTACTTGTTTCAATTTTTTTTTTAAATGTTGAAACAGGCCAGTATTATTATCCTCATTGTATGGAAATAATTGTTTGCTTAAATCTGCACAGTGATGACATTTAAAAACTTTCTGAATGTACCTCAAAATCTTGGCCATTGTACTAAATCAGACACATTTTGATATCTTATTAAGATTGATCTACAAAGAGTGAGATTAGCAAGGTAAGCATTAGGTTTCCAGGTTGTTATGTGTGTAGAATATATAAGTACATATATACTCACCACAACTATCCTACTTTGAAGTCACAAAAGGATAACACCAAGTTATCCAAGTTAATTCAGAAGCTGGGAGAAAGAAATGTCAAATTTAAACTCTTGGGAATATATATAAAATTCCCAGGCATCTTTGCAGTGGGCCATCAACTATTTTGTGTATGAGATTTCATTATTGTCTGCAGTAAAGATTCTTCTGGTGGCAAGCCATGTGTGAGTTTTCTGCCAAGTCAACCCAATAACTATGATAAGGATAATATGTCAGGAGACAGATGATTTATTGCTGCAATCATATCAGCTTGATTGCTAATCTTATGCTTATTGCTATTGGATGAGAGACTATTATCTCTTCCCTTCCCTGTATATGTTAGAAACTCTGAAAGAGTGGCTCATGTAACTTGGAGCCAGAAGAATTCTGCTACCTGCCCCAAAATTTGCAAGCAGGTATTCAAAATGGTACAAATCTGACTTGTTGGGAAATGAGATTGTCCCAGTCCCAAAGGTTGGGTTAACCAGAGCCCAGAAATGAATTCTTCTTCATTATTGTATTGTGAATATTAGCAGCTTCACACCTGAATTTGGCAGTAAATCAGCAATAGCAATAGCACTTAGAGTCATATATTGCTTCACAGTACTTTACATCCCTCTCCAAATGGTTTACATACCCAACAATCTGGATCCTCATTTTACCAACCTCAGATGGATGGAAGACTGAGTCAACCTTGAGCTGGTCAGAATTGAATTCCTGCAATTTACATTCTAACCACTAACCACTGCATCACTATGGCTCTTATAATGATAGTGTCAGCATTATCCTGACACTTTCTCCTGAGCATAACACATAGTTTGATTTGGCAAAAATCTCACACACACAGCTCAGATACATTAGAACTTTTATTACAGAAAAGAAAGAACTCCCAGACTAGGAGAATTCTCCCAGTGATTTATTTAAACTGGAAACCAATAGGCAATTGCATTGAAACATATATTAGTTTCTTGACAGGTTTTGGTATCAGAGACAGATAAAGAAGTCTAAAAAGATGCCGAGTTACAATGCGACTTTATAGACTTATACAAATTATCTTTTAATTCATTGATTACATTAATAAGCATTTGATTGGATATAGAACCACTAAATTATTCAATAGAAGATAGAATCACATAGGGTTGATAAGACTAGTACATATACATGTTCAATCTGTATATATCATATATACCCAAAAATTTAAACAGGAGTATATACCTACTAATCCCTGTATGTATATGTTTTTGCTTGTATAGGGTTATAGGACAATGAAAACAACTGAATGTTAAGCTACAGATTAATATGTTTTCATGTTTATCAAGATCTGGCTCAGTGGGGCAGACTGATTTGTAACCCCACGGAAAGTTATAAACCATTTTCCTCTTCAAAATAGGTTGTTATAGGTTTTATTAAATTGCCATTGTAAATGTTTTTCTTCTTTTTAAATAATTTATTATTGTGCACTCTACCTAGAGTTATTATTGTAACTGATGTTACAAGTTCATTAAATAAACAGACTCTCAAAAACATTGTGTAAGAACTATTTGAGCCTTGGAAAACCAGTTTATCATGCCTCCTCCTGGGAGATGGTTAATATATTCCTATATTGGGTTCTTGGTACCATAATTTAACATGATATTGGTATCCCATATTAGCTGCAGAGATCTTTGCATGGGATATATGAAAAAGAGTTCTTCCCTAACCTTAACTCTTCTATGTGGCCTAGAGAGCATCAAAATGCTCTTTCCATACCCAAAAGATAGGTTTTCCCAAAACTCACTGCTCATATGGCTTATCTATCACATTGTAACTCTTTCTCCAGTGTAGTTCTGGAAGACAATGGAAAAAAGCCCTACTTTCTAAACACTTTTGTAAAAGGTTTCAGCTGAGATTGTGCCCTTGAGGATAAGGGCCATTGAAACACAGCTCATGTACTGTTATACTCTCCATAAGGATGCACAGCCTAATTTTATAACTCCTTACCTGACAAAATATCCAGGAAATTCTGATCTCTTTCATGTACAGCTGTTACTATCAGATCAGTATGATGCAGTTTCTTTGAACAGTAGCTAAATTCTGCTATACTGTTTGTAAAATCAGGCAGACTTTGGGCACCCATCCATGATCTCACCATTAATTGTAATACACTGTTTTATTTTAATGTTTTATTTTTTATATTGGTCTGTGATCAGAATGAAAGATTGATTAAATGGTTTATCAAGTTAGCTAGTGTAAATTTCAGAATGGTGGCAGCAACTGGACAATTTAGAAGAAGACTTCTACATACTGCAACAATTACAAATCAGTGTTAGGATTTCTAAGTATTTTGTGGAAGAAAGGAGCCCTTGGTGCTCTCTAGCTTGGTTGTTTTCTTCCAGATGTTTGATTATGCAAACTAGGTAACATCATCAGAACATCATCAGAGAATACCAAGGACTCCTCATTTCAATCCTGAGCTACAAATATTCTCCTTTATTAGAAGAAGAATCTTTTTAAAAAAAACTAGTAATGTATTTAACCAAATGGATAACATGTAATATGCTTGGAATGTTAAACTATTACTGTGCCGATGTTTCTTTTTCATTCCCTAATGGGACTAATTCTGGTGTCCCCCCCACCCCCCCAAGAGAGGTATAATGAAGACAACAGAGAGAAAACACCCATAAAAATTATTGGTATTGCCAAAATGTAACAAATTACAGACTTCCCATTGGCCAATTAATTAATGAAAAGAATGTCCAATGTTCTGAATCTTTTAAATTTTAAAACGGAGGAAAGAACTGATCTAAAATAATACTGACAAAAATATACTTACCCCTCAAAGCATCTCTGAGCACTGAGCATTGTTTGGCACTACTCAAAATAAAAGTAACCCTTTGAATATGCTCAGAGCTGAGCATATTCTCTATTATGCTGTTTAAATTATGGGAATATTTCCTGCAGGTACTTGGAAGGGCAATTTCTGTAAAATAAAACCATCTATAGCTAGAAAGAAATCAGGTCCATTTCTGTAAAAACCAGCTCATGAGTATTTATAATGTGTCACCTTGTGCCCACCCTAGAAATGTATTAGAATGAAATGACTTTCAAAGGAAAAGGGAATTTAAAATACGAAATAATCCCTAATTAATTTATTCTGATATTTCTGTAATATACTATATATACTATCTGAGTACTAACTCAGAAATGCATATGGAAGTTGCATCTACAACACCAGTCTAAATTCTGTATGCATATTATTTTTTTACCTATCAGTTGCTTTTTATTTTTAAGCATTCTGCCCAAGAACATCAAATTTGACCAGCTTCAATGAGTACTTGTCTTTATGGTGTGAGAGGAGTTTAATGTACAAATAGACTATATAGTTCAATGTTACTTGTGCTTTCTTTGGAGTAGATCAGTCTAGCCCCGACTACTAGCAGAATACCAGATGAAATATTTAGAATGCAGAACGATTTCATTCACAGCTGAATATATGCTGAAATATTAAAGGGTCTGATTGCTATCTCGCAGAGGAGATTGTTACAGAAAGCAAATCAAGTATCCAGTTTGAACTCTGAGAAAACCTTATATTCTTTTTGGCTGATGCCATTATTTTGGCTCATTCCAGCCACTTGTATAGGATATTAGATTTTCCTATAAGCTCCACTGTCGGATAAAATCACATTGGTGATAAAATACACCAATGATAAGAGGCCATTGTGTTTCACAATAAATTGTATTTTTCAGATTTTAAAGATGGTGTTTAAATATGGAACATCCTAGTCCTCCAATAGCAAACTCTGTATCATTCAGTACCACTGATTGTAGGGCTGAGGGTCTAAGAGCTCCTATGTATTTTATTTATTTATTTATTTCTGAGTTTTATATACCGCCCTTCTCCCGAAGGACTCAGGGTGGTGAACAGCCAACTAAAATACAAGTAAACAAAATATAAATTATTTAAAAAAGAATTAAACACTAGACTGTCCCAAATCTAAAAACCCCAATTAAAATCAATAAAACATCATACCCCGTCCCAAGTAATCTAAAAACCCCATTTAAAATCCCATTAGTCAGCTCAGGCCGGCCTGCTCGAAGAGCCAGGTCTTCAGGTCACGTCTGAAGGCCCTCAGGTCACTGGTCGTTCGTAATCCAGGGGGCATCCCATTCCAAAGGGCGGGTGCCCCCACAGAGAAGGCCCTATTCCTCGGGGTCACCAGACGACACATAGAAGGCGTCGGGACCCGGAGGAGACCCTCTCTGTGGGAGCGCACCGGTCGGTGGGAGACTACTGGCAGAATGTGGTCTTGTAAGTATCCTGGTCCGATGCCATGGAGCGCTTTAAAGACCAAAACCAGTACTTTAAAGCGAACCCGGAAGGCCACTGGCAACCAATGCAGCTCGCGCAGGAGGGGCGTCACGTGGGAATATCTCGACGCCCCCGTAACCACCCGCGCGGCTGCATTTTGTACCAGTTGAAGCCTCCGGGTGCTCCCCGCAGGGAGCCCCATGTAGAGGGCATTACAGTAGTCCAGACGGGAGGTGACCAGGGCATGAGTGACTGTGCGTAAGGCGTCCCGATCAAGAAAGGGCCGCATCTGGCGTATCAGGCGAACCTAATAAAAAGCCCCCCTGGAGACGGCCGTAATATGATCTTCCAAAGACAGCCGTACATCCAGGAGGACACCAAGATTGCGGGCCCCTTCTGTGGGGGTCAAGATCTCATCCCCAATAGCCAGCGACGGAGTCAGCTGACTATATCGGGCCGCCGGAAACCACAGCCACTCGGTCTTGGAAGGGTTGAGTCGAAGCCTGTTCTCGCCCATCCAGTTCCGCACAGCCTCCAGGCAACGGGCCATAACCTCCACAGCATCGTTGGGGTGGCTTGGGGTGGAGATGTAAAGCTGAGTGTCATCAGCATAAAGATGGCATTTCACCCCAAAACCACGGATGATCTCTCCCAGCGGCTTCACATAGATGTTGAACAGAAGAGGGGAGAGGACCGACCCCTGAGGCACCCCACACATGAGGGGCCTAGGGGTGGACCTCTCCCCCCCCATCAACACCAATTGCGAGCGGTCCGAGAGGAAGGATGAGAACCACCGCAAGACGGTGCCCCCAATTCCCAACCCCTCCAACCGCCGCAATAGGATACTATGGTCGATAGTATCAAAAGCCACTGACAGATCTAAGAGGACCAGGACAGAGGAATAACTTCTGTCACGGGCCCTCCAGAGATCATCTACCAACGCGACCAATGCTGTTTCGGTACTGTGCCCGGGCCTGAAGCCCGATTGGAACGGATCTAAATAGGATGCTTCCTCCAGATACTGAGGGAGCTGACGCGCCACCACACTCTCAACAACCTTCGCCACAAAGGGAAGGTTGGAGACAGGACGATAGTTATTCAAAAGAGCCGGGTCCAGGGAAGGCTTCTTGAGGAGGGGCTGCACCACCGCCATTTTCAGGGCGGTCGGAAGCGCCCCCTCCGTCAACGAAGCGTTGACAATCCCCTGGAGCCAGCCTCGTGTCACCTCTCTGGAGGTAGAAACCAACCAGGAAGGGCACGGGTCCAATAAACATGTGATGGCATTCAGCCTCCCCAGAAGTCTGTCCACACCCTCGGCGGTCACAGGATCGAACTCTTCCCAGATAACCGTCTCAAGACCTGCCCCGGACACCTCCCCCGGGACCACCCAACTGGAGTCCAGCCCATCCCGAATCTGGGCGATTTTATCATGCAGAAATCGGGAAAACTCTTCCGCCTTACCCTGCAAGAGGTCCTCCCGCGCTCTCGGCTCAAGCAGGGAGCGGGTCACTCTAAACAGGGCAGCAGGCCGATTTTCTGCAGACGCAATAAGGGCGGAGAAGTGTGAATGCCTCGCCGCCCTTATCGCCACTAGGTAGGTCCTAATATAGGACCTCACCTGTGTCCGGTCAGACTCAGCACGACTGGCCCTCCAGATGCCCTCCAGACGTCTTTTCCGGCATTTCATCCCCCTCAGCTCCCCCGTGAACCACGGAGCCAGGTGGGATCTATGCCGAGTCAGAGGTCGCAAAGGCACAACTCGGTCCAGAGCCTCAGCGGCCAACCTATCCCAGGTGGCCACCAAGTCTGTGGCCGAGTTATGAGCCAGAGTTTCAGGAAATGGCCCAAGCTCCATCTGGAACCGTTCCGGATCCATCAGGCGCCTGGGGCGGAACCATCTCCTCGGCTCCGCCTCCCTGCAATGGGGGGTGGCGGCACCGAAGTCCAGTCTAAGAAGAGAATGATCGGACCATGACAAGGGTTTTATAACTAGGTCTCCAACGCGATCATTCAACCACTGACCAGAGGCGAAAATCAGGTCCAGTGTGTGTCCCCCCGTGTGAGTGGGGTCAGAAACTAATTGGGTCAGATCCATGGCCATCATGGAAGCCAGGAACTCCCGGGCCACCCCAGAGGTTTCCCCGAGCGAAGGTAAGTTGAAATCACCCATGACTAAAAGCCTGGGGGTTTCAACCGCCAGCCCAGCTATCACCTCGAGGAGCCCGGGCAGGGCCGATGACACGTGGCAGGGAGCCAGGTACGTTATCAACAGGCCCATCTGAACCCCCCGACCCCACTTCACAAAGAGAGACTCACAACCAGCCGTCTGAGGAACAGTGGCCTCCCTAGGACAAAGGACTTCTCTAATAATCGCCGCCACCCCACCACCCCTTCCCTGAGACCTCGGTCGATGGAATGCTTGGAAACCTGGTGGGCATATCTCTACCAGAGGGACACCGCCCTCTGGGCCCAACCAGGTTTCGGTGACCCCTGCCAGGTCCGCACCCTCCTCCTGAATGAGATCGCAAATCAGGGGGGCCTTGTTAACGACGGACCTGGCATTACATAACATCAGCCGGGTACTCAGGGCCTGAGACTCTGCACAACCAGGCCTGCCAGACGGGTCGGGAGGGTCGGAGCGCGCCACCGCTTGGAGACAGCGGGCACGCGATCCCCTAACTTGATATGGCCCTCTACCCCCGTCATATCTGCCCCTCCCACTTATGGTGCCAATGAAACCCACCCCCTGTGTTTGCCCCCACGACTCATGACCCTCTGGGTTCCCCCAGACGTGCACTCCAGCCTGGCTGACTCCAAATCCCCCCGGGTTATCCCCCAAACCCGGACCGGGTACCCTCCCTAACCCCAATAAATTTCCATCCCCCAACCCTCTCTTCGTCGCCCTCCCTAACCTCGATAAAACCCCAAATAAAAATCTAAAAAGTTTAAAACCCCCTCTAAAAATCCTTTTTTGATGGCCATGCCACCTCTCCGGATCCCAGGAACCGTCCTTGAGGTAGGCCATCGATAGACCGGAGGGCCACTCCAGGGAGTGGGGGACCCTCCCGAGGGCCCGCAATTCCGCCGAGGAGTATGTTCTTCTAGCCCTCGCCGTCGTCGGATCAGGGACCACCACCGAGATCATCGGCGTCCTTCGGGCCAGCCAGTCCTGTTGTTGCCCCTGCCAATTGCATCCCTCAATGGATGGGGGCCAAGGGGGGGGGCAGGTCCACGTCCGTCATCACTGCCGCCGCGGCCTCCGCAAAATTGCCACTGCCGCCATCCCAAAAGATCACCCAGGCGGCCTCCTGGCGGCTCCTTCGACGCCCCGGACGGGGCGAGACCCCTCGACACCCCCTCAATACATGGGGGTCGAGGGGGGAGGCTGGCTCCATGCCCGGCCTCCCGGCCACCGCGGCTTCCACGCCTGGCCTCTCGGCCGCCGCGGCCGCCGCAGCTTCCGCGGCCTCCACCGAATCTCCGCCGCCGCCGCCCCAAAAAGTCACCCGGGCGGCCTCCCGGCGGCTCCTCCGGCGGCTCTTCCGACACCCCAGCCAAAGCGAGACCCCTCGCTACCCCCTCAGCACCTGGGGGTCGAGGGGGGAGGCGGGCTCCATGCCCAGCCTCTCGGCCACCGTGGCCCCCACGCCTGGCGTCTCGGCCGCCGCGGCCTCTGCTGGATCGCCGCCGCCGCCGCCGCCGCCCCGAAGAATCACCCGGGCGGCCTCCCGGCGGCTCTTCCGGCGGCTCTTCTGTACCTGGGGGTCGAGGGGGGAGGCGGGCTCCATGCCCAGCCTCTCGACCACCGCGGCCCCCACACCTGACCTCTCAGCCGCCGCGGCCTCCACTGACTCGCCGCCGCCGCCCCGAAGAATCACCCGGGCGGCCTCCCGGCGGCTCTTCCGGTGGCTCTTCTGCAGCTGGGGGACGAGGGGGGAGGCGGGCTCCATGCCCAGCCTCTCAACCATCACGGCCCCCACGCCTGGCCTTTCGGCCACCGCGGCTGAATCGCTGCCGCCGCCGCCGCCGCCGCCCCAAAGAGTCACCCGGGCGGCCTCCCGGCGGCTCTGGCGGCTCTTCTAATGCCCCAAACGGGGCGAAACCCCTTGGAACCCCTTGGAACCCCCTCAGCATATGGGGGTCGAGGGGGGAGGCCGGCTTAACCGGCAGAAGCAGGTGCTCGGCGGAGCTCCCCTCGGACGGAGCTGCCGGTCGCCATCTTGAAAAAATCTTATGACCTTAGTTTTAACTCAATTTTAAAAACTGTTATTACATTAAAATTATTTCATATGATTTGTCATGCAAGTGTATAAACATAATCTCTGAAATTGTACTAGAGAACATTAATGCTTCCAGACAACCTCAAGGCAGTCTTTTCCAAGCTGAGGCCTCCAGAGATACTAGACTCAAGCTTGACTAATCCCAGCCAATATAGATAATTTCCTGAATCTAAATGGCATGAAGTTAGGCATGAGATCACCCTGGTCATTAAGAATCAAGCCTGATCCTGTTTAAATAATTCCAGATTTTCATCTCTAAAGCAAAAAACAATCAAGGAAAAAAAACATGGACACAGGAATCAAGCTTGACTTGAGTTTCTAATGTGAGACATAGCTGACTGAAGATGTCTCCATGAATGAGCAGAGATGACATCTGTTGTGTAGAATGAAACACCAGCAAGTAAGTCAGTTCTTTGAATCTGTCTGGAAAAGAAGAGATTGGAAATTGTCCCATGAGTGTTTTGAATGGCAGTTTCCCTTGAGAAAATAATAAAACACCGGTATTTCATGGGTTTGAGAGACAGGACCTGAGGGAGATGACATCTTTGCTCTTAGCTTCAGTGGAGCCTTTCATGGATACAATCAATCTTACTTTCTAATCACTTTTGGAAATGTTCAATTTAATCACTTTATGTATATGAGAGACTTTCAAAACAGAAAGTTTAATTTGATACCTGGTGAGTTTTACTTTCTTTGGAATTTAAAAATCTTAAATATTTAAAATAATAAATCAAAAATTTAAAATAAAATTTTAAGTAAACTTTTAGAAAATGATGAGAAAATTGTTAAAAATGTTTATTTGACATACATTTAGTGTCTGGAAGTGTGGAAGACAACAAATTTGACATTAATTAACTGGTAATACCAAAGACAAATGAAAAAAAGGATCTGGACACAGAACAACTCAGACGAGAAATCCTGGACAGTGCCTCTTTATGTGATTTACAAACTAGGCTAATGAGAGCTTTCAAGAGTTTTCTTAACATCAGTGTGATGAAAGATCAAAATCTGAATTGCCATAGGAAGGATTTAAAGGGCAAGACTGTGCAGAGCAAAAAGATGGGATATAAGATTGGACTATTTGATCCAGGATAAACTATTTGTTTTATATTTTTGGTAACTCCTGAAATATTTTTTTGGCTGAACCAGAATTAAAGAGTGATTTCCAAAGTGCATACCAGTGGTGGTATTCCGTTCTGAAGAACTGGTAGCAGAAATTTTGAGCAGTTTGGAGAACCGGCCAATCCGACCTCTGAATGAAGATTTTACAGTATCTTTCCCCTGCCATGACCACCAACCCATGCCCACAGAACCAGTAGTAAAAATTTTTGAATCTCACCACTGGTCCATACAGATAAAAGTTAGGCTATGGAGAGAAGAGGAAGGCTGTATTTGTAGCTTTAAAAGTTAGCATAATTTCTTGTGTTCTCTGCAATGAAGGTTGAAATCACTTCTTTATTGTTGTCTTTGTTATCTTTTTCCTTTCCTTTCTTTTCCTTTCCTTTTTTTCCTTTCCCTACTTTTTTTATTTTTTTCTACACTTTTCCTTTTAGCTTTGTTTGTGTTAGTTTTTACTTTTTTATTAAAAGCTTAATTTAATAGAATTATTAAAAAAAAGTCAAGCTTGACTTCAGGAGCCTTTATATTTAATGTATCACTATCACACTGTAAAGGTTGATAATGTTGAAGCTGGAACTAGCAGTTCGCAGGCTAGAGAAAAACATTATTAAACATTCCCTAGCTGCTTCCTCGGGCTATCAAGTACCAATTGGCTCAGAAATATGGAAGGAAAGAAAGCATTTCCTCTAGCATACAAAAAGTTTTGAATTCCTTCTATGTTAGGGGTAGTCTTATATTTATGTTTATTTTTGTCAGCAATAAAGGTGAATTTGGCCTAGTCAGGTCTGAGAGTCTGCTGTCAATACTAGTTAGTACAAATAGCTAATAGAGGGCCAGGAAACCATATTTACCACTGAATCCCTGTGTAAAATCTGACACACAGATGAGACATTGGAGACTTATTTGTTTCCTCCTTATCTGTTGAATGAAATTCTTAAATAAAAAAATCTGTCAGGTGCAAAAGATCAGGACCAGAGGCTGAGTTGTAGTTCAGAAAGATTTATTGTGCAAGCCTAAAAACAATATCTGTGTCAACTAATGACCAGCACTAAATTGGTGCTAGATAAGAACCAACAGAATTTGGGGGGGGGGGGGGGTTGGACTTGGATCTCTTGTGGCAACACAAGGATTCTAAACAGATGACATGTTTAACTCTGTCCTTCAGCTCTGCCTGTCTTCTGCCATAGAATCCTATGGTGATGTAATTGGTCCAATAACATTTAGAGATGTGTGCATTTTATCTAGACTTTAGTGAAAATTCTGTTTTGATTTTGTAGTTAAAATAACAACAATAATAAATAATAATAACAACCCCCCCTTTGTGACCAAACACATGGGGATATTTCTTGGACTCTGACCTGCAATTCACATTGTATGCAATTGTTGGACATACACAAAAACTAGCACTCTTTATGTGCAGTAAACCCATCAATCTATCTTTAGCTTGGAAAGGGCAGCTGGAACCCATGATCTAGGAAGTATGGTGAGAAAGAGTTTCTGTAGAAAAAAAAAAAAGACTTCTCAAAAATTGCAGCACTGGAAAAAGAAAAAAGAATTTTCCTACCAGCATAGAAGGATGGAAAGCTGAATTCCAGACTGTGGACATAGTTAACCCGCAATACTGCATTCTAACCACTGTGCCACGAGGGCTCCTTTAAAACTTGTGAAGCACAATGCCTAGTTAACCTAGTTGTCACCTTGAGACCTGAATGCTGTTGTGGGGTGGTGGCTTGGTGGGCATGGCAGGGCAGGGGAAGGATACTGTAAAATCTCCAGTCAGAGGTGGCATTTGCCAGTTCTCCGAACTACTCAAAATTTCCGCTACTGGTTCTCTAGAACTGGTCAGAAACTGCTGAATACCACCTCTGCTTTTTACCATCAACTTTATGTTATCTACAAATGTGGATTGATCTACATTTTCCTTTTTGGTATTTATTATTGACTATACTACAATTTTACACTACCATTTTATTTTTGTAATGAAACTAGGATTCTTCTACATTTTCTTTAATTATAGATATCAAAAAGGTGTCTTCTGCATATTTCAAATTGCTAGTGCTTTGATCTCAATTTTTAATACTGCGTATTGTGTCTTCCACCCTTGCCTACCTTATACAAGTTAAAACAGACTCAAAATTATTCTTCTTTGTCTCACTCTTTCTGAACCACTCTGTTTCACACACACACCCCATTCATATCTTATTCACCAAGGAGATTAATCCTGATTAATCTAATGAGAACCAAATAGATTTTAAAAATGCATCTGAATTTTATATTTTCCCCTACATAATTCTCATCTATTTTTCATTTTGCTATGTTTTTTATTGTAAGGCTATGGGCCAGGCATCACCATATAAGCCATACAGTTCATTTTAGATGCTAAATAAATAAAAAAGCAAACAAACCAAAAGAAAAAAAAAACCACAAATGAAAAGATAGGGAACTTTCATGCCTTAGAATATCTGCTAGGAAAACCACAAAAACGTTTTCTCTTAATGTTAAAAATATTAGCCTATTAAAGAAGATTATTTTACTTCGGTAGTGTTGCTGTTCTAATTTTCCAGTTGTTTGTGCCCTAAATTCAACCAAGGAATCATTATTTCTGTAATAAAATTACTTATTACATAGTGTATACATCTTTTCTAACCAGGGAATTTCCTGTGTTTTTAAAAACACAGTATTAATTACCAGCACCATCTGTGCCAAACAGTAAGAAAACAATATTTTAATACAATGACTTCATGCATGTCACTTATCTTAATATTAAACCCTGCAGTTTTGTTGCTGTGATTTACCTTCTACTAATTTAAATACCTTATGTTCTTACAAGGTTTAAACTGAATTCATGAATCAAAATTAAATATACTCACCGTTCCTACATGCAGCGATTGTGTTTGCTTAAGGTTTTTGTGGATATATAGTATATGTGTGGATATGTGTGTGTGTGTGTGTGTGTGTTTGTGTGTGTGGTCTGTGTTCGCTGCTTTTCACTGAATAGTTTTCAGGAAACCTGGGCTGATTTTCTTCCTTAAGGTGTCATTGGGACATGTGACCTTCAAGTGTACATGTCAGAAATGAATTGTAATGGTTTTTATCAGAATTTTCACTTGCTGGTACATTTCTTTTCATAGGTATCTAGGATAACACTCTTAGCAAGAAATTTGCAGGAGAGAAGGCAGTAATGAGACTCCAGTAGCTTTAAATTGCCCAAAGCATACATTCTCCACAGTAAAAATTAACTGGTTATTTACAGGCATCTACTTGTTACGTATTCCTGTATGGTTGCTTTTCTATGGAATATCAGTTTGTGCAGCTTTGTGATCGGAGCCTGAGTGTTTTTTTTTCCTAAACATGCTGTGTACTTTGGCTCTCTTCAGAACATTGGGATTGGCTACAAATTCCTGGTTTTAACTTATTCTGAATCTCTAAAGGCTGAGACCATCCTTCTTTGCTTGCTTTTGCTTCTCTTCCTGGTGCAGTCATATTCCAGTGCAGAGAATTTCTTTTTATGGATGTCTGTCCCTCAAAAATACTGCAAGATAACAAGAAAATTAATCACAGGTGGTCCTTGACTTATGACTTATGGCCATAATTGAATCCAGAATCCAGTTGTAAGTTGTGCCCATCATGAAGTGGGTCATCACATTAGAGCACTGGATTTTATGACCTTTTTGTGGAGGGTCATTTTGTGGTTGTTTATCATTACCCATTTTGTGGAGGGTCATTACGTTGTTTATCATTACCCATTACGTTGTTTATGTTATCTATTGTCCAGAAGGGGAATTTTTTTGCCAGAGAACTGAAATAAATTCCAGGTTCCAGCAAAAACCCAACTCTGTTGTTATAGCCTCAATCCCTCACAGCTTCAACCTCAAACTGTCTACCGTGAACCTCATCCCATTCCTAAGAGGTCCTTAAAGGGGGCATGCATAAGCGCACCAGCATGCCTACCGTCCCTGTCTTACTGTCCCCATTTATCTGTATTCCTTTGTTCTTGTTTATGTTCATACATATACTTGTTATCTTGTACATGTTTGACAAATCAATCAATCAAATCAATCAAATTAAAAACTGTCGTAAATGGCCAGTGTCACCTGACCATGGGACACTGCAAACAGCCGTAAATGTGGGACAATTTGTGGGCATTCAAATTGCAATTACAGAACCTCAATGTCTTTGGGACTACCTCCTGGCCTCCCTCAGGGCTTCTTCACCATTGGAACTTTGACCTAGGTCATAAATACCATTTTTGGGGTCTGATGTAATTTTGAATGATTGTTAAATGATCAGTGGTAAGTCAAAGATTACCTGTGTAAGTAATGTTTTAATAATCCCTTCTATCTTTTTGAGGTTTGATATAATCCAGATTTGGTAAATTTGCACAGTGCTGGAGAGCTTATTTCTTAATAACTTGTTAAGTTCAACAATAGGCTGTACTTCCTGTACTGAAGCCTTCCTAAAAAATGATTTAAATGATTTTTTTAAAACTACCAACACTTATCATTTCCCCACCACTTTCCTCTTATAAGATTTGTACCTTAATATCCCTACAAAAAAATGTTCCAAGTGGTTAAGAGTTGTAGAAAATATATAAAATAAAAATTTAAAACATATAATTAAAATAATTAATTATATAATGATGAAATAATTTTAAAACAACACTGTATATAGATGCACCTCTTGGTAAGTTTTCTAAAAGTGTTAACAGCAGGATAAAAGACAATTTTTAACAGAATGCATCTTACATTTTGTTACTAAAACTAAATACTAAATTGGCCCCAAACAAACTTTCTAAATTGGTCCTATGAGTTCAGTTGGATTAGATGCTGGTGATTTTTGAGAACTGGTGCTAAGTTAAATAAAATCAGCACCATATGTAATGTCCTTCATTTTCCTGATGTTGTGAGTTCATGAAGAGACATACAAGAATCACATCATGTTCCTATGGAATAAATAACTGATCCATTCTTCTTCAGATTCTGAAAGCAATTGTTTCCACAAACTACCTACATTTCTTCTATGGAAAGCTACTTCTATTTCTCTAATGTAGGAACACAAAGCATTTCTACATGGATTCCATTTGTCATTTCCTTGGGGCAGGGACATCATGCTAACTCTTCAGGAATAAATCATCCATTTTTGATTAAATAAGTATAAATAATGCATTCCAATTTGTATATAAAGGAAGTTTGGCTTAAAGAAATCTAATGTTTTAAATTCTTCCTATCATAATCATTTTCCCTTCTGATTTTCTTTATTTATGGAGACTATAAAATGGGGTAATCCTGCAAGAGAATACATTATTATCTCTACAGCAGCCCACAAACATTTTTTCAATGTTTATAAAAGACTTTTATTTATTTATTTAAGTGGGTTTTAAATGAAAGGCTACTTTTAAGGGTACTTTCAAATAATAATCAGTTAAATAATAATCAGTTAAATGGCAAAAGAATAAACATTTCAGAATACTATTAAGAGTACATAAGAACCAGCAGCTTAAAATGATAATATCTACTTTCACTCAAATAATAACATCTGTCAATAATTGTAGCTATTGTAATATCTGAATTGGGTTCCTTTCTCAGTTCAAAAAATCAGTTTAAGAATGGCTACTAAAACAAAATAAAATCTTATTTCTTTAATTTTTAGGATAACCTGGCTAAAGGATTTTTATGTTATTAATGCTTGCATTTATGCCCCCAAGTAAGGGATTTCTTACTCAACTATTTTTATATCCTCCCTCCTGTTGTTTTCTGGAGTGATCTTATAATCTTCTTTGTTGACTCTTTGTTGTATCTCCCTTCCCTGTTGATATTTTTCCTGCTGCAAAAAGAAATATTTCATTTTACTTCCCCAGTATTTATAGTGTTCTTGCTCCTGTCAGTATTATTTCTACCAGTAAGATCAGAGAAATCATTCTGATGCCTTTTCAGCATTTCTTATATCTGAGACTAGGCTCTTTTGTTGAAATTTATGTACATTTACTGTCCTCTATTTATTCCCTGACTTATCTATCCATCTGCTTTTATAGAAGTCTATGCCAATATTAAAGATGCCAATAAAATTAAGGATCATCAAACAATTCTTATATAGTTAGTTGGGGTCATACCGTATAGCAAAACCTATAGAATAAACGCTATTGAAAAAACTGCACATGTACTCATGCTACTGAAATTTATGCATTTATTTCTACAATGTATATGCCACTCAGTTCCAAAATGCAGGTGATGATCAGATGGAGGCAGAGGGCGGGGTCGAACACATAATCAGTTTGGAGTCTCTGTAAGAGGCTTAAATACAACTGCACTCTTATCCGGCACCAATTCATCATGATCATTAGAAGTTCAGATTGTTGTGTACAGGTAGCATGAAATAAACTTGTAGTACTTTTGAACTCTATCCTGGTTCCAGACTCCTGACACAAAAAGGCTATAAACAGATCTTAATTGTGAAGCATACTCCCAAATGAACAATGACAAGAAATCTTTTTGTACCTTAAAATACTAAGATAAATAATCATGATAATAACTATCAACTATTGCAAGTAGGGTACCAACCCTGTATCAAACCCTGAAAAGCCAGGATTTAGAAGGTTTCCTGTAAGACATTTTTCCAAAGAAGGCTGGCAACATAATAGTGTCATAACAGTCCCTCAGGGATACCCTTCCTATTAGATTTTATGAAAAGTACAGGAATACCTACCAAAAAAATGGACACAGAAGTTGATGGAGTTGGCTGAAATGGCAAAATAACTACTCTGGTTAAAGAAAAGAACAAAGGCACTTTTGTTTCCACATGGAAACCGCTTCTGAATTCTGTGCTTGATGTGGCAATAATAGGTTCTCGACAAGCCTTGGTTCATGATTATTCTGAAGAACCTGTGCTGTTATACCATCATTTTAGAAACCTTTGGTCCACATTCTGTTTTACTTTGCATTACAGATAGCTTTCTGTCTGCAGATCCTTTCTTATCAATAGTGAGCATATCTTGCAAGCTTGATATACCACTGTTATCCTTGCCTATTTATCTCTTAATTGGTAGAAGAAACTATGTATTACAAATATGGTTGGTTTTCCAATGTTAATGCTTTATTTGTTTGTACCTTTTAAGTGCAAAACTGGCCCTTTAAATAAAGCACAATTTTGACAAGAAATCGATCATTACTTTATTCAGTGGAGCTCTGTATAACCCACATGTCTCTAGATAGAGGCCAATGTCCATGAATGGTGCCCATTTGACCCTAATTATGTCTGAGAATCTATTGTTTGTCAGATAAAGAAATCTTACAGATAGTTCTTGACTCATGACCATTCATAAGAATGAATTGGAAAGAGTGCAGAGAAGAGCAACTAAGATGATTAAGGGCCTGGAGACCAAAACATACGAAGAACTGTTGCAGTAATTAGATATATCTAGTCTAGTGAAAAGAAAGACAATGGGTGACATGATAGTAGTGTTTCCAATTTGATGAGCTGCCACAAAGAAGAGGGGGTCAACTTATTTTCCAAAGCACCAGAAGGCAAGACAAGAAGTAATGACTGGAAAATAACCACAGAGAGAAGCAACCTAGAACTAAGGAAAAATTTCCTGAGAACAATTAACTAATGGAATGGCTTCCCTTCAGAAGAGACTAGATTACACCTTGTCTGAAATGGTCTCCTGCTTGAGAATATCTCCAAGGTTCCTTCCAACTCTACGGTTTGGTATTCTATATTTAGCAAGTGTTCAAACTTTTAGCAGTGTTGAAAAAAAGTGATTTTAAACTGGTCTTACAACTGTTGCAGAATCCCTGGGGTTATGTGATAAAAAAAAAATTAGATGCCTAGTCACCAGGATGTATTTATGCAGCCATGTAATTCCCATTTGTGATTTTCCCAGGAGGTTTCTGAAAAGAAAAATCAATGGGACAAGCTGGATTCACTCAACAACCACATGATTCACTTAGTAACTGCAGCAAAAAGGTTGTAAAATTGGACATGGTCATAACTATATTGCTTAATGATGGAAATTCTATCCCAATTGTGGTCACACATTGAGGACTACCTATATTGCTTAAGATGATATCTTATCATTTCCTTTTGTTACCTTTGAAGCAGAGGTGGTATTCAGCAGGTTCTGACCAGTTCTGGAGAACCGGTAGCAGAAATTTTGAGTACCAGAGAACCGGCAAATACCACCTCTGACTGTAAATTTTACAGTATTCTTCCCCCGCCACGCCCACCAAGCCACGCCCACAGAACCGGTAGTAAAAAAATTTGAATCCCACCACTACTTTGAAAGCTATAATTGCAAAGCTCATGGATAAACATCTTTATACCAAATTGAGCTACAGTTCTATGATACAGATGTCCAAGATTTCAAAAAAGGCATTTTTCCAATTTTATTTTGAGTTCCCAGGGATTGGGAACCTACAAAATAATGCCCTGCACAACTGAGTTTCATCCCTTCAACAAAATAGTATCAAAGGTAAAGTCTTCTTTGAATTCAAATCCTACCCAAACACACCCAACGCCTGACCATTAGTTTCTTGAGATCAAATGAGATTGGTTAGGATTGCCACCTGCCATGAAAAGTTTTGTATTACTTTATTATTAAAATATTGCAAACATCATATACTGTACTTTAATTTATTAGTGTGGTCGGTAATCCATTTCTACTGCATTTTAAGAAATAGAAATCTGTTTTAAGTATTCCATAAAAAATAGTCAATAAATTATGTGCGAATTAATATGTACTGACTGACAAATACGAATGATCATTAGGAATTGTACACTCTGATTTGAAGGAAAGGAAATATGGCCATACTGATGGCATCAAATGTGTACAATTCCAGGTTTATAAGCATCTGTATTTATATTAACACTACAAATCAGTATGGGGCAGACAGAATGAAAAAAAAAATCTGTAGGTGCTGAAAGAACCCTAATCATAAAGAGATGAGCTGCTATGTGCTATTTTGATGCATCCTGAACTCCAGAACAGGGTGACTGATTTTTATTTGTTATAAAGTATTCTTTATTTGGCATCATTCTTTTTTGTCCTACTTGTAGTTTTCAAATATCAGCAAATTAAAATTTACAATATAAAATGCCAGTAAGCAGGATAGAACTTAATAGAAAAGTAGGCAAAAAGAGTTTATGTGAACAGTTTGCCTTTGCTAGATCATGAAAATCTGTGGGATGTGTAGGAACAATGAAGGCTACACACAATGAACTGATATTTTTTTCTTTTTGGTTCAAGGACATATGAACCACATACACTGGGCACTGAAAAAAGGAAATGCATATTTCTAAGTTAGGATTGATTGAACATGCATTTTAAGCTATTCACTGTTTAATAGAATACTAATTCTGGACACCACACATTCATTTCTCAGAGATTTTTTAGAAATCAGGACAGCTTCAGTGTCTATATTTTTAGTTCAAGCTTTTTTTTTTGTTATGCAAACACCTATACACATAGCCTTTGACTTATGACTTTAAGAGTGCCTGGAATGTTTTCATAACTCATGGCGGTCATAAATCCAGGCATCCACATGACTGGAACTGATTTTATGACTTTTTTGTGGTGGTCATTAAGCAAATGAGATTGTTGTTAAGTGAATCCCTGAATTCCTATTGGCATTTTTTGCTGGAAAGCAACCGAACAGGCTGGAAACTGGCAAAAAATATTGTAAATCATGGTCATGGGACTGCGGAATGCTGTACCATTTGGAAAAATGAGTAGGTTGCCAAGCACCCAAAATGCAGTTGTGTGACTATATGCGTGTTTGCGTGTGTGGGCATGTAGCCATTGTAACTTAGGAACCAGATCATAATAGCTTTGTGAGGGAAGGTCCATCATAATTTTGAATAATCGCTAAACCTATCGGTCATTAAGTGAGGACCACTTGTACATAGGGGATGTGTTGGCTCAGTGGTTAAAGAGGCTGAGCTTTAACCACTGAGTCAACTGGACACTGACAGCCTAAGCTTGAGACCTGAGTAATGGGTTTAATTCCCATTACTTGTCCCAGCTCCTGCTCATCTAGCAGTTCACAATCATGCAAATGTGAATAGATTAATAGGTACCACTTTGGTAGGAAGGCATTCTGTGTGCCTTTGACATATAACCATGCTGGCTACATGACCATGGAAATTGTCTTTAGACAATGCTGGCTTCCTCGGTCAGAAACAGAGATGAGAACTGTGCCCTGGAGTTGGACATGACTGGACAGGGAAACCTTTACCTTTACCTGTATATACAGAAGACTATGTTTTTGCAGATCCGGAATAATATCCCTAACTTAATTTAGGACATTGTGCTCTTTCTTGGAACTTAGTGAAAGTGAATGGGCAACCTCAGTTTGGACCCTAACTTGCTAGAGTTAATTTGAATTTCTATGGTTGTCAATGTTTTTTTCAGTATTTTGAGTTTTATCACAGACATTAAAATGGATGGAGCAAGTGTCTGTGTGGCAAAAGACATAATTCCCTTAAAACCTTTTCAAACTCTGGCACATAGTAAACATGCTGAATCTATCAGTCCCACTTTCTTTGATGGACTTCATCAAAAGATTTCTAGTATCTGATCTGACCACAAGCCAAGACCCTAGTTTTAAAAGGTTGCCCACTATAACAGGATGTTTTGCGTGCCAGGTCTTTTTGCATTAAATCTTTCTTATATATAAGGTCATGCACTTCATGTTTTCCTGAATTTACTCCTTTTTACAACTCACATTTGTATGTTATTTTACTTCAGTATAAACTTGTCAACAAAATTTATTCAGCAGTGGTATAGACAACTAAAAAGAGAGAACTTTATTTTCCAATGCAACATTCAGGAAAACAAAACATCCCATTCTAAACCTACTATTTATCTCCAGGGAGTTTCAAATAGATCAATGAGATCTGAATCATGAATTTATTGTATTTTATTATACATTTTTCCACCACATCCTCAGCACTAAGGGTCTCACATTAATAGTCACTGATATTTTTTCTGCTTCTTCTTTTAGTTCTTTCAGCCTTTTTTCCAGTATAAATATTCAGGGTTTACAACAGTACACCTGAACAGTTTACTTTGCTTTTTCAAAAAATCAAGTACTATTATATAACTACCAAGCTGGGAAAAAATGATTTTCCCAAGAAGTTATATAGGAAATCCAAAAAGAAAGTTTATTCACTACATATCATTTTGTGGGTGTCTACTGAAAAAAACAACTCTGTTGGTATATAGCTTCTGTATGTCGAAAAACATACAAAATGTACAATGCCCAAATCAGGTGGCAGCACTTAGCTGATTTTGGCTGAACCTAGAAGAGGAGACCACCAGAAAATGCTTTAGTCTAGGAAGTTTAAAAACCATCTTAGAGGTCAACAACTGATCTTTATCAGCATTGCTGCTAGTAAAACCACATGGACACATCCATAAAATTATTAGGAAACAAAGTTGACTTTTCTACAATTTTCTGAAGTTGGTTATTACGTTCAAAATTCTTCATTAACAATTTTCCCTCTTAATATTTAATGCTAATAATAGTGTTTGGAGGTGATTTTTATCAGGATCATAACTGAAGTTTAAAGGGTTTATCTTCCTGTTCCATGCAGATCTGATGAATATTAGGATATCCACATCTAATATCAACACTACAAATGGTATATGAAATTGCTGCTTATGTAAAACACATTTCTGTGATACATTAATTACTTTAAGGAGATGGAAGGTCAACTTGATAATCTTAATATCATGACTCATTGACCTCGTTCACATTGAATGCTAATCATTAATATCTGCTGCTGTGTTTGTGTGAACTATTAATTGTTTAACAAACCATGATTTTAAAAGCCCAAATTTAGTACTGTTAGTCTTTTTGCCACCTTTTATGCTGTTCCAGCTTCCAAAGGAGCTTACACTGTTTGTAAGAACTCAGTGAGAATATCAACAAATCCATTAATCCATTCTGATTTCCTTGTTGGGATCAAAAAGTTGAATCGAAGAGCAGCAGCTGCTGCCTTAGGAGCCTATAGGATCTATTATGCTGAACAAGAGGTTAATTAATGGACAATGAGGCTGCATCCCATTGATCTCTGGGAGTTGCTTAAAGGACTACACCACGTAGCATTCCAAAAACTTTGATGCATAGAGGGAAGTCAGAAGGCAAAGAAATTTCTTCTATGCAGTCATGGATTTTTGTCAGGTCTGCTAAAAGAAGGAACAAAATGAATAAATGAATGAATGAATGTTGAGAGTTAACTGCAAAGATATTCTAGGAAAAGCTTTGTGATCAAACCACGTATGTTCTTCTAAGCTGGAAGATAAAATACTGTAAATAATTTCAGTTAGCTTCCTTTAGCTGTATGAAAATTCTTATCACTATATAGATAGTTAGCAACTTGAATTTCAAAGTAAAGTAAATTTGTTAGCTATGATTTCAATACAGGTATGTATGTGCTTATCCATGGTGAACTAACAATGGTTTGTTCAGTTTTAGGGGTTGTGCAATGTTCTAAAACAAATCATCCCAAGGGGGCACATGAATGGTTCACAGTGCAACATGAACTCAGCCTATATTTAGCATCACAGCACACCAATTTGAGGCTAAATGTTATAGAGTCCCTTAAATAAAAATTTAATGAAAGGCAGATACCATAAATTATTGTAAACTTAATGGGGCAGAGAATTTAGCAGGAAGTAGTAGTAGTATTTTGACACTGGTGAAATGTTTAAAAGACTCTAGGAAGTATTTATTTCATAATAGCAGTCTAGGGGTCTTATATTTAAGCATTGGATATAATGAAATTAATTTTATAAATGAAGATTTAGTCAAGGTTATGTAACAGAGATAGTACACTAGGTAACCTGCAGAAGCAATATTTCATCAACATAAATTGAAATACTCTACTCTTTTTATTGAAGGGAATTATGAAAAGCTTTAAAAGAAATATTTTTCAGTGTATTTTCCAATGTCAGTGGGTGATAATGCAAAGCAGTTTGTGATGCATTTAATCAGAGAGCAATCTCTGATTAAAAAAAATAAGTTGCTTATATCAATATGTTGATGCATCTGACTTCAATATTTCCATCCTTTTATTTAAAAGTTTGTCTTATATAGGTATTATTCTATTGTAGACGGATATTGCAACATTTTCTTAGGGTAACAATACTTTCTTTGGGAATCCATGATTTAACATACGCAAACTGCATAAATTATTAGGTGTCACAAAATGTTATGAGTTTTCTGTGTCTCTTTGTTGCCATCTAAGGCTCATGCAGAAGCCCAAATATAGTAGCCTTCACCATGGAGAATTTAATATTGAGAGGAGAACTTGGAGATACAAGTTGCCACTTCTAGCAACAAAACCTATTAATTTCCAATAAATAATAATAAAACATCAAGGGGAAGAGGTAACAAAAGTAGATGAAACACAATTAGATAAGCTAATTCTACTACATTGTAAAACTAGATTAACAGAATCTTGCAAGTCTGAAGATACACGTTCTTGTTGACACTTTGAGTCACCTGATCAATTAGGGCAGGTCCTTCCTATTATTTTTTATCTGTTAAGCCACTGGGGGCTTTCCCCTTCTTTTCTG
Source organism: Bungarus multicinctus (assembly GCA_023653725.1). Lineage (NCBI taxonomy): Eukaryota > Metazoa > Chordata > Lepidosauria > Squamata > Elapidae > Bungarus > Bungarus multicinctus. Next base: position 73,991,453 of record CM042846.1, read on the forward strand.
ATAATTTCTTAGGCAGCATGTCTTCCCCTCATCCCTCATAGTAATTCTCACATACTATTATATCTAATTCAAACCAATAGCTGCCAATTGATTAGGGTTAATTGCTTAACCCAGGGGTGTCAAACTCATATTGTCACGGCGGTGTCATGTGACGTCTCAGGATTTTTTTCCACTTTACTAAACTGGGAGTGAGTATAGCCAGCACATGACACATCCGGCCCATGGGCTATGAATTTGACACCTGGCTTAACCACTCTGACAGAAATGCCAGATTCACACATGTGATTGATTTAGACTGTTGTATGTACCAAATCATTTTGATTTTATAGTTTATGGCTTCACATACTAATCAATCTAGATAATTATGATTTAATTGAAAAGTTTGGCCTCATGGCCCAAATATTTTCTTCTCTTCTAAACTAGATATACCTAGCATCACATGAATAAAAACAAAAAGTAGTTTGATAACTGAGCTAGATTGGGTGAACAACTAAGTTAGGAGGTACCTTACTGATTTTTCATAACTATTGTCTGATGTTGGCTTCCAGACCGCAATGCTATTTGTCTTTTATTATACCTTCTGTTCAGATTTGAAGGAATATTTGAGGGGCTGCCACAAAGGAAGGTCAACCTATTCTCCAAAGGACCTGATGGAAACTAATCAAGGATAATTCCAACCTAGAAACAGAATAAATAGAATTCTTTATTGGCCAAGTGTGGTTGTACACATAAGGAATTTTTCTTGGTGCAAATACTTTCAGTATACATAAAAGAAAGGATACATTTGTCAAGAATCATAAGGTACAACACTTAGTGATAGTCATAGGGTACAATAAGCAATCAAATTATACTAGGAAACAGTCAATATAAATCATAAGGATAGAAGCGACAAAGTTACAGTCATACAGTCACAAGTGGGAGGGGATGGATGATAAGGAGTGATTGGAAGATTAATAGTAATACTAATGCAGACTTTGGAAATAGTTGAACAGTGTTGAGGGAATTATATGTTTAGCAGAGTGATGGTGTTTGGGAAAAAACTGTCCTTGTGTAGTTGTTCTGATGTGCAGTGCTCTATAGTGTCGTTTTGAGGGAAAGAGTTAAAAGACTTTATGTCCGGGATGTGAGGGATCTGTAAATATTTTCACAGCCCTCTTTTTGACTTGTGCAGTATACAGGTCCTCGATGGAAGGCAGGTTGGTAGTCATTTTTTTTTTCTGCAGTTCTAATTACCCTCTGAAGTCTGTGTCTTTTCCTGTTGGGTTGCAGAACCAAACCAGACAGTTATAGAGGTGCAGATGACAGATTCGATAATTCCTCTGTAGAACTGGATCAGCAGTTCCTTGGGCAGTTTGAGCTTTCTGAGGTGGCGCAGAAAGATTATAAGGAAACGTTTCCTGATAGTTAGAACAATTAATCAGTGGAACGGCTTGCCATTAGAGGTTGTAGGTGCTCCATCACTGGAGGTTTTTAAGAAGAGATTGTACAGACATTTACTTAAAATGGTATAGGGTCTCCTGCTTGAGCAAGGTGTTGGACTAGATGACCTACAAGGTCCCTTCCAACTATCTTACTTTGTTATATAATTTATTGTTCCTCTTTCCCAGAACTGCTTTCTCTGAACCTTCTACTCCCTGAGTGATTATTCTGGAACCAGGCCACTGGACTATTTTGGATCTTACTATCTGTCCACCACTTTTAGGATCCACTATTATTGCTTTTCAACTTGATTTCCACCTGTATGATAAAAATAAGGTAGTCCTTGACTTACCACCATAATTGATCTCAAACTTTCGGTTGCTAAGTAAGACATTTATTGAGTTTTGCCCCATTATATGACCTATCTTGCCACAGCTGTTAAGTGAATCACTGCATTTGTTTAAATTCATATCACAGTTGTTAAGTGAACCTGGCTTCCAAATTGGTTTGCTTGTCAGGAGAAGGTGATTGCATGATCACAAAATATTGCAACTATCATGAATCAGTTGCCAAGTGTCTGAATTTTGATCACATGACTGTGGGGATGCTGCAAAGGTCATAAGAGCGAAAAACGGTCATAAGTCACTTTTTTCCAGTGCTGTTGTAACTTTGAACGTTCACTAAATGAACTGTTGTAAGTCAATGACTACCTGTAAGCTGCCTGAATGAATCAATTGAACTTGGCTAGTATTACTAGAGTCCTCAGAGCCTTTTGTAACTATATCTAGAGACCTTAAATATACATAAAAATAGTTTTTGTCACTGAGGTATGGCAAGCCACTGTTCTTTCTATGGGTCTTGAGCAAAGGTGGTATTCAGCAGGTTCTGACCAGTTCTGGAGAATCAGTAGCTGAAATTTTAAGTAGTTTGGAGAACCGGCAAATGCCACCTCTGTCTGGCCCTGCAAACCCCATCTAGTCTCTGCTTCCCGAGTCCCAGCTGATTGGCTGGGTCTTCTTTTGTTGCCCAGCACAGGAGAATGGAACTGGAAAGCAGGTTAGTGGGCTGGGGAGAGAATGGAGATTTTACAGTATCCTTCCCCTGGAGTAGGGTGGGAATGGATCAGAGGTGGTATTCAGCAGGCACTGACCAGTTCTGGAGAACCGGTAGTGGAAATTTTGAGTAGTTCAGAGAACCGGCAAATTACACCTCTGACTGGAGATTTTAAGTATCTTTCCCCTGCCATGCCCACAGAACCGGTAGTAAAAAAATTTGAATCCCACTACTGGAATGGATATTTTACAGTATCCATCTCCAAACCACACTATGCCCACCAAGCTATGCCCACAGAACCGGTAGTAAAAATTTTTGAATCCCACCACTGGTCTTGAGATATAGTTGAATTAGTTCCAGCCAAAAGTTTTGTTGATTTTCTTGTTATCACACTTAACAGCAAATCCATTTATATACTGCAATATAGACTTGTTGGTTCCAAATGAAAATAGATTGGTAATGCATCAGACCAGCACTCCTGTTATGGTTCATTTCATTTTAATTTTACCCTAAGCTAATTATGTACACTACTGACATTATTTTTTTTTAGCCACAGTTATCCAAATCCAGATATAGTCACATACACCAAGGCTAATATAACTAGTAATACATATATATGTCCATCTTAGTGGGTTGGAGATGAACAGGTGGACAGATGTTATTGTGCAAAGATAACAATTGTAACTGATAGACTGAATCTTAAGCCTTAGGAAACTGTAAGAAGAAATTACTACCAGGATAGTGAGAGACAGAACTGTTAAGATAGTGTTGTCTTAAATAATCACATTTTGATCTACTAACTGTTTTTAAAGTTATTTGATTTTTTGGGGTTAGTATTAATGCTATCCTAAAATCCAGGTTTCTAATTGTATTACCTAGAGATTACAATAATTGTTCGAGAACTTTATTTTATTTATTTATTTAATTTATTTATTTTGTCAAGAAAGTATTAGATAACAGATATAAGTATAAACATGATTATGAATACATGAAATGGATACAAATAAAAGGGAATATTAGGATGGGAACTGTAGGCACATTGGTGCACTTATGCATGCCCCTTACAGATTTCTTGGGAATGGGGTAAGGTCAACAGTAGACAATCTAAAGTTAAAGTTTTTGAGGTTTGGGGAAGAAACCACAGAGTCAGGTATTGTATTCCAAACATTGACCACTCTGTTGCGGAAATCATATTGCCTACAATCGAGTTTGATGCGGTTTACCTTGAGTTTGTATCTATTGTGTGCTTGTGTATTGTTGTGGTTGAAGCTGAAGTAGTCATTGATGGGTAGGACATTGCAGTAGATAATAGATAATGAACTACGCTTAGGTCAGATTGAAGGCAGAATAGTTCTAAGTTGTCTAAGTCTAAAATTTCAAGTCTAGTAGCATAAGGTATTCTGTTGCGAGTAGAGGAGTGGAGGATTCTTCTCGTAAAATATCTCTGGACTCTTTTGATTGTATTAATGTCTGATACGCAATGCGGGTTCCAGACAGATGACCTGTATTTGAGAATTGGTCTAGCAAATGTTTTGTATGCTCTAGTTAGTAGTACAATATTACCGGATAGATAGATAACTGATAGATGATAAATTTGTTATAGAACAAAATAGGTTCATGTAATATGAAATTGTTTTTTGAATGTGATGCTGATGCTCCTAACTAATAGTTGTTGCAACATCCTTTACGTAATTTTTCCCCAGGTACTCCATTTAGGAGAAATCTATTACATATAACTCTGACAACAGCTTTTTACTTGGAAGTAACAGTCATGGGCATCCATGGCAGGTTGTCAAATCTGAGAAACGGTAGCTCCAGTGGTGTGATTCAGCATAAATAATGTACAAAAAGGATGTAGGATTTGGATTATGACATTGTGCTATTATGTTTTGGTAGGCCATCCAGACCTGGGTATGTATGCAAATAAACACAAGACATTCAAGACTCTAATGTTTAGATACCACTACTACTGATTGGAACTGTTCTTGCAGCTAGGTATGGAGCCAGTCAAAAATATTTCCCCAGTTTATGAAACAGGAAAAGATCAAAATCAAGGCAGTGTTTTCCAATTTCATCAGCTTTTAAGGTGCATGGACTTCAGCTCCCAGAACTCTTCAGCCAGCATGTTGCCTGAGGAATTTGGGAAGTTGAAGGCCATATATCAAGTTGCTACAATGGTATAGAAGGCCACTGAACAGCAAAGGAAGAACCATGTTTAACTTTTTCCAAAAGGTAAACTCTCAGGTTAAGGTTATTTTGAAATAAACTGGGTCTGAATGAACCCAAATCAAAATGGTGGTAGAAGTATAAAGGTTTTGGGGGGTGGGGAGATGAAGATTATGATTATTAATGAGATTTTAAAACTAAAAAAAGGAATTAATCATATGGGTATGATTGTAGGATCATTACATTAAGTGAAAAAAGATCACTTTTCACTTAATGCTCTTAAAAATCAGAAATCAATTTGAACATGATTAGAAACAAAATATGTTGTTTGCCTAGAAAGCTTAGACAGCTGTATATTTGAAATGAACTGGGTATGAACATTTTATCAAATTCTGTACCTGTCAACAGTGGTGTCCCCAAAGGCAGTGTTCTAGGACCAACCCTCTTCATAGTCTACATAAATGACCTCTGTGATCATATTAAGAACAATTGCGTTCTCTTCGCTAATGGTGTAAAGCTATTCAACACCAACAGAAAATACTACTACCCTCCAAAAAGACTTTTGACTATGTATCAGAATGGCCAATCAAACAGCAACTTCAAATATCAACAAATAAATGCTCTTTCTTACATATTGGCAAAAAAAATCAGAAAATAAAATACAAGCTGAATAGTCAAGTCCTTGTTGAGGATCCAAACTCTGTCAAGGACCTTGGAGGACTCATCTCTAATGACCTAAGTGCTAGAGCCCACTGTAACTACATAGCCAAAAAGACATTAAGAGTTGTTAACCTAATCCTACATAGCTTTTTCTCTGGTAATATCACACTACTAACTAGAACATACAAATCATTTGCTAGACCAATACTTGTATACAGCTCATCAGTCTGGAACCAGTATCATGTATCTGATATTAACACAGTTGAGAAAGTCCAGAAATATTTTACAAGAAGAGTTCTCCGCTCCTCTACTCATTGCAGAATACCTTATGCCATCAGACTTGAAACTCTAGACCTAGAAAACCTAGAACTATGCCGCCTTCAATCCGGTCTAAATATAGTACATAAAATCATACATTGCAATGTCCTACCTGTAAATGAATACTTCAGCTTCAACCATAAAAATACAAGAGCACACAAGGTTAACCGCACCAAACTTGATTGCAGGAAATACAACTTCAGCAACAGAGTGGTCAATGTTTGGAGTATTCTACCTGACTCTGTGGTTTCTTCCCCAAACCCCAAAAACTTTAACCTTAGACTGTCTACTATTGACCTCACCCCTTTCCTAAGAGGACTGTAGGGGGCATGCATAAGTGCACCAATTGTGCCTACCGTCCCTGTCCTATTGTTTCTTTTTATTTTACTTATACGTATCCATCTCATGTATTTATAACTATGTATAACTACTTATACCCGTTATCTTGTAAGCGATTGACAAATCAAATAAATAAATAAATAAATTTTGGATAGACATCTATTATTTATAAGTACAAGTTTTCAAATATCCAGTTACTGTTGGGTTGGAATATACAGAAATCATATAACTGTATACTAAGATGTTTGTTGTTCATGTTAGAATTTCTTTTATATTGACTATAGAGAATTTACCAATGTCATTAATTTTTAACATTGCTATAATACATTGCGTGGATAAAAAGAGTCAATGAAAGACAGAAATCCCAAAGTGAGTAGAATATATTTTTCCTAACTGCCTGATAATTTTATTTATCTGTTACATGTTCATGTCTTTAAATATACTGTGAGACAAGAGGATTGTATTCAATCCATTAAAAGAAAGTAAAACCCCATTTTAATCCTTGAGCTAATATCAAATAAAATACTTTGATTTTACATGAATTTTTCTACTGATTGAACAATGAAGTCTGTTAGTGTTTGTGCAATTGCTAGGGAAACATGCAGCCAAAGAAAACTATGTTATATTTTGTAATTTTTCTGCTACTGTATACAAAATGTTTCATATTTCTATTACATATAATATTTATTGTATTTCCCAAATAATAACCCATCTTCATTTCTAGCCAGGCAAGTTAAAATAATCACATTTGAGTAGTATATTATCCATTATATTGCACTTGATGTAAAAAGCTAAGAAAAGACTATGCCATTCTGTCACTGAATTTTCAAAAGATAAATTCAACAATATCACAAGTTTTATTTTTTTTAATATTATAGAAATGTTATATTTATATTATGTACATTTTGGAATAAAAGGAGAAATATTAACTTGTGCCAGAAAATTAACATTCCCTATATAATTTAAACAAATATTTTTGAACTTATTATTTAAAGTAACTTAAACATTTATAAATAATAATATTAAATGTATGCATTTGTTGCACTGTATTAATTTCAGAAATTAAAAAGCTGAAATATATTTATTAATATATTTAATATATATTTTTCTAATGAAAAGGCAGCTGCCATTGGAACTGACTCACTATAATCTTAGTGGCTGCTATAGTTCTCAATACTCTAGAATAACCTCTGTTGAGATTTGTTCTCTGTTCCTGTTCATCATTGAAAGCTACCATATGCCTTGTAAGCTGTTCTAGGAACCAACTGAGTTTAAAAATGAGTACAAAAAGAAAAAAAAGAAAAACAAATACTTGATACATTGTTTTCTTTTGCTCCCAAAGGCACAACTGAAAAGGTTCAAATCTGTAAATAAATACCTAAGACATAAAGTATAAGACATTCTATTTGGAAAATATAGTTGTTATAGTGTGGATTGCCTGCATCAGCAACATCATTAGAGAAGGTGATATGATGTTTATCATATCAATGGCATGGTTATATAATTTTAAATGGATCAGTATGTCACATACATCATGTCTGTTAAGTAAAGTGCCAAAAATCTGTTATAGGGACTGAACTCAGTGAAGTCTACTTTAATAGCTAGCTTAATTTTTGATTTACTTATCTTAACATTTTTAAATGAAGACTTTAAACTTCAACTGTTTTGGAAATCATGTATATATGTCTGTTAAGCTAAAATTATAAAAATAGTATGCTTTCAGTTATAATTTGTGAGGAAGAAAGAGATCCAATTAGACAGCAGAAAACTGCCCATGTGATTTCAGAAGGCATCTATTAAAAATGGATAACCATAATATGCTTGCTAATGATCCTCAAGTTAAACACATCTTCCAAGACACAAAAACTGAGTAATAAATAAATCTGATGAAAAACAGAACTGGTTCATGTATATTAACAATTGAGCAACAGCTTTTAGACAGGCTACGCACAACAAATAATTTTAGTATTTGAAATTTCCATAGCATGAGCTACCAATTGTAGATTCTAGTCTAGCTACTGACTAGCAATCTAAAACTCTACTAAAATGACTACCTTCCAATGGGCAAAAAATATTTTAAATGAAATGAAATAATTAAGAGAAGCTTCTCACAGCTTAGCAGCTAGCCCTAAAGTTCACCTATAGTTCTTCTGTGCTATCTCTTACAGAATGGAAAATCTGGAACCTGGCTTTTGTCATAAACCACTTAGAAACCTTAAACTTTTCAGATGAAGAGAAGATGTCATAAACCCTCTTCTAAATCCACCTTTGCACGAAAAGCAAACAAGCAAAGCAAAGTAATAAATCTTTCAGCCCCCTTTTCTTATGTTTTATCTATACAGAATTGGCATTCTATATTTTTGAACTGCCTGACTTTTTAAGTTGGGAAATGCAGAGATTATTTGAAGCTGTAAACAAATAGTGAGTGAAGTTTATAATCATAAGTAAAGATGCAGAAATAATAAGAACAAGAATCTTTCAACATCTATGAGTGCATCTTCTAAGGGCAATTTCACAAGTTATAAAAAGTGTCTCTTTCATTTCCTTTTGCCTCTTTCCTTGTGATATCATCATTGGTGGACAGATAAGATTCAAGCCTACAGTAAAGCACATGTATAATAAATACTGTAAGAATACAATTGAATATATTTCTAATTTTACTAAATAATACATGGAGACTAATCATATGAATTGGTTACTGTATTTTTGCTTCACATCCATATAATAGCATATGGACCGGTTTAGGTGCATTAATTACTCGTTGAGATGATCCCAAGAATTACAATGTCATTCCTGAAAAGTAACTTTTCGGTACAGCTAGGCAACGTAACCCTTCTTTTATAAAGTTGTTCCAAACAGGTTAAGCAATTGCAAGGGCAAGTACAAATTCTTGAGTGGTCCTCTTGATGTAGGTGTGGCTTATTCGCACATTAACATAGTTGGCATGCTAAACATCGAGGGATGTATTTCTGGGTAAATAACGTGAAGACGAGACTCCCAAAATGATTTTTTAGCAGTTTTGGCTCTGCCCTGTGAATGCCAACGCTGCGTTGTTTTGGAGCGCACGTTAGTAGTATATATATATATATATATATATATATGCTTGTTGGTTGGCTTCGTTTTCTTTTTTTAATGGCTCTTCCTCTTTCTATTTCTGTATTAACAGTTGCACGTGAACGCTAAGCACAGGCTCGGAGTCACTTTTTAATCTCTCTTTCTTCTCTCCCACTCGCCGAAATCTATTTCTGGGTAGTTTTCCAGCAGAACTATTTGCAGGCGTACATTTCTTTTGCGGCGCAGACTTTTATGTGCATTCCGGTATTGCAATCCTTTCGTAGTTCTGGGGAAGCACCCCCCCCCCCGGAGAAAAAGAGCGCCTGGACGCCTTGCCCCGCCGAGCGGCAGCTGAGGCACGACTCCCGGAGGAAGCCCCTCTCCTCAAACTCTCAGCCTGGCGCGCTGGGGAGAAGCCCGTGGCCCACCGAGGGCTCGCCGGCCAAACTCATCCCCTCCGCCTTCCCCACGCCAAGCCCCTCCTCCCTTCGCTCGCCCCTTCGCCATTCCTCCAAGCTCCAGCCGCCCGTCTCCCTGGCAGAGCCCCCCCCCCCCCACTTCCATCCCCAGCCCCCGCACGCCTGCGAGGCGCGACGGCTGGCATCCGCCAACTCCGAAAGCGCCAAGCAGCGCGCCTCGGATTGGCAGTTCCTGAGCCCGGCCCGAGGGTTACCCCGGGGCCGACCGGTCGGCCCCTGCGGGAGACGGGATGCTGCCCTAGATAGGCCCTGTGCTCCGCTCCGGCGGGGCGCGCTTCGGAGGTTCCTCTCGCGCGCCCCGCGACCCCTCTCCAAGGCTGGCGCTGCGCGGGAAGCGCGGCTCGGGGAGAGGAGGCGGCGGCGGCGGCGGCGGCGGCTCCGGGAAAGGCACGGCGGAGCAAGAGGGAGCCCGCGAGGAAAAGAGCCACAAAGCGCTCTCTCTCTCTCCCCCCTTCCTTTTTTTATCCTCCCCTGTCTTTTTTTTCCTCCTCGCCCTCCGGCTGCTCTCCCTCTCTCCCTCCTCCACTTTTTTCTGCTCTTCTCTCCACTCTCAAACTCTCCCCCCTCCTCTCTCTCTCTTTTCACACACACACACACACACACACACCACGCGCACACGCTCCTTCTCCCCGGTTCTGTCTTTTTTTTTTTTCTGTCTCTCCCCCGCCCCCCCTCCTTACACACGCGCGCGCGCTCTCACACCCGCGCGCCCTCCCGAGCCGAGCCGAGCCTTTCCTCGGCTCCTTCTGTTCCTGTCATCTCCCTTTCCGCTCCTTGCCTGGGCAACCCGGCGCGCTCGCTCGCCTGCCCGCCTCCCTCCTGCGCTCTTCCACTCTCTTCCCCTTTCTGCCTCCGCGCTTTCTCTCTCCCCCTCACCCCTCAGCCCGCCGCGCACCTACTTACCTTGCACCCCCTTTTCACACCTTCAGTGCACCTGAGCACCCGAAGAGCGGCGGGCGGCGGCGGCGACACGAAAAGCACCGGCGGAGAGCAGCATGTCCCGAAGGAAACAGAGCAAACCCCGGCAGATTAAACGTAAGTTTTCCAAGACCCGGGATGGGGGGTAGAAAAGGGGTTTACGGGGAAAGAGGGGATGGGGGAGCTGTTTCCCCAGGGTGCTTTTCTGGATCTTTTCGCTTTCTAAGACTTGGCTAAAAATAACAAGGAGAGGGGAAGGGGGGAGGAAGAAGGAGAAGGAGAGCGGGGACAGAGAACAGCTGAAGGGCGAGCGCCCCGGGTCGAGTTTAGAAAGGGCTCTTTCTCTTTGGAGATCTGAGCTTGGACCTTTCTTCTCCCCCTTTTAATTGTTTTAAATCCTCCTTTTTCTTTAAAGATCTTTTTTTGCTTTGAAGGGTTCCTGGACAGGCTGGGCATTTGGGAAAGTTGGCATTAAACTTCACTCTTAGGAGTGGCTGGCTGGCTGGCTGGGGAGGGGTAAATAGCTTTTTACGCTCAGAGAACTTTTCTCTTTTCTGGGAAGCGTGCGGCTGGAGAGGTATTTGCCAACAAGCAGTCCCGGGGAACGGAGGAGACGGGTGGTGGGCGAGAAAAGAAAACGAATCGCCCAGAAAAGCAGCCCAGAGAGCCAGCTGAGCGCGTGCAGAGTGCTATTTTCTTCTGCACCCTCCCCTCCCCTTTCCACTCGCAGCGAGTTCCTTGCCACCAGGCCAAAGACACGCGTGTTATTCCTGGGGGATGGGGGGGGGGGGGAGAGAAGGTGGCATCACGCAGCAGCAGCAGCAGCAGCCGGACTATTTTTGAGTGTGGGGTGGAAGAAACAGCACCCTCCTCCCCAAAGTGTTCCTTGGCTGGAAGCTCCTTTGCAAAACTTATTCCAGCGAATTCCCGTCGCTCGGAAGCAAGCAAGCAAGCGGCGCGCGTGGAGGTTTGAGCAAGCACCCACTCGTGATTTTATTAGGATAGAGGTGGCCCGGGGACGTGGAGCAGGTGAATGAGAGTCAGATCCTTTGGCATCCTTTCTCTTCTCCCTTTCCCGCCTCAGCCTGACAAACTTGGGGACAGTCTTATGATGTCAACTTCCTAAACTTTTATGAGCGCTGAGATTTCTTTTTATTTTGTTTTGGGCTTGGTGTCTCTTCAAGTAACCGGAATTAACACTACGTATTTACAAAAAGGGAAGAAAAAATTCCTAAAAGAAAAAAACAAAAACAGTGGCCAAAAATCTTTTGAGTATCCCAACCTCTCATCCAAAACGCCTTTCAAAGAGAGTTGTCACGTGACCTAACCCATTCCTTTCTCTCGCTGGTTTTAAAAAGGCACACAGTCGTTTTGTTTGTTTGTTTGAAAAATTGCCTTGGTATATGAATTAAAGAGATTTGGCAATAAGGATAAGGCTTCTCAAGGGTCAAACTGTCCCAGAAAAATCTGGATTAATGTCATAAAAAGAACGATGCTTCTCCGTGTAACTTTCTGATACTCTCTTTTTAGCAAACACTACTTCCATAGCCTTAAAATATTTTGGTAACTTTCACTTTGTTAAGGCTCCTTGCCTTTTAGAAATAACTTCTGATCCTCTTTGCTTCATTTTTTGCTAAGGAAAAACTGTTCACTTAAGCAGTGTTCAGCCAGGAATGTTACTGACTGGATGAGCTTTCTACTGCATAATGTGAATGGTGGCTTGGTTGTTAATAAATAATTAACATTAATTGGTCGCATGATGCAAAGACCATCTCAGTCTATTTTTTTCATACTTCGTTATCTCCCAATTTAACTGTTAAATGTTTTTATGCCCATCTTATAATGTCAGATAAAGGCTTTTTGCACTAATTAAGGCTATTGAATACTGTGATAGATCCCAAGCCAGTTTCTATACCTTCTTCCCTAGTAAGATGTGTTAAATTAAAGGAACCAAATCCACTGTTTATTATTATTGACGCATGTAAATATTTATGTGCATGCTTGTCTAGATGTAACACCCACGCTATGGGGCCATTAGGGCTGTGTAGTATACTTTGGCTAGCTTTATGGTTTAACATTATCAAGAACTTTGAGTGCTGTTTTCCACTACTCAAATTTACTCTCTTTAAAGATAACTAGAAAGATTTTTAGAGGAAGAGGAACTCTTATGTTTGGAGAATCTGTAGGGATTTAGTAGGAGAGAGAGAGCGCTAAAAAGTCATTATGGCTTAGACTGGACTCTGCAGATTTTTCTTCTTCTTCAACAGTGTTGCCTGCTCACATCTAAACTCTTGCCATAATCATTTCCTGAATATATTTAAATATTTAGCCCATGTGCAATTCTCCAGAACCGTGAGGGAAAATGCACACCATCCCTCTTAGTGAAACAACCCCTAGTGCGACCATCATAGTTGACAGCTAAAATAATAGGAAAGCTACTGGGGAGAGTAAAGCAGTACTTTTAAGTCTGAAATCTCGGTTGGCAAAGAAGTCTTGCTGATAAACCATGCACAATTTAGAAGCTGTATGACGAAGGGTAGGAGGAAGTCAGAAAAACTCCCAAGACAGTCAGTTCAAAGGACAAAAAGGTTGTTGGGCACAATTTTCCCTCTTTTACTTCATACAGTTTTCTGCTATCTAAAATTGTGATTTATGCAGTATTTTAATATTTTGCTTATTCTTTCCCCTTGGGTGCTCTCTGGGCAGTGATAAAAAAGCGAAGCTGAAAGAGCACCATTAATTTGCTCTGATGACTGGCCAGATAAGGGTAGATAATGGGAAAGATAAGCAGAAAAGATATACCATCAGAAACCCGATTATTACCATTAAAATTCCAGCCCAGCAATCTGCAGAAGCCTGATAATTCCTTCTCCGTTTCCACCACTTTGGATGATAAGGCAAAAAATAGTCACTCAGGGCTCCTTGATTAGACTGCCTGGATTTCGTGATAATACAGTGATAAATTATGTATTTTGCCCCATGTTTTGTCCAAACATTCAGACTTCTCTCTCTTTTTTTCCCCAAAAGTCTATATTTTTGACTTCCTAAAAAAATAATAAAATAAAATAAAATAAAAAGCCTTCTCTTGTAAGCTTTTATTGTAATCCTACTTTGATAAAAAGCAGTGATAGGAGAGGTGGTGATTTGTGTGGGAGACCCCCATATCAATGTTATCAGTCCATCTCACTGCACCAGCTGCTAGCTGTTGTTGTTTTTTTGCCTTATCATCTCCTGCCAATATGCCAATAAATTGTCCAGATTGTTCTCCATTTTGTGGCTGCAATGCAAAATTTATGACAGAAATGATTTTTTTTAGAGCAAGTGCATTTCTTTATATTAGCAGGATGGCTGTGTAGTTTCGTTATTGTTATTTCTTGTTGCAATCATCTGGTATCTGATATTTTATGAACAGTATTATTCTAATTTCATTCACACTTACTGAAGCCTGGGGAGGAGAAAATGGGTTGACTATTTAGTCTGATTATTTATTTTGAAATAAAACATTGCCAAACTAATTGCTTAAAGAAAAGAGGAAGCTTGTAAAACATTGTAAATGAATACCAACAAAGAGGTCAAGAAATTTATTTGAAAAGATTATCAGAAGAGATCCAAATTGAACTTTTGATTGTTTTGTAATATTTATTAAAATGTACTGCATTTTTAGGTTAAAATTAGACAGGGAGGATAGCAAATTATTTTCAAATTATGCTTAAAGAGAACCTGGAAATTAAGTGTATTTCATAAATATTTTTAAAGCTTATTCATCTTAGGACAAATATGTTCTTAAAACTTTCTGTCCCAAGCTTTGATAAAAGTTTATATTAATATATAATATTTAATATTTTTGTCTATCAGTCTTTTGAGTTCATGCACTTTCATACTTGTACATAATGAAGAAGAAAGCTATTGAATTAAGAAGTTTCTCTTAAATACAGTAATAGTTTAAAATCACAATAAAATTAGTTTATTTAACATAAAATTAGGAAAATACATAAGTAGTCCTTATTAATATTTTTACCACATACCTTCCTTTTTAGGCATTAAACTATTCTTGCCCATAGAATTTTGCTTGTGTCAAATCCTTTTGCGGAAGAGCTGTATTTTAAAGCCAGTTTGTATTCTATGTTATCGGTAATATCATTAGTGGATACAGTTAATTCATATGGAAAAATAGACTTGAAAATATTTCTTTATTTTGGAAGCTCAAGTATGGCAGGTTACTAACATTACATTTCACCTGCCATTAACTCTTACAAGTGTTTAAAACTAAACAATTGATTAGTGTTTATTTAGTAACAATATTGTTTTGACCACAGCGATAACTTAAGATTTTATGGCTGCAAAGTTGTATTGCCTACTGTGTTGCCATTTTGGTTTTATTATATGGTCTTGCATCCTAGTGGGTATGTATGTATGTATGTGTATGTATATATATATATATATTTGGCGCTATGTACACCAAAGAAATAAACAATTTTTATATTAATAGCTTCTCCAATAGGAGATCTCATTTTCTTTGATCTAATTTTATTAAGTAATTATGAGCAACTTTTCGGAAGGTTAAAAGAGTGCATCAGTTAATGAATAATTTGGGGATATCCAGGTGGATATTGACTAGAAAAAGGCAATACCCACAAATATTTTCTGTTTTAAATCTATTAAAAAGAGTTCCTGGAATAGAATGCATCTATTTATATGTATGTGTTAAAGTTCATTACTCCTATGAATGTATTTAAATTTAGAAGTAGAGAACTTTGGAGGATAATCTTCAAGGAGTAAAGCTATTTTAATCAGTTAATTAAGTGTATACTCTCCTTTACATTAGATTGTATGCTATTTAAAGAAACAAAGTTGGAATATTCTCTGTATGCAAAACAAACCAGGAACAGACCAGCATCCCATGTTTCTTGGATATGAACTATGCATTATTTTGTTTGTCTTGGGAAGTCAAATATTAATTTTGTGAAAGTAAATCATCTTTTTCACTGTGAATTACATAGAGGAATTTAGTTTAGGAAATGCATTTTATAAGTATGATAAATATAGTTCATATATAAAGGAAAGTAATGAAATTCAACAATGCACATATAATTTTCAGTCTGTGTTAATTCATTTTATCATTAGAAGTAGCGCCACATGTACAGATTCTTACAGGTCTTAAGGTAATGAAATGAAAATGATATATTTGTAGTGCTAATTATTTTACCTTTAAATATGAATTGCAATAATAAATATTGTAGTTACAATGCCAATAATAAAATGTATATGAACTAACACGTTAAGGAACTAAGACCTGAACAGTTGATTAGAAAAACATTCCAGCAAAATATATTACATACAAAGCAGTAAAAATGTAGAATAGTACCAAAAGGTCCCCTACCTTATGTCCAATGTACTGAAAGGAAATTTAAAGTTTTTTTTCCCACTTTACCAATGTTTTCTTGTTCAGATGCACTGGGTTTTCCAAACTCTGACTTAAGTAACTTTCCCTTTTCATACTGAAGAAGGTCATTGAAATCAGTTCTGATATGTACATACATTAACAAATATAAAATAGGAAATTTAGAACAATGCTTAAGTTACAATACAACTAGTAAACTAGAACCATATAACATTTTTTCACCAAGAATTAATAAATCTAGTATTTTTATTGGATAATAATCATTTGGGGACCTCATTTATGTAAGTTATATGGAGATTTTATTTTTGTCTATAGCTTATTATGAACTATAATCAGATTTGTATGAGAACTAGCTATGTCTTTCTGGAGAGTTGGCAATGCATTTTAAACAAATAATTAAGCACAACGACTTCCTTCCTTCCTTCCTTCCTTCCTTCCTTCCTTCCTTCCTTCCTTCCTTCCTTCCTTCCTTCCTTCCTTCCTTCCTTCCTTCCTTCCTTCCTTCCTTCCTTCCTTCCAACAAGAATGACTTGGCACATATAGACCTATTTTAAGTCTGAAATGTATTTTTCCCTCACGGTTCTAAAGAGAAATGTAATTAAATGAAGGCATTTGAATGTAAAGGTGCTATGCACGGAACAGAGACACGTTCTCTTTAAGGGTATTAGCATAAATCTGGCACATTTGTTTATTATGTTTCAAAATCAGTCACTGGTATCTCTGCCACAGGTAACAATTGACTTTTCAGGCTTCAAGTTAATAGCCTTGTCTCTTGCTTGTAAGGATCAATATTAGTATTAATTAATCACCATTATCAATCCTAGGATCTGGTTCTATTTGTTGTTACATCAGCAAATATCAATATAGAAAGTAGACTCTCTGATCGTCATGGCAACTTCATCTCTTGGGTCAAAGAAAGTTTATCTTATCTGTTCATGGAGAGTGGCAAACTGTTTAGGGATCTAGTTTGAACTCTAAGAACATTGATTTAGTTTTGTTTGTGAATTGATGCTGAATTTCAATCACAAGGGATAGGAAAGATTTAAATATTAACGCCTAGAGGTATATCCAAGAAGGTGTTATGCTATTACTGTCAGATTGTCTTTCTGAGATGACACAAAGAGAGGGAGTGAGAGGTGTGTCATTTGGATTATTTCAAGCTCAGTAATTTGTACATTTAGCAAACATGTCTAGAATGAAAGTGAGTTAATTTTCTTGCTTGTATAGGATAATATATTTTATCTTCAAAGGCCTGAGAGATTGGTATTGGTTGTAAAGCAAAGATCAGTACAGGTTGCTTTTGTTCAATGGAATGGAGATGTATTTCACTGCTTGTTAGAAGTCCTTTATTTTTTTTAAAAAGAAAATAACTATATCATTTTTGCTTATATCTTTCTAATAATGACTCCCATGGAAGAACCAGAAGCAATCTGAATAATTTGTTAGATGCATCTTTGGAAATTGCTGAACTGATAAATATGATTTCCTGAGCCTGTAAAATGAAGCATGAATTCCAGTTTGCTGCTATTCACCATAATAAAATATTGATGTATAACTCTGTTGAAAATCTCTCAAGAGTATTTGGTTTTGTGCCACTCTTTCTTGAAATATTGACATACAAACACATCATTTTGTTGAAATTCAGAATTCAACATAGAGAAAATTCAAAACCTCATCCAATCTTAATATGGACAATATTTTCAAACACATTATTGGGAATAATTGCCATGCTCAACTAGTAATATGGTCTGATTTATAATATTTAAAAAAACCCTACAACATACTTTATTATGACCATTAGTAGTATATCAATAATACAATAAAGAAACTTCAATTCCAGATTGTAATTGAGTAATATAGTTTACCTATTTACCTATCCTCATTAATGTATAATACAGCATCTCAATTCCAAATCCATATTTTTAGAAACTACTGTATGTATATTAAATAAAATATCCATGTAAGTATGCAATACACAAAATATTTTTAGTGCCAAATGTCTCTGATCTTGAAATTGACATGTCTTTATTGATTACTTGGTGTGATCAAATGTCCCCAAAAACTATTACTATTGTGACATGATAATAGATCTGTATGACTGTCACTAATGTTTTCTCACTTTACAGTGATTAAGTCATGTTAAAAATAAACATGATATGCAATATAAGATTTGAATAATTTGTTTGAAATTCCTTGCAGATCTGATTTTTAAAAAATCAGCCAATGAAATGTTTTCTGTTAAGAAATATAAAATTAACAAAAATAACTCCCTATTTTTCCAAGAACCTTATTACCATGTTTAGTGAGAAGTGAAGAACATACATTGTTTTAGTTCTAAACATTCTCTTCTCTGAACCAGTTGGGAAGTACAAAACAATTGCTACGGTTCTTCAAAATGAAACAAATATACTATTTGCTACTAATTTTCTTTTCCTTCTACTTTGCAGTATGCAGAATATTTCTGTGATAATATGTTTTTCTGAGGGTCAGAAAAATAGAATTTTAATGATAATTGACGTTGAAAAATGCTTAAATAGAAATTTCAGAAACCATTGGGAAAAAGTTGTGCTGTTAACAATTGGGGATTGCTGGAATACCATATGGTTTTCATTGTTCAGACTTGGCATAATGGAATCCACTAAGGAGAAGAAACATGTTGGGCTGAAGATACTTAGAAGTAGGGAAGACTGTGTGTTTATTAATTGACTATTGCAGTTGAAGTACTGGATTTTTTTTCTTCTTCTTTGAATCCATTGATTGGTTATAAGATATTCAGAATTGCACAAGTATTTGGTAGTAAACAAAGTGGACTTTTAAAAATTGTTGGTAAATTGGAATAAATTCATTGATAAGAATGGTATTCTGAGTTTTTGGAGGCTGTGACATTGGTTTTTTTGAGCTGGTATTTGCATTTTATATAAAAGAAAGGAAAAAGATGTAAATACTCTGTTGAACCAAATTCCTTATTATTTCTTATTCTTATAGCTTCCCTCTGCAACAACTATTTCAAAATAATTTGTCATTTTTTTTCTTCCTAACTAAAGTTTTCTGAATGTCACATTCACTCTTTTCGAAACACTTTTATATATATAATGACTTTTATATATCTGATATTAGTATTGCTTGCTTTTCTTATGTTTTTGTTTACTAAAATAGATTAATTATAATGAAGATGCAGTTACATAAACTCAATGTATACTTTTGACAAGCAATTCTATTTCTAAAACATATAAAAGAGGTATTATAAATAATAGTTTTTGAAGTATTATCATGTACAAATTATTTCCACTGTTATATTTTGATTCAGTGTGGCTATGTCTGTGGTTTTACTGTATTACTATCACATATAATGTCTGCAACACTTTTTAAAAAACTATCTTAGAACCATTAATTCAGTTAAAGGATTTAATTCTGGAAAGTTTAAAAAGATGTGCCCCTTACCTAAAAGAAATAATGAATCCATAATGTTGGAAAGATTTTTACACATGAAGCTATTTAGGTTTTAAGCAGTTACTTTTTACTTACATTATGATTTTATTCTTTTTTTTTTGCTTTTATCACGGGTAGAAAAACAGTCAGGCACTTCAAATTAAAAACAGTAATTATGTTTATTTAAAAATAAAATCCTGAACAAAATACCTGTATGCTTGATTATTCAAATGTAAGGGTAATGGAGAAAAATTGAATTATAACTTGATAGTTAAGTCCTATGAATCCTTAGTAGTCTGCTCCATTGTCACCCAATACCCATGCATAGTATATGATTGTGCCATAATTGATTTTAAATTAGGAGTATAACTTCCTACTTCATAAAGAGAAAACATTAAGGTACATTCTTATATCCCTTTTTGGAAATATATGGACATCAATGTGACTTAGTAACGATATTTATAGTTTAATGCTGCTGATTATAATTGAATCAAAAATGAAAATCTCATGCTAACAATCTGCTCCATTCCATATATAATATATACATGAACAAGAATTAATAATGGGAATGTGTTACATAACTCTGATTTTAAATATACTTACCAACCTTTAAAATCTGTTTCTCTATTTTATATGGACAACGTGTAGATCACCATGCATAATGAATTTGATTCTCCCTTTGAATTGTGACTTGAAAAGTAGTCATGAGAGTACAATTCAAATTTGAATGTCTTATTTATAATTTAGTGTAGTTTAGACTAATTTAGTGTAATTTGAAAGAGAGAGAGCTTCTAAAATTTAATATCTAAGTCCTTTAATAGTGGGCATCGCAGGTAAACAAATGCATATTTTGCCATCAAGTTCTTTTAAGCTTCTGAAGCCAGGCCTACAACTGGGTCAGATGATAAGATGAGCACAACAGCAAAAACGAAGAGCACCTCTGATAAAAACTGATTGATTGATGTCTAGCTTCCTCACCATTGCAAGCAGTTGACAGTTAGTTTGGGATCAGATGATTTGGCTTTTGCGATAGATGAAGGGGTCTGTTAGGTAAGTCTGAAGGACATATAGGACATTTCTGTGTTAGTCAGAAAATACTGGATTCCCACAAGGTGGGGCACTGGGTTGCATATTTTTTAGCTTATGTCTTAACTTTCATGTTTGGTTAAATGTGTTACAAACATAAAATTAATATCCATTCTAAAATTAAGATAAATGAGAGATTGTGATATCAATATTTATGAAGATACAAGATAAATTCAAATGTGGTGTGCCAGAAGAGCGATGTTTTAGGAGGGACACAGCTTTGGACAGAGTCATTGGTGAACAGCTAAACAGTTATATAGGAGAAAATTATTTCATGCAAATAATATTTGCCCATTAATTTTACAAATATACAGTAAGTACTTAAATGGATATTATCTCAGAGGGACCACTTACTATAATAACATTAACAGAGATTACATTTAAGTTGACAAGTTTTCTTTCAAACACATGGACATTTAATATTCAGGGACAGCAAATAGACAATAGAAAGATTATGCTGTTCATCAAACAAGGCTTTCAAATCAAGCCACATTTTTTTGGCAGAACTGCTTTAGAATTGGAATGCAGAACAGCTTGAATTTGAATTTAGATTTTGGACAGTTTTGTGTTTGTTGGAAATACATTATGATGTATCTCTTTACTCTGAGATTCAGGGTCAAATCTCTAAAGAACAGTTATATTTCTTCTAATCTGTTAGCTTAATATCTGTAGTTGATTTTTTTAAAAAGGATTTGTGATGCTGATTGTATTGAATGTAATCAGAAACAGCTGTAGTTATTTTGTCTGTTGCTAATAATGGTAAGCCATATAGGTGAAATGTGGCCATTTCAAATTTGCTATATGTACTTCACAGTGCGTGAATTACAAGGCACACTGTTTTCACATAAGTATTTAGGGAAAGTATACTTATAAATTACTTTACTTTTCTAATGATATGTGCCTTGACATCATTAAAAATTAAAAATCAGTATCTGTAAATTCAGAATACAAGAGAGTTTTAAGTAAGATCTCTTTTTAAAAAAATAAAGGTGTTTTTTTTAACCAAGAAACATGCTAGTTCATTATTACTAATAGTGTGAATAATCAATTTAGCATTTCCATGTCTATCTTTGTAAAACTTGGTTATACTTTTATTATAACATTACAATTGCCAGGAGCAATTCATACATTATTGGAAAGTTAATAATATGTGACAAAGGTTGCATTTTTATTTAACACATTATACACCTCAGCTTATAATTCACAAACAGTGTAATTTTTATGTAGCCCTGCTGAAATGTCTCATGAGATCTATTCCCAGGTGTATGGGATTACAGGCTAAAGTCGTTCTTAAAGTGCTCCCCTTACAATTATTGCTTGTGTAATAATTGTGTATGGTTCTTTTATAATTACCCATTCAGTACATTTTCTCATTTCCTCTTTGTTGAACTTATAAAAAATATGTAGCAAAGTAGTTTGATGTCTTACTTGATTTGCTTTGGAGTGTTCTACCTTTTATTAAGTAATTGAGATCCAGCTAATTATACCCCAGAAGAAAATAAGGACTAATTAATCAAAGAAAGAAAAATAATAATATTAATTTAGTCAAAATGATCAAGACCAGCTATATTACAAATATATAAATGGAAAGTAACAATCAGCTACTTAGATTAACTAGACTGTGTAATTTTATGATTAGTCCTGCAGTGTAGAGAATTTCATTCTAGTGCGACTTGAGGATAATTCGATAGAAATGGTCCTGATATTCTCTTTATTATTCTTTGACTGTTACCTCAGAAAATATTGCTGATAAGGAAAAAGGAACATTGAACTTAGGTTTGAAAAACATATTTAAAATTACATTTGCCACATGTACAGTACATGTTTTGTTTTGTTTGGAAAATGTTGCTTTTCCAGTTGTAACTAGAAATTGCTTGATTGTTTCTAGAAGTTATAAAGTCAAAAAAGGATGAAAAAAAAACCTATATTAAATATGACTCCCAACTTTTTCTGTTTAATAAAAGTGTTTTATATACTATTGATTTAATTTTGCATTAGCAAAACTTTTTTTGTGGTGTGTTCTTAAGCAAATTTATTCACTGTTAATTTTTTGTTAAGTCCACAAAGATGGACTTTATGGCAAATAATTAAAATTTCATATTTCCTTCTTATATTTGGCTAACATTAATATAATATCACTATATTTTAATGTAAAAAAATAACAATGTTTTGTCTAGAAAAATAAATTACCCACAAAAAATTCATAGATCATAAAGCATATATACATTTATTTTAAAAAACTTAACTGTATCCTGGAGGCTTCCAGAATACTTTATAATCTCTTTTGGTCTAGAATTAACTACTACAGCTTTTTTCACTATGGGTTTAAAAAAAATGGTTAAAAAAATTAAATTTAAAGCTTTAAGTACTGTAACTCATACAGTTACAGTTTTTTAAAATAAGCTATTTTGAGTCTCCTATCCAGTCCCAGTGGATACAAAACTCTTCTACATTTAAATTATCCACATTTAATTCTATGGCAGCAGTTTTATTAAAATATACACCTTACTTTCACATTTAATGGACTTACAACTCAGTAAATATTGATATCAGAGAAATCTAGCTTTTATGAGCTGATGCGTGTATTTGAAATGTTAGGAACATATTTAAAAAAAATTAAGTCATTAGAGTAACTAATAATAAAATGTCAATGTATCAGAAGGCCAGGTGATATGATTACTTCTTAGCCTGTCTGTCAATCCCTCCACAATGATCTCTATCAATCCAGCTTGCTTTTCTCTTGTTTCAGGTTAGGGGGCACTTCCAAATAAAGCAGTGGACAATTGAGCAAGGAGTCTGGTGAGAGTCTCTGGACGGATTGCTTTAGGAATATTGGTATCATGTTGTAGCCTGAGATACTTACCATAAGTTTAAGTAATATAAGTTATTCATTTAGTGCTAGATTATAATACCAGAATAAATTAAAAACAAACAGAATGGGAAAACGCTATTAATAAAAGATTTTTGTGGGAAGCAACCACTACTCTAGAACATAAGTTCAGAAATAGATTTGATGATAATGCTGTGGTTGTTGGGGGCGATCGTTTCACATTATTAAATGTAAGTGGTGCATATCAACCAAGGAGAAGTCCACTGATTTTATAGCTGATGGGAAGTACTTCTACACACTTTGTCAATTATTGAATAAAGGATCACGCAGGTAGTTCTCAGTTTAAGAACAAGTTTCGTTTCCAAGAACTGTCCTTAAGTAAATTTGTATGTAAGCTGGAACAGTATTATTGTATAATATGGTGTAAATAGTATTGTGTAATGATTAGAAAATCTTATCTTGAGATCATGAATAAATGCATATGACTTTCTTCAGAGATAATCCTGCAGTTCCAACACCTGTTTTGCCCACTAAAGGTATGGATTTTTGTTTGTTCATATTTCAGTGACAGACTAATTTAGACCCCATTTTTCAAAAAGAGATGGATCTGTCTTTGTTGGCTGATGTAAATGTTATATTCTGGAGCTGGTTGCTGTTCCAGAAACCTTATATTTCATATACATGAAATGTTTTAAAATCTGATGATGTTTAAAATCTTCTCATTAAAAAAAATCTGGAGAGATTTTGCTTTTTTAAAAATAGCCTGTAAAGCAAATGTATTATTGTAATATTGTTATTTCCACTTTATTAGGAAATTTATATCTTTCCAGTATTTATTTCCAGTATTTTTCTTGTCTGATATTGGTTTAGAATGTATATTGCTATTAAAATCGATAGCAGGGGAAAAAAGAAGCGTACATGAAATGCATAAAAAAAAATCTACGTTTTTTAAAGTCATAAAAAGTATTTTTTCTGGTAAGAGTGAAATAAAAACATGAGTGTAAAAGAAGCTTATTGATTTCCAATAAATTAACTTTTAAAAGAAATAGTCATGAAGTTATGATAGGATTGGCAAAATATAATAGAGCAAATGATAAAATGCCTTCTTTCAGCTTCTCAGTGGTCAATGAAATTTGGATTTAAGAAAAATATGTGCTATTTACCCAATGAATCACATTTCATTTTTTGGGAAAGGGATTGTGAAGTGGCCCCAGAATCATATTATGATAAAGCTATAAAGATCCTAATGAAAACAGAAGACCTGCCATAGCTAATGTTCTCAGTCTAAGAGGGGAAGAGAAATAGCATTTCTAGATCATGTAGTAATGAAAAATTATAGACATATTTCTAGTGTTCTTGGAAATATGACTAATATACATCAATTAGAGATGTGCTGAGCCCTCACTTGGGAACAAGAAGTCAAAAGGGGACACATCTTCAAGACTTATCTTTGTATCAATGCATAACTTGCTAGTCTGTGGCATAGCACTCCATTGGTTCATTCTCAATGACATTGCCATGAATGGTCCCACTAATTTCAATACTAAGGCAGCACTCCAAGCAGATGGCTGACTAATCTTCTCAATCATTATTCTGAAAACGTAACCCACTGTTGAGATGGGCAGCCATACAAAATGAATGAATAAATGTACAAGAAGAATAAAGTACGTACTGTAGAGCAACATCCTCATAGATTGCAACTTGCACAAAATATTCCTAGGAAAAAGTGCACTATTCTGGGAGAAGATAAAATTTGGGTCCAGTAGACAGAATGAAGTCTTAAGTTATATAAGAAATAGAACTAAAGACAGACTGACAGGGAGACTTTCCTATAACTCATTGTAAGGCAAGGTTTAAGAAGCCAAAGATGAGTTTCAGCTGCACAAGAGGAAAAACATTTGTAAATGCTTGCCCTAAAAATATGCTATCAAACAAAACAAGACAAAAATTTCTGGAGCCTGTATGTGTCACTGTTATCACAAAGGACTACGATTTAGTCATAGCAACTAACAGGTACCAACACATCATGAACCATTCATTCTGTTTTTATTACCAACTCAAAATTGTATTAAAATTAGTAGTCCACTATTAATACAGGAAGAATCATAGCTAAGTCAAATAATGTATTACATGCAAAGAATGTAACTTCAAATTCTGAGCATAATTTGTACATTGTAATTGTATGCTACGAAAAATAGGAACGTCTTACAAATTCTATACACTGTACTCTTGATGGCTCAGTATCTCAAAGCCCTCAGCAACTTCCAAACTCGATAGCATGCCCATTTTGCCCAGCTCATTGTACCAGTATCCTTGTTAGGAGTAACCTTTCTTATCTCTTTTTCCATTTATCCCATTGGCAGTACCATATGGAAGTAACATTCTTTTTTATTGTGCCAAGGGTGCTTTTCCAAAAGGCAACGGGACTTTCTTGGGTTTTTTTCCTTGAAAACATTTTGCTTCTCATCCAAGAGCTTTCCAAGGAAGAAAACCAAGAAAGTCCCGTTGCCTTGGAAAAGCATCTTTCGGACAACCATGACCTGGATGATTGAGAATATCCAAGACATTCTTTTTTATGGCTGTATTTGTGCGATCCAATAAAAATGATTACTACTAATAATAATTAAAGTAAGATGAAAAGTAATTGAAAGCCAAATAGTTTTATGCAAAATATAATGCCTGGTTAGCATAATATAATAGTATAAACAGAAAATGCAAAATGCATTAAAATATACAAAATACTTAAAGAAACTATTGGAAAGAGTACCCATGCCATTTATGCATCCTGAAGGAATGGTTCTATCCTAGATCATTCTATATGTATAGGAGATGACCAGACTGAGCCCGAGGGAGAGGTGTCAAACATGTCATCAGTCTCAAGTCCCTTCGCCCCACAAGAGATCTAAGTGCAGCCCACCTTGAATTCAGTTGATGTCTCTATGCAATGCCAGCTACTTAGTTGTGCTGTTTGCTGTATGCCTGTTCCCTACACCCTGTCGCTATATGTTGGACTGTCTCTGAGGCCTCTCTGCAGTTTGCATCTTGGGTTCTGTCTAGTCAGATCCGGCTTCTCTGGATTTGATTCTTAGCACTTATTCCTATGCTGCTCTGATGTATGTGTGTGAGCGCACTGCAATGCACTAATCATTCTTTGTATTAAGTAGGCTGTCAGGATTCCAGCAGTTACTCCAATTTTATTACTGGCTGTACTCATCATGGCAACTATTTCGTAAAATAACCATATAATACTCTCAAAATTCCAAGCATCTTCTTGGTTCCAAAAGGTCATATTATACAAATGGGGCATAGGGGAAATGTATGAAATAGGCTCAGCGGTTACGCATAGTAGCATAATATTCTCCCATCCCTTCTGATTTCTATAGTGTTCGTTCTTTGAAGCTTTAGTTCAAACATAGAATAGGTTAAAGGTGCCATTGCTGTTTGTGTTGTGGTCCCCAACCGTGATGCTATTTGCCTAGAGGGGCAAGAAGTGTTAATGATGTACTTAAGTATGGTTAGAAATGTTTTGAATAAAAATCTTTGCGTATAAAGTGCTTTTCTTGTTTTTCCTTCATTAACAAAGTGTTCCTTTGTAAGTTTGCAATATGCACAATCAGAAATGTAATTTGATCCTGCCTGCCTGCTAGTAGAGTCTTCTGTGCAAGGTTTACACAATTTACATGCCAATAGCAATCATATTTCTTGTTTCAGGACTTGTTGGAAATAACATTATAGATGGACAGTAATGGTTAATTAAAGAGATAATGGGGGTCCACTTCAATGTGCATTGAGTTAACTCAGCCCCCCCCCCCCAGCTTGCTTTGATATGAATGTGTGTATTCAATTAAATATTTTACTTCCTAAGTAGGTTAATACCCATATACAGTACTGGGCTAGGAAGAAGTTACTTACGTACCTATCTGTGCTTTTATATCATACCACTTACACTAAATTCACATAGTATTGACCAGAGAAAATAGGATTTAATTTCTTTAAGCTCACCAATCAAGGACTGCTGTTGGTATAGCAATTCCTTTCCTTTTTTTAATCCCTCATTCTTACAAGATACCTTCCAGTATTGCCCCTTACTATCATTGAGAAGGCTGCTAGAACATGGGTTCTAGTAAAACTGTTTTGAGAGATTCTATGATCAAACATACATTCTTCTCAAATAGACACCATAACACAAATTGACCTATTAAGTAGCTGTTCAGATTTTTTTTTTCAGGAATCCCATTTTATTTTGCTATAAGAGTATTATAAGAAAATATATAAGAATATTTCTGGTGACTGCCTGGATAAGTCCATGCAGTCTCGTGGCAATGTTTTCTGAAGTGATTTGCTGTAGCCTTTGTTTTAGGATTAAAAGAAAGTAACTGGCCCAAAGTTATTCATCAGGCTTTGTGCTAAAAACAATACTAGAACTCACAGTCTCCCAGTTTAGCCTGATATCTTAACTGCTAACCAAATTGGTTTTGGGATTAGTTTATCTTAAATGGTGAGCTATGTAGTGGAATTGAATGAGAAGACAAATAAATAATTTGGAAGGAATATTTGCATATCCTCAAATTTCAGTTACCCAAGTACAATATTTTTTAGAAATAAATTTGGGGAAGTGACGAGAGATGAGACTATAAACTAGGAGACAGTGAAATCTAGTACCATTTTAGGCATAAATCCAGGTGGGTGACCTTGAACAGTCATTCTCAACCTTAAGAAGGAGGAAATGACAAACACTTCTGACAAACCTTGGCAAGAAACTACATGGACTTGTGCAGGCAGTGTCCAAGAATCAGACAGATTGATCTGGAAAAAAAAAAGATTTTTTCTAACAAAAAATCTATATAGCTCATTGGATGATTTTTATTCTGAGGGTAGAAAAAACAAAGGGAAATGATCAGATATCTGTCTTCTTGTTTTTGGAGAGTTTCTTCATATCGGTACTTAGGCATTTCCAGTGAATAAGTGGGTCTTGGGCATTAAGATGAGCAAAAATTATCAGGTGCTTTTCCCATGGGTAGTTTTAGAATAATTTCTATATAGAATAAGGATCATTCTATCTTCTCAGAAGTCATTGCTTATGGCTTCAAGGAATAAATTCACTCAGCAAGTACATTTTATTCTGGGAAAAAAAATTCCAATACTAGACGTACAATACTTATAGACGATAACACTTGAAAAAATATTTTCATAATTTAATGTGTTTATTACAATAGTGAGTTATGTGCAACTTAGAACAAGCAGTTAACACGTAATAGTTTTGGTCAAAATGCATGTCATGTAGTTTGCGTTAAGTGATTTCATTCATTTGAAATGACTCAAATAACAGGTTGAATTTTCATTTTGATTATACATCCATGTCATGTCTATTTCAATGGGTTAATACTTCCAGCAGTTCCATTAGATGATCAGAATGTTGAGAGAAACCATCATAAAAAGATCTAGTTCTCTTTTAACAGCAATCAAATCAATTTTTCCTGCTCCATTTTGCTGACCTATAGTAGATATATTAAATATATTTTATTATTTTCATAGATATTTTCTCCAGTGTTTTGCATCATCAGGATCAGATTCTACAGTAGAACAGAAGTTTATGGATGCAATTGTCTGTGTGTGATTAGGTAAGCTTGTGACCTATCCCAATGGCACACTGACTCCTAAATTCCTTGAATGCATCAAGAACGTTAACAGAATACCCTTGGAAAATACTTGCATTTACATTAGCTAGAATCCCTTTTTCCTGTCTGTTTCAATCTCTTCTAACTATTTGTAACGTGTTAATTTAAAGAAACAAAAGCTTAATTAATTGATCTTAGTGAAGCCTAAGAGTTTTCAAGAAGACTAAAGGAAAAGTGCTTGTGCATTGTTGATATTTCAGTTCAGGATTATCAAAAATGAAACATGGTTTATCTTGATATATGAACTCAGTCTAAGACTTGTATTCAATGTCTGTTCCCATCAGCAATATCAATCTTAAGTATGTCTGGACTAAGTACTCTTGAACTAGGGGCTTCTTTCTCTACAACCGTAACATTTTCCATGTTGCTTCAAAGATAACCTTGCCATTGGCAAAGAAATTTTGATGGTCACACAAGGCTTTAGGAAAAAAAGAATTTCACCAAAGGTTGCCTCTTTCCTTGTTCTGCCACTGGTCAATGGAAAATAATATGATAGATATATGGGAAGTTTCCTTATATGTAAAGGCCTTTGTAGATTAGAATTATTGTTATTACACTCTGGATGGTTATATAATGAATTAGAAAAAAGTGATTTTTTTTTCAAGAAAAATCTATGTCTTAGAAAAATGACTGACTTTAAAATGGCAAAATGCTGGTTTTTGCTGCAACCCATGAGTATTCCCATTCAGTTGCTCTGGGTGTGCATTGTTTGCTTTTTTTCTGATCACTAGTTCATTTTGCCTGGGTTTGCATGGCATTCAGCAGAGAATGCTGTTTTTAAACGCCCAAGTCAATAAATACAGTATTTAATCAGGGTTTACAGAGATCATAGAAGAGGTTAAAAAGGGAACCCAGAGGGTTAAAAGGAAAGTACAGATTCATGAGCAGTGAGTTGTTGTGTCTCTAAATCCCAGACATACTTTATTAGGGCAATCCAGCTGGTTTGTTATTTCTGTCTCCTCATTATCAACACGCTTATGGTATGGTCTCTTCCCCCTCACTTTCAGTGCCAAGAATTTGGCAGAGACACCAGGGAAGAGGTCAGAGACTGACTTGGGAGGAGAGTTGTGAAACAGAAAGTGCAACAGAGAAAATCCAGTGGTTGCAAAACTAAATCAGGTTTGTTTTTATCATGGGTAGGCTACCACAATATGGTTCCATTGGCAAACAGTAATTACAGCTATGTGTAATTAATTACAGAAAAACTGATATATTGGACTCCATTCTCTTGATACTTTATGCTGGTGTTAACTTAAGGCAACTACATCGATGTCTACAGAATTAATAAGGGAGGAAGTTAATGGGAAATGTTACCTTTAATTTCTGTTAACATGATATGTCATTTTAAAGGTAGATAATATTTGGGAAAGTGTTAGATAGTGTCACGTTAGAAATTAAATATAAGCAATATATTTGAATACACTAAATACGAGTGCATGACAGAAAGGAAATGCAGATGCAAACGAACAGACTCAGATATACAAGAAGGAAACTGATGGGAAAATTATTTTTCTCACATCTCTATCAAGTTTCTTTTCAAATAACATTTGAGAAAACATACCCTGAATTTTGGTATTTGCAGTTTGATGTTGACTATTGCATAGTGTTCTTCTTAAATAGGAAGCTGCATTTCACATTTCAGTGTCAGTAAAGAGAAGGGTTAAGGATATAACCTTTCTTTTTCAAGAAACTGGCAGTCGGTATAATTTAGCAGTATATGTATTTTCATGTGATATATGTGTAAACTTTCAGAGTTGTGGATTATACTCCCCCTTCCACACACTACAGTCCTTAAATGACAGCTCCCCACTTCGCTTTCATATAATTGTTTTCTTCCTTCTGTCACGTTAGTGGCTAATTACTACTGGGTGCTGTCCAGATCCATTAAAATTAATGGGAATATTGCCATTGAGTCATTAGTTGGCAGTTCTGATTGTGTAACACCTCTTAAATATAACAAGAATTATTCATTAAAGTAAGGGCTTTAAATACTGAAGACTAACTTTTCCAATAAGTTTGTACTGATGATATATTTACATAATAGTTCTAGTATGCATGGTGCTACTGTGGTTCTGTATGAGATGAAAATTGTCAATAAAGGGAAATGAAGGCAGAAATCATTAGCAACAGCAATAGCACTTAGACTTATATACCACTTTATAGTGCTTTACAGCTCCCTCTAAGCGGTTTTAAAGTCAGCATATTTTTCCCATTTTACCCACCGGAAAGATGGGTCCTCATTTTACCCACCACAGAAGGATGGAAGGCTGAGTCAACCTTGAGCCTGGTGGGATTTGAACTGCCAAATTGCAGGCAGCCCATAGCAGAAGTGGCCTGCAGTACACCACTCTAATCACTGTTCCACCGAGGCTCCAGAAAAAAATAAATAGGGAAGCAATCTGCAGAACATTTAGCTACATGTGCCTTTTCAATTTATAGTGGGTTTGAGAATAAGAGCATTGTGTAAAAACTATTACAAAATTGATTGTAATGAGATTGATGAGAATTTGAAGGAAACAAGGGATAAGTTTTAAAACAGTGATTTATAATGTATTTTTTGAAGACAGTCTCAGATCAGTGTATCAGCAAAAATAATGAGGGGAATGTTAAATATCCCATAGAATAAGTACAATATTTCCATGTTAATAATATTGAACTAATATATTTTATTTAAGATATATCATAAATGAGCAGGCCTTGGATACTAATCTACTCTGTATAGGTTCTTAGTTCGTGCAACAAATTTTTGTTAGAATATGAAATAGACAGGCCTGTTAATAAGTAGTCAAAGCATTATGTCTACTAAAGCACTTGGAAATGGATATTCCAGGGAAGCTGAAGAATATCATATGATCTGAATTTGGAGGAGAATAACTTTCTCATTTTCCAGGTTAATGCATGTATTGGAATGCATTTATCTTTTCATTTACACTTTTTAAAATATTTTTCATCTTAAACATAAACATGAGTGTTTTACATACATAACATTTTTGTAGAAAATAGAAAATCTTTGTGTATAAAATAATTTATTTTTATTGCAATAGAATGTATTGTATATATTACAAGAAAAAAATTATTTTTTATTTAATTTTTTATTTAATTTAGTTTATATACTGCCCCCTCTCCCAAATTGGGACTCGGGGCGGTGTACAGCCCAGCTAAAAACAATACAATTACAAATATAAAATTAAAAATAGATTAAAATGAAATAAAGGCTGAAAGATTAAAACTATGATAAGATGATAAAACAGGGTAAAAAGTTACAAACATTAAAACCATCCCAATGATACTAGGCCAGACCGGTTTGTTGAAAAAGATGGGTCTTCAATGTGCGCCAGAAGGTTTGCAGGTCAGGGATAGTCCCTATCTCGGGGGGTAGCTCATTCCAAAGGGTAGCTCCTGCAGAGAAGGCCCGTACCCTCGGGGCCGCCAGCTGGCATCGCCCAACTGGTGGTACCCTGAGGAGGCCCACCCTGTGAGAGCGCACTGGCCGGCAGGAGGCCGATGGTGGCAGGAGACGGTCCTGTAAGTACCCGGGTCCCAAGCCATGGAGCACTTTAAAGATGACCACCAACACCTTGAATCGCACCCGGAAGGCCACCAGAAGCCAATGCAGCTCGCACAGGAGCAGTATAACATGGGAGCTCCGAGAAGCCCCCAGAATCACCCGCGCAGCTGCATTCTGCACCAGCTGGACCTCTGGATGCTCTTCAAGGGGAGCCCCATGTAGAGAGCATTGCAGTAGTCTAGATGGGAAATGACAAGGGCAGAAGTGACTGTGCGAAGTGCGTCCAGATCCAGAAAGGGCCTCAACTGGCAGATCCGACGGACCTGACAAAAAGCCCCCTTGGCGACCGCTGTTATATGATCTTCTAACGACAGCCGTACATCCAGGAGGACACCAAGATTGTGCGCCCTTTCCGTGGGGGTCAAAATTTCTCCCCCCACAGCCAGTGATGGAATAAGCTGGCTGTATCTGGGTGCAGGAATCCACAGCCACTTGAAGCCTGTTTAGACCCATCCAGCTCCACACAGCTTCCAGGCACCGTGTCATCACTTCAACGGCTTCGTTGGGGTGACCTGGAGTGATTAAGAATTGTTCAGCAATAGATTATTTTAGAAAACCTAGAACTAAGGAAAATTTTCCTGATAGCTATAACAATTAATCAGTGACATGACTTGTCTCCAGAAGATGTGGAGGTTTTTAAGAAGAGATTGGGCAGCTATTTGTCTGAAATGGTAAAGGGTTTCTTGCCTTAGCAGGGGTTGAACTAGAAGATCTTCAAGGTTCCTTCCAACTCCGCTATTCTATAATTGTGTTATTCTTGGTGATTTTTGC
Source organism: Bungarus multicinctus (assembly GCA_023653725.1). Lineage (NCBI taxonomy): Eukaryota > Metazoa > Chordata > Lepidosauria > Squamata > Elapidae > Bungarus > Bungarus multicinctus. The sequence continues at coordinate 74,024,622 of CM042846.1, forward strand.
TACGTTAAACAGATAATGAATGCTGTGTTAGTGGATATCCTGTACATACAGTTGAGTTCTCTTTAGTTATGTCATTTGAGTTTAGTTACATACTAAGATAGAACTTCAGGTGGTATTATAATGTTAACATTAGACAAATAGAAGTGTTATATAATAAAAAAGTTGTTTAGCTTTTAAATAGAATCTCTCTGTGTTCAGTGCTCTTCTTTTCCTCAGTAATAGCTTGTGTAGTTCATCCAATGAATTAATGGCAATTTGCTCTGTAGTTATCTACTGTGGCCAATTGCAATCACAGTAATGCTATGGAGTAGATCAAAGGAAAACAGTGTGCAATAACATCCAAAACCAAGGTATAGTCTACTAAGTGAAGTTAGCCTTTAAAAATAGCTCCATGCTTTTATTATTTCATTGCTAAATGGGTTTATTATAAAGTGTATGCACCTCATTGTTGGATGGCATGCTGCATAAAGCATTAACAGCATTAACCTTATTGTTAATTTAGGTAATTAAAATCATTACTTGTTTACAAAGAAAATATCAATAAGAAATCAGAATCCTTTTCTGGTTGCATCTTTGTTTTCTTATATATTAATTCAGTTGATTGACTGCTTGACACAATTTTTATACCTTACATCTATAAAGTACGTCTAAAATCATGAAAGCACAAAAGTAATTATAAACTGATCTGATAACTTACCATCAACCTTCCTCCCATTAAGACTGAAACTGATAAGAATGGATGGTCCAAAATATTTTGTCCAAAATATTAAGGAGGATACATCTTTCCATTAAGGGGCAAGTTATAAATAAAGCAGGTTTCCTGTTTCCTAGGAAGTTGGAAATACACCTTTATGGTTACATGTATGACTGGAAAAAATTACTTGGAACATAGTATTCTGGTTGTAAACATAACCCAATTCATGAATTTTAGATAACAATCAGCATTTTCAATTATATCCTGAAACTCATTAGTTTGCCTATATTTTACTGAATTAACTTTTACCTGATAGCAGATAGCCTGTAGATTACATACCGATTGAAGTTTCTGAACAATTTTCAAGTGCAATCCCAAATAAAATGCATTTAAAAAATCTAGCTGTGAATTAATGAGGATCATGAATAATTGTTACTGGACCATTTTGGCGCAAGAATGATCCAATATATCAGCTGAAACTGGGCAAAGGCTCTTCTGGCATCTTCTATTTGATCTGGATTAAAGATGTACTATAGAAGTAGATATTACCAACATATGTAGAAATATCTGCATCTGATTGACATATCCATATTGTTGTACGAAGTATCTTAAGTTTCCTGCATAACCAGTTATTGAAACACTGTCTCACATTTAGGAGGAAGTAGAAGTACTTTTTCCTAACCCTCAGAATCAGAAGCTTTATGATGTTAAAGACCACTGAGAGATCATGTAGCTCAGGGTTATAATGTTACATTGTAATATTTCTCTGTTTCAATACACAATAATCAATCAACACTTAGATAAACAAGTGTACATCTTTTAAAATGTAATAATCCAAAATCAATTACAGTTCAACGATCGGGAAAAAAAATAAACCTCTTCTAATGAACCATAGCTCTCAAAATTGGTGAAGCAACTAACATGCAAATCGGGGACGACGACACATCTTATCAGCCAAATAAATAACCTACCATTAACAAGCATCAGTTACTTGCAAAACAAAGTTTGCCCATAGGTTCACATCTCATTTCTCCCAAATTTCATGCACTGATAAATTTACCTAGCTTGTCTCCCTTCCTCCTCAGATTTGGAGAAATCTTGATAGTACAATAAGATTCAGATAATCAGTTCCTTTGAAGATCTTCTGCAACTGAGCTCTAACCACTTCTTCCAAAACCTTTCCCTAAAAAGACAGTTGGAGATGTATCTTATCACATCTAAGGATGGCTTTTTCAGCAGAGGACATAGCACTAGCTCTTTCAAGATACATAAAGTAATGGAGGAGGACAACAAAAGATGATGTGCATAAAGAAATTATTTCATGTTTTTGTTCCTAAGTTTAACACTGCTGGTTATAGCTGTTATTTATATACTGTATGTGGTAAACTCATGACATTTCTACTCTCACAACAGACATCTAACAATAGAACATATCCAATTAAGAAGAGGAATATCAGCCTCTGGGATCTTATTCTGTTGTTCCATCTCTCTCTCTCTCTCTCTCTCCCTCCCTCTCTCCCTCCCTCCCTCCCTCTTCTCCCCTCGTCCCTCTCTTTTTCCCTGTCTCTCTCTCTCTCTTTTTTCAAGGAAGAATTCATTTGTTTCTTAATTAAGAAAAACACCAATAGCAGGAAAAATCTGTTTATAGTACCTGAATGATAATTAGGTGAAAGGTATAAAAACACACACACACATACATTCCACCAGCAGTCAAAATGAACTTGAGCTGATAAAAATGAACTAAACTAGCCTTGCATAAATCGAGGCTGAGAGAAGTGTACAGTCATTATGGCTAAGACAATATGCAAACTATCTTCAAAGAAATCAAATTGCTAGAGTGTTTTCATTTGCATGTATTAACTATTAACATAATGAGGAGAAGTGACATTGGACCTGGATTGTGTGTCTGTTTGAATTGATAACTCTGCTGTATCTGCAAATAGGCACCCAAAAATCACGCTAGTAGTGAGATCAGTGTTGAACTCTGAAGAGTGTCTTGGAGCCCTGAACAAACCTGATGGAGTGATGAATTCTAACTATTATTTGTGACAACAGTTTTATAGCAGAGTTATTAGTTTTGTGTCTTAAAGTTACAGATTTCAGTTTTGAACTTTTCCCTCATAAATTATTATGATCACTGGCAATGGAAAAGGCTAATATTGATTTCAATAACATTTTCATGCTATATTTAGTCAGGTTTTTACATTTAATTTGAGAGTCAGCATGTTAGACAGTTTGACTTCAAAGACCTGCATTTAGATAGCATTTCTAGTATGGTCCAATTTCATAGTTGTAGGTCAACAGGATTAAATTATTCATGAATAATATGTATAATTGGATGATGAAACATTTTAAATGTTATGGGAGCTTTCAGAAATATGTTTGTGCATGTGCATATAAGTCACAAAATATATATATTTGGGTGATAAATAAAAATTGCTTGCCAGAACAAATCCATCTGCTAAATCTAATAATATGCAAAATGAATGCTTAATGAAGCTTCATTGGAAGGCTGTTCTGTAAGTTAAGTACTATAACTTTCCTGTTCTCATTAATGTTCTGCTGATGTTGTTAAAGCAAGATTTTTGAGAAAATATTTTCAGAAAAAAAATTAAATTCATGGGAAGTGATTCCTTGAATATTTATTTTAGGTATTTATTTTAAGACTGATTATGATTTCAGAGTCTATAGTCATCACCTTGAATTGATCCTTGAAATAAGCCAGTAGCTAATGAAAGTGGAACAGAATTTGCATGTTGTGGGAAATCCTGATAAATACCTGATCATGGCATTATGTAATTCAGCCTTATGTATAATTTATTACTATAATTCAATCCACAGATGATTAAAGCATGAACAAATAAGACTGGATTTGATTTTTCTATGGGAAAGTGAAGCAGAGAAACAGAATTTGTAGCAGGTATACCTACTCAGTCCTATCAGGTATAATTCGGAAAGTAATAGTAATTAAAAAAAACTGCCTCACAAGTCAAACACTATCAAAGTTGTACAAAGTTTCTGCAGATGAAAAGTTCAATAGCTAGAATTATTATTTGCTTTGATTGTTTCTGCAGTAAGTAATCCCCATGTTGCTTCTTCCACTTGAATCTTCATGCATGAAAACACTGTCAATAAGCAGCTGATCGAGTTTGAGTTTAAGCTCAGCTGAATTCTGCTTCTTGGTTTGGCTAATTAAATGGCTGTTTACAAAATTCTTTTAAGGCATTAACATGATTATAACTGGTTTTTCACCTCTTAAATATTACATGAATATGGCCTCATTATTTAAACAATATGGCATATTTTTCTGTGTGTACAGGAAAAAATATACTTATTCCTTCTATGTATTTTATTCTTTAAAGTGGAAGTCTTTGACTATTCCATCTTACTTTCCTCTATATATTTGACTACATGGAGATATACAATTAAAAAAAGAGAAAAACAGTTACTGTTGGAAAGACGTGTAAAAGATGAGGTAAAATAACAAATTGTTCTGGAAATTTGGGCCTCATGACAGCCTGGAGAATAGATAGCGTTTTGTGTGGATGTTTTCTGCTGCCTGTTATTTCCATCTGCCTTGGGACACTGACAAAATGGTAGCATCCTTTGCTTTATTAAAAAGCCCATGTTTAAATTCCATCTGTTATAGTGAGCAGGTCTTCCAGGGGCCAATAAGGATTTCCCCTATGGCTATACCTGATTGCTTTGTGCATCTGTTTGTTAATCTAAAAAGCCAGCACTTATTCTGTACTGTAGAGCTTGAATTCTCCATCCTCCCTGCCCCCATAGTTTGTCAAAGGACTGCAATCAGGTAGACTTTTGCCAGTTAAGATACTGGAACATCTGAGTAGCTCACTACTTTACATACAGTGACCACAGTAGTAGCTTAACATGGACACTGGCTTCCATAGGCATCTTTTAAAAAAAATGAAATTCATGCATATTCCTATACCACATTTCCTATGGAGGATGCAAAACTGTGATGCTGGAAACCTAGTTACAGTGAAACAAAACACAGGTTATTTTGCATTTATTAATATGGCTTAGCATTGGAATTGAATTTTAAGATTTAAGATTGAGATATATACTGCAACAGATAGAATCACATTAAGGCCCATTTAGGCCATCAGATCTAAACTCCAGCTCAGGGCAGGAATAGATTTAATAGAGTTAAAGCCTCACTAAAAAGACATCCAGTGAGGGAAAGGTCACCACCTCTTTGGGTAATTAGTTCCACTGTAGAACAACTTACTGTTCAAAAGCTTTTTCTAGCATTCAGTTAGAATCAGCCTTCTTACAATTTTAAATCTATATTACCCTTTGCGACTTGGATATGACAAAAAACATACCTTGGCCTTATTCTCTGTGGTATCCTTCTAGGGTAGCAAATCTTAATGTACTGACCTCGATCAACAATCAACATGCCATGGATCAGTTTGCTGTTATTTGGTTAAATCACACAAATGACATGAATTATCACAGAATTGTGTTCTCTGTTTAATAAAAAGTAGGGAATAACACAACTTCGACTCCCCCAATTGGTATATTAAATTAAGGTTGAATTGTATTGGAAGATACTGTACATTGAGTTCTTCAGGATTCTTTTTGCATTTCCCTCAAAAGCCTCTTTACAGAGTTTAAGTTTCAAGTCCCATAATCATTGTTGTAATTTTGAACTGTTTGTCTGAATGCTTCTTCTAGTGTCCAGGATTGGATTTAATTACTGCAGATCTCATTACTGTAGAAGAAAGTGAAAATATTATTTAGAATATGTAATATTAATTTAGGAGCTGGCACATATGCTTATAAAGTTTGTTTATCAGTACCCTTGCTGAAGTTTAGGGGAAAAGTTATTATTTAATGTCAAATATAACCCAGTTACACTTCAGGCATACATTCAGACTTTTTTTTAACTATTGTGCTGATGCTAAGAATAAAAATTCATCATTCATCAATAGAATTGAGCCTTCAAAAGCAGAAGTAGAATCTGGTTATTTTATAACCTGCATCATATAAGGATAAAAGAGAAGAACTCCAGTGTTTAGATTGTTTGACTTTTTAAACATTTTAATTTGTTCTTGGAGAATTGCTTAACAAAATACAATTATTTTAGTGAAACTTCTACTCGCTAGAATTTCATATACATTTTAATAGTCTTAAACATTTTAGTTTCATAATACTAACAATAAATGCAATATAGTGTGATAATTATACTGTATGATGTTCAGACAATAATGGCCATTATAAAAATGAGGCTCTGAAACTGGTTCAGAAAAGAATCTGGATGGATTACTCCCTTTCAAATCACTATAACACTTTCCATCAAAATGTAAAACATTGATCTTACCTGTATACTACTAAAACTCATTATCATGACCTTTAACTGGGCAAGTTGATACGTCATAGGACAACAACTTTTGAGCAAGATATCTCAAATGGGCTAACGTACAGAATGTGTCCAAAAGCTAAGACCAATGATTCCCAGAATGAAATTTGGAGAAGTTGTGGCTTCTTCAGGGTTATTGGCAACTGCTACGCTGCTCAACTGGTGCTGTGATCATATAATCTTAATTTTCAATGTTCTGTGACAGTTTCCTAGCCAGGCTTGCACTCCCTCACTTCCTCCCCCACCCAGCAGCACCCACTTACCTGCCTGAGGAAGTTACTTTTGCTCAGTATTGCTCCCACTGCTTTTTTGGCTACCTTTGGTCATTATGTTTCTCAGTAAGGAAATATGTCTGAAATGATGACTCAATGGGACACGGGTTGTCTAGTTAATATTAATATTGGAACTATGCAAGGGACAAGAAATATCATCTGAAATAAGTTTAAAGAACACATTATTGTTTGCTAGTCTGTTGCAGAAAATAGATCCATCCATCCATTCCTATCTAGCTATATATGCATCATCTCATATATAGAGAAGTAAGTACACAGAATCCATTCATGCCATTTTGAAAGAAGGTATTCCAAACAATTGTGTTGCCCAATCTTTACATTTTACATTTGTGTTTTTCCATTCTGAAGGTGACAATATATTTCAAGGTTTTTACACTTGCCTTTTATCAGCCCACTATTTTTAAATTTACTTGTTTATCTGTTTTCGATTTACTTGTTTCAAGGAATGCATCCAAAACCTGGGACACATTATTTCCTTGGGATTCAAATTTGGCAAACTTGTGGCCACTTCAGTGCTGCCAGGATGTCTTGTACATATTAAATAGGAGAGGAAGGAGGACTGAGTCTTGTGAAATCTTTTAATGGAAAAACTAAGAGCATGTCCTCCTTAATCATTGAATTGGACCTTCCATTAAAGTTCATGGCTTTTCATTTTAGATTTCCAAATTCTTAAGATCATGAAAAGAATGCACAGTTGAGCAACAAAGATGATCAGGTGTCTGGAGGCTAAATCATATGATGAGAAAGAACTAGGTATATCTAGCCTAATAAAGAAAAGGTTTATGGATAACATGATATCTGCTATGTGAGGGCTGTCACAGACAAGAAGGGGTTGATTTATTCTCCAAAGCATCTGAGGATAGGACAAAAAGTAATGGGTGGAAGTTTGTTAAAGAGAGATACATCCTGAAATTAAGGAGAAATTTGCTGACAGTGAGGATAATTAATGAATGGAACAGCTTGTCTCCTGGATTTGGGGATACTTCATTGCTGAAGGTTTTTTAAAAAAGATTAGGCAACCATTTGTCTGGGATAGTGAGAGGATAACATCTCCTATCTTGGACAGGGGGTTGGATTAGAAGACCTCCAAGGTCCCTTCCAGCCCATGATTTTATGAGTTCTTTGATTTGCTTTTCTTGCCAAGTTATCAAATGGAGATCTTTGCTCGAAATTCTAATATTTATCTAGGATGGAATCATTCCTATCAATGAGGGAAAGCACCTACCTGGCTGTTCCTTCTTTCAATAGACAATTTTGGTCAGATCTATAGGAAATTCTGTTGGCCTACCCCTAATGAACAAGTCACACTGAATTATAAAGCCAAGAGTTGATCCTGATCATTCCTCCCCTTTCAATTTCATCAGTAAATTTTCAGGGGACTGGAACCACACTATGTAGGAGTATGGTTTGCTTCTGCCTGAGATAAGCCTTGTTTCAAATGCTGTGGTAGTTGTATCATGATATTGTATAGGCTCATTATGTCTGAATCTACCTGCTTTTGATGATGTGATAATGTATCAGTCACTTGTTTTGCAGACAGCAGGGTGTCCTGAGGATCTGTTGCCATATTCCAGTTTTACAAGTGAAATCTGATGCCTCTCTGATGAGAGAATAGTGAAGCTTTCAAGATTAACGTCAGCAGTTGGAGATAAACAAGGTCAGGAAACAGGAGTTGCTAACAGTCTGTTAGAGTATTGAAGCAGAATCTTGAAAGCCTGTCAAAGTTCTTGGTACTTATACATAACCCAGCTAAAATGGAGTTGTTTTGAATTTCTTTGTCATGCTTTCTACTTTCCCAGGATTCAGCTTCACATCTTCCTGATATTTCTGCTCTGAAGACTATTTTGAAGTCTTCAAAATTCTTCCTCTCCATCTTCTCTCCTAGGAATAATGGACTTGGCCCTCTGCTCATTTTTCCCTTCCATTTTCACTGCTGTTCCTGATCTAATTGTTCTACCTTCTACATGTCCTCTCAAACAAACAAACAATAACAAACAAAGCCTTTGTTACAAAGGTTTCCTTTGAGTGTTTGATATGGAAACAGGATAAGAAGATGTGAATGAGGAAAAAATATTTTACACAATTTAGTACTTAAAAGGACATTCATATATATTCTTAATTAGGAATAAACATTCCTGAGTTTGGTAGAAATTCCTCTAAATAGAGGATTGAAAATTTGTTTGATTTCAATTAGGGATCCTTTGATTACAGCTGATTTGGATAATTATTCCATATCTTCCTTGTATAGAATTCTATTCAATTTGTTTTCCACTGAGGTGTTAGAATTGTCTGTAAGGTAATTCTTTCACAAGGTAGGCATTGTGAGGAAACAGAGGCTTAATGACTGTTGAATACACATTGTGGATGTCTTATGAATTACTCTCCTTTGGATTGGCATTCTGATTCACAGTTGAATAGCCATTCTAATCCTCAATCAGCATGCATACCTCACCCCACAGATATAATTTGCATCAATTTGCCTTTTTATAAAAAGAAATAACCTCAACGAAAATGCTTTTTTTGTAAAAATAAGATATCTCAGACATTCTGTGAACTTTTTGTGGATATTAAAGTGTATGAAGAAACAAAGTGGAATCTCACTGGGGAAATTAAGGAATAGGTATCTCCCATTCAGTTTTTGATACTTTTTAAAAGTTCTTTATAATAGCCAAGCACTTTTATTCTTTGAGAATGAGTCCCTTTATGCTGTGTTCATAGTATAAATTTTCTTTTGTACTTTTGACAATTGGCATGAATGCAGATTATGAGCTTTTAAATCTGATGATTTAAGACACTGTTTCTCAACTATGGCAACTTGAAATCTGAGGGTTGAGGTCCATATATTCTGGAGTTGCCAAAGTTGAGAAGCACTATTTCAGCTACAATCATTCGTGGATTACTTCTCAGCCACTGAAAGATTGCTGAATTAAATGTTGAAAGCCATTGAAAGAATCCTAAATTAGGTTTTGCAGTGAGATGAGATTATTCATTTTAAGGCCTTGCGTTCAGAATTACCGATGTGATCAGCAATGTAATTTCATTTACTTAGAGAAGTCATAAATCTAAGAACTGTGATTCCTGACAAAAAAAACCCAAATCTTTATAATGTGAGAGAACCCAGTGAGTTTTCTGTTTTCTCTTTAAACTGCCTATTCTTATGTTTTATTCAGTTTCCTGACAGATTGTATATGTTATGTTCATTTAGGCTAATAGACTCTTTCCTGCACATTTACCACACAACAGTGTACAATGGGTACCCCAACTATTGTCACTGGCTTTCAACATTAAAGCTGGAGTCTTGCTGGTTGAACTATTGCAATTTTAAAAAGAGGATGAAATACTTCCAGTGGGATTTGCGATAGATTGTCATTCTGCATGTTTAAGATCAGGCAGCTTAGAAAATTTAGCATTCTTTACTTTCCAGACTTGAGCTAATGGGAAATACACAGCCTAAAAAAATACCTTAATGGAAAGCAGACTCCCTAAGTTTGAATTTGTTGAAACCTGATTTTAGTCATCTCCTGACTCTAACACTCTTAGTCCTTGTAAGCATCAATCTAACCACACAAGGATTTTATTTAAATGGGTTGTCATATATAAACATGTTTTTAAGCCAGTCAAAGCAGTTTAAAATATCAGAATACAGCAAGATAAGACAGATTGTGGATTTTTATTTAGCTCAGTTTTGTATTGATTTTGAAGCAGAGAGTAGGCATGTCATTCCAAAATGCATCTCATATTTCTTAGTTTGTAATAAACCTTTTCTTGCTGGCACATAGTTTAGATGTTATAGCAATGACCTGTAGAACTTAAATCTGTTTATATGTTTAACTATTTGATAGCTATACTTTAGGTATCTACTATGCTACTACTATAGCTAGTACTATATGCACTAAAGTACTCTATGGAGATAGTACAGGTAGTCCTCAACTTATGACCATAATGGAGCCTGGAATTTTTGTCATATGTCATGACAGTCATAACTTGAGGAACCCAGATGAGTGGACCTGATTTTATGACTTTTGGAGGGGCAGTTGTTAAGTGAATGCCATGGTTGTTAAGTGAACACAGTTGTCATTTAATTAACATGAAATTGTTAAGTAAATCCATGAATTCCTATGGGTGGGATTTTTTTTTTTGCCAGAACCTGGCCAAAAAGGCCACAAAACAGCAAAAGTGTTGTCAGTCATGGTCACATGACCATGGAATGCTGCTAGAGGCTGTAAAGGTAAGCTGGTTGCCAAGCACCTGAATTGAGATCATGTAACTTTTCTGTATGTAGGTGTACTATAGACAATATTCTTCCATGCAGTCACTTGTTAGGTCAATACAATTCAGCTATAATCAGAGGTATGACTTCTATAGGTCCACATTTGCTTTTACACAGCTTATAACAGAGGTTTTGGGGTAGTTCATAGTCAGCCATTATACATATATAATCAGATATATGTAATTCCTACATAGAACACAGCCACCACTTTGACAAATATCTTTAACAGTGATGACTGTTTTTGCTATTTTCCTGGATTTCTTTACTTTTAATAAATTAATTGATCAGAGATTTGGAAGGCTATTCGTTAAAAAGATATTGAATTAATGAATGAATGATACATTCAATGATACAAACAATTTCTTCAATAAACAATTTGGTTTCAGAAAAAAAAATGTCCTGCAATTTGCAACTTCTACACTGCAAAAACATATGGGCTACACTACTTGACCAGGATAAAGCAATATATGTAATTTACATTGACTTCTGCAAACCTTTGAGTCAGTGGTACATGACAAACTACTATTAAAATTAAATTCTTACGGCATTTCTGGATCCCTTCACAAGTGGATTACTGCCTTACTGTCAAACAGGCAACAAATAGTAAAAATAGGAAACGCCCTATAAAACCCTGCGCCAGTTATCAGTGGTGTTTCCCAAGAGAGCATTCTTCGACCCACACTCTTTACACTCTATTTAAATGACCTTTGTGATCACCTTATTAGTAACTGCGTCCATTTCGCTGATGATGTAAAACTATTCAATACCACCGTCAATACTACCATCCTTCAAAAAGACCTTGATTATATGTCTGAATAGTCTAACAGGTGGCAGCTCCAAATCTCGACCAACAAATGCTCTGTCCTACACATTGGTAAAAAAATCTATATACCAACTATAAGCTAAGTAGATATGACCTTGTTGATGACCCTCACTCTGTCAAGGACCTTGGAGTTCTCATATCGAATGACCAAAGCGCCAAAGCTCACTGCAACAGTATTGCCAAAAAGGCTTTAAGAATTGTAAATTTAATTTTACGAAGCTTCTCCTCTGATAATACTGATTTGCAAACTAGGGCATTAAAAACCTTTGCTAGACCAATACTTGAATTCAGTTCTGCTGTCTGGAATCCGCACTGTATATCAGACATAAATACAATTGAGTGAGTCCAGAAGTATTTTACCAGAAGAGTACTACATTCCTCTGTTTGCAACAGAATACCCTACACCACCAGACTTGAGATTCTAGGCTTAGACAACCTTGAACTACGCCGACTAAGATTGGACCTAAGCATAGTACATAAAATTATATGTTACAATGCCTTACCAGTTAATTAATACTTCAGCTTTAACCACAACACAAGAGCACACAACAGATATAAACTTAATGTAAACCACTCCAAATTTGATTGCAGGAAGTACGATTTCAGCAACAGAGTAGTCAGTGTCTGGAACTCACTACCTGATTCTGTTGTTACCTGCTCAAACCTCCACTCCTTTACCTTCAAACTAACTTTTATTGACCTCATCCCATTCCTAAGAGGTCTGTAAGGGCCTTCATAAGTGCATAATCGTGCCTACCATCCCTGTCCTATTGTCCCCAATTATTAATTCCTATTTGTTATATATAAACTTACGTTTATTCTTATTTCTATTGTATTGTAAGCTTTTGACAAAATAAATAAATAAAATAAATACATTACATGTACCAGTAAATAAATAATTTAATATGGTAATTATCTATCTTATTAGATAATATTTAATGAAACTCATTATGTTTTATCCCATACCTAAAGGTATTGTCTTCTGAAAACAAAACATAACATTAATGTACTTAAATCAGCTGGGATACATTGCTCTTAACTGATTATACTTAATACAGTTTTTACACTATCTCATTCCTACAAATAAATATATTTGAAAATTTATTTTTTCTGTAGAGTACCTAAGCATTTGGGGTTGGAAAATACATCTACTTTCTTCTGGTATATAGAGAATATATACTAGATATATATTTTAGTTTGCAGATATAATTTGAACTTGCTTAATGTATTTCCCTGGTATCTATTGGCAAACTTTGATCCAGCTATAAAATCACACTCTAACAAAAAGACTGCTGTAAAAGGTTGATTGTGACAGCCACTTATTCCAATGATTGTTTTCTTCCTAGATGTAGAAGGATTTAAGCCATAGAAGCTTTCAATAATACTACCAAGGCATGAATGTTAAAATGAAAGTGACATAAAATATGGGTGCTAGTGTTTTTCTTTGTACTTTGGAAGAGGAAATGTGATTAAGATATACTAAAAAAAAAGCTATACAAATGCAGCAAAATTGTTAAAATATTCAAATATGCCATAGTGTAACAAGGAAGCACAGTAATGCACTGAAATCAGCAATAGAACAGCTGTGTTTTAAAGGACAGTACTTTGAATGTCACTTGACAATTTGCTTTCAATTAGAAGTAATTTACAGGAAGATGCCCACAAGCTAATCTTTACAGGATAATTAAGTTCCATTTTCTTTACTTTTAATTAAAAAGCAGAAAAGATTCAGCTGATCCATAAAAAATATTCTATTTAAACATTCATCAGACTTCACACTCTTTTTTTTTTATTTGTTATAGCAGATGTTATCAAAACTGCAGTCTGTTCTGTTTTAAACCCAGAATACTTGGTAAGTGAGATGCAGAGTGGCAGTAGGCGTGTACAGCTGAGGTATGAGCATCAAACATCTGTATTTTGAAATAGTTGCCTGTGTATTATTTTCATTGCTATAATTTTGTTAATTTTTACTTTATTTTTTAAGCTTCTTTGCAAAGCAAAATAATTTCTTAGTATATTAGAATGTAAGAATTAAATATTTACCATGTTACTTAATCACTAATGTTTTTATGATATAGTTCAGAATGTAAATTCTCTCTCTCTCTCAAGGGCCCACTATGAAACTTAACAGTAAAATATTTTTTCAAATTTCTCCTATAGAACCAATAGTAAATTAAAAAACAAACAAAGGATGGGCAGTGAGAAATAATAAATGCCTAAGAAGTAGTTTAGTTTATTGTCATTGCATCTCATACAACGAAATTAAATGCCATCTTCATTGTACATTATGACTATGAAAATAAACACAAACACACATCCTTCACATTCTTTACATTGAATTGAAAACCCCTGATATTACATTAATATTGCACTATAAGTAGAATTAAATAGAGTTACTACCCTGGGATAGAAGCTGTTTTTCAGCCTATTTGTCCTTGTTTTTATTATTCTGTAGTAGAAAGAAACTAAAACTATTGTATTAATTAAAATCCCAAGGTTTTTTCCTTATTATGAAATGAATTGATGAGTGTGGAAGGAAAGGGGAGACCTGAAGGATTTGTTCAATATCTTTAGATAAAAATGGCAATGTGGGAGAAAGACAGAGTTTTATCGGACCATTTACATTAAATGCATTTACTCCTTCAACATAATTTCTGTGGAACTGTGCCTTGTGTAACTTCAAAAGAAAAAAGGGCAACTAAGAGGAAACATACATAGAACGTATACAGTAGTGTGGCTCATCTTGTTATGTGGCCTTGCCACAAATGTGGCTTGTCTCAGAGTAATACAAATTTTGTAGATGTATGGATTACAGTATTTTAAAGATTTGCATCCTGCTCTAGACAGTTTGGTTGAATAGGGGTCTGATACAAGTTGTTAAAAAAAAATGCTTGTTTGAAAAATTTGTTTACATTTTTTCTCCCGTTTATTTTTTTGAAGATAAATAGAAAGGAACATATGAAAAGCAACGATTTATCTTACTTTTCGGGAAAAAATATTTTTTAATGGAGTGGTTCAGAGATACAAGCATATCATGCTGTGGTGGTTTTATTCAGCAGAAAAACTGCAGCTCTTCTGTCATAGACTGAACTATGACAAAAAGGCAAGCAGTGAAATTATATATTGTCAAGAACCTGTTGAGCGATAAAGATATTCCTCTACATAGATTTGGATTGAGCTGGCTAAAAGATGAACTGGCCAGAGTGCTGAAACTATAAGACAAATCTTGCTTTAAACGGTCAGCAAAAGAGAGTTCCCTTTTCCACTTGTGGAGAAAAAGAAAACAAATTGAGAAACATTCCTCCAGCAGGTTTGTTACTAGCCTCCTTTGACCAACCTTTTTGTCATTTTTTAGACTGAATTGTTCACAGACAAGGTGAGCAAAAAACTAGAAAAAGTCTGTACACCTCCCAACTTCTTTGAAAGTTATATCCTTAACCTGATTTCATGGACTATAGTCTGTATTTTCCAGTTGAAGAAATTTTGTCCATGTATGTATGAAACATATTTTCATCCTCCACAAATGAAAAATCTCTCAGAGATTGCATATAATTAATACAATCAAAATATCAGTAATATTGATCTTGTCATTTTTTAAATAGAACAATGTATGATTTTAATTTGCAAAAAAATTCCCAAAATTGTTTCTAGAACAAAACTTTGAAAGTGCTTATAGAGTGACAACTAGTTTTTTAAAGCAGTTTTAAGCAGTTGTTTATATGCTATACTTGTTTAATATGCAGCTACTTTGCCTTAATATTAGCATCTTAACAGCTGTTTTAAATAAGTATTCCTAAGTGAACTGCTATAAGTGTAAACAATGCAATCCCATATATAGCTTATATAAATTCTCCCAGATGAATGTCTGTAAAATTAGACCCTTATTGGTACCCAATGCATTAAAGTAAAAATGTTCATATCTAATAAATTGGAAGTATGTTTTCCTTATAAGTCAGTTGACTACAGCAGAGGATTTAACTGCAGCAATGTACAAAGTGTCAAATTTAGGATTTTCATTTGATTTGGATTCATGGGAAAAAAAAGCTAAAATCTTTTGACATACCATTGAGAATTTCTCAGTGACCTTAGTTTACTTATTTCCTCCCAAAGAACTTGACCTTCCTACAAAGCAGTCATGTACTTAGAGGAATGCTTTAGACTGAATGTTTGCTCTTCTAGGAATTAAAATCATCCCCATTTATTGAAGAAATTACTGTTTTGAAAAAAAATTCTCTCATTATTAAAGTTACAAGAAAATATCCAATAATAATATAGTATGATAACATGACGAATTGCTTGGTCAGAATCTAGTTAAGTGTTTCTTTTGTGAACTTACCTAGTTAAGTGAACTTACCTAGTTCACTCAGTGAGTTTGGCTGTTGGTCACATAAAATGTACTATTTTCTGTGTTTACTTTCGTTACATATATTATATACTTCTACCAAATAAAAATGTTTTATATGCAAAGAAAAAAAAAGAATCTAGTTAAGTGTTTGAGCTCATACCACTATTTTTTGCTAGTTTAATGCAATTTATACTTTGGACCACTGAACAGCATGATACATAATAAACAATACCTGAACCATTTGCTTTAAAAGTCACTATCATAGGCCTCCTCTATAATGGCCTCTGCTTTATGGAACACTGGAAATTTGGAGATTCCTTACCCTGTTGGCCTTGTGGAAGACCAGAAAGACCTAACATTCCCACCAGGAACTGGGACTGGGATGTTAATGGAATCCCAGTATTTATTATGTATTGTGTTTTTTTTTTAAATTGTGTGATAGCCAAGGTTCCATTAGTGGATGGGCAGTTAGATAAATTCGAAGAATAGACAATGGAACAAACAGATTGATTATATGACTCATTTAGCCAATAAGAATCATGGAGTTCGTATGAGAATTTTCTTAAGGTTTTTTTATTGCAGTTTATATTATTATTATTATTATTTATTCAATTTATATACCGCCCTTCTCCCGAGGACTTAGGGCGGTGCACAGCCAACTAAAACAATACATATAAAAAAGTTAAAACAGAATTAAATATGGGCTACTCCCAGATCTAAAACCCCCAATACTAAAACCATAATTAAAACCCAATTTAAAATCAGTTTAAAATCAGCCCAGGCCGGCCTGCTCAAAGAGCCAGGTCTTCAAATCACGCCTGAACACCCTCAGGTCGGTGGTCGTTCTCAACTCTGGGGAGAGCCTATTCCAGAGAGCAGGTGCCCCCACAGAGAAGGCCCTATTCCTCGGGGTCACCAGGTGGCACAGGGAGGCCGTCAGGACTTGGAGGAGGCCCTCCCTGTGGGAGCGCACCGGACGGTGGGAGATATGTTAATATCTTCCCCCTTTTTGCCATGTTCCTTCTTCTTTTCTATTATTTTGTTGTACCATGAATTCTTGTTAATCAGGTAGGCTATAAATATTGGAAAATAAATAAATAGTTCAAATTGTACATTTTGTGAAAAAGAAGACTTAGGCTTATAGATTCATATTTGTTTCTCTGAGTGATGAAAGAAAGAGGAGGAAAAACAGATCTATTTGCTGTTGTGATGTAATATAGTTAGGTAAGATATTTGTAGCTCAGGGTTGAAATGAGGGGTCCTGGTGCTCTTTGAGTTTGGTTGTTTTCTTCCAGATGTTTCATTACTCAAAGTAGGTAATATCAGAGCTAGTTACTAATGCTGATGATGTTACCTAATTTGGGTAATGAAATGTGCAAACAACCAAGTTTAGGAAAGATATTTTTGTTTGGATCATCTTAAATACTTGCACTTAAGTATTTTCCTTTTGTCTAGGAATTCATATGCTGCCCTTTATCATGAAGTTGTGTGATTTGAAACCATTCCCAAGGTGATAATTCCTTCCTACAATGGATTATTATAGGATGGTGTAGAATCTTTGGAGTAGGTGGCATACAGACATATATAAGTAAGCAAGCAAGCAAGTACATCATTTTCTAAGCCTTGGCTAATCTCAAAAAGAGATCAGATCTCCAAAGGAAGACAACCAGGAAACCCCAGGATTTTATAATAATTTAGGAAATAAAAAAGTTCCAATATATAACCAAAGAATTCAGCTACGTTGCCAAGAAAAAAATATAGCCACTCTCACGAAATCGTCTGGACTTCAAACTTGATTTGAAGCAAATTTTAATTTTACATCTTTCTAAGACTAGTTTTACTGCAATATATAGGCTGACTTGAAGGGTA
Source organism: Bungarus multicinctus (assembly GCA_023653725.1). Taxonomy (NCBI): domain Eukaryota; kingdom Metazoa; phylum Chordata; class Lepidosauria; order Squamata; family Elapidae; genus Bungarus; species Bungarus multicinctus. The sequence goes on from CM042846.1 coordinate 74,042,302, forward strand.
TACTGAAAGTATAATTTCAAAAAGACATTGATGTTTGAGCTTCTATTTTAACATTTCCTCTGTATGGCTCAGAATTTGATTTATAGCAATGTTCCAACTGCAGCCCTCCCAGAGGTACTTTGATAGTTTCCCAATTCTATCAGTCTTATAAATCCTTTGAGTAACTGGGGTTAGGAAATCTTATATTCCTGCTCTTATGCAGATTCTAATGATGTTGTAGTGGCTAAAATATGGTGCTTTCCTCCTCTCAAATTTTTAAGATGAAAAAAAATTGTGCTCCTTTAGAGCAACATTAGTTTCTTATTTTATAGCAAGTTCTGTGTTGGCTCCAGATGTCCAATATAGTTTTGCTGTATAACCAAGAAAAGTTGGTTGCACTAGAGGAGAAGAACTTTGAAGAATGAATTCTTGAAGACATTTAGCATTTTTATTATTTTTTTCAAAAATGTATTTAGGTTTACTTGCTGTCCTTGAAAACAATGGAAAATCAGAATTATGAGGTGTTGCTTGAATTGAAACAAGTTGCTGAAATATTTTTCATGGATACTCTTTCCCCACGCCCTTTATCAGTTCTTCTCCCTTAATGCAGCCATCTTCTAAAGGAGGATTTTAGAACTCATAGGAACTCATACAAAGCATTTGTTTTTGAATCATTAAAGGCCGTGATGAGATTATTTTTTTTACTACTGATTCTGTGGGCATGGCTTGGTGGGCATGGTATGGCTTGGTGGGCATTGCTTGGTGGGTTTGGCAGGGAAAGGATACTGTAAAATCCCATTCCCTCCCCACCCCACTAATCTGCTTTCCAGCTCCATTTTTCAGTGTAGGGCAACAAAAGAAGACCCAGCTGATCAGCTGGGACTTGGGAGGAAGAGAATAGATGAGGGCGGAGCCAGTCAGAAGTAGTATTTGCCGGTTCTCCGAACTACTCAAAATTGATGCTACTGGTTCTCCAGAACTGGTCAGAACCTGCTGAATACCACTTCTGATTAAAGGAGTGGTTGTCTAGTCTATCTGTAAGGTCTCAGCCATCCAAAGAACACCTTGAATTCCATAGCTGCCATGGAAGCTTGGGGAAAAATATGGAAGCTTTGAAAAACTGTTCTTCCATCATAACCAATAACCAATAACCTAGAACTACACCCACTTCGGTCCGATCTAAGCATAATATATAAAATCATACATTGCAATGTCCTACCTGTCAATGAATACTTTAGCTCCAACCATAACAATACAAGAGCAAGCAATAGATACAAACTCAAGGTTAATCGCACCAATCTTGATTGCAGGAAATACGACTTCAGCAACAGAGTGGTCAATGTCTGGAATTGACCCCAAACCCCAAAAACTTTAACCTTAGACTGTCTACTATTGACCTCACCCCTTTCCTAAGAGGTCTGTAGGGGCGTGCATAAGCACACCAACATGACTAACCATCCCTGTCCTATTGTTTGTTTTATTTTATTTTTCTTATATGTATCCATGTATTCATAACTATGTTTTTACTTATACCTATTATCTTGTAAGCAGTTGACAAACCAAATAAATAAATAACTTTTTCTACAGCCCTGTTTTCTAATGGAGATGAAGTGAGAAAGAAATAGACAGCCTTTTCCAGAAGTATTCATGCTGAATATGATGCAGTATAGCTTGTTTGTTATTCAGGAGGAATAGTGTGCTATTTTTTTTAAAGTGAGAAATCATAACTTATTTTACATCATAATAACATTTTGATCTTGTTCTTCCTCCAAGGATGGAATTTGTGTTTTAGTTCAGTTGGCTTTTTATCAAATGACATTCTTGACGGAACCTGGTTTGTTCTTAAGATTTATTTTTCTCAATATGTGTTTAATGTTTTTATTTATTTATACATATACATATATCCCAAATTCTGCAGTATATGGTACTTTTTTGGGAAAGCTAACATAGCATTTTGTTTTAGGCAAAAGCTGCTTATTTTTTAAGCTTTTAAATTCAACTTGATTTGTTCTTAATTTGACTGCTTCTAGTAAGTTTATTATGTATGTATTCTAATTTGTTTTAACATTGAAATATTTTCAAATACGGAATTGCTCCTGGAATATTTTTGCTTGACAATGTATTAAAGAAACTAATGTACTTTAGAGATCAAATTAATAAAATAGATAAGGTATTCTTTGGTTTTGATTGTACCAATATATTTTATTGTATGGAATATATCCCTACAGCATCAGAACTGTAGGAATAAAATTTTGCTATGTTGAATATACAGGTGGGCTATGCCATTTGATATAATAATCTTTAATTAAATATGGTTCCTGGAGCAAATGAATTATTGTTAATAACTGCATTTAAAAATAACTTTATATCCTAAATCTACCTTGTGCAGTTTTCAATTTTGTGTTACAAGATGTCTCGAAGTGTGACTTGTCTGATTGGGGAAGCAGGAAAGGGGGGAGGGGGAGGGCTAATGGAATTCAGACAAGCAATAATTAGTAGGCCAGGAAATAGGGCAATTTTAAAAATGATTCATGGCAAGTGGGAATGAGACATTTACATTCTAAGAATTAATTATGGGAGTTGTCTAAATTATGAGCAGAAAGCAGAAGTGCAGGGAATAAAACATAGTTGAGAGATGATTTCATATAATATATTCTGTGCAAAAGATTTACAGTAATTTTTTTTAATGCAAGCTTATATTAGAACACACTTTTGAATGAGTACAAAGATTTCCTTCCTTCCTTCCTTCCTTCCTTCCTTCCTTCCTTCCTTCCTTCCTTCCTTCCTTCCTTCCTTCCTTCCTTCCTTCCTTCCTTCCTTCACCCATTTCATATAATTCAGAGTTCTGACTGGTGAAAGTCATCACAGAATAGGGAGAACAGTAGACTGAGATTGAAAAATGGTTTAACGCAGTGTGTCTCAGCCTCAGCACCTTTAAGATATGTGAACTTCAACTCTCAGAATTCTCCAACCAGCAAGTTAGTTGGAGAATTCTAGTAGTTGAAATCCACATATCTTAGAGTTGCTGAGACTCAAAAACTCTGTTTTAAGGACATGCTGAGATATACTTAATCTTTTTACCCTGAAAGTGATGAATTTTAGTGTTCTTTCATATTTTTTAAAAAATCAAATTAAATCATATTAATCTCTAAACATGCAGCAATTTTTTAAAAATAATAGACCATAAGTCAACATTTGGCTGTTTTACAATTGAAGAATCCTAAAACTCAGAGATGAACCATTACGTCAAATCAACCACAAGGCTATGAACAAGACTATATCTTGGCAGATGATTATCCATTTTGTAGTTGCATGAATAGTTTTCATTTTCAAGCTATGTTTCATTTGCAAGGGAATTGGTTTCAGGGGTAAATTTCAATACTAACGTATGCCAAAATGGCATCATCATGCAGAACAGGTTATCAGCTGCCTCTGGATAAATACCAAGGGAAAACATCTTAAGGAAGCAGTGCATTCTTTGGTCAACGTCTCTTTGTGACACCTCTCCTGCGTGAGCTGCATTGGTTGCCGGTGGCCTTCCGGGTTCACTTTAAGGTTTTGGTTTTGACCTTTAAAGCGCTCCATGGCATCGGACCAGGTTACTTGCAAGACCGCGTTCTGCCCGTAGTCTCCCACCGACCAGTGCGCTCCCACAGGGAGGGTCTCCTTTGGGTCCCTAACAGCATCTATGTGCCGCCTGGTGACCCCGAGGAATAGGGCCTTCTCTGTGGGGCCACCCGCCCTTTGGAATGGGTTGCCTTCTGAGTTACGGACGACCACTGACCTCAGAGTCTTTAGACGTGCGTTGAAAACTTGGCTCTTTGAGCAGGCTGGCCTGGGCTGATTTTAAATTGGGGTTTTTAGAAATTGGGGTTTTTATATCTTAACTATTGGGGTTTTTAAGTATAAATTTTAGTAGCAGCCGTGTATTTAATTACTTTTTAACTTTTGTAATTTGTATTATATTATAGTTGGCTGTATACCACCCTAAGTCCCTCGGGAGAAGGGCAGTATATAAATTTGATATAAATATAAATAAATAAAAATAAAAAACTTGAAGGCTACATTCTAGAAGTGATTTGAGCCACAGTCTATTTTGTAAGTGGAATTCAGAAATTTAAAAAAATGAAATGAATGGATGCCTTGATCTTAACCTTATTCCTAAATTGCAATCCCCCCAAAACAAACAAACAAACAAATATACAAAAAACTAAAAGAAAGGAAAGGAGACAAAGGGAAGGGCCGTATTTCATACTTCCTCTCCACTAATCTGTCTATTTATTAAACATTGAAAAATAAAGGAAAATATATTTCAGAAACGTACGCCTGGATTTCCTACTGTATATCAGGAATGGAACCTAATGGAACATCTTCAAGTCTTCATACTGGGACAATTCATGAAATTGAGCACAGCACATAATGCATGGCTTTCATTCCTTGTACTTGTTGATGTATCTTTTGGGGCATAAAACCTGAACAAGCCTAACTTTCTCATGTATGCACATAAAACATGCAGATGTGGTATATATGCCTATATATAAGCTATTTAGAAGTTGGATATGAAGTTTCTACTTTCTTCTGCTGCTTTATAACAATCAGTACTATAATTGTAAGTGAAGGTCTTCAAAGGGAAAATAAAAAAGGGGGAGTTCCCATTCTCCATCTGGGTTGCTGATTCACTGAGTGAAATGGATGAGTAGTTGAACTGGGGTATGTATGAAATCAATTAACCAATTCAGACTGAACAATAAAAGCTAAGACTGGAGATCCTTCAGTTTTAGATGAATTGCAATTGCTGTTTTGTTTAGGGAAATCCTATTAATGTTAAGTGCCGGTGCCAGAGTACAGTTTGTGGGTTCACCATAAACCAATCTGTAAATCAAGCCTAACTGATGTTTGACTGCCCCAAGATTTTATGCTTGTGGTTTTCATAAGCGCTAAATCACTATTTCATAAATGAAATAGAATCTAAGAAAAGTATTCCTGTTCTACATGTAGCCAAGACTAGGAACAATCTAGTAACATGCAGCTATTATTTTATTTTGTTATATAGCTTGCTCTTGAGATATAGATATCTTTTTTAAAGTTATGGGGAGTATTAATATTATGGATTTGAAATTAAGATTTCTGGATTGCAGTTGTGTATTACACTGAATGCTTATGAGATCCAACACTTTTTAGGAGAAATAACAATGGTTTTATAGCTTGATTAAATTTAGGTTGTTGCATTTATTAGCTCATTAAGTATGGAGGGTATGGGAGCCTGAATTGAAAGGAACCAGGTTCAGCTAAACCAGACTGAATGGCTACGGAGTTTTGGATTACTTGACCTTGGAGACTGTCTATCTTTGGACCTGGATGAGGTTGCATTCCCCAAGACAGAACTGGAGCACAGTTTGTAGGTACTTCTGGACTCTGCTAAAAAGCCAGCTGACAGCTGTGGCCAGAAGGGGTTTAAAAGATCATCTTGTTCATCAGCTGCAGCTTTTCCTTGGAGACTGGTCATAGTCATTCCTAATTACATCCAGTTGGGACGATTGCAGTACGCTTTATATGAAACTGCCCATGAAAAGCACCCACTTTTCAATAAGTCTACAATGCACTGACATCCCACAAATCAAATTTTAGATGAGATTTTATTAATTTTGTTCAATGACCAGTTTTAAAAAAATAAAAAGTACAATTAAATAAAGTGTATACAATAAGGTGTGAATAAATAGAATAAAAGATATGGAACAGCAGTGCTAAAATTAAAATTCTTGGATAAAACTTGTATCTAAATCTAAAAGGAACCACGTATACTCAATTTATAACAAAGTAATTTAATAAAATCTGCAATTCTCCTGTGACTTTTTTTTTAAATCTGGGTTTTTCACTCATACGTAAACAAAAATAATTAAAATACTTGAGACCAACAGCTATGCACTTTTAGCACTGTTATACAAAACCTCGCTATGTTGTACATGTTAGGACTTTCTTATCTGATAAAAGAATGCAAAATAAACTCTTGAAGCTGACCTGGACTATATGACCAAAGAGGAAAGAAGCCTTAACTTATTATTGTAAAAGAAACATTACCATATGAAAAATAGATTTGATTGAATCCTCACCACAAGGGCAGGATCAATTAGCCATAGGACTTTGCTAAAACTCCCATATAGGACTCCTGAGCATAGGCCATTAAATCTAGTCTTAGAAAACACCTTAACCATGATGGAAAATTTTGTGATAATTTAATTAACTTTCCATCTGGGATGGTTAAACTGTGCTGAGATAGGTTTGTGAATAAGACAACTCTTTGTGGTCTCGATGTTCAGGGGCCATTCTCTAATGAATCCAGATATTCTATAGACTCAAAAGGAAAGGATATAAGAATAAAAGCTTTTTAGAATCAAATTTTCTGTTTAAAAAAAGCTATAACCGCTCCTTCCTCTCGCCATTGCAGTGACTCAGCGGGTAGCACTGTCTAGTTTGACTTTGTTGATCTTGGGCCTGCCCTGGATGGTGCCTGATAGGGAACTCCTGGGAAGTCCAGTGCTGTAGACTATCAAGTCAATAAAGGAGCTTATGGCAGGCCCTCTCTGAAATGCTGCCAGGAAAACTGCATGGATGCTGTTACTAGGAGTCAATAGTGACTACAGGGTGTCTTGTCTTGTTTTGTTTTATTTCAATAATTGCAATAGACTGTTGCCAACAGATTTCTGCCATAGATTAGCAACAATTCACTGATGCAGAATTCAGAAAATAATTTTGTTTAATTAAACACATGTAGCTAGTGACTAGCATTTTTGATGAAAGAAAAACCTCTATAGAAACAGTGATAGTTAGAGCTTTATGAGGATGCAAAGTTACTTTTCCTACGATAAATAACTTAAAATAAAGAAAACTGTTGTTATTAGCTACCTACAGGGGAGCTATCCTATGCTGCTCAGAGTTGCTGGAACCATGAGATGGGTGACAAATAAATTCCATCCATTCATCCATCCAACCATCCATCCATCCACTAATTCCTGTGATTAATTACTGTGATATCCCAAAGGGGTGTATCATGGAATTTCATTAATCTTTTTTAATGAAACTTTTAGTAAAAATTAAAAAGACTTCATTGTACATTATCCTGGTTTTGGGTTGTAAAGGCAGCTTCTTGCTTGAGAATATAATGAAGTGAAATTTTATTAGATACCTTCTGCTTTGAAGGTTTAAAAGTTTTAAGTAAGTTTCATGTACTATAAGTATAATCCTCTGAAAAGATACATTTCATTTCTATTCCTGAAAAGAATTGTATGGTTCATACAATGACTCTTTCATGACATAAACTTATTTTTTTTATTTTAAAACTTGGTATGTAGCAATGCTAAATCAAATGAATAATCATAATACTTTTTAAACTATTAGTTTGCCTTTACAAACTAGCTTTATGTATTGCAGCTTTTTTTTTTATTCTTGTTCATGCTCTTTCTCAAAACTCACATTTGCATTTAGTTATTCTTTCTGTGTTAATGGAGGCAGATTATTTCTTCTATCAGTAATCTCAGCAGGCATTATATAATCTTAATGCAACATTTTTCTCTGTACTTTAACTATTACAGGCATTTCTTTTAATATTTTTAACTCAAAGCCTATATAGGTAGTTCTCAACTTATGAACACAGTTGAACCAAAAGTTTCTATTGTTAGACAGTTGTTAAGTGAGTTTGGTCCCATTTTACAACTTTTCTTGCCACAGTTGTTAAGTGAATCTGGCTTCCCCATTGACTTTGCTTGTCACAAGATTGCAAAAGGTGATCTCATGACCTTGGGACACTGTAACTATCATCAATATGAGTCAATTGCCAAGTATCACAATTTTGATCATGTGACCATCGGAATGCTCCAGGGGTTGTGTGAAAAATGGTCATAGGTCACTTTTTTAGGGCTGTTGTGACTTCCAACGATCAGTAAATGAATTGTTATAAGTCAATGACTACCTCTGCTGCCTTTTATAAAGTCTGGCAAAATTAAGCCAAAATGTTATACACAGATAACTGCATAATTAAATTAAGTTTTTTTTTTCTCAGTGAGATCAGTTCACAGTATGAATCTTAGAAAAGTATAATCTTTGAAAATGAGATATGCAGATTTTGTTTTGTGAGATACTAAATGCTAAATATGTAGCCTAGATTGGGATAATTACTGATTTTTTTTATTTGCCTTTATTATATTGTCATACGCTCTCTTCTTTTTCATTCCCACTCATTCTTTTGTGCACATCTAGAATCTAATATAGAAGTTTACCCAACTCTGTGGAACAGAATTGGCAAGCACATGGGGAACTATGTTAAGATTGTTGCTGCCTCTTGGAACCATTCATCAAATTCACAATTCTTCCAATTTCAGTGCTCACACTCTGGCCTCAGTGAGACCTATTCTATCACCTGAATCTAACAAAGGTCAAAATAGGAAATATATGATTCTCACTGAACTTGTAGACTGTGGTCTAGTGAAATACCCCATTTGACTACTCTGTACAATTTCAATTTCAGAGAACATTTGGTGTGCATGTGTGGCTGTTAACAGGAAGTCCATTAATTCTAAAGATCCACTAAGTCTGAATTTATGTAATTAATTTCATTCATGTGACTTGCATCATTATTGTTTTTCAATCGTATAATGCAATTATGATGTATGATACAAATGACAATTATTATATCAATTTTGATGTCAGTTGTCTAGACTGGCTTGTAAACCATCTTTATTGCACCCAAAGTTGCAGAATGGAGTTTTGATGAATTGTAATTTTAGTGGGTGAGTTCTTATACTATTTACCCGAAAAACGAAGTTCTTAGCATCTGCCAATGAAACGGCATAATGGAATGCAGCAATTATTTGGAATCCATTGATTCCATTTGGACAATGTAATCAAATATGCTGCATTTCTTAACATTAACCTGAGGGTTTTAAATAACTGCAAAAATGTTAGTAGTTCTCTGAAGTATTTTGAATTTGGAAAACAAATGTTCTATAGATATCAGCACAATTTTTAAATTGATATCTTACTATTTTTATACAAGAGCTGAAATTGGTTTATAGTATGTCACGAAGGTGATTTTCCAAACCACAACTTTTTTTTTGGAAAACATTTCACTTCTCATTCAAGAAGTTTCTTCAGTTCTTCTTCAGCTTCTTGGATGAAGCTGAAGAAGTGAAACATTTTCAAAGAAAAAAAAAACACCCATGAAAATCCAGTTGCTTTTGTAAAAAATCAGCTTGGAACAACCATGACCTGAATGATTGAGAATCTCCGTAGACATTTATACAGTACTTTTTCTTTATTTTCCCTAAAACAATAAATGAGCTAATTTGGCTTGAAAAATGTTCAGTGGCATAGAGAATCTTGAAATTTGGTCCTTCCTATCTTTAATCTAGTACCTTTATCTTTACACACATTATAGTTTGCTAAAAGCAAATGAGTTGTTAAAAGCATGAATTATGACTTTTCATACACTTCACATATAATATAATATTACAGTTTTAATGCATTAAATATCAGGAGGAATCTTTACTGATATTCTCTACAAAATGTTGAAGCAGAATAGAGTTTAATGGAACATTTAAAAAAAGAATTGTTTTTATCACGTGTACTGAAATAACCAAGTAATGTAAAAGTGCTCGTTAAATCTACTAATATTAATATTACCTTCCAAGGAGAAGAATTTTTGTTTTGCTTTTATCTGGAGAACAAAGAACTATCACTTACTTTGAAGGAAGGTTAGTGAGGAAAATCCATGTTTTTCTTTAAGGGGTGGAAATCTAATTTTGCTAGTGGTTCATGTACTTAGGTATTGTTCTATTCACTATAATTTCAGTATAATTTTAAAAACTGGGAAAACTGTTACAGTTGTGTCAGTTTCTTTTTCATAAAAGATTTATGCATTCTCCTTTATGTAAGTACTTTAATACATGATTTTTTCTAAGTAAGTACCATTATATACACTATATTTAAATGTAAATGCTCTAACATGCTTTTTTAAACATGACTTTTCCAAATATATGCTGATTGTAAAGATTTTTTCCCCCAAGCTGAACAATGGATATAGCTGTGGAACCTCTGCATTGCAACCGATTCTGTCATTGGAATAACTACATTTCAGTGTAAAAGAAATGTGAGTTACAACAGTGTTTCTTAATCTTGGCAATTTTGAGATGTTAAATCCACGCATCTTAAAGTTGCCAAGGTTGAGAAACATTGGGTTAGAATATCCTATGGCTGCTGACTTTTTATGAAATTGGATGGTTTTCTCTGATGGAAAAGAAAATAATTGAATTAATGGTGGGTGGGCTGGGTTGTAAAGTTATCTGAATAAAGTAACAATTTAGCACTGAAATTGTATTAATAGCTATTACATTTCCAGTGAAAACAACAACAGAATGGATAGAAATCTTTGTTGAATGGTGAGGAAAGGTTGTTTATTATTAGTAGATAAACTAGATGCAGAATGTTATGGTTTAGATAATAGAATATGTGATTCCTTGCTACTCCTGAGTACAACAGGAAACTCATAGTAAGTTAATTAAGTTAATAAGAAATCATTATGTTGATAACAAAGCCTGTAAATATATTTCAAAAGTATGATTATAAATTAATATTCAGTATAACAGTATAACTACTGAATCATGATAAGATAAATTACACATCTGATGGAAAAATGATAGATGAGAGTTTTTCTTTTGGTGACTAAAATACTTTGAGTGCTTGGAAACATTTCCAAAAGACAGCCTCGCCACATTCCTGCTTAAATATCAAGGCATGACAGATGATCCTAATACTACTAACAGTTTATATTCCTATTTGTATTTCATAGCACTGTGATATCTATTAGTACTTTTATGGAATTTAAGTTGACTTCTTGTGGAAATTCATTGGAAATTTTTTAAAAAAATTTAAATATTTTCAGGTGTGAAATTACAAAAAATAGTTGCGCCATACAAATTAGCTTTTAAGTTAAGTTAAAGTTTAATTTTGAGTGTAATGAAGGTTATGTGCCATCAAGTTATCCACACTTAGTGACCCCATAGATAGATTTTCTCCATGGTGATCTCTCCCTAACATGATGCTTTAGCTTTTCTAATGGTGGACATCGCTATCCATTTTGCTGCTGGTGTTTCTTTCCTTCTCTTTTACTTTTTCCAGCATTATAGCTTTCTCCAGAGAACTAGTGTCTAAATTAGGATAATTTGACTGTTGCTATTGGGCCTTAAAAGTGAGAACTCCAGGTTGATTTGTTTGAGGAACCATTGGTTTATTTTCTTGTCTGTCCACAATATTCTCAGAAGTCTTCTTCAATATCAAAGTGCAAAAATGTCAATACTCTTCATACATTTTAGCATTACTGTTAATTGATAAGTAATTTTTTGTTCTGATTTATGAAACATCATATCTATACATGTCCGGTATTGATGATGAAACAGATTAATAAAATATTAACATCTGCGTATATCATCTGTTTTATTTAAACATTAATACCACAATTTTTTCCTTTGGATTTATATGCTTCTTGTAATATAAGATGTACATATTCTTTTATTCTGGATACATTCTCTTTTTGATGGCTTAATATAATGAAAAATATATATTTTAATGGTAGCATGTCTTCCTCTATAGATTACCAGTATCTAATGAAAACACGCTGTCCAATCCCATAAAGTGACACATAAACTTTTTAGATTAAAATCTGAATTCATTTAAGAGAATTGTAACATAAGCATTGCATATGTTACACAATGTTCTCTGAAAGGATGGTGAATCTCCCAATTAGTAAATCAAGCAGGCATCTATATTGGCCAGCAGTGATATAAGAAGATCATGGAGATAGTGAAATTTTATACTTCATGGGAAAAGGCAATAGTAAATTATTCCTGCATTTTACTGAAAAAATTATATGGGTAGACAATATAAAAATGATTGACAATAGAGGTAGCTCTCACTTAACAATGGCAATCTGCACTGTAATTTCTGTTCCTAAGTGATTTAGTCATGAAGTGTGATGTCACATGACTGCACTACTTAGAAATGACAATTCCAGCAGGTCCCAGTTATTGCCATTAAGCAAAGTTCTTAAGTGAGCACCTCAAGAGATTGTGATTTCTGACTTCTTGCTGGATTCCCCATTGATGTTGCTTGTGAGAAGCCAGCAGGACCAAGTCATGATCCTATGACTGTGGGACAGTGCAATATTGGAAATCCAGGTTTGTTGCCTAATGATCATATGACTATGAACTCTCCAGTGGCCAGAACTTTGACTATTTGTTCAGTGCTATTGCAAGTTCAAATGATAGTTGAATGAATATAGTATGGATGATGTGTCCCTCTAGTAGGATAGCCCTCAACATGCTTTTGAGGATCCTTTGGAATACTCATTACATTTATAATGTGGATGGATTTTAATTGGTAGGCTTTTAATTGCTGTTGGTATGTCTAATTTCTGATGTTTCCACTCAAGGAAAGGAAAACCACCTTGCTTTTGGTCAAATGAGACTTAACAGATTGGGCAAATCCTTGCGCAATATATCCTTAATTCCATACTGATAGTAAAACAGTGCGTAGGATCATCCAACACAACTTAGTTATCTACACGAAAAAAGATGACAGATTCAAACCAGCTTTTAAAAATGGCCAAGGAACATGAGACATTATTGCTGATGCATGCTGGATTGGGAAAGCCAAAAAATGCCAAAAATAAAGTCAGAATGTGTTTCATAGATTATAGAAAGGCCTTTGATAGGCTTTGATTTGATTGTGGTGACCAACATGCTTAGGAAAATGGGAATCCCAGAATTCTCATTGCTTTCATACAAAACCTTTGTCCCTTACACAGGACAAGAAGTCACATTTTGGATGGAACATAGTGAAACAGACAGGCTCCTGGTTGGCCGAAGGGAGATATACTGTCCCTTATCTTTTCAACTATATGCTGAATATATGAAGAAGAGCATGGCATTAAAACTGGAAGAAGAAATACCAATAACATTATGTGGATCTGCAGTTTCTACTAATTAATTAAAGTCAATATTGACTCTTGGCAACTGCCTGGATAAGTCCCTGCAATTGTCTTGTCAAGGATTTTTAGAGGTAGTTGACTATTGCTGCCTATTTCCTAGGACTGAGAAAGAGTGACTGGGCCAAGATCGCCCAACTGGCTTCGTTCAAAGCAGGACTAGAACTCACCAATTTCTACCCTGGTGCCTTAACTCCTGTACCAAACTGGTTCTCTTACACTTCAGGAGATACCTATTACAGAAACGTGTGAGCTTTGTTTTGCTTGCCATGAATTTTGTTTTTTGTTATGGTTTATGATTATTGCTGTACTATGCTGTGTTATTGCTCTGATCTTCATATATACAAAATTAACAGTTAAAATATTTGAATTAATAATATGTAAAGAGTTACATGCTTTGGACATATGCTGATGGAATTCAGTGGAATGCATTCAAAAATCTGCAAAGGATTATAGTAGTAGTATTTTTGGATATGCATGGAAATCTTTCTTTGTTTAATCTGATTTGAATGGGTGCTGTAAGAGATTATTATTATTATTATTTATTAAATAGTTTTGTATACTGCCCTTCTCCCGAAGGACTCAGCGCGTTGAACAGCCAACTAAAATATATTACAGATTACCAGATTAAAAGAGATTAAATTATGAGGCTGCCGTTAAAAAGAGTTAAAACCCCCGATTAAAAATGAGCTAAAATTACCATACCCCAACCAAAATCAGTTCTAAAACCCCTCATTTAAAATCCCATTTGAAGTCAGCCCAGGCCGGCCTGCTCAAATAGCCAGGTTTTCAGATCACGTCTGAACGCCCTCAGGTCAGTGGTTGTCCATAACCCCGGGGGCAGCTCATTCTAAAGGGTGGGTGCCCCCACAGAGAAGGCCCTATTCCTTGGGGTCACCCGGCGGCACATAGATGCTGTTGGAACCCGAAGGAGACCCTCTCTGTGGGAATGCAACAGTCAGTGGGAGACTACTGGCAGAATGTGGTCTTGTAAATATCCTGGTCCGATGCCATGAAGCGCTTTAGAGGCCAAAACCAATACTTTAAAGCAACCTGGAAGGCTACCGGCAACCAATGCACTCGCGCAGGAGAGCCGTCACATGGGAATATCTCGACGCCCCCATAACCGCCCGCGCGGCCGCATTTTGCACCATTTGGAGCCTCCGGGTGCTCCCCGCGGGGAGCCCCATATAGAGGGTGTTACAGTAGTTCAGGCAGGAGGTGACCAGGGTGTGGGTGACCGTGCGTAAGGCGTCCCGATCAAGAAAGGGCCGCACCTGGCATATCAGGCGAACCTGATAAAAAGCCCCTCTGGAGACGGCGGTGATATGATCTTCCAAAGACAGCTGTACATCCAGGAGGACACCAAGATTGCGAGCCCCTTCTGTGGGGGTCAAGATCTCATCCCCAATAGCCAGCGACGGAGTCAGCTGACTATATCGGGCCGCCGGAAACCACAGCCACTCAGTCTTGGAAGGGTTGAGTCGAAGCCTCTTCCCGCCCATCCAGTTCAGCACAGCTTCCAGGCAACGGGACATAACCTCCACAGCATCGTTGGGGTGGTTTGGGATGGAGATGTAAAGCTGAGTGTCATCAGCATAAAGATGACATTTCACCCCAAAACCACGGATGATCTCTCCCAGCGGCTTCACATAAATGTTGAATAGAAGAGGGGAGAGGACCGACCCCTGAGGCACCCCACAAACGAGGGGCCTAGGGGTGGACCTCTCCCCCCCGTCAACACAAATTGCGAGCAGTCCGAGAGGAAGGAGAACCACCGCAAAATGGTGCCTCCAATTCCCAACCCCTCCAACAGCCGCAATAGGATACTATGATCAATAGTATCAAAAGCCGCTGATAGATCTAATAGGACTAGAACAGAGGAATAACCTCTGTCACAGGTCCTCTAGAGATCATCAACCAACGCGACCAATGCTGTTTCGGTGCTGTACCCGGGCCTGAAGCTCGATTGGAATGGATCTAGGTAGATTGCTTCCTCCAGGTACTGAGGGAGCTGACGCGCTATCACACTCTCAACAACCTTCTCCATAAAAAGGAGGTTGGAGACAGGACGATAGTTATTTAAAAGAGCCGGATCCAGGGAAGGCTTCTTGAGGAGGGGTCGCACCACCGCCGTTTTCAGGGTGGTAGGGAGCGCCCCCTCCATCAACAAAGCGTTGATAATCCCCTGGAGCCAGCCTCATGTCACCTCCCTGGAAATAGAAACCAGCCAGGAGGGGCACGGGTCCAGTAAACATGTGGTGGCATTCAGCCTCCCCAGCAATCTGTCCACACCCTCGGCGGTCACAGGATTGAACTACTCCCAGATAACCATCTCAAGACTTGCCCCGGACACCTCCCCCGGGACCACCCAACTGGAGTCCAGCCCACCCCGAATCTGAGCAATTTTATCATGCAGAAATCGGGAAAACTCTTCTGCCCTACCCTGCAAGAGGTCCTCCCGCGGTCTCGGCTCAAGCAGAGAGCGGGTTACTCTAAACAGAGTGGCAGGCCGATTTTCTGCTGATGCAATAAGGGTGGAGAAATGCGAACGTTTCACCGCCTCTATCGCTATCGTTATCCGGTAGAGATGTATCATTGCAGTGAGAACTTCTTGAAGCTTCACTCATAGAGCTCCATTCCAGATGACCTATGAAAAAGAGTTGCTTCCGCGCAAATGAAAAGCACTCATGTACGTGTAATACACTGCAGTGGACATTGTGGATTATTTTCTTGACTAAATAGGACAGCATCGTACACAATTACTTTCAAGCTCATCATTATCATTTCTTCTGTGTTATATTTGCCTGAGATATCTTGTGATCATTTCCATCTTTCACTTTAATATTCCTGAATTGTCAGGAATCCTGTTGTAGGAAGTATCAATGGGAGGTACTGTCATAAAACTAGAGGAATAGGGAAGTGAATTCAAACACTATAAACATTCTAATTCACATTGTGTTAGTAGAGATAGTAATTAGTTAAACATCAGTAAGTCAAAATGTTAGACTAAAAAAATGATAGGCTTTACAATAGGATGTAGCAGTCCTGCAAACTAATTCCTAATTCAGTTTCTGACAAACTGATTTGCTTAAAAAGTAATAAAACACATCATCCATTCAAGGATTTTGCATTACCTATTGAACATGTAGAAACCATTCGAAATGTCCATCTGTGACATTAATATATAACTATGACTGTGGTTTATTTCAGTTGTTCTCAGTTCTCATATTCATTGTCTACAATTTAGTTGTAAGTACCCTACTTTAATATAAACCAATGGCATAAATGAGGGGTTAGGCAACTGCTTAATATTAGAAATGTAAAAAATACCATTATTGTGATCTGAATAGAATAGAATTCTTTATTGGCCAAGTGTGATTGGACACACAAGGAATTTGTCTTGGTGCAGATGCTCTCAGTATACATAAAAGAAAAGATACATTCATCAAGAGTCAAGAATCATAAAATACAACACTTAATAATGTCATAGGGTACAATAAACAATCAAATCATACTAGGAAACAGTCAATATAAATCATAAGGATACAAGCAATAAGGTTACAGTCATACAGATGCTAGTAACAATTTGTCCCGGATGGTATAAGGTTTCCTACCTTAGGCAGGGGTTGAACTAGAAGACTTCCAAGGTCTTTTCAGCCCTATCAATTTTATGAGTAACTGAATAATTCCAGTTATATTCTTGTCACATTCTTGTGACAAATAATTTCTGAGGTATGGAATAAACATGTGATGTGTTAACCATGTTGTCTGGCATTGGTAGTGGTTAATAAAATGTTTTTGTCCTGAATGGTTATTTGCTGGAAATAAATACATTTACTTGTTTGACTAAAAGGCATAAGAGGAAAATGATAGAATAAATGCAATATCATACCTGTGAAGAGTATTTGTATAGCCGCATTTGTTCTGATTTCCAAAAGTTGTTGTTTTACTTGAAATGCTAAAGCGTGTATTTTAGCTGAATTTATGGTAAATAGACAATAACAAGCTGAAGAGAAATGCAGTGTTATTTATCAAATCATAGAATAGAATTTTACTCAATATTTTTAATAGTTAGTGAAGGACTGAGGGAAGTACCAGGAAAAGACTATTTCTCAGCATAGGACTGTCAGGTGTATTACAGTAAAAACAGTAAAAGATAATCTAAAAAATGGTAGTATTTGCTAGGGATGAATTTGGAACACAGTGGCAGAAAATCACATATATAAACAAATTACCACTAAATTGTTAAGTTGATGAATGGTTGGAGGTGATGGCATGTGGAACAGTGGTGGGGTTCAATTTTTTTTACTACCGGTTCTGTGGGTGTGGCTTGATGGGCGTGTAGGGGAAAGATACTGTAAAATCTCCTGTCATAGGTGGTATTTGCAGATTCTCTGAACTACTCAAAATTTCTGGTACTGGTTCTCCAGAACTGGTCGGAACCTGCTGAATACCACCTTTGATGTGGAGGTTCCCAATTAAGAGCAAGATGTTGTATATAGTATATAAACTAGACAAGCCCGGGATATATTTTGCTTTGTCTGACACACTGGTTTTATATCGTTCCCATGCATTTTTGCTGAAGAAAAAGCTTTTCCTGTTAACTTTTTTTTTAAATTTATTTATTTTTTTAATTACATTTATATGCCGTCCTTCTCCGGAGACTCAGGGCAGCTTACAGTCTAGGTGCTCGGCAATAGCCTTCATTCCATCGTATATGCCTGCTTATTACTAGGGCTTTTTGGGCCCCCCCAAGCGGCATTTTTTACGAAGTCAGCTTATTGCCCCCAACAATCTTGGGTCCTCAATTTACCTACCCCGAGAGGATGGAAGGCTGAGTCAACCTTGAGCCTGGTGGGATTCGAACCTACACTAATTGACTCTGTGAAACCAAGAGGGCCATTATTCATTTAAACCTTATCTTAATGCTGATTTGTTTGTTTTTCAGTTTAGTGAAATTGGGTGAACAGGTCTTGATTGCTGACTGCTTTATTTTTAGCTGTTGCTGCTAATAGAGTGTCCTTTTTTAAAAAGAAATCCTAGCCTTTGTGCTGTTTGAAAATTATGGATTTTGTCTGTAAAATATAGAAAATGTTTGATTGTATCTGTTTGTATGAATCATTTTGAAATTAATTTCAATTTGGCGCATTAATTGAAAGCATCAAGAACGAGGTTGGTTGCATCAGAAAATTACTGTTATTTGTAACTTTCCACCCCATATCTGTCATCACATTTTTGTAGACCAAGAAAATGATATAGAAGGCATATTTTTCACCATGGAGAAAAAGAAGTGGTACTTAATTTGTGCTGTTACTTATTATTGGCATAAAGTGTGTGGCGTATGAAGGTTTTATAAGATTTCACATGCATACCTTGAATATAAAGAACATAAAACCCCAAGTGTTTAGCACAGCTTCTGTTCTTCCCCTTTCGCACATTGCATTGCAACCCATACATCCTAAAAGCTTGTTGTGTAATGCTACATTTGTCATCCTTAGGAATAGCCTGAGAATGCAGCTATGTTGAAGCAAATGCTGGATGTGCAAGATTTTTAAGAAATAAAATAAATAAAATGATAGCTCTTCTTTTCCTTAAACATTCAGTAATTTTTCTCATAATCTCTCCATCCTGCGCTAGTGAACTGTTAAGCACATCTGAATAGATTCACTCTCTGCCTCTGTTGCTGGCTTCAGAGGAGAGGAGAGAAGGGGAAGGGAAAAGAGGGGAGGGGAGGGGAGAAGAGGAGAGGAGAGGAGAGGAGAGGAGAGGAGAGGCAGCCAAAGTGTTTTGATTTGCACTCTAAAATCCTTGTGTCTTGTTTTTCAATTGAAATTTGAATATTTGAGGCAAAAGAGAATGGACCTGACAAATGCTTTTTTTTGTATAAAAGTTTGGAGACTGATGAGGAAAACAAATGTGTTTACTTAACTTAGGATTCTAGTCCATTTTAATAACAACCAATTCTATGAGTTTACATTTCCAATATTCTGTAAAAAGACTAAGCAATAAAACAATGAAACATGTCACCTCATATTTTGCCAATGAGCAACTAATGAAAGATCTATGTAACCATTATCCCTCGGGAACTTTTTATGATTTCCACTGGTCTTCATGCGTTTTTGAACTTTGATTCTTACAGTGTTACCATAATGCCTGGTAGTATTTTATAATATAACAATGTATGAAGATTTCTATGAAGCAATCTACAATTTCTTTTTAAACACCTGTGCAGGTAGTCCTCGACTTAGACCATAATTGAGTCCAAAATTTCTGTTGTCAAGTCAGACATTTGTTAAGTGAGTTTTGCCCCATTTACAACCTTTCTTGCCACAGTTGTTAAGTGAATTACTGCAGTTGTTAAGTTAGTAACATGACACTGGCTTCCCCATTTAGTTTGCTTCTCAGAAGTTTGCAAAAGGTGATCACATGATTCCAAGACATAAATAAACCGTCATAAATATGAGTGAGTTGCCAAGCATCTGAATTTTGATCATGTGACTAAGTATGAAAAATGATCATAGGACATTTTTTTTAGTGCCTTTGTAATTTTGAACAGTCACTAAATGAGCTTGTTGTAAGTCAAGGACTACCTGTATAATTTCTATAACTATTTCTTTGTAAAACTATGTTCAAAACAATTTATATTTCTGCAGATGTAATCACATGATACTGCTTCTGACAAACAGATCTGCAAGCCAGTTTTTTTGTTTCTTCTGTATTGCTGACATTAGCTGACCATCGTATTTACTATTGCAACCTACTACTATAATAATTTACACTTTAATTTGGATTTTCTTCTGTCCTATTAAGAATGAGTATTAAAATGTCTGTCTTTTAATAGTTCTTTTTAGCCTAATAATGAGTTTCTTACACAAAGTTATAAGAGATGTAATTTGTATCATTTGCTAGTTTAGCTCATTTTATTTTAGATGGCACTTTGTAGTGTTTCTACTTCAGTTGCAAAATTTTGAATACTATTGTTTATTTTAAAATATGCAGCATATTAAGATGCT
Source organism: Bungarus multicinctus (assembly GCA_023653725.1). Taxonomy (NCBI): domain Eukaryota; kingdom Metazoa; phylum Chordata; class Lepidosauria; order Squamata; family Elapidae; genus Bungarus; species Bungarus multicinctus. Next base: position 74,062,330 of record CM042846.1, read on the forward strand.
ATGCCCACTCCAAACCTTTTGTAGATGTTGTACCTCTATTTACCCAATGTGCCTACTAAATTCACTGATGTAATTATGTAAAGAGAACTGCAAACCATGTCCATATAGCTTTGTTATAATATGTTAATGTCTCTCAGAGACTCAAGAAAGAACTTTCCTATCACTATAACTAGATGCTTTTTCCAGTTTGTTAAATCTTTAGTTATTTCCATTCTTGGTAAAGATAATAACAACCACACATTAAATTTATTTTCTGCCTGACTCCTGGCTAATATGGACAAGTAAAGATTATAGGAATTCAGCATGGGACCTTATGCTTCTAGTATAAACATATATTATGATCTCCATCTAGAATAAAATGTATATACTGTATACTAAAGTGTCTGAAATGACTGTGTGGAAAAGCTTTTTTTAAAAACCCTCTACAGTTATGGCTTGTGGTATTCCAGAATGTACTCCCCCTAAGAATAATATATGTTTGAATCATTTAAATTTGTTTCATCCCTTCACTTGATGCTTTTGTGCTGAACTCCATAGTATTAAATCTTATTAGTTGGTTCTAGTTCTAAAAATTAGGAGGAAAAAATCGCTGTCTACAATATTCTTAAAATGTTTATTTTTTGTAGGATACAATGTTTAATTTTGTAATTTTTTTTCCTTAGTTTCCTTTATTCTAAGAAAGAACCCCCAAACTTAGCTGTTCTTCCTTATTCAGAAAAGAAATTGTTTCAGCTCCTTGATCTTGATGATTTTTTTTTGTACCTTCAACAATCATATTTTCTGCTGTGGTTGTTTAAATTTTGTGTTTGTACTAATGTGATGTCACAGAACCATCACAAGACATATTGTCCAGACAAAGCTCTTATAAACAGAGGAACACTGACAATGATATCCCCTAAACTTCGCTGAAGATGTTACTTAGCTTGGAGAATGACATTCAACCCTCATTAAGAATCTCTCCCTCCCTCCCTCCCTCCCTCCCTCTCTTTGTGTGTGTATTTGTATCTGTCTCTCTCTCTCTCTCTCTCTGTGTATAAAAATTGGAAAAAAGATTGTCCTGATTCTTCTTTCTTCCTAGACATCCCCCAGAATATAAGAATATGTCACATGTGTTTCCCTCTCCAATTTCTTTATTGAGTTTAACACTTTCTAAAGGAGAGAAAAATATTCTCATTGTCTTAACATAATCTTACCCATTGTTGTTGTTGTCATTGTGATCCCCATTTCACACTATAAAAGACTATACTTGGGGATGAATGAGACATACAGTCCACCAAATGTTTACTTAAACCTGCTTACTTAATCTTGCAATTTATCAGAGAACCCGAAGTGCTCTTTATTTGTAACCAATATTCAGTGTTCATTTCCAGAGCCTATGCAATCAACCATTTTGAACAAAAACGGAAAATAATCCTGATTTGGTTTCTATTTTGTGTGTAAGTATACCTTCAAGAAGTTAATTACAGTGACTGATGCAAATCGAGAGCAAAATAAATAGTTCTTGGTTAATTGGAGTTTTTTATGATCTGAATCTTTCATTTCAGGTTAAATAGCCATGTAAACAATAACATGATCATTAACTTTAGGTTAATTATTGTAGGCGTGTGTATGGAGTTCAGATTTCACTGGAAATATATGCAGTTGTTTCAGGATAGCTGGCTGCAGATTGCTGTAAGATCTTTAAGCTAAACTTTGTAGTTTAGCTTAACCAATAAAAATTAAGCAAATAAGATAATTCGGGAAAAGCAAAACATGGCGGCAAATATTTTAAATGAAACTGGATTGTCTTTGTATTTTCTTATTAGCATATACCAAAAGTACATTTTTCAAGAGGCAAGTGGACTTCCTGTTTTTTTTTCCTTTGAAGACTTTTCGCTTGTCTTCCAAGAAGCTTCTTCAGCTCTGATTAGATGGTAGGAAATCCAGTCAGAGCTGAAGAAGCTTCTTGGATGAGAAGCAAAACGTCTTCAAAGAAAAAAAACAGAAAGTCCAGTTGCTTCTTATAAAAAGCACCTTTGGGACAACCATAACCTGGATTACTGAGAATCTCTATAGACTCCTATTAGCATACCATTTCCCTGCTCCCAGTTTGTTCCCATTCAAGATCACTGATACTAAATCATGAAAACATTTACAGCATGGGACCATAATATTTGAAGGTACTACACCTCTTCCTATATGTTTCTACACAATTTCTAAAATAATTTATCGGAAGACCTATTTTGGGTACCCTTCTTAATTGTGATAAAGATATCTGGGAGAGGGCCTTCTCAGTGTCCCTTACCTCCCCAATCCTGGAATGCCTTTTTAGTGGAAGGTACTTTTAGAGGCTTTTAAATACAGTAATATGTAGTGTGACAATATGCTGTACGGGAGCCTTTGAAATCATTTTCCCATTATCATACTATTCTTTTCAAGTAGTGAAAGAAACAAGCAATGCGCAAAAGAAATTACAAGCAGGAATAGAGAAAAGTAAAATGAAGTCTCATTAATTCTATTTATCACCAAAATAATTCACTGAATTTCTCCATATCTTTCTGGCTTTGCAAATGATCCTTATATGTACCATGTCCATATACCATTTCATACTTTGTCTTTTGTTCTTTAAACTTCTCATAGCGGTATTTTTCAGAGTCTCATCCAGTATCCCACAACATTATTGGTCTTCTGTTTCCTCTGAATCTTTGCCTTTCTTCATAGATTTATTTCATGATTTGATACTCACTTATCTGTACAGCCATATTACCTCATTGTCCTTCTTTTGTACTGGGCACTTTCTGATGTATTTAATCCCCATCAGCTATGACCCATTCATTTTTAACCCTGTCTCTTACTTTACCAACATACTTCTTAAATATACTATTCCCAGTGCACTCAGCTAAACTTTTATGTTTCTTGCCCTTCCTTACAAATAGTTCACTCTATTTTTGCTGTCAAATGGGACAATCTTATTTTCTAGTGTATTACTTTTCAGATTCATGCTCCTTTTTGCACCCTACAATGTAATATTCACTGCAAATCATTCAAATGTTCAGTCAACATGGCATACAAACTCACATTACCACCAACACTTATCTAACATCACTCTTTATACACTTATCCATAAATACATTAAACAGCCAGGGGGACATTACTTTGTTTTATTTTATTCTCTGCTCAGTGTTGAACTATTCACTAAACATTCAGTTTATTCTTATGCTTGTCTTTTATCATAAAACAATTCTCTAGCACTTAGAAATCAACTTTAAACCTCCATACTGATACAAAACTGACTGTGAGTCATGTGTATTAGCATACACTTCCAAAATTACATATTTTGTGAATATTATAAAAAGAATCTGAACCAATTAATACCAGAAATTCAAAGAACTAAGATTCTATTTGTATCACAAGTGGAGGATACCAAACATTGTAACCTAGCTAGTGATAGAGACAGAACAGAGTTGGTAAAAAAAAAAAGCATAATCAGAAGTAAATCTTTCACCTATGTATATGTTACCAAAAGAAATACCTCTGGCAAAGCAAAGCAATATACAGTAAATACTATTAATGATCGGAAGGGAGTTATACAAATAGACCTATTCTGAGCAACCAATAATTCACAGACTACCACCAAATCCATTACCAACTGACATAGATGAGCTAAAATAAATTGTGCAGCAATTTATAAGAATAATGCAGAAGTGCACAGAATATAGCAACTAGAATAAAATTGAACTTGTGACCCTTCAAGGAAACCTAGGATGCAACAATTTATTTATTTTATTAAATTTATATGCCAGTCAACTCACTGATAAGGCAATTCTGGCATACAGGTTTACATCAAATATCCTTCGGGTTAAAAACAGTTCTGGTTATCAAGATACCCAAGGAGAACAAATGAAATGGCTAGAGAATGATTCAAATATTTCAAAATAAGAAATGACAAGAGGCCAACAGATATGCCAGACTTCAATACAACCACTTTGCAAGAGAAGAAGCCATTCGAACCAAATCCAAATTTAAGTTAATCAACACATTTGACAAAAATCTAACATGGAGACAACTATCCTACACTTTCTTTAAATCAACCATTGTAATTTTGGTGATCTCCCGTAAGTTCCATAGCCAAATCTTGTCTGTACAATTTCTGCCCAGCATGAAGTCACACTGTACTTCCTAAGTTTGTTCATTGTAATATATATATATATATATATTTAACATTTTATTTTAATGTTTGAATTAACAACAAGTTGCTGTGAATTTTAAAAATAACATAGATTGTAAAATATCTGTGAAATCAAGCTTATGTTTGGAGATTTCAGTTTATTTTCTGTATAGTTTTCTTGGCAATAAGGAAGAAAATGTTTTTTGTGTCGCCGCCTTCTGTGAGGTTTTTCTGACTTTCCACTGTAGCAGACAGCTCTAGCAATGTCTGATTGTCTGCCATCAAAATATATGGGCAGACTTAGCCTAGAGAAGATTGATTAGGTTCTGTAATTTTCTGTGACCTAAAAGACATTCTAAGATGATGTTTTGAATATTTTCTTTCTTTGCCTGTAGATAAATTAAATATTCATATTCCAAAAAACTACCCATATTTGGTTTTCTTTCAATAAACTGAGATGGGGTTCTTTGCCTGCTTCAATTGGGTATGGCTTAAATATAACAAGATGTCAAGCTTGGCTCACATAATTAGATATTGGTAATAGTGTTTATGGTGATGTAAGTCTCCGTTGTTATTTTTAAATATTTCATCTTTCCATTTGTAAATATGAATTATATACATATATAACTTTAAGTATATTGTTCCTGTGTCAATATATTGGTTCTGTGATATAGAGATGGAGCATATAACTTCTCTGTTTGTATGTGTGTGTGTGTGTGTGTGTGTGTGTGTGTGTGTGTGTGTGTGTGTGTGTGTGTATGTAAAATGGATATTCTAAATTAATCTGGCCTTTGAAGAAAGAAAAGAAAGTAGTGAATATTGAAACAGGAGATGCAAAATTTCCGGAAGAAATTAGTGTTCGTTTTCTTTGATCTTGCACTGATCTTAATGCAAGGTTCACTTAATCATAAGAAGTATGTTAATCACTAAACACACTGGAGTATTATTATAGGCTTCAAAGCTTTACTTACATCCTATTTTTATTTCTTATAACAGATATGAATAGGCAAAAACTTGTTAATATCAGTGCTCAGTATATATAACTTGTACAGTGTTTGATATTGAATGGATACATGGGACATTCTTTATTTCCCCCCTATCCAATTTTACTTTACAACAAATACATCAGCCTCCAGAATCTATTATCAAATATGTAAACTAGTCATAAGGAGTATTTTCATTAAGGCATGATCAAGATTCCTTAAACTGGGATAAACTTACTTTTGAGCTTATGGCACTATTACTAATAACCGGAGGTAGTGATAGTGATAGAATGTGAATATTTCCCATCGCTTCCAGGTAAATATTTTCAATCAAGGCAACTTCTCAATAAGTTAGTCATACTTAGAACATAGAATATCGTATAGTAAAAATATTGATATTTGAGTACAAGAATCTTCTTATTTGCATTTTTAATTTTTATTTTTTATTTTTTTTTTTTATTTTTATTTGTCAATTGCTTACAGATAATAGGTATAAGTAAAAACATAGTTATGAATACATGGATACACACAAGAAAAATTTTAAAAAAATATAAAAGAAACAACAGGGACGGTAGGCACATTGGTGCGCTTATGCATGCCCAATGTTCACATTGAAGTTAGTATCCATTACCTAAAAAAACTACCATTCACCATTATAAGACATCAGTAGTATCTCATTGTGTATAAACAATATAACAGATAATATCATCTGATATCCATAGTTCAAAATTTTTTTAAAAAAACTTTATTGAGGAGAAGATGGGTTGGATTGGATTAGTTACCTCCCCTCAATGGAAATTTCATTGAAACCTCTTAAATAAGGCAAGTGAAAGAACATTATTAAAAAATACTGCAAAGTTCTGAACTACTCAAACATCTAAAGGCTTTTGAAAACTTTATACCCAAGCTTAGTTAATTGTGTCATGCACCAAGGTGCCAAAAGATTGAGCAATGATGAATGTTAATCCACTTTTATAAAATCAAAGGGTTCTTTTTTTTACTATAAAGAAAGTATTTGAATGAAATTTGACCCTTTTTTGAATAGTTTTTAGGTCAAATTGAACCCTGTATTAAAATTCTCTAATATCTTCCTTGTATTAGCATTTCAAAACTCAATTTAAATACCCATAGAACTCTTTTTAATAAACTTTATAAAATTCAGGTAATTTTCTTCAACTTTCTTGATTGAAGAAAAGCAGTAGGCAAAGATATATAAAAAGATGCACAGCTATGAGCAAAACCTGAAATCAATTATATATAAAAATAACATAACACATGGAACGAAATTAATCAAAAGAAAAAAAATTGTACTACATGATTCTCTAGTCTTCTACCTGCAGGCAAGGAACATAAATGAAAAAAAAAAACCTCACACAACATTCTTCTCTCAGATAAGGAAAAAATTAATAAAAATGTTTCCTTCCCACAGATCCCCTGATGCAACTCATGTTAAAAGTGAGCAGCTGCAGGAAAAAAAACTTGTTCATTTAAAATACTTTCCATTTTCATCGGCCAAAGAAAAAATAACTTTTGTCTTCTGGATTAACTCAATTACACCAGGTGTGTGTGAATCTGCAGTCTTCAAAAACAGTGCCATACCCTTACCCTTGTCAAACGGCTCTAAAGTGACTTGAAATTATTTGCTTTTGTGCAAGGCACAGAGTTTGAGAACAGAGGGAAGATGGATGGGTGGAGATAGATGGTAGATAGATAATAACAGATAATCAGAGTTGGAAGGGACCTTGTAGGTCATCTAGTCCACCCCCCTGCCCAAGCAGGAGACCCCACACCATTTCTGATAGATGGCAGTCCAATCTCTTACTGAAAGTCTCAAGTGATGGCGCTTCCGAGGACAAGCTGTTCCATTGATTGATTGTTCTCACTGTCAGAAAGTTTCTCCTTATTTCCAGGTTAAACTTCTCCTTGTTCAGTTTCCATCCGTTATTCCTTGTCTGTGCTTTAGAAAATAGCTTGACCCCTTCCTCTCTGTGGCAGTCCCTCAAATATTGGAACACTGCTATCATGTCTCCGCTGGTCCTTCTCTTCACTAGACTAGCCATGTCCAGTTCCTGTAACCATTCTTCATATGTCTCCAGTCCCCTAATCATCCTGGTTGCTCTTTTCTGTACTTTTGCTAGAGTCTCAACATCTTTTTTATAGTGTGGTGATGAAAACTGGATGCAGTACTCTAGGTGTGGTCTTTCTAAGGCTTTATAGAGTGGTATTAGTACCTCATGTGATGATAGATAGATAAATGATAGATAATAGTTTGATTTTACTTGCTTTTAACATGAAACCATTCTAAAACTTCTATACAGGTCTTCATTAACAGTTCTGAATTATACTCATATTTAATCATTTAAATATGAGCCAGCAGTGTGCTGTAGCTGCTAAAAATACCAACACAGTCCTAGGGTGCTTAGAATCCTGTATTCATTTTTGGTTGCCACGATGTAAGAAAAATGTTGAGACTCTAGAAAGAGTACAGAGAAGAGCAACCAAGATGATTAGGAGGCTGGAGGCTAAAACATATAAAGAACAGTTGTTGGAATTGTCTTGTTTAATGAAAAGAAGAAAAAGGGGAGACATGATAGTGTTCCGATATCTCAAGGGCTACCACAAAGAAGAGGGAGTCAAGCTATTCTCCGAAGCACCTGAGGGCAGGACAAGAAGCAATGGATAGATAGATAATTAAGGAGAGAAGCAATCTGGAACTAAGAAGAAATTTTCTGACAATTAGAACAATTAATCAGTGGAACAACTTGCCTCTAGAAGTTGTAAATGCTCCAACACTGGAAGTTTTTAAGAAGAGATTGGACAAGCATTTATCTGAAATGGTATAGGGCTTCCTGCCTAAGCAGGGATTGGACAGAAGACCTCCAAGATCCATTCCAGTTCTGTTATTCTATACTTAAGCAGTAATAGAATGAGACTTTTTATGTATTTATTTAGTTGAACTTGTATGTTGCCTAATTAGGATTAAAGGACAAAAATGAAAAACAAAAGAGAAAACTCACAAATGATGATGATGTTCATGTGAAAAAGAGGAACACATCAGAGAGGAACACAACAAAGACTCCAATATGTAGGTAAAAAAAGAAGTCTAATATTAAGGAACAGATCATAACTACTGTATTACAGGTTCTGTTGGAAGAGCCAGGTTTTGTGAAAAGCGTGATAGGGTGAACTCCACATAACTTAGGGCAATGTTGTTCTGTGGGACACGTGCAACCATATAGAATTTTTATGATATATAATTGATTAAAAAGGGAAGTTAAATCTGAGGATAATCATAGTTGAATACTAAAGTATGTTTATATTACCAATATCCATGTAGCTAGATAGCTGAAAATTAGTTTATTTGAGCTATATCTACACAATGACCCATAGGTTCATTCAGATAGTTTCCAGCTTTGATTGTTTAATATTTCATAAAAGATCAGGTATGCATTTTTGTAGGACAATTTAGGTAGTATAATAGTATATAACTAAATCTAAAAATAGCAATTCAATTTATCAGAATTCAGTTTAGAGACTGGGATTAATTATTTTGTTGAAATTTCAAATACAGTTCTGATGGTACTGTATATATTTTTAGGAATACTGGTAATGAAAAATAACTGTCAAGAATTCCCCAAAGAGAGAGATGGCCAACTGAAATGATCAAGAGCATGCAAATCATTATATTGAAAGTCTACTTTTCTCTTAAGTTCATAATGAAATAATATATGTTTTAAATATAGTATTATAACTTTGGTGCAGATTCATTTTCTATTTACTGCATTGTAGCACCTGCATTGTAGCACCTGTAACTGATACTGCTTTACTCTTTGGTAATATACTGACTAAGTTCTGTCATGTAATGTAAGAGAATGATGGCATACACAGTTAATCTAGATAAATATTGAAAAGAGGGGACTAAGTTCTCTTAGATTAAAAATGTATACAGATTTTTCTTAGTTTATGTTTGAGTTATGCTCCTGCAAAAACCTCATGTAACATAAATCCATAAAATGATTCAGAAAAGGTGTTTTATAATGCATAAGAGTATTAATGCACCATCTCTCTAAAGTAGTCACATTTTTTCTTTGTGAGCTTTTAAAACAACTATTTAAAAAAATTTTTTTTAAAGGGTTCCTAAAATTTATCTATTTTCTGTGCTTTCTTTGAAGTCTGAGAAAAGATACAGTGAATCTGGATATGTAGACAGTACTCCATTTCATCATAAACCAGTCTTAGGTGGAAATTCAAGGACATCACTGCTCATGGAAGTTTTATTTGTTGGTCACTGAAATTATGGAATGTAATACTTCTAATGTTGTGTTTGCCTCCAGGTCCCCTCTTTTGGTTGTAGGAAAAAGAGATAAGATCCATTTATAATGTGTCCTTTAAAAATAGTTGTTGGCTCTTATATATCTATAGTATTATTTTTATTATTATTTTCTTATTTTGATCTCTTGTACACTTTCTTGATATTCCTGTAGAGATAAAATAAAAGTAATATTTTTAATAAGCACAATAAATACATGAGCTGGTGTGAACAATAAGACATTCATCAAAGCTTTGCAATTAGGATTCAGTGTTTTTAAAAATTGGTTATCTGTCTATCTATTTGTTTTTAATTTGAATATCTTAGCTAGAGTAGCCTGATTAAAAACTTAGAATATACTAGTTAGCATAGTTCAAATGTAATAAACAATTAATAATAAATAGTAACTAGGTTGTGCTAGTTCCTTAATGTATTTACTGAGTGAACAGTTATTTGAGATGTAATATGAGTCATAGCTTTGCTGCTTGAAGTTAGATAACTCAAATCTAAGTTATATTTTTAATAAAATGATTTTTATTATTTATTGATAAATAATATTTTATAAATACTTTTATGTAATACTTTTATATAATATTATTTAGACAATAATATTATTTAATGGAAGTACTTCGAATGAAATTTTAATAAACATAACATCCAGATAATTCTAGAACTGTGGATTCTAGATATGGTTAGACTTAATAGCAAGAGGGTGCACAAGCATAAGATGGCTGAACTGACACTCTGGATATGGTATACAACCTGAGATAAGCTGAGATAATTCTAGCATTCTAATCTCTCCAGAACAATTGATGGGACTCTAAAATCCTTAAGGATAATCAAGAATTCTTAAATGATGAATAGAATAGAATAACAGAATTGGAAGGGAGTTTGGAGGGACCACTTCAGACTAATGGTAATCCAATATCTTCTGAAAAATAGGAATATGTATATATTTGCGTGTGTATATATGTATGTATATATGTGTGTCTGTCTGTCTGTCTGTCTGTCTGTCTATCTATCTATCTATCTGTAGTTTTCAATTCATTCTAACATTAAAAATCATTAATATTCTCTAATTTATAATATACTTCCCTTTCAGTGCCATCTATTAAGGATACTTGGATTATTTTTCTCCCTTTGTTTCTCTACCTTTGTTTGCATAACAAAGGTATGCTTGCAAAAAGCTAGCAACTTTTAGAACCCATATTTTGTTGTTACCTATGCTCTTTTCTGGTTGATCACCTGTTTCTATATACAGAAACCCAAACAAAATCTTTAAGTATGGCTTTTGCTGCTGTATTGGTACAGTGTTCTTGTTTTTTTAAAGGTCCCCTTGAAGATGCTGTTGAGGATGAAGAGGAAGAGTGCCTGTCTGAGGAAAATGACATTATCTCCAAAGAAGACTTTCCCCTGGAGGGAAACTTTTCTGCAGAATTTGAGTCTGGGAATCTGAACTGTGAAGATGTGGAATACTTTTGTAATAAAGGTAATCAATCGTAATATGCAGTTCTTGGTTCAGGCATAATGTAAATTGATTTGTTTTCTTTGAAATTGTCTTATAAACATACAGTGATTCCTTGGACATTATAGGGCATGGATGTCAAAGTCAATCATGTCACGTGACTTATCAGGACGCTTTTTGCCTTGGTGGAGTTTGGGTGGTGTGGCCTGCGCGTGATATATCTGGGCCGTAGGTCACCAGTTTGACACCACTGTTATAAGGCATACCTCTTTCTGGGAGACCTGTTAAATAAGGCCATTTCTTAGTAAATTTTTTCATAGCCAGTTGTGTCTTAATACTTTATTGACAATTGTACACCAACTTTTCTGCATACTGAAGTAATCTCTGAGGTCAGCTTGAGAAAGCATAGGCTATAATGCTACTCTTGTTTGGTGCTAGATTGATTGATTGATTATGTGTCATCAAATCATTTTCAGTTGCTAGCAAACACATAGATAGAATTTCTTCCTGCCAGGAAGGTGGCTAGCCTATAGACTTAAGAAAGAAAAAGAAAAAAGAGCAATCCAACAATTGAAGGACGCTGATGGTACGCTACAACATCAAACCGAAAAGAAAAAACATATTGTTAAAGGTTTTTTTGAGGAATTATATAGTAGGGAAGACATACCAGAGGGAAATATCCAACATTACTTAGAAGGAAAAGGGCTACCTGTGATCCCGGAAGAGGATAAAGAAGAGATAAACAGGGAAATAACATTAAGAGAACTGCAAGAGGCAATCCTAAAACAGAAAAACAATAAGACACTGGGACCAGATGGTCTCCCAGGGGAACTGTATAAAATGCTCCAAGAAAAATTAGAAATGCAATTATTAGAACTCTATAATGAGGTACTGACGACAGCAAAATTACCTAAGTCATGGGGGGAGACATGCATAACGTTGATCCCAAAAGAAGATTCGGACCATCAATTAATTCAAAATTACAGGCCCATATCCCTTTTAAATGTTGATTATAAAATATTTATGTCCATAATGGCAGAAAGATTGAAAAGAACCCTTAATCAGATCATTCATAATGACCAAAACGGATTCTTACCGAATAGACAAATTAAAAATAATACTAGAATGGTATTGAATATAATAGAATATTATGAAGCAAACCCAGGAAACAATTGGCAATAGTCTTCCTCGATGAGCAAAAGGCATTTGACAATGTTAATTGGCAGTTCATAATGCAACAATTAAACATGCAATTTGGCAATAAGTTTATTAAATTGATTTCAACAGTTTATACGACACAGATGGCCAGTGTAATAATAAATGGTGATAGAATGGAAACATTTAAGATCAACAAGGGAGTAAGGCAGGGATGCCCACTGTCACCCCTTCTCTTTATTCTTACCTTAGAAAATTTATTGGAAAACGTTAGGAAAAATGTAGAAATCAAAGGGGCTTTAATCAAAAAGGAGCATTATAAGATACAGGCATTTGCCGATGATACAGTATTTTTTCTGGAAGATCCAGAGGATACGGGAGTAAAATTAATAAAGGAAATAGAGGAATTTGGCCAGGTCACAGGCCTAAAGATTAATAAAAACAAAACAAAATTATTGACTAAAAATTTAGAGACTCTAAAAATTAGAAGGAACATTGGGAATGCAAAGTGTGAGAAAGGTAAAATATTTAGGCATTTATTAACAGCAAGATGCTCTTCAATCAAAAAAGATAATTATGACAAATTAATAATACAAATAAAAAAAGAATTGGAAGTGTGGGGGAAATTACAGCTATCATTATTGAGGAAAATTGCAGCAATTAAAATGTCTACTCTACCAAAAACACTATATCTTTTTCAAACTGTACCAATAAGATTGGATAAAACCTTTTTTTAGAGAATTAGATTGAATAATAAGTAAATTTGTTTGGGATGGGGAAAAAAGCTAGGATAAAAATGAAATTGTTACAGGACAAAAGAGAAAGGAAAGGGGTGGCTTTGGACTCCCTGACTGAGAAATGTATTATCAGGCTGCGGTCATGGTATGGATTAAAGATTGGATCAACCTGGAAAATAGAAGAGTAGTGTCGATAGAGGGTCACGACTTGCAGAGAGGGTGGCATAATTTCCTATGGGATGGGAAATATAAACAGCATGCATATTTTCAGAGACACATGATTAGAGATTCATTAATCCGGACATGGAATAAGATTAAAAAGTACCATTATACTAAAATACCGAACTGGTTGTCAACTATGGAAGCACAAATCTACCCAAATGCAATGGATCTGGGAAAAAAGAGGTTACAAAGACCTATTAGACACACAAGGAAGATTAAAAACGAGACAAGAATTACAGCAACAAAATATAAAGATAGATTGGTGGCCATACATGCAAATTCAGGCGAGATATCAGAAGGACAAAGAACAATTTGGTTTCTGCATGGAAAAGCATCAATTAGATAAAATTCTGCAAGAAATGGAAAAGAAAATGATTTCAAGAATATATAACTTTCTACTAGATTTTAAAATGGAAGAGGAGATGGTCAAAGAGATGGTGGTATGGGCGAAAAATGTTGGCCATAATATAGACCTGGAAAATTGGGAAAGAATGTGGGGATCAAATTACAAACTAACTACATCCACAGCATACAAGGAAAATCAATACAAAATGTTCTATAGATGGTACTTTCCTCCTGCTAGATTGGCAAAAATATTTAACTCAGACCCAAACTGTTAGAAATGTGGAAAAGAAAAAGAAACTTATTTCCATACCTGGTGGACATGCCAGGAAGTGAAAAAATATTGGAATACAATTAGACAATGGATAGAAGAAATTACGAATCAGAAAATTGAATTTAATCTGGAAACTTTTTTATTAGGTATAATAACACAAAAATGCAATAAAACAGATAGATATATTATGTTACATATATTAACAGCTGCAAGGATTTCGTACGTTTCCTTCCTCTGGAAGGAAAAAAGGGTTCCACCGCAAGGCATGGTTATTAAAAAAATAATAGATTGTATAGAGATTGCCAGGCTAACGATGAAAATAAAAGACAGAGAAGATTCAATTTATTATAGGGCCTGGGATGCCTGGTATGAGTAGTTTAGAAATAAAAAGAAAATAAAATGGCAATTAGGAAAAGAATGAGAGAATATGTAAATATGTAAATATACCTTGGAGAAGATTGAGATGCAAGGATAAAAGATGCTGATTTATAGTAAGAGTAAGATGCAATGGTAAAGGAGTAAGTAAACACATATACTGAAAAATGTGAGGAAATGCAAAATATGTCTTGACGTTGATAATAATGTATAAAGTTTTGTTTTATGTTTTTAAATTTGGAAAATTAATACAATTTTTTTTAAAAAAAAAAGATAAAAAAAATTTCTACTGATCTACCCTGGTTTTTCAAATCCTCCACCATTTTTTTCTTTCTTTCTTCTTTTCTCAGCATTAGAGCCTTTTCCAGAAAGCTAGGTCTACATGTGTCAAAAGTTGGAGCCTTGCCCTTTGTGTCTTGAGTAAGAACACTGGGCAGATTTTTATATGATCCAACGGTTTCATTTCTTGGCTATAACTACCGATAATCACAGCATCTTTTCCATTACCTTCATGTCTATACCAAATGCTAATCTACAACATTTATCATTTAAATGTATTTATTGCTATCATGCTCTTTGGGGTGACTACAGTTCTGTGTATACAGTGGCTTCCTGATTTCATATACAATGAGGGATTTCCATTTCCCTGAGCACATTCCACAGCATGATATGGTCAACATAATTGATATAACCTTTCTATTATCAATGAAGGGCATTGTATGTATATATGTATATTTGTAATGAACAGTATAGTCATTTATTTATCAGTTTATTTTTAACACAAATTTACAGGTCATCCAATTCCCAATAACTTCGTGGCTTATAATTAAAAAATGCAAAAAACAATATAAGCATAGACAATATTGGTAGTCTGAACACAAATGTACAATATACATGCAAAAAAAAAAAAAAGTCCAACAGGAACTCAATGTTCAGTTGGTCCCAAAGGATGGGAAAAAGTGCCCCACTATTATCAAAGCTCTACTGTTTGCAGTTTGCATAATTCTCAGCTGGTAAAACTGCATCAATTGATTCTAGGTTTAACTGCTACTTTGTATAACATTAGACCTAGGGTATTTAACAGTGCCTGTAATAACATCAGCCTGAATTATTTCATTATTTATTTCTTAAAAGACTTGGTAAAATTCTTGATCTGCTTTGTGCCACTGCCATCCTCTTACATTACTTTTTGATTTGGCTTATAAAGACCTCCAAAGCAATCTCTTCATTCAACATTTCCTCTGATAATTAACATCCTTTTTTTTTTTGCCACAGGTGCATTCCTTCTCACACAAAAAGTCACAGGTTTAAAGAATGGTCTTTGCATGATTATAGACCAGTATCCAGGTGCAGGTCTAGGAACTCTTAAAATAAATGGATCATCAATTTTGGCATGGAGACAGCCTTGGTTGCCCTGATCGACAATCTGCACCAGAATAAATACAAGGAAACAGAGTCATTGACTGAGATGGGCAGCCATATAAATTGAATACCATTGAATACAAATTGAGCCATAAAAATAAATATATTTCTATTAATATTCTTGGATCTCTTAGCCACTTTTTAATCATGGTATTTTTTTTATCATGCTTGAAGGAGCTGAAAGTAGGAAACACTATTCTCTGGTAGTTTCTCTCTTAACTTCTTGGTACTATCAGGAGGTGCTATTGTAGATACTTGATACTTTTGGGAATGTACACACACACACACACTCACATACACACATACATATATGTACACAGC
Source organism: Bungarus multicinctus (assembly GCA_023653725.1). Taxonomy (NCBI): domain Eukaryota; kingdom Metazoa; phylum Chordata; class Lepidosauria; order Squamata; family Elapidae; genus Bungarus; species Bungarus multicinctus. The sequence continues at coordinate 74,078,082 of CM042846.1, forward strand.
TGTTTCAAAGGCTCATGGGAATATTTGGTGCCAATTGATAATTGGCAAGTTGATTCTTCCCTGCAGATTTGGTGTTGGATATTTTAAGAATTCATGATGTCTATATGGTAAGGGTCTGGATATGAATAACAACTTGAAATCAGAAAGATGGAGTTGGTGCTGATTCCTGGAGCTGGGCTTCAGAATTTGAGTGTTTTTTTAACTAAGGATGTCAGCATTCATTTACATTGATCCCATTGTTATTTGATTTAGTGTTTTTCTCTTTCCTGCTGCATTTGTAAGGACCTATTGGGGCCCTTTTAATGCTAACGAAATCATTGGCAAACTGGAAAAGTTCCTATTATCTCTTCTACTTTCTGACTTTATGTGACCATGTGTAAATATTTTCTGCAGCTTTTGTGTTTTGTTCGAACAGCCAACTTATATGCTGTCTTGTTTGTGTATATTTAAGATAATCAGAAAGGTCAAAAGTTATTTTTTTAAAAAAGATGCTTTGAATCAGTAATGATTTTCTACCTCTTCAAGAATATCTTTTGTGTTTTTCTAATGCTAAATAGCCAGAAGCAGTATTAAGACAAGGTTGTTCTACCTGTAATCATTTTGAGGTCCACGGGGAAGTTTTTACGGATGATAACTTTGCTCTTTTTTTTCTTAACAGGATTAAGAATACTTTGCATGTCTTGCATATAGTGATGAGTTTTTCAGGGCGTGCTTAGCCCAAAGAGTTCAAAAGGGAAGGGAAAAAAGAAACCCTCCCAAAAAGCCAATATGACTTTGTTTTTTACCTTGCTGGAGGAACCGTTTGTGCAAATCGTCTATAAGCTTATTGACCTGCATCTTTGACTCCTTGTTTTCTCTGGATTTGACTGGAGTGTAGACACTGATAGAGCTGTGATAGAGGTGATTGAACAGCCCCCAGCTTGGCTTGGCATCAAGCCCCACAACCCCCTTAGGACTGACATTATCATTCTCTGAAAATACTTCATGTTTTTTCAAGCTAACAGAGTCTTATTTTTTTTAATTTATTTTTAATTCTTCCCAGAGCCTTTATGAAGACTTTTAAAGAAAATGAAGGGCACAGTAAACAAAGATAGCGTATAAAGTACAATGAGAGGTATCTCTTAAAATAATGGGATAAAAAAAACAAAGTTACTATTTATAATTTGTGAAAATGATTTTAAAGATCAGCATTATCAGATGCTTTATTTTATATACAAACGTGAAGGATTTTTTCTTGGGTTCTCTTTAATCCGAGAATCTTCTGATTATATACTCAAGTATAGTAATTTTGTGTGTCTCTGTATATATTCCTCCACAGTTTTTCTAAAGCTTGAAGTTGCTTTTTCAGAATGAGTAGTTGTTACAAAAGTAAAAAAAAAATAATCTGAAGGAATATTTTTCTGCAATTAACAGCTCTTCTGGAGTATGACATGTTTTCTTTAAAATCAGATACTGCAATCTGTTTTAAACAAACATTTGAAATATCTGCTTCCGGTTTTACCTTTCCGGGAAGCAAACAGGGATTGCTAAAATTAAAATATAAACATACAAAGTGACCTTTTTGATTACCACATTTGAGATCAAAAAGGACTCCTTTTGTAGATCCAGTTGAACTTAACTTTGAGGGAAATTACTTGTAGAAGAAAAAAAAATATTTGTTGTGGAATATATTTGGTTTTCCAATTATGGCATACTAGTGTTAATGGACTTGAATAAAAAATATTGGAGAATATTTGACTCTATAGTTTGTTCCTGAATATTTGACCCTATGCCCTAATAAATCCTATTGTTTATTTCTTTCCAAATACTCATTTCTATGTAGCTTGCATGCTCAGGAAATTAACTGCCCTTTAAAATATTCTTTCACATCTCCCTTTCTGTGCTATCTATATGCTATCTCTGATAGCATATGTATAATTCCTGGAGAATTTTTAGGATCTTCTGTATTCTGGACTTATTTGGAAAGATGCTGTACTGATCAATCAACTTCTGTCAGAGATACATTAATGACCTTGGTGGATTCCAAGCAACTTGTTAGTTTTCTCTTTTAGATGTCATGATCAAAATACAGTGATAATTATGCCATTTCATTAAAACATTTCCTTGACTTTAGTTCAAGCAGACATTACAAATACACTATTCATATACTATATATACAAAGATCATACCAAGAAGGCATACAGAAATATGCATTGCTTTGATACCTTTTTGTCTGTAAATAATTGTATTGGAGACCTCTAAAGAAAATGATCAGCTTTGTATTTCCAGAAGAAAAATCTTTTGATCTGTATGTTGTGTGTGAATATTTTGGGAATGTCAATAACAAAATATTCACAATGATTTCCTGTAGAATGGGAGTTTGCTTCAGTAGGGCAACAACTTGTCAAAAGCCATAGTCTTACCAAGATCCTCATTAATGAAGACCTAGATATCTCAGCGGTAGTTTACTTGCTTGCATGTTGAAGGTCTCAAGCTCAGTTCCCATATTTTGGATTTGATAGAAATTTGGGGAAGTTGCTTGTTTGGAGAACCTATTGACAATTAGTGTGGGCAGTGCTCAAATCCAGTTTATCTACCACCATCACATAATTAATTCTGATTTAACTGGTTAATTCTTCAGCATCTTTGATTAAGACTGGTAATCATGAGAGAGCATAAGAAGCCAGGCTGGCTACTGGAAATATCACTATATATCTTATTTTAATTAATCTGTATTCCATTGTATGTGAGATAGTCCACAGAATTAACATGGAAACCTGGTTTAGCAGATCCAATAGAAGCTTAAGCTTACTTTTGTGGTCTGTACAGGAGTTATTCACAGTGTTAGAAAGTAACATTATGAATGCTTAGTTTAAGGATTCAGTTGATATATTTCTTTTCTGGCATATATATTACGAATACATGCAAAGGATTGGTTATATTCTGGTACTATGGTATATGTAAAACTTTCAGTTAATGTAACTCAATTAATTGTCATTTCTGCCTTATAGAAATTATAATTCTATATTAATTTTAATGTTCATGTACATTATTCCTGAATTTTGGTATGTGACTTTGAAGCATGTATATTATAATCTCAATTTTGAGCACTATCCTGTAGGATATGATTGGTTTTTCTTTTTCTGTGTTGCAACAGGAAAACTATGCATTTCACATAAAAGCAACATAGTGCTCGTCACAAGCATTTTTTAAATGCCACTTTGTAAGTAATAAGCACCTATTACTAAGTGATAGGCAGCAGTCAAGAGAAAAAAGCATGAAAACATGGGGTAAAATGAACCTAAATTATTGTTGCAGAAAACCTGTGATTATCTCCCCCTTCATCCCTTTTTGTCCATAACTGTTGAGACAAAGTTGGGTTTCAGAAAAGAAACATATATAAATGAGACATTTAAAAAAGATAGAAAATAATGCACAGTTTTGTTCTTCTATATATTCAGTGCAGTTTTGGTCTCAAAAAGTATATGCAATATATACATTGAATATGGAATTTGAAAGACAGTATGTGTATAAATGTTAATTGAGAAGAAACTGGCTTAAAAGAACACATTTAAATATTGATTTAAATGCAGATTTTCATATTTTCAACTTACTGAATTAATGAGAGAATGTAGGCAGAACTAACTAGCCTGAAAAAACAATACATTAAATTTTAAAATGCCACATTCAAGTAATACATGTTGATTAAATTTTATCACCTTCAGATGAGATGCAGAAGTCCAGTAGCTAAAATTTCATGAAGATGTGTTGGAGAAGTTCAGCAGACTAAAGTTGTTTAGTCAGACTTCTCAAACTGGGAAATTGGAATAATACTGAGCTCTTAGCAATGTATCTGGGAATACCATGTTATTAATTGAACCTTTATCCAGCTGGTTAGATACATCGGAGAAATCCAGAAGATTAAAGTTATGTTTTCAAAGTTCTCAAGCTGGGAAGCAGGGAAAATATTAGGGCCCAGGAAATGTGTCTGGGATTTTTCTTAGCCTGCCATAATTTAGTGCAGAGCTAGTTGATATCCGAATGCTTTCTTTTGAATGACTTTGTAAGATAAATGGAAAAATAATGTGGTTATACATTAAATAAGGTTGTAGGGTTTAAGTTATGTCAGCTCTTTCCTGGCATAATGTTGCTGAAACTTAGTAATATCAGAGAACTTTGTAAATTGTGCTTATCTTCCTGTACCTCTGATAATTTTGTGACATAGAGCAAGGATGTGCATTATGCAACCTGTGCCAAAAACTGGCCTTAAAGTTAGAGCATTCTACTGACATCAATGTTCCCTTGCTGTAATTATGATTGTATATGAACAGGCCTTCAGTAGCATATTCACCTCTATTGAAGCAAGGTATATTATTTGAAGTCTTCTATTCTTCCATGCAGTATACAACTAGGATAGAACTGCAGTGTGAAAGATAGAGGATTCAGTTCAAAGCAACTAAAGCAATTACGTCAAGAATGAAGTGTGGAACGTTTTAATCAGAGTTTCTTTTAAAAAAAAATGTTAACACATTATCTTTCTTACTTTTGTAAGCTTTTTACTTTTACTTTTTAAAAACTTTTTTACCTACTCTAGGTAGACATGATAGCAAAGGGGACAAAAATTATTTCTCTATAGCTGTATCCTATAGTGTTTCTTACATGTTAGCCATTATATTTTGCTTATATTTTGATTGACTGATGTAAAAAAGAAAAGGCAAGGCATGGCAGCTCTGCAGGAATGTTCACTCTCTTTTTATATTTTTGAAACTTCTAGTAATTTTGTGCAGTTTATACAAATAGTAGACATGCAACCACCAGCAAAAACAAGGCCTGCCTCTGAACTCCAACATGTAATGTTCTATTTATGGAACGCAGTATCATTTAAGGTCAGCAGTTTGGAATAAAGCATTAATACCTAGAATTAAAGCTGAAGAGATTAAAGACAATGACAGTCAAAGAATTAGGAGCTTGATGAAAAGCATGTTTTACCAGTTTTTGAAAGTTAACAAATATATTAGGGTTCTCTGCTAAATAGGCAGACAGTACTTTCCAAAGAATTGAGGTATAGAGAAAGCGTTACTTCCGGTTGATTCATAATTTATTGATGGATATTTTGATGGACTGACTGATCATATTTATTAAGGGCATTCTTCTATCAAATGAAACTCTGGGTGGAAAACATACAATATTAAACTTACAATGAAATGACAAAATGAACCTTCAGTAACTCTGTATGAATTTTGGAAGCAGACTTTTCATTCAGGTTTTGTTTTGGTACTGCTGGCACTTTAGTTTTATAAGTGTGCTTTCTATAAAAAGCACACCTGAACATCCAAATTTTCTACATTTCCCCCCTCTGTCTTTTAGGCAGCTTTCCGTTTGTACTGGGAAGTCCTTACTGAAAGCTATCTAGTCTGATGATAAAACCATGAGTGTATGATGCTCACACATTTTTCATCTCTTTTATGACCTTATCTTTCACAAGCAGCTTCTGTGAAGGTATCCTAACTATAGAAAGCACCTGGAAAACATATATGATATCTATGCTGTGATAAGCAGTTGTGAACAAGAAACTAGACCTGTCAGTTCTGAACTGTTCATTGTTAAAAAAAAATACTTTGTAGATATAGGTGATTGCAAAGTACATTATAGGGGAAGCAACAGCTGCTGTGATACTCAGTCAAGAAAAAAAAAACACACTTCAGTAGTTCTCTTACATAAGAATGAACACACATACAATACACATGCACACACACACACTTATACACAGAGTATAAAACATCTGAAATACATAAGTTGAATAATGCAACGTGGCAAATATTGGAATTCCCGTTCTTTTTTTTTTGTATTGTATTTTTAACCAAGTGATTTAAAAAAAAGAAGAAAGGGGGAAAAGAAAAAAAAAGAAGGAAAAACATTCCAAAATGGAAAAGTAAAGTAGATAAGGAATTTATAAGTATTGTAGAATTAGGTTACATTTTTTAATTCTGTATTTTATTAACAACTTTAAATAACTAAATTTATTAAATCATTTTTGAAAGTATCAGTCTTTAGAGTCCAGATAATATATAAAGTAAATATAAAAAGCAGTAGTCAACATAGTGTAAAGCAAGATTAAGAATTATATAATTTTAGTCTTGAGGCGTACAAATTTTACATTCAGAGTTACCCAAATTTCAAATATGATAGAACCTATATTTACAGTTGGCATCAGAATTGTTTCCAAATCAAGTTAGATTTTGTGTCAGATTTACTTTTAAGGTACAAGATTAAGTTAGATATTGAGGCAGATCTTCAAGGGCTCACTAGCTATTCTTCTGTAGAAGCAATAACAGGTAGGCCTCACCTCACAGCTAAAATCGGGACTGGAAATTTTAGTTGTAAACAGTGGAGTTGTTAGGGGAAGCATCACATGACCACACCTGATAGCCTCTTGATGACCTTTTTTGGCATCGTCCTTAAGCAAATCATCATAGTTGTTAAGTGGCTGTGATTTGAAACCTTCCCCTGCCATTTTCCCCGCTGACTGTTTGTTGGAAATTGGCTGGGAAGATGACAAATGGTCAGAGATGGTATTCAGCAGGTTCTGACCAGTTCTGGAGAACCGGTAACAGAAATTTTGAGTAGTTTAAAGAACCAGCAAATACCACCTCTGACTGGCACCGCCCTCATCTATTTTCTGCCTTCCAAGTCCCAGCTGATCGGCTGGGTCTTCATTTGTTGCCCTGCACAGGAGAACAGAGCTGGAAAGCAGGTTAGTGGGGTAGGTAGGGAACAGAGATTTTATAGTATCCTTCCCCTGCCACATCCACCAAACCACACCATGCCCACCAAGTCACGCCCACAGAACTGGTAGTAAAAAAATTTGAATCCCACCACTGGAAATGGTGATCGTGTAACTTCAGGATGTCACAACTGTCACAAATGCAAGTCAGTTGCCAAGTTCCCCCAAGGATGCTGCAATGATAGTACGGGCAACGAAATATTGTAAGTCAATTTGATCAGCTCTATTGTAACTTCAGAGGATTGCTAAACGAATGGTAGTAAGTCATGGACTACATGTAAGCATTTTTTTTCTTTTAAAAAAAGCATGTGTTGCAGCAGTTATAGTTTACATGGCTAATACAATATGCTTTGCAGAGGAATGTGAGGTTTGCGAATATTTAGCTGAAAAGTAGCAGGTTAAAAAGGAAATCCAACTTTTAAAATTTGTTTCATTCTGTTATAAATCATTTCAGAAAATTGTTGCTTTTTATTGTGCAACATTGTTATCAAATAGGAAAACAGAATCCAATCTGTTTGTTGCTTTTGCAGTAATTTTTAGAAAATATGAACTGTCCAATTTAACAATGGAACTAGCTCATCACTGACCTTGTTAAAACCACTCTCTCTCAGTCTTAAGAAGAAGGCAATGGCAAATTGCTTCTTCAAAATCTTGCCAAGAAAACTACAGGGACTTGTCCCCCCCCCTCCCGCCCCCTCTCTCTCTCACACACACACACACAGAGCAAGCTTCTCAGTTTTTTTCTAAGCATAGTATTTAGCGTGAATTTAATATCTTTCATTTTCATTGCTGTATATGAGATATTGTATCTAAGTTCCGCATCCATTTGATTATACAGCCTTTAAATTTTTCAGTTTCCAAGTCGTATTTCATCAACAATTTATAAATAATGCTCAATAAATACTTGTTATAAGCTTTTTTTAAATTCTGTCGAGCCTCTGTGTTTCCCTCCTTGTTTAGCAGTTCCTTTAAAGCAGGGGTCTTCAAACTTGACAGCTTTAAGACTTGTGCACTTCAATTCCCAGAATTCCTCCTCCAGCCACGTTAGCTAGGGAATTCTGGGAATTGAAGTCCACAAGTCTTAAACTTGCCAAGTTTGAAGACCCTTGCTATAAAGTGTTGTTTTTCAAACTTGGCACCTTTAAGATGTATGGACTTTTAACTCCCAGAATGCCCTGTCAGTACATGGTACTGACCGATACCGGTAATGGTACTGACCGATACCGGTACAGTGTATCTTAAAGATTTCGAGTTTGAAAAACACTGCTTTAAAGCCATACTACTTGGCTGAAAATATTGAAATCATTCTGGTGCTTCAGATCATCCCTAAAAAAACCTCAAAGATTTTATCTTTCTCTTATTAATAAACAAAACTTGCAGTCTGTAAGAATTGTTACCTGTCCACTGAGCAAATTTCTTTGTGCTTTGCTTTTCAAGCAAATAAATATTCAATAATGTGGCAAGAAATAATAAGCCTGAGTATATTCTTTTCCTTTATTTATCTGAAACTTCAATGGTAGACATGTTTGATTCCTGGAATATATATGTGTCAGGGTCCATTCTGACTGCATTGTGCTTTCTAAGCTGTCTGCATTTCCCAATAGACCTGAATATTTATGTATTTAATTTATTTATTTAAAACATTTGTATGGATGGCTGTTCCTTGGTAAAGAAATGTATAGTCTCATCGGTGTCATGTTACTTTCCAGTAGTGAAATCAGATTTCAAAATCAGGTAGGGAAACTTTCCCAGACCTGAAAAAAAAGATGTTCTGAATCTCAGGAATCATTTAAATCAGGGGTCTCCAACCTTGGCAACTTTAAGACTTGTGGACTTCAACTCCCAGAGTTGGCTGAGGAATTCTGGCAGTTGAAGTCCACAAGTATTAAAGTTGCCAAGGTTGGAGACCCCTGCTTTAAACAAACTAATCATTTGCTGTATATCTGGTAACAAAATTGAAGCCAATACATAACAACTTATGACAAATTTTTGATTTCTATTTCAGAATCTCCATTTTTTTTCCCTCTTGAAATAAAACCAATCATTATTAATTGGTACACATTTCTTTGGCAAATTAATAGGTGATGAAGAGGGCAGCCAAGAAGCAGCAGATTCTGACGGAGATGCACGTTCGGATAAACCAGGACCGCTTATGCTTGAGACAGAAGACTGGGATGGACCAGGTAAGGGAGTATCTAAGGAAAATAACAGGTTAGATTAAAAAAAAAAAAGCAGTGCTATAGCAGTTTATTAGTTGAACCCAATCTGCAGCTGATTCAGTGGTTAAAAGTGGATCCTAAAGCTAAGAAGTAATGTTTGAAAAGATATGGCAAAAATATATCTTTTATATGGAAGCAGCACAGAAATTAATAATTGGTTTTAACTAGACAGATCATGATATTCTTTTGGTAGGTATTTTTTCTCAAATGCAAATATCTATATACTACTACAACTTTTGGGTCTCTGTGATTGTAACATACAGCTGGGCATCATAGGACAACCTTCTTGAATCAATGTCCTTCAAATGGGCACACGTACACAGTGTGCCCAGAATCTGGGATCTTTGTCTCATGTGGGATGAAATTTGGCATAATTGTGGCCATTTTAGTGCTGTGGTGAATTGCAGTCATGTGGATTGTCAATTCCAGATTGTCAGCTTCCTACAAGAAAGGTCAATGGAGAAGCTGGCAGGAAGTTGGAAGTCACTCATGCTCCTACTGCTTTTCTGCCTGCCTATGGTCATTCTCTTTCTTTGTTTAGGCAATGAATTATTTCTGAAATGATGACTTGGTTGCGGATTGTCTATTTATGACTAAAATGCAAATATTTATATCAAGATATGATTAAAATGCCATTTGTTTAGGAGAAAAGCATGTAATCTGGTAATGAACTAATACTTGATTGCCCATCATAAGCATTTGTGTTGACTTCTGTTTTGGAATAAAACAGTATTTGAAATGAAATTCAGATATGACATTCACAGTCTTGAAATTCAACACTAATAGTAATTACAAGTCTGAATGTGCAGTGTTTACTCCTTGGCAATAAATTCGAACAAATCCATGAACATAGAAAAAAATCTGAAATTGAAACTTTTGATGTGTCTATATGTGTAGCTCTGATGTGAGAGAAATAGAAATAGCTTTTGAACTCTTGAACAGAATCTCATTTATATTTCAGCATTAGTAAATGATTTTGATAGCTTCGAAACCCATACGAAGAACACCATGATTGAGAAACCCAGGAAGCTTTACACATACTGTTCTACTCTTTTTATTTATAAACAAAAGTAACGGATGACAAAAGCGACCTTTCTCTGCACCATATTCCATGAAAAAGGTAAAATGGAAATGGATCAAAATTGTTCTATGAAACCTTGGATCTGCTTAGCCACTGGCTACCATAATTCATATAGCAATAGTACTTAGACTTATATACCGCTTCACAGTGCTTTACAGCCCTCTCTAAGTGATTTACAGAGTCAGCATATTGGCCCCAACAATTTGCGTCCTCATTTTATTAACCTCAGAAGGATGGAAGGTTGAGTCAACCTTGAGCAGCTCAGAATCGAATGGAATGAGCAGTGAGTTAGCCTGCAGTACTACATTCTAACCACTGCACCACCATAGCTCACATGGTGAATTGGTTCTAACTAATGTTGCCAAAGCAGCAAGAAATGAACTTTAGAGAGTCCAGATGAATACTAAATACTTTTCCTTTTCAGTCACTGGATCACTCTTACTCACTCAAAATTATGGATACATCTTTCCTTCCATGTGCAAAACCATTTTGTGGTCATGAGGTATGACTTAATCTGGCAAGCCATAGGCAAACAATAACTTTGGAAGTGTTTGGGTGGGATTCAGAAGCAAGAAAAGTCATGTTCCTTGCCAGAGTTCCATTGGAATGACACAATATTACAACGCAGTCTTTCCAAGATCATTCTTATAGGGGAAGAATGGCTATAGTAGAAATTAAAATAGTAGAAATTAAAATACATTCTAAAAACTCCCTGTTTTTGCTTGCTGCTATTCTAAATTTTCCCAGGTCTCTTTTGGGATATCCCTATGTCTTTAAAACACACATCAAACTCATATCAAATCAGCAGTTCCTAATTGTAAGCCCTAGATTTTTTAAATGACGGAGCTTAATAGTTCTTTAAACATTTTTTGGGGCCAGAAACTAAGTACTTATTATCTAGTTTCCAATTCTGAATGTACATTAGCAGCACGTTGCATTTAACAAATGGATATGACAGTCAATGATGTTTTCAAGGACTTTTCTTATCACTTTTCATTTGATATAAATCATTTAACACACCCTGGTCATTGACTTCACAGTTAAGAGAGAAACCTGCAGACTGCAATCAATAAAGTGTAAGAGCTTTGTGTTTAGGCAGGAATGCAAGCTAATATTTTCTCTTACAAGCCATATAAATGGTGCAGATGGAACCTGACAATGCTGGGAAAAAGTGGCAGTTTCATCAACATGAATAAAAATGATATAGAGAGCTATTACCTGTAAATAATGCAAAACTTGATTTGTGAAACAAAAAAAGAGCAAGAATTAAATTTCTTATTAAAATTATATGAAAATGGCTCTCTTACTTGAAATCATTTGAGCTTTTCAATAAAAAAATAAAAATTTCTCCATTGTTATATAAATGATAGTTATATAATAACAAAAAATATATTTAAAACCATATTCTCAATATAGCCGTGGTTGCAAATGTCTAAAAATTAAGAATATTCTGTTTAAACAGCTGAATAGAGCTGGAAAAATATTATAATGCAGTAACAACATTTGCATTAAAACAACCTCTTATATTTCAATCACATTTTCATCCTTGCTTGACTTTGCAAATTGCTGTATTCTGTCCATGAAGAGGAAAAGAATTTCAGCAGTAATTTTCTTAAATCAGTAAGTGGAAAATATATGGCAAACAAGAATGAAGGAAGATAGTATATTGGATTATAATGGTGGTATTTATAATGTTGTTAATAATTTACAAAAATATGCCTATATTCTGTACAAAGCATCTAGTATTATGTAAAAGCAAGATTTGCCATCAAACATATTTCATTGTAGTTAAAGTAGCATGGAATCCATTTAAAAATGAAATTACTTGCTTAGCTTTGAGGTAATGTAGCTTCAACTTTTTTTAAAAAAAAGTAATTACTTGCTTAGTTTTGAGGTAATGTAGCTTCATTTTTTTAAAAAAAGTAATTTATTGCAATTAATAAAATATACATTGAAAATTGTACTTTCTTGTGATTTCTTTGTTACATGTATTACTGACCAATTTTCTTTAACATGTAATGCTTGGGTAACATCTTAGGAGATAAAGAAATTTTGAATCTACTCAATGCTAAAAAGATCTGTGAATAGAAAGTGCTGTAAATAGAATGTATATATACTAGATATCAAAATTATGAGAAATTCAGAGGACAAAAAAAACGCTACTAGTATTCTGGAACTTTTCTTCTTAACTTTGAACTTGTCTGATTCTTAATCAGTTTATGAAATTGCCTTCTGTTGGATCATACTGTAATATTGTCCCATAATGCAGCAGCCTTGGATAGCACTGATATTTTAGTTAATACAAAAATTAGTGATTGAAATATATATACAAAGTATACAAAGGTATACTCTGACATTCATAAATGGTTAGGTCCCTTACATTACAAGATTCTCAGAGCAAAGAAGGTTATATTGTCCCATAATGCAGCAGCCTTGGATAGCACTGATATTTTAGTTAATACAAAAATTAGTGATTGAAATATATATACAAAGTATACAAAGGTATACTCTGACATTCATAAATGGTTAGGTCCCTTACATTACAAGATTCTCAGAGCAAAGAAGGTTTCTCTATGGAATAAGAAAGAGTTAGCTTATATTGAAAGGTTTATTTTTTTACTTATTTACCTATTTATATATTAATCAATCAATCAATCAATGAAATTTATATAGCCATCCATCTCAGTAAAGGTGATCTTGGGTGGTGCAAAATAGTTGAAGACAGTTTATTCTAGTGTCAAGGCACTAGGTTTGCAAGCGTGACACTGTGAATAGCAGTCCTGCCTTAGCCATGGAAACCAGCTAGGAACCTCATTATCTCTCAGCCAGCCCATCTCACAGGGTTGTTGTGGAAGAAAGTATGTTGGAAACATTTTTATTTATTTTATTTATTAATTTTGTCAAACAATTATTAGATAACAGGTATAAGTATAAACATGGTTATAAATACATGAAATGAATACGAATAAAAAAGAAAGAAACAATAGGACAGAGACAGTAGGCACATTTTGGTGCACTTATGCATGTCTCTTTAAGTTAATTTGTAATTTGATTGAGAGATATTGACTGGTTGATTGATTTAAGCTGACTTTGGACAGATCATAATATATTGAACCGTAAAAGCAGAATTCAAAACCAGAGGGAATATGCTCACACTACACAAAAACACACCAAATAGGGAATCCTTCTACCAAGACTTGGGAGGACAATCACATCTTTAAGGCCATGTGGAATGCCAATAAGGTCGGAACAACATGGATTTTAGGGGGAATCTCATTCAGAGGACAGGTGCCATGATAGAGAAAGTAGCATGGATTGAAAGATTGGAAGTCATATTTCAGACATCTGAAATTACTTTTGTTCTTAACTACTTATATTTTAAGACTAGGATGGACAACATATCCGCAGATAACTTCCTTTGAAGTTTACTACATCATTTGTCCTACACTCCACTGCTTTCAGTTTATACTACTTTCCTTTAAAAAGTAAATTAAAAAAACAGCTATGTTATAAAGCATAGTGCTGGTTTCTCAAACTTTAGTTCTGCCTCCCTATTATTACCCCTAGAGACCAGCAAATAAAATATTGTGGGTAGTTGCAGCCCAGTGCTTTGTTTGGAAGTTTGTCCTCCTTCCCAGAAAAAGACGAAGCTACTCTGAAGTGATAGGAGGCATCCTATAGGCCAGAGGTGGTATTGGAAAACTTCATATTGCCTATATTTGATTATATTATGAACGGTCATGCTGAATGTAGCAATCCTTTTTTGAATAGATAAGGCTGGCACCTGGCAGCCATTCTGTGAGTGTGCTTAAGAATTATTTAAAAGTTTTAAATATGCCAATTTGCCCTCTATTGCACAATTAAGAAAACACAACCAAATTTAGTAATGGGGAGGATGGGAAACCTTGTTAAACTACAGCAATATGTAGAAGAAGATACGTAAAAGAAAGTGCTGTATAACACCCTAGCCCCACCACCATTTGGGTATTCCTCAACTTATAACCATTCATTTAGCAACTGTTAGAAGTTACAACAGCACTTCTAAGCCACATAAGAAGTGGCTTATAACTGATACTACCATCACAGCATCCCCACATTCATGTGATCCAAATTCAGGCACTTGACATGTATTTATGATGGTTATAGTGTCCCGGGGTCATATGATTGCCACAATTTGTGACCTTCCCGGCCAGCTTCTGACAAGCAAAATCAATGGGGGAAGCTGGATTTGTTTAACGACTGTATGAGTCACTTAACCTTAGTGATTCACTTAACAACCGTGGGAAAAAGGACTGTAAAATTGGGCACGATTCACTAAAAAACTACTTCGCTTAACAATGGAAATTCTGGTTCCAATTGTGGCTGTAAATTGGTGCCTGTATCTCTGCTACCATAAAGCATGGAAATAGCCATTAGGAGGATACTAAACCATATTAGATGGAGGAAAGGCATGGGTCTTTTCTATAAACCACTTCCCAAATACCCATGTTTTCCCTAAAATAAGACCCTGTATATATATACATATTTGCCCCCCCAAAAGTCACCAGGTCATATTTTCACAGGAAGTCATCCACTCACCTCCCTTGTGCGTGTCACCCCTGGCCATTTTTGCTGTAAGTGGCCTTCAGGAACTTCTTCTGTAGCTGGCAATCTGCTTGCCGGCTGCAGAAGAAATGTGCCGGCAAGGAAGGTGTCGGGGTGTGCGAGGTCTGGATGCAATTGTTGAAAGGTAAGTAGTAGGGCAGCTCCTTCCCCCCATCCCCACCCTAGTTTAATTTTTACCATGCATTCTGGAGTGAGCAGGTTTTAATAAGGGCTTATTTTGGGAATAGGCCTTATATTGGGCACATGTAAAAATCAAGCTAGGACTTACTTTAGGGATAGGTTGCATTTTTGGGGAACACGGTAAGAGAATATATGTTCAGCAATTCTGAATTGGCCAATAAGATTGAACAACATTTTGACTGAAAAGTGTAAAGAAGAGAAGGAACCGAAAATTAATTCTTATGTAGCAATAGCACTTAGACT
Organism: Bungarus multicinctus; assembly: GCA_023653725.1. Classification (NCBI taxonomy): domain Eukaryota; kingdom Metazoa; phylum Chordata; class Lepidosauria; order Squamata; family Elapidae; genus Bungarus; species Bungarus multicinctus. The sequence continues at coordinate 74,093,173 of CM042846.1, forward strand.
TATATGCTGCTTCACAGTGCTTTACAGCCCTCTCTAAATGGTTTACAGAATCGGCATATTGCCCCCAATAATCTGGGTCCTCATTTTACCATCCTCGGAAGGATGGAAGACTGAGTCAATCTTGAGCCGGACAGAATTGAACTAATGGAGTGAGTAATGAGTTAGCCCTGAAGTACTTACCACTGTAATTACCACTATCATTATTTCTTCTCATAAACAAATGTTGGGATACAATGGACTGTCTCACCTTAGAGTAAAACTGGAGATGAAGTTTACTGTGTGGTTAAAAGAAATTGATTGGCAAATAAAGGAACTCACTAAATTTCCCTACTCATTTGCAAAAAAATGGGTATATTTCTTATCAATTAAAAATTTTAGAATTTAAATTAAAGTAAAATTGCAAGCAAAATAGAAATTCATTGAAATTATGAGTCAACTATTTGACTTAATAACCATTTAAGCATCAATTAATTCTTATCTCCGTAGACATTTCATTATGGCCTGTTCTTCCTTATGGCCTAAGAGATCTGAGGAGCAGGAGAAGATGCCAAGAGGGCTCAGATTGAAGGATCACAGAAACCAGTGGAATCAATTGCAGCCACAAGATTTCTGGCATGAAATATACATGTTAATCCATGTATGATATGCCATATGCTAAATAAATTAAGTAAATAAGTAAATAAATAAGTAAGAAAGTAACTAACTAACTAAATAAATAAAAAATAAACAAACAAACAAACAAATAAATAAATGTCATTACAGCTCCCATCTCCAATACACTGTATATTACCATACTATATTTCAACGTGGCAGAGGGAAATTGGGAAAACATAGCACTTCAGGTTTTCTGAGTTGCAGAAATACTGGTGCTGACATCCAGAATGTGACCCAGAAATGATTAGTGGGCTGTCTTTGTGGTAGAACAAGGAGGTTCTTTGGATTTGGCCATTTAAGATGGTTTGAAAATTCAGTGAATTAATTTAAGATAAGAACATCTGAAACTGTTTGTGGATGTTGTTATTACTCATTGTAAAAACATTTAATTGTACCAAAGCCTACCAATCTGGCTAGCCAAGGATTTCCAACTTACCATTGTTTTCAAATTTTACTGTACCTAATTACCCCAACCTTGTACTTAACTCTAAATTCCTCATCAGATTTGATGCAACATTATAGTAGGCTCTGTTTCCATTTATAATTCTGCCCTATTTTAATAAAATAAACTTTAAATAAAGTTAATAAAGTTATAATCAGCAGTTTTCATAGCATCTTTGTTGAGCAAGATCTAAATATGATATTTCAGATGTTACTATTTGTGACTTGGTATAGACTCTGTTGGGCTGGCAGAGTAGCCAAAAATCAGAATCAGAAATATTAGTCACAGGAAAATAACTGACTTGAAATGCCCATAAGCCAAAAAGTAGAATGAAAATCTGTGATTGTGCTATGCCTCCCTTCATCTTTTAAACAAGGTCTTGTATTTTGGAACTTCACTCTGCTGACATTGATTGATTACTCATCATTATGAAAAAAAAAAAAAAATAACCGAAAAGGTCAATGAGCAGATGCTTGCAACTTGAGGACTTTTGAGTTTACAAAGACTAACTCAAAATTGAAGAGATTGTCCAAACCAACATGATAATAAAAATGCAACAGGTTTTAAAATCCATGAATCATTAGAAAGAAATTGACTGGCACAGTGAGGTGTTATGGACAGGATTGAGTTGCCCTGCTGATGTGAAATATGTGCAATTTGCAGTGGCCCCCCCTCCCCCCCTTTGAAATAAGGAATGAGGCATCTGGGTAAAAGAATCAGATACTTGGGCACCACTTTTTAAAAGGATATGCCTAGCCCAGTGAGGAAATTAACAAAATGTAATTACTTCGAAATGAAGGAATTGATTTTGTCAAATATGAATTATGAACAGTGCCATTTTAATGGAAAGTGCTAGTGATTTCTGCACTATGTTCATGATTTGGGAGTGGGAGTTTGAAATGCTTATTTTAATCAGTTTTATGCAATGCCCTCCCAGTCTTTATAAATTATATTTTTATTTGGTGCTATAAATATTTTGGGGTAGAAAGTAGACAATCTATTTAGTATGCATCAGAATGGCTGATTACAAAGAAGACACAGAATATTCATATGTATATATGTGTGTATATGTGTTTATATATATATGTATGTATGTATGTATGTATGTATGCATGTATGTATATATGTATACACACATGGATGTACAAATACATGCATACAGATACAGGGATATGTGTGTGTGTATGTATGTGTGTATATATATATATTTGTGTGTGTGTAAATATGCACACACATACACACACATACACACACACACACACATCTCCTGAGAAAGACTTGAAGATTACTGTCTTGATTTTGTGACTTTTTTTTTAAACGGGAGAATATGGTAGATATGGGATCTAGGAAATGCTATTTGATGTAAATTAACAAAAATTCATGATACAGAGTTAACCATTGATATAGTCTGACAGTAAGAAAAAATGGTAAAAAGCAAAGGAAATCTTAGGATGGCTGTGTGCTACTCTGACGCTGAATCAGTATTATCTTGGCTATCAGATAATGCAGTTATCATTAATTTTCACATTTGCATTTCAATCTTAGGAAGGAAATGACTCTTGCTGGATGAAGATAAGAGCTCTGTACTACTATAATGAACCATCATTTTATCCTGATGCTTTATATCCATATGAAAATGAGTCTGGGTGGTGATGGGTTGAGAAGGAATGTGCATGCAGGAATGGGTCATAGAAACATTATAACAATGTGTCAAGATTACTTAAGACTTCGGTCTACTTTTTTTTAGTAAGCAGACTAAATACATCTACATTGAAATAAATTAGTATTTCTCAACCTCGGCCATTTTAAGATATGTGGACTTCAACTTTTAGAATGCTTGCTGGAGAATTCTGGATGTTGAAGACTACATATCTCAAAAGGACAGAAGTTGAGAAGCTCTGAAGTAATTGCTGAATGAATGAAAGTCAGCTCCTCTGTTGCAAAATAAACGAATTTAGGATGCATGAAGATCTTCCTAAGCATCTAATTCCAGCTTCCATCACATAAATATGAAATATTGCAAGAAACTGTGGGTAGCAATCAAGATATCATTTTTTTAGTTTAATAGAAGCATGTCTGTGTGGTATGTTACCTACAGTTCTCAAAAGAGAGTCTGTGAATATACCCTAGGATATGTTTCTTACTTGATTTGTTTTTTCAGTCTATAGCTAATTTCATATCCTATAGGAGAAAATGTTTCAGTGTACTGTGTGAATGCTATTTATAAAGATCTGTCCACTTAGAAAATATGCACAATATTGACCTGACTTTATACAGTTCAGTTTAGCATGCAGGTGTCAACCTTGGAACACAAGATATGACACTGAGATACATCTTTATGAGAATTCTGTCATGTTTCTGATTTAATGTGGAAATATCTGCTATATCTCAGAAGAGCTAGTTGTGAAGTCCCTTACTAAATAGTATAAAGAAATAGGACACTTCTCTGCACAGTCCAATATGCTATTCTTATGTGGTCTCTATTCTTAAAATATGGAGGAGAAAATAGCTGGGTCATAGATAATATTATAGTATGGCTGGAGACAAAGCATGAGTACACTGAATTTCCTGGACAGATGCTTATTAAATGTGGACGAAGGATCATAGTCTATCCTACATAATTGCTTGGCTCATTGGCCTCAATAACATATGTGTGGCAATGCAGTATTAGTGCATATCCACAAGGGACAAACTGTCAAGAGGAAAATGAAAGCCCATTTTTAGACATGAAGATATTTAGAAGTTCAACGTCCTGTAGATTGTGCAATAAAGGATTTAGAGTTAGAAATTCTATTGGGAATCAACAGACATCTGCATTACAATACATTATTTCTTGTAGTTTCATGCACCAAGAGACCCAGAGAATCTGGCAGGAAGCTTTGCACTTTTCAGCTGTCTCCACTGTATTTTGGTCATAAAGGCAATCACATACTCCGGTAATTGCATAGGACTAGGAAACAATGTCAGCTTCTGGAAGCAGATGGGTTGAGAATCAAAAGGGGCATGTAATTGGTCCACAACCATTTTGCTCTTTGTTGTGTTTTTCTCATTAATTCTGCCAAGATTATTCCTGCATAGCAATAATTTTGAACTGTTAAAGGACGGGTCTGTTAATATACTGAACAAGTGTGCCCAACATGGAATCATTTTGGAGGAAAGCTACAGTCGAACAAGTGCCTGCAAACAAAGCATGAGCTAGGAGAATACCAATTCTTGCTAAAGCTATTTTTCAGTTGATTTTAGTTCATGTTTCCTGTGCTTCTACGCACAAAAGTAGTTTCTCTAACAAGATTTTTTTTCCAGTTCAGTGGAATCAGTTTTGCTCATTCTCTTCTTCAGTGTAACTGTTAGATCAGTAGCAAAAAGATAAAATAATTTATATATGCAATCTCCATGAATGTGCCAGAGCAATCTATTAACCCAGAAATATTCAATTGTTAATAATTATATTAGCATGTCATTAAAAAGTGGTATTATTTTTCAATAAATGTAGAAAACAAGTTCTATCAGAGTGATCTGTCTTCTATTCTAAGGGCAATTTCCTGGTTTTCTTCCTGTTACTGAGGACACCTTTCCATTATGAGAATTGTCCTGCAAAAGGAGGACAGACAAAGCAGGCATTGTATTTGGACTGCCTGAAATAAGTATGTAATGTGACGTTCTTGAGGAACAGCCACAAAATTAACGAATTGACCCAAACCAGATAGATAGCATGCCTGAATTCACTGAAATAACAGAAATGTTCGTGATATATTTGTAACTTACTGTAATGCATGCTACATGGATTTCCCTTGGAAATCCCTTGGAAGCTATATCTGCAGTGAAGGATATGTTAAGTATGCAGTTGTATCTTTCTCTGGTTGCCAGTTGACATCTAGGTACAATTCAGAAGTTTGACTGATTCACATATAGAAAGTCCAGCTTTCTAGACCTGCTTATTAGAGGGACTGCCTGTCTCCATATGTTTTTGCACATATATCTAAGTCACCATGATGAGCACACTCCAGATTCCATCCAGGAAGCAATGTCATCTTATGGGACCTAGAAAGTATGCCTTCTTGGTGATGGTTCCTGCCCTGTGGAATTCATAGTTGCTTAGAGATTCATATTGCTCTCATCTTTCTGATTTTCTGCAGTCTGCTTAAAAATTGGTTGTTCTTCCAAGCCTAGTGCTGGATTGGAAGTTGAGTCACATTGATTGGTTATTATTTGTTTGACTTTGAGGGTCTGCTCAGCTGTCACTGTCTTTTTTCCCTTCTATTGATATGTTTGGTTTTCTTTTAATTTGTACCAGTAAACAACCAAAGTCACTATGGATTCATGTGCTCTTGAAATTAAAGTAATATAAACAAAGAAACGTGAGAAGGAATGGGTGCATATCAGTCAGCTTAGCAATGAAAACTATACATCAAAGTTCTTTTCTTTACTGATCAGCTGCCTGGAAGGAGGGATTCAACTTTGCATGTGTATGAATGTAAAAGTAATTCATTCTCAAAGTTCTTGTAAAATAGACTTTATGATATAAGCAATAATCTATTGAATTTACTTTCTGGTTTTTGAACACTTTGCATTAAATAGCAATAGTAGTAACACTTAGACTTATATACTGCTGCATAGTACTTTTGGGGCAGTTTGCAATGTCTGGATTCTCATTTTACTGATTTTGGAAGAATGGAAGCCTGAGTTAACCTTGAGCTCTCTCAGGATCGAACTACAGACTGTGGGCAGAGTTTGCTTGCAATACTGCAGAGGTGTTAAACTGGTGGCCCATGGGCTGGATTCATCACATGCAGGCCATGCCCACCCCAGCTCTGCAAAGGCGAAAAACATCGTGATACGTCACATGACAGCAATATGATGCCACAAGTTTGACACCTGTGAAATACTACATTCTAACCACTGTGCCAACTGGGCAGTTAATATTAAATAAATTTATTTGGACAATTTATAGTCCATTAAGAGAAAAAGGATGACAAATGTACAGTACTGTATATGAGGCAATGAAAAATGTGTATGCTTTGGAAGCTATAATAGCCTCAGAAGTTTCTACGCTGCATATGAGAGAATGTGTATGAAATTATAGTATATACCTATGAATGTATATGAATGAATTGCTATAAAATATATATTTATATTCTTTTCATCTTATCAATCCCTCCATGTGGCAATATGGAAGTGGTATGTATATAGGTTTTGTGTCTGTGTGTGTGTATGAGAGAAGATAGAAGTATAAGAGAAAACCATCAATCCTAACCCCAACCATCAACATCACTTCTTTGTCACTTTTTCATATCATATGCAACCATTTATCTATTAATGCCTATGCACAAAATACATGTTTCAGTGAAAACCATCTCAGTAATGAGGGACTGTACATGAACATCAGGATAATTCTATTTCCATCCAAGATTTGTCTTCCCTTCTCAGTACAGAGCAAGTATATTGGGGAAATCTAACTATTCCCTCCTGACAATCCCATTTAAATATTCTCCTGTGCTGTGATTACTTTTAATTTTGGGGGGAGGAGAAGAATTACATCTTCACTCTACAGTTCATGTGCACCTTGGGTGATAAACATTGAACAGTTGAATAACAGAGCTTGAAGCCACACCTCTCTTAATCATCTGATGCCATCAGTAAAATTTTACTAGTGGAATTCACGTATCTTCTTGAAGATGGTAGGTTACCAAACTATGAGTGAAATATAAACTCAAGGATACGTTTCTTGGGAACATTTATCTAGCCAGAGGGATTTATAAAAATCTGTTAGTCACTGATATCCAGTGGAGATTATGCATAATGCTTGAAGATCTGTGTATTCTTTATATTGACTTGGAATTTATCCATACTCAGAATCCTAGAAATATAAACATGTTTTCTAAGACCTCTTCGAGAATATGTTTTTTGTGAGGGAAATGCTAACAGTAGTCTTTGTGTATAAATTATTTGCAAATTCAACGTAGCGAATGTGCAGAATGGTTCATGTCGCCCCTAATACACTATAGTTTACATAATACTTGGTTTCTATTCCTTCCATGAAGCACATGATAGTGTTAGTTCTAAAGTGAGTTACTGTACCTGTTGTAATTTGTTTTTTATACTTAATTTTAGTCATACTTTAATATGCTTTTTGAGTTTTATAACTAGTGTTTTCAGTTCCTTTACAGATTAGTATCATATTTAGCAGAGATTATTATCATTTCCTCCTTCCTCTAATTTTAAAAGTACGCTCATCTTATTCCAATTCAGCTTCCGTTAATATATATCCAGTATGTGGGTTGAAAAAAATGAAAGGAGAATATGCAGCCTTGTTGTTCTCCTTTGCCAACCTGGAACCATTCTATTTTGCCATGATCTCGTGAGGAAAATGAGGTATCCTGGGACTCCCACTTTCTTGAGCACATTACAGAGTTTGATATGATCAACACAATCAATGGACTTTTTTATAATCAATCTAGCACATAGTCACTTATTTTTATTATTATTTGGCTTTCTCAATCAGCATGCATCAACAATCTCATGTTCCTTTTATAAAATCAGCTTGAACCTCTGGCATCTTCTTTTTCATATAAAGTTCTAATCTATGTGTTCTAATCATTATTTCTATTACATGCCAAACACACTTTTCAGTGTTGAAGCTTTAGAGAATGATGTATTAATTGTATACATTTATTCGAAAAAAGTAAAATAAATAGATGGGTATTAAGGTATAAATGGAAGGAGATATCTATATATTGGTGGATGATAATAAAGATAGGATAATCCATATAGAATAGAATAGAATAGAATAGAATGCTTTATTGGCCAAGTGTGATTGGACACGCAAGGAATTTGTCTTGGTGTAAATACTCTCAGTATACATAAAGAAGGAACATTCGTTAAGAATCAAGAATCATAATGTACAACACTCAATGATAGTCATAGGGTACAATCAACATCAAATCATACTAGGAAAGGGATATAATATATAATATACTAGTATATTGGGTATAATATACTGAGCCATGGTGATGCATGGATAGAAAGCAGTACTGCAAACTCACTCTACTCCTGCGATTCTGAGTGGCTTAAGGTTGATTAGCCTTCCATCCTTCCAAGGTCAGTACAATGAGGACCCAGATTGTTGGGGATAATATGCTGACTCTGTAAACTGCTTAGAGAGGACTGTAAAGCACTATCAAGTGGAATATAAGTCTAAGTCTATTGCTATTGCTATATACTACAGTATGTGAAACCTAACATGCAAACACATTGCATGTTGTGCTGGTTAGACTTTCTTGCTATTTATGTGCATTAAATGGAATTTAAAGGTATTCATATTCATAGATCTGAAGCAGACTTAAAAATCAGTACTTTAAATATATCATTTTGTATTTTGTATATATTTTCAGAAGCATTTGAATAATGAAATATAGCCCTTAGTTTATGAATGAAATATGACTGCATGTTGTTCATTAGTGCATGCATTTTTCTTTATAACCATTGCATTCATTAAAGGATATAAAACTGAATTATCCTAATGGCCAACCATTTTGCTGTTGTGTGACAGTATTGCAATGAATAAATAAGTCTAATAGCAATAACAATAAAAGAAGAACAATAATAGAAGGAAAAGAGAGCCAGCTTGTCTAGTGATTAAGGCACCAGTTAGAAACCTGGAGATTATGGGTTCTAATCCTTCCTTAACCATGAAAGTCAGTTGGGTGACCATGGGCTACTTATTGTCTCCCAGCCCAGTTCACCTCACAGAGTTGTTGTTATTGGAAAAAATAGAAGGAGGAAGGAGTATTAGTGTTCACCACTTTGAGTTGTTTATAAAAATAATAAAGATGGAATAAAAATAAATAAAATATGAAGTTTGAGCTAAGAATACAACCTACTACTGTATACAGAGACAGACATATCAGTCCATGGTAACCCCAAATCAGGAAGCTGATAACACTTTTTCTGAGTACAAGTATCGCTTATTCAGTGATTACTTTGGATAGCAACTACTTGCAGTTATGATGGTCATAAAAAAATAACTTTGCAAGCTATGTTCCCAAAGGTGCTTTTTCAAGAGGCAACTGGACTTTCTGCTTTTTCTTTGAAGACGTTTCACTTCTCATCCAAGAATGTTTTTCAGCTCATAGCTTCTTGGATGAGAAACAAAAGGTCTTCAAAGAAAAAAAAAACAGAAAGTCCAGTTTCTTCTTGAAAAAGCACCTTTGGGATTACAATTAGTCCTTCAGTTACGACCATAATAGAGTCTGCTGATCATGGTTGTAACTTGGGTTATAATATGACTGACCTGATTTTATGACCTTTTTTGTGGCTGTCAGTAAGTAACTCCATTGTCATGAAATGAATGAGACTGTTCTTAAGCAAATCAGTGGTTTGCTGTGGGCTCAGTTTTGCCAAAAACTGGAAATAAATGCCCGTTTTCAGCAAAACCATTGTAAAATGTGGTCATGTGACTATGGGATTTGGCAACTGGCTGTAAATACAGTCTGGTTTCCAAGTGCCCAAAGTGTGATATTGTGAACTTTGAATCTGCGTCATAAGTATCTCCAGAGAGGCACATCATAACTTTTGAACAGTCACTAAATGGTCATATTTGAGGAATACCAGTACAGTCAGCCCAGTTGAGGTGGTTTATAACATATTTTGAGTTGGTACACCAATCGTTAAAATGCTCTGGAAAAGGTTACGAATGTTTCCTATCTAAGTGGACTTTATTCTTGCAAAGGACATACAGGAGGAAAACTGACAATCATAAGTTTAGGTTCATTTCGTTTGATTTTCTTCATTGTAATAATAAACAGAAGTTTAAACCCAGCATTCCTTCCCCACTTTCCCCCAATCATTTAAGGTAAATTAAGAATTTCTGCTTCTTCTTCCCTTGTTAACTTTCCCATCAAGGTTGTGGTTAACTTCTGGGGACCAGGGTGGGTATGGTGTCCTGAGTGCTCTGCCAGAGAAAATGGGTTCCTGACAGTGTTGAGATTCAATTTTTTTACTACTGGTTCTGTGGGCGTGGCTTGTTGGGTGTGGCAGGGAAGGATACTATAAAATCTCTGTCAGGTGCTATTTGCTGGTTCTTTGAACTCCTCAAAATTTCCGCTACCGGTTCTGCAGAACTGGTCAGAACCTGCTGAATACCACCTTTGGTTCCTGAGCTCCATTTCGGCTGCCATAGCCTCCTGCAATACTCTGCCCATGTCAACAGAGTTGGGGAGGGCCGCATCCTGAGCTCTGTTTTCACTGAGGGTTGAAGAAGGCTGTGGCAGTCGAAAATGGAGCTTGGGACGCGGCCCTTTTTCGGGAGCCTGTTTTCGCTGGCATAAGCACCACGGGTTGGTCCTCCACTGCTTCCAGGGTGGCCCCGTGGGCCAGATCCAGCCCCTGGGCCTTGAGTTTGACACCCTTGTTCTAGAGTATGTCCAGATCCTGTTTTCCTTTCCCTTCGTTTACTTAAGTTTTTCTGTTCTGTTTTACTCTAACACAAATCATTTTTAGTACTGACTTTCAGAATTTTTGTTCAGTCTCCAATATTTTTTTTTGCAATTCTTATGTTCGATTTTGAAATGTTACATTTGAATTTTTGCCTGGGTTAAGTACTTATCTGAAAACATAACTTTTAGTGTTCCTAGAGGGATAGTACTGTATATGTTTCATGCTGTTGCAGCGGATATTGCTGCAAGTTTGTGCACAAAGTTACAAGACATCCGATAGATTAGCATAACAAATCTTCTGTTTAATAAGAACACAAATGCCAAAATGGTTTTTATTTTACTAAACAAAAGGTGATTTTGAGAAAACAGCAGAATATTGTAGCATCATATTAACTAGCTTATCAAATGACAATAAACAAACAAAACCTTTTAGCCATTTTCAATGTTTAGAGAAAATGATTTCATTTTTATTTATTATTATTATTTTAAAAAGAGCCATCAGTCTTGGTGTTGGAGAATGCTGGAACCTGATGAAACCAGCTGAAGAGACAAACTGTAATAGTGTACAGATGAAGATTAGGCTTCAGAAGATGAGGATATAAAAGGGATTTAATGGTAGGATGGATTATAGAAATCCTTGTAACAATGTTAAATAATTATCGTTCCAGCCGAGATCAAAGCACTGCTGATTGAACCCCCTCAAGCTGTTAATACAGAGTATCTTGAAAAGAAGGGGGGAGAATATTCCTCAGAGATTGGTCAGCCTATACTGACAGTGTCCTCTGATCTATAAAAGTTTCAGCTGCATTGAAGGTATCAGTTGTGTAGGAAGAAAAGACCTTGTCAGGATGACTAGTATTAATTATATGTGGCTTTTTTGGGGGGAGGTATTGGCTCTGAAGGGTACTTGCAGGCTTAATTGTTATTGGAATACATTTAACTTTCTATATATAGGGCAGAAGGTGATGGCATTCACTATGCAGAAGGCTAATATTATCCCTAATGTAACTCTGAGAGCGTTTCACATAAACCCATATAAATAAGCTTGGTACGTGGTTTCAGTTGTGATCCAAAGGTGCATAATTTCATGGTTTTAACTAAAATAAAAGTTTTACTTAGTAAATACTACCAAAAGAAAATAGATCAGTTGTGTGCAAGAGAATTGAGTGAAGTTTCTCTAGCACAAGATAGATGGATCTTCTTTCTCACTCTTTAAAAGTTTTACATTTCAAGTCCTTACTATTCTCTTTATTTAAAAAGAAATGTAAGGTTTGATTAAGTCTTATTAAAAACAAAATCAAGTGTGTCCACTATATTATGGTCAGTAATGTACTTGTCAGTCATTAAGCTATTAAAGATGAAGAGCCTTTAAAAAAACATTGGCTAAATTCAATTTTTACTCATATTAGGGAAAAAAACCATTTTCTTTCTATGTCATTGATTTATTCATTCATAACATATTCAAAAATTGATAAATTCTTACCATCAACATTCCCTACTCCTTTTGCCCTCTATGAATGTCTGCCCAGGGTATCACCATAATCTTTATAAAGCCCTCTGTTCATCATGACTCTTAATTTTTCTTTTAGATAGAATGCTTATCTGTGGTTTTCACTGTAGCAGTGATAATCAGATAATCAGCAAACTTTTCAACAATCTGTACTTTTAAAATGTGTTTAAAATTCAAAATTTCTTAGAATTAAAAGATATTTGGACAATTGGATTGTTACTCTGCTTTAAAGAGGATTGATGTTTATAATTACAATATCACAAGTTTAACAGCTGCTCTCAATAGAATAAATCAATAAAACAATTCAGTAAATATTTAAATTTAGAAATGCAGTGATTTTGGAAGGTAAGGCTGATACATGTCTTCCTTGGAGTAAAAGCTAAAAATGCTATCCAATTCTTATTTAAATAATAGTTAGATCATCCATGTGATTAACTGACAAAGAAGGAAGGAGCAAAGCAATTATAGAACCAACGAAGGCAAAATTTTACTTCACAAAAGGAATTATTTCTGATTACATAACTAAATGTTTATGGAGATTCTCAGTCATCCAGGTCATGGTTGTTGCAAAAGTGCATTTTTTCACCCAATAAGCAACTGGACTTTCTTAGGTTTTTTTAAAGATGTTTCGCTTCTCATCCAAGAAGCTTCTTCAGCTCAGAAGCTGAGCAGAAATCTCCTGAACCAAATCCTGCAGGTGCAATAACTAAAAAATATAAGTATAGCACACAAGCTAACTAAAACCCTTCAAAACACTCTAAGCAAACCCAAAGATCCAACAACCTCAGAAGAAAAGACAAGGAGTCATCTACAACTTACAGTGTAAGTACTGCATCAACCATTATGTAGAACGAACAGGCAGAACACTGGCAGAATGCATCCACGAACACCAAGTAGCAGTCAGAAGATATGATGAAAATTCTTTTTTTCTCACAACATATAGACAGATTTAACCATAGTTTCAATTGGGAAAATGTGACAGTCCTTAACCAGGCCAAATCCCAAAACACCACAGAGTTTCTAGAAACCTGGCACTCTGACAATATACAGCCATCAATATGCACATAGACATTAACAACATATATAAGCTAATCAAAAGAGAAATAAACCAGCCCAAAAAGGAACAAAAAGACCAAAGCATCTTTCTACCAGCCATTTGCACCCAGATCAGCATAGATTTATCTCCAATGAACAGACCAATGATCAGACCAATGATCAAGTAAACAATACCCCAATCAAGAAATTGGCAAAGAGTCAACAGTAAACAGCCCAACCAAAGAATCTCATAAGACCATCCCCACCAAGACTGATGGGGCAAGCCACCAGAATATGAACGGAAACCAAAATTGCACTCTTTACTATCACTGATGATGTTACCCGGTTTGGGCAAAAAAGCAAGCAAGCTCAAAGAGCACCAAGGACCCCTTCATTTCAACTCTGACTAACAAATATTTTCCCTTATTCGTACTAAAAACATAGTCTCCAATCTCTATTCAGTTTATAGTCATTATGGCTGATTCTCTCAGAAGAATCACTCTTTATCCTTCGATTTTCCAATGGAACAGATCATCAGAATAGATGATCAAATATGTTTTGATGTATTCTGAAACCTGTCTAGAATGGTTCCTCCAAGAATGCACAAAGCAGGTTAGCCAGACCCTCTGCCAACTTGATAAAAAGGAATATTTGCATCACATTTATACTTGGTACCTCTTTGGATTTGAAATAACCTGGTTTGGGAATACTCTTCATAGCCCTTTAATCACCATTAATCAGTTATTGCTTTTTGTGTTTCTGCATAAATAGAATCCCTCCTTCCTTCCTTCCTTCCTTCCTTCCTTCCTTCCTTCCTTCCTTCCTATGCATGGTTCTCTCCTCTAGTGTAAATCTAGTTTTATTTGAAAATATTAGATTTAACTCAAGGAAGTATTTTATATTGCTGCAACAGGACTGGAGCAGTCTTGTCATAAAGAGTCTTGTAAGTATTAATTCTTATGAACTTCAAATGACACTTTTATTGTCTACATTTTGTTTTCTGTTATTGCACTGAAAATTACCTTGGTTCAGCACAAAACACTTTAAATTGAGAAAGCTGCAAGTAAAGGTGGAAGTGCATATAGATTGGTCCATGTTAAGTTGCATGAAGCAGGGAGTGTTTGGAGCAGTTTGATTTATATTTATCAAGACTTTCCTTTAGGAACAAATTCCAGTTGTGCTAAAAAAAACCTGACATATTTGTTACAGAAACAAATTCTCTAAACTGAATTTCTACTTAGCCTCTAATTTGTAATTTCTGGCAAATATAGAACTGTTATACTCATGTGAACATAATTGGATATTGATCTAGATACTCCAGTAATCTTAATTTCTGATAGCTATTCTTTTGATACTTTCTGACAATTTTCTATATTGAAGTAATGAAATTGTAATTATGGATTTTATTAAGTGATGGTAATAGCAGTCACCATAAAACATTTATTAGGAAACTGGAATAGCTGTTATATAATTTATTATGTTATATTATAATTACATTGAGTGGTGATTATCACTTTTGTTCCTGAAATGATATATCTGCTACCAAACAGAAATGTTGCTGGGTTAGAACGGAAATGAGGATGAGTTACTTCATTCCACCTGGGTTTTCTCCTCTCTTTTCTCCCTCACTGACTTAAGGACAGGACATTAAATGCAACAACTGAATGGGGCACATGTTTGGTGTCATGGGTAAGGGATATCTAGGTGATAATAGGGCTCAGGACTAGTAGATTCATAATCTGATTTGCTGCCAGCAGCATAAGTACTATTGAGATATATGCTACATTTTTTAATGGAGAGATAAAAACTAGAAAGTTCAAATAATCTAATGGGTGCTAATCCGCCTTCTACCAGTGCCAACTATAATTCTTTTATTATTATTATTATTGAGAAAGGATTTCTTTTTATTTTCTTTCTCACGTTTTTTTGGTAACGTTAGAATATTCTGTCTTTTTCTTTCTATTCTTTCTGTTTGAGGCAGCTGCTATCTCTCTTTAATAAAGTGCGTATAATCAGAATAGAGTGGAAGAGATATTGGAGATCTTCTAATCCAATCCTCTGCTCAAGCAGGACACTGTATATAATTTGAGACAAGTGGCTGTTCAGTCTCTTACAGCCACCTGGTGATGAAGCACCGACAACCTCTGAAAACAAGCTGTTCTGCTGGTTAATTGTTCTCACTATTAGGAAGTTTCTGCTTAATTCCAGTTGCTTCTTTCCTTGAATAGTTTCCATCTATTGTTTCTTGTCTTGTCTTCTGGTGGGTTTTGAAAATATTTGAGGGGCTGCCATTTCTTTGTGGCAGCCCCTCAAATATTAGAATACTGCTATCATGTCAAATTATCTATCTATCTATCTATCTATCTATCTATCTATCTATCTATCTATCTATCTATCTATCTATCTATCTATCTATCATCTATCTACCTACCTACCTATCTACCTAACCCAGAATCATTTAAATGTAAATCAATGAATTTTCCTTCCTTCCTTCCTTCCTTCCTTCCTTCCTTCCTTCCTTCCTTCCTTCCTTCCTTCCTTCCTTCCTTCCTTCCTTCCTTCCTTCCTTTTTAAAAAAATGTATACTTAATATAATGGAGTAAAAAGGATTATAATCATATGGTATATTGCTGCATTGTGTATCTTTTCTGATTTGTTTTCATTCATTCTAGTTTGTTCGTTTATATCAAACTGAATTTGCCCAGGGAGTGCCCTGGTCTCTTGCTTATTTTCACCTTTTGGTCATAAGTTGCATCCTTTCCCACCGAGAAACATACATTAAAGTGAATAATAATAATAGTAATAGTAATAATAATAATCATTAATCAAAAACTGCATGTGTCTTCATGATTGTGCCAGTGTTCTAGTATTCAATTATGCAATTTTCATTGGCATATTAATCATCTTTTCAACAAACAAGCCAGCGTTAATTAAAGCAAACCATGGATAAAGACATGTTGCCGGATCATCATTCTGTTTATCACAGTGCACAAGCTGGCCGTTAAGTAAATTCTGAACTGTGAGATGAATTTCAATGTTGGCCTCATCTTTTTTTGGTTAGAGTTTGAATGCAAGTCATCAAACAGCAATCACAACAACAAGTGAACTTCAGGCCTCAGAAGAGAGAGATGAATTTATTTGTAATTAATGGCCAAAATAAAAAAAACCCACCAACCCAAAACAAAACAACATAAAAAATACCCAACCCAAAACTAAATGGTTGTATTCCAGTAATGCGAAGTAAAATCCCCGGAACACAATTTTTGAAGGTGCCCTGTGCCTATTTTTATAGTAAAACTACTTTCTTATTAGCTCACAAAACAGAAAATATTTAAATTTATCTAAAGTATTTGTGCAGTAGTATATTTAGGAAATTCAACAGAGTAATCTTACTAACCTGTAAATACTATAGAATCTAGCCTAATACTTTACACAGGGACCCTAGGATCATTTTTTAATACTCCAGCTGTAGCGATTTACAAGATGAACAAATACCAACACATGAGACTAAGAAAATATAGATTAGCTCTTTCACAGAGCAAATCTGAATATCATTTAAAATAGCTGTATTTTCTTTGTGACTTTTATCTCTTTATTACATATGAGCCACAGTGATGCAATAGTTAGAGTGCAGTACTGCAGGCTACTTCTGCTGCCTACTGGCTGCCTGCAATTTGGCAGTTCAAATCTCACCAGGCTCAAGGTTGACTCAGCCTTCCATTCTTCTGAGGTGAGTAAAATGAGGGCCCAAATTGTTGGGGGCAATATGCTATTTCTGTAAACTGCTTAGAGAGGGCTGTAAAGTACTGTAAAGTAGTATATAAGTCTTAAGTGCTATTGCTATTAAGCCAGAATCATGAGCATTAAAAATGGGCTTCTTCTAGATCCCTGGGCTACAAAAATCTAGACCACCAGTAGATGTAGAATTTACTATATTTTAATTTTAATTGAACTCCTTATAAAACTGCTGGCGAGATTTCTGTTTTCTTATGACTGAATGCATAATCCTTGACTAATATTGAGTTCATTGAATTCATAAGGGAGATGTAGATCCAATGGGATGAATTTTAAGCTTGGGTAAGCATTAATTTTGGGGTGGGGAGACTAAAAAGATGGGTATATTTTGAAAACTAGAAATCTTTCTTTTTCTTGAGCTTTTCTACCATAAGACTTACATGTGAAATGATTTTAGTGCACTTGGTTGAGTTTCTTTCTGGTATATCTCCCCTTTCTAAAGGAAAGGAAAGTTCTATTGGAGCCATATGCAATAGTAACAGAGACCTATAGATAGTACATGGATTATGTAATCTTGATATTCTATTGGAAGTCCATTTCAGGGCTTTTGATTTCTGTGGACTTGCTACTTGAAGATTAAGGGTTTCATTACTGTGGCAAATTATCTAATCCAAGATTATGATCACCATTATTGAGTACTCACTGTTTTTAATGAAGGAATTTTCCACCTGAGGTTATATTATTAGTTGACAGTTCAACATTTCTATCAAGATAGGAACTAGTCAACACAATTTTGATAGTTCAAATAATTTATTGCAATAGCCTGAAATCACATTTGAAACCATGTCAGTTTTAACTTGAGACTAATGTTTGCTTATGTGAAGATGATTCTTGATGATTTTTGCTGCTTTCTTCTACTTTTCCAAACTATGTATCTTGTGCTTGAAGAAAAGGGTGATGATAGAGGCTTGCAAACATATCAGAGAGTTGTATACCCGCTTTTCAATCTTTTGTGAACACTTGGTTAAGATTCTTGAACTATTTCTTATAAGATGCTTTCACATTCCTAAATATGAGAAGAGATTGGCTCAGGATGTGGACCAGAAATTCTGCATGAATGTCTTCTAAGTAGTTTCCAGGTGAATTTAGGTAAATGTAGTAGCAACACCAAAGAATTATCAGTACAGTGTCTTTCTCCCAATGTCTAGTTTTCCCTAAGTCTTCAACCTGGTCATGAGGGTTTAGTTCCAGTTTTTGAATACTCCTTTGTTATTCAGAACATCAGCAATGAGAATACTTGGTTGTATTTATTCTGTATTGGCCCTGGATCAATATTTTAAATATTGGTCTCCTTTGTAAAACAGCTAGTACTTTCAGATTTCCTTGTTGGTGGTTTTAGCAGCACACAATTAAAGTTATCATCCAAAATGGTCATTTGGAGAATATCAAAGTTTTTACCTGATTTCTCCAGGAAGTGCCTGTTGTCCCATAAATATTTGCATCAAGACAGTCCTGGCAGGGCTTCCTAAGACAACTAGTTCCATCCTCATTATTCAATTAGGAGTAGTAACACTGCTTGATCTGGAGATGATCAACATTTGGGAAGTGTATTCTGATGTTGCTAGGATTTTGTCTATATATATATATATATATATATATATATATATATATATATATATATATATATATATATATATATATATATATATATATATATATATATATATATATATATATATATATATATATATATATATTAACAGGGACGCTTGTTTCTTCAACTGTTCCTTCTCTTTTCTGGAAGATTTAGTTAAGAAAATGGGACATGGAGGTATGAGTTGGCCTTTTTCACCACTTTTTTTGTGTGAAGATAATTGAATTGGATGTAGGATTAAGTCATTTGGGGTTACATTTAATCTGAGGAAATGATAAAGTTATGAGTTATCATGTCAATGGGAAAGCATAAGAAGTTTACTGATTGTATTAAGATTAATGAAGGCAAATCAAAGCCTTGACCCATCCATGGAACACAGAAGCTGTGAAGGTTATTTAACATTGTCTCCTACTTTCTACAGGATTGGTTTTCTCCCTCTATCACTGGAGAGGAAGATAACAAGGTATTAGTAGCTAGCCATGTGATACTTATGCAAGACCATATAATTGCAGCTGAAGTCTTAAAAATGGGACATGTACCAATAGATTCTTAAAATAAATCACATTCTGGTAAGCATCACATAGGCAATCATTCTTGAAGATCATTGCCTTGTTTAAATTTTTTATATTTAATTAATTTTAGCTTTCTCTATACCCTATCGTGCTATTGTAACATTGAAAAACAAAACAAAAACCTGAAGGCACTGATAATTATAGACCTAGAGTTACTCAAAGGATCTTTTGTTTCTTGTCTGTGAAAATGAATAGTAATTAATCAACCATTGTAATTAATAAAATAAGGACACATACTGTTGTCAACTTATATAACAGAATCCTTTCCTTTAACACAGACATTTCCACAAATCTGATACAATATGTACCTATAGGGCAAGAAAAATGTCATGTTTGGAAATGTCAGGCACTAGAAACATCAGGATAGTATACAAGAAGGATTTTTTGTTCAATACAGATAAAAATTGAAAGACTAAAAGATTTAGATTGACCATGTTAAAACTGTGATTTTAAGTAAATGCACTGTGATATTAAAATAATTTCAAGTAAAGATGATCCATCCTTTTTAAAAAAAATACTTGGTCATTCAGCTCAGCATTTATTTTAAATTGTCAGAACAAAGTCATTAAAAAGGATTGCAGTCAGAACAATGAAATGCTGAAATATCCATGCAAAAGAATTTTTTTCCTGTAGTTTTGCAATTTAGAAGCATGTTCTCCACTTTCGTGTGCACGTGTCTAAATCAAAAGGGAGACATAGAAAATATTATTTGTTGAATAACTGAATAAATAAAATAAACTATTTTGTTTGTGTGTGTGCATAGTGTGTGTGTATATATGTATACTGTATATATGTGTGTGTGTCTGTATGCAAACACACTTTTTTTGAATATCTTATGTCTGTATGTATATCAAGTCCTTTTCTCTTTCCCTATTCAGCATAAAATTTCATTCTTGACTTTCATGTTATTGAAAGCCTAAAGCAGGGGTATCAAACTCAAGGCCCGTGAGCCAAATCTGCCAATTTCTGTTTTCAGCTGAAATAGCCTCCTGCAACCCTCTGCTAATCAAAACACAACTCAGGCCACTCCATTTTTGCTGGCAGAGGGTTGCAGGAGGTTGTCCCAACCAAAAACGGAGATCAGCAGCCTATTTTCATGGACAGAGTGCTCAGGCCACTAAAGGCGCCCCTGACATGAGTTATGTCAAGCTGACCACGCCCACCCTGACCACGCCTTTCCTGGCCCTCTGAGGTCAAACAAAACCCTGATGTGGCCCTCAATAAAATTGTGTTTGACACCCCTGGCCTAAAGCATCCCATAAACACTTGGAAAGGACAAGCTGAAGTAGAATCTGGTTTTATTTTTAGATTTGTGGAATCTAAATATAAATCATAGCAAATTCTCAGAGTTAAATGCTTCTTTCTGAAGTTTCCCCTCTGAAAAAAAAACCAGGAATGTCCTTCCTTTTTCACCTCATAAAGGAAGTGAAAGGAGGTAAAATTTGTCAAGTTGACTAACAGATCAAGTTCCATCAAGATAGCTTATCAGCCAAGTGGGAGGCAGCATTTTTACAACTGAAGTTGTTTGAGGGTGATGTCATGAAATATTACTGTGACATGATACAGAGCCAGTCATGCCCAATTTGTATAGTAAATTAGGCCCAGATTTAATTTTTTTAAATGTTTTTTTTCCATTGCCGATTACTGTATCATAACTGGAGCTACATAATCAGAAATATTGGCTGCAGTCATGCACTTCAAACCATCTCTCTTTATGGACTCATTCCCAATATGTACCACGTTGCTCTTTTGCTTGAAGGATACAGATTGCAATAATGAAGAACAATTATAAATGATATTACAAAAGGCAGTAGTACAATAACAAACAGAAAAAGTATACATATTGGAATATTTGCATATGCAACAGAATTCAATAAATTGAATTTTGACCATAGGAAATTATATTGCTCAGACTTTCCATGATATTGGTGGAAATCAATTCTCATGTAAAAAGTTTAGAAATGACTTCTCTCCAGGGTTGTAAGTCAGATACATTTGAATCTTTTCATTGGGGTAAAACAATGTCTCGGTGATCCATGATAAATTCAAAGTTCTTCAGACATTGGTAGGTTATATATTTTCAGAATATGATTTATCTTATTCATATATTTGATCCTTATTTTTTTTCCAACCCTTTTTCCAAAAGTGTTAACATAGAACACATTCAAGACAAGTAAGTCAAGAGTATGTCTGATTTGTGTTTCCAATATAAAGAAGTTGAAATCGTATATTTGCAATAATACTCCAGGGTAGTCAGTAAACTTGGAAAAAAATAACTGGTTAGATTAATTTAATGTTAACATCATGAAATGCTAATTCAACTCTAGCCCATTGATTAATTAAATAGGATATTTTAATTCATTATTCCAAAATTGCCATAAGTGTCCTACATTTATCTTAATACAACTTTTTAGTTATGCTTAATACTAGGTTTAAGAACTTCAAATAAGTTGAAGTTCTAACAATATTAATAATTCAGAAGCTTCAATCACAGTTAATAATTCCAGACCAAGTAGTAAAATTAAATGATGTTTTAACTGGATATATTGCTATTCAGAAGTGTTAGGCACTCTATATGTCTTTGCAATGCATAAAATGTTTTAAAACACTGATTAATTTTAAATTATTCAAATAACTGATGTCTTTTTTTTTTGCCCTTAAATTCCAGAATAATGGTTTACCACTAATTTCTTGGATTGTCATGTTCAGTCAACTACTCTTGAGAATTCAGATCAAATGTAAATCTCTTTCCCAGTGTATTCCAACAGTATTGTACAGTTTTAATGCAATAAAGCAGTTGAATTATAATTTATAAAGAAACTAAGAAGGTACTGTAATCATGAAATGAACGTCTTTTGTCATGATATCAATTCAAGTCAAATGGAAAATATACGTTCAGCATTTCACATGCAAGTTTAATGTTTATAATGGCACTACATTTAGTATATTTCTCTTTTTTTCATTGATAGTCCGAAACATGTTAGAATTATGTTTATGCTTTTGAAAGCCTTTTTTTAAATATATAGTTCTCATCAAAGAGTATGTTTTGTTCTACCATGATCTTGTATGAAGATATAAACTAACTCTAGCTTTGTAAGATTATTGCCATTTGGCGTTCTTTAAAAAGGTACAGTTGAATAAGTGTTTATATTCTTGAAGAATAGTAATTGGGGGATCCCAGATTCTTGTATTTCTATATAAGATTATATATAATAGATTTATTAAGATTGAATATATCTTTCTTACATTTAATAAGAAATTGTACAAACCACAGAGAACAAGTACTCCAACTCTGAAGGTTTTAAAGAAGAGATTGGAGAACCATCTGTCTGAAATGATATAGGGTTTCCTGCTTAGCAGGGGGTTGGACTAGTAGGCCTTCAAGATCCCTTCCAACCTTTTTATTCTGTTATTCTAAGTTTGCATGAATATTAATAAACAATTAATTGAAAAACAAGAATCAACTTATTAATGTTTTTAAACAGCCGTAATTTATATAAATAAGAAAAAGGAATTCAATGAAAATTAATTTATGTACTGTATGTCATGCTATATAAAGATATATTTGGTAGGGGGTTCATGATCAGTGAATATTAGCTAAAAGAGTTCAATAACTTTTATTTTATCCAATATGAAAGCAATTTCTTTTTAAAATATTCAACTAATGTTCACAATTTCCACTTAATGTATAGGAACTGTGTGAGTCTGTTGGCAAATCAAAGTTTCTTCTATTTGAAAGCAATTGATGTTCTGCTACCAATAGTTCTGCAGTTTTAGTAAATGAAAGGTTGTTCCCTGAATATTTTCAACTATACATAGATTCTGTTTCCTTAAGTATGCATAACATGATTTTCTAAATTGATTGCCCTTTCCATATTGACATTTTAAACAAAATAAAGTAGCTAATAATAATTAAAAAAAAATCCCTTTTCAGCCCCCTGGGTGGTATGTTTCTCTAGTCCTCAACCAAAGATTTAGGTGTCTGAGGGTTTGTGTAATACCTTAGTGTTCGTAGCATTGCATTCTTCTGGACAGAGAGCTTTGATGTTGTTCCTGGGATCTGTTGGAGCTACTCTCCTAGCTTAGGAGTCACACAGTTCAAAGTGCCCCTACCTCCATTGGAACCACTTTGGCCCCTATCTTCCATGTGGTTTTTGGTTCCTTCTTCAGGCTCTGGTACTTCTCAAGCTTTTCATATTCTTCCTAATGTTGCTCTCACTTGGCTACATCTATCATGTATGTGTGCAGTTGCTGCCAAAAAAGCTAATGCAATCCTAAGTTGCATTAACAGAGAGATACAGTCAAGATCAAGTGAGGCACTAATACCACTCTATAAAGTTTTAGTAAAACCACACCTAGAGTACTGCATCCAGTTTTGGTCACTACTCTATAAAAAGATGTTGAGACTCTGGAAAAAATATAATAAAAATAAAAATAGAAAAAAATAATAGAAAAAAATTTCAACGAATAAATGCTCTGTCCTACATATTGCCAAAAAAATCAGAAAATAAAATACAGGCTGAATAGTCAAGAGCTTGTTAATGATCCAAACTCCGTACTTGGAGTACTCATCTCTAATGATCTAAGTGCTAGAGCCCACTGTAACTACATAGCCAAAAAGGTGTTAAGAGTTGTTAACCTAATCTTATGTAGCTTTTTCTTTGGTAATATTACAATAATAACAAGAGCATACAAAACATTTGCTAGACCAATATTCGAATACAGCTCATCAGTCTGGAGCCCACATTACATATCTGATATTAACACAGTTGAGAAAGTCCAGAAATATTTCACAAGAAGAATTCTCCACTCCTCTACTCGTTGCAGAATACCTTATGCCACCAGACTTGAAATTCTAGACCTAGAAAATCTAGAACTACACCGCCTTCGGTCCGATCTAAGTATAGTATATAAAATCATACATTGCAATGTCCTACCTGTCAATGAATACTTCAGCTTCAACCATAACAACACAAGAGCAAACAATAGATACAAACTCAAGGTTAATCGCACCAAACTTGATTGCAGTAAATACGACTTCAGCAACAGAGTGGTCAATGTCTGGAATACTCTACCTGACTCTGTGGTTCCTTCCCCAAACCCCAAAAACCTTAACCTTAGACTGTCTACTATCGACCTCACCCCTTTCCTAAGAGATCTGTAGGGGGCGTGCATAAGCGCACCAATGTGTTTCTTCTATTTTTTTTTCTTATATGTATCCAGGTATTCATAACTATGTTTTTACTTATACATATTATCTTGTAAGCAATTGACAAAAATAAATAAATAAATAAAAACTAAAGAAAATACAGATTAGAGCAACCAGGATGGAGACTAAAACATAAGAAAAATGGTTACAGGAAATGGGCATGGCTAGTCTAGTGAAGAGAAGGACCAGGAGAGACATGATAGCAGTGTTCTAATATTTGAGGGGCTGCCATAGAGCGGAAGGGTCAAGCTATTTTCTAAAGCACTTGTAGGCCAGACAAGAAATAGAAATTGAATAAGGAGGGATTTAACCTGGAAATAAGGAGAAACTTTCTGACAGTGAGAACAATCAACCAATGGAACAGCTTGCCCTCAGAAGTTGTGGGAAGTTGCGCCATCACTTTAGACTTTCAAAAAGAGATTGGACTGCCATTTGTTAGAAATAGTGTAGGGTCTGCTTGGGTGGGGGGGTTGGACTAGATGATCTACAAGGTCCCTTCCCACTCTGATTATCTGTTATCTGTATCATCACTATTGATTGTGTGTGTGTATGTATACAGTATCTATAACAAATATATCTCTCTATATATATACCCACCCTCCCACCCTCCCTCCCTCCTTCTCTCTCTCTCTTTCTCTCTCTCTTTCTCATCTATCTATTTTGTATATATATGAAATTGGCAATGGTTCTTATAAGGAGAAGTTAGTGCCAATTTAACTGGATGTCAGTGCTATGAGTTCACATTCTTGCTTAGATCTGGATTTGTCGGCTGGTTTTGAACTAATCAGTATTTCTGTAACTAAAATACTCCACAGTATTTTAGGAATAAGATATGAAAAAGGAATAAGATATGAAACTTTGTGGATATTAAAGAAGGAGATGATACTAATGTAATAAGTACATAATATATTGCTCATCTAAGCACATTTCTAAGGTTTATTTATATAATGCTCTGCAGAATATAATGTCATAATAAATATTGGTAGACATGAAATTAAATTATGCAGTATATTACTTGCTAAATCTTTCATGAAGGGTTTAAGCAAATACCTGGAATGAATGTAATGTAGACAAACAGTTATGGCTATTTTTTTTTTTTTTGTAGATCTTTTGTTTCACATGTGCTAATTTTATATTGTTAAGTCATTCTGTTGGAAGCGAACAACTGTATAACTTTGTTTTGTTTTGTTTTAATCCATATTACTTTAGAGACACCAGCATGACACAGAAATAATTTCCTTGAAGACTCTGGGATTTTTTTTTAGTTAGAACATAATCACTTTGTGCAGAGAAGATGAGAACAAATGTTATGGAAATCAAGTTAAATTATACGTAAGTTTTATTAAGACTACAGCAGTTGTACAATATAATTTAGTCAGATGCAATGTCATTTTATATATTTCTTTTTGAATCTGAAGAAAAGAAACCCTAAACATATTATTACAATGAATTAACAAAAATATGTGTGATAACCATAAATAATATATATACGTAATACAATTGATAAGCTTATCATTAACTCTAGACCAGATGTCAACACAAAATGTCATCTCATTTTTAAAAATCAAAGCGTTTTCAAATAACAAATTCATGTCCTGGACCCATTCCTTAAAATTAAGACAATAACTTTCTTTCCAATTTTGTAGAATTGTCTTCTTTGCTGTTTCCCTTGATAGAGTTGAAGCTCCTTTTAGAAATATAATTTAGCTCATTTTAGAAATATAATTTAACAACACACTAAGATTTTCACTACATTATTTCTTTCTCAAAATTGTATTACCATATGCAGTGATTTGAAACCAAACCAAAGCTATAATAGAACAGGACCAAATTGTGTTAGTTAACAAACCGTTAAATTTCTTACTTTGCCAGCATAAGAAATCTAGAGTCTATATCTTTTTAAACATTCTTTGAATGGTCCAATAAATACTATTTTCTGATGAATTAATTTCATTTTTAATCATTGATTGATTGCATGCCATAAAGTTGGTGGTGTCTTTTAGTGACCATATAGATAGATTTTCTCCCTTGGTGTTCATCCCTAACCTGATGTTTCAGGTTTTTTGATGGTGTACCTATTGCCACTGTAACTGAGTCCATCTTGCTGTTGGCCTTCCTCCTCTTCTCTTTCCTTCCACCTTTTGCGGTATTATAGCCTTCTCCAGAAATCTTTGCATAATGTGTCCAAGGTAAAATAATTTGAGCCTGGTCATTTGTGCCTTGAGTAAGAACTGTGAGTGGGTTTCCTCAATTAGCTATTTTAAATCGTGGCAAATACATTTCACATTTTTAACACCTAGTGATATTGTTTCTCCAAAAATTGAATGTTCCAAATTGAACATTCCAAATTGGATGTTCCAACCTGTATTGTTCCCAATATAAATTACAAGTTATATTGACTTCCATTTCACCTTTACTAAATCGAATTGTTGGTTTGCATTCAAGAGCTGCGTCACTTAAAGAAGCTAAAGTCGCAAGAATTTGGTTGTAGCTGTTTAGTCAATGAATGTTTCAGGCCCACGTTGGAGGTAAGTCAAAAGATAGTTTGACATCTTAATTATTTTTAAAGGAGTCTTCCAGCATTACATTGTCTGGCTTGGTGAAGATTGTTAACTCCCTCCTAGAGTTCTACATGGAGAAGAAGCCACCTGCAGAATGCTTTATGCTCATGATAGGAAATGTAGGCCCAGCCATCTTTAGGAATACTGATGCATGAGAAGTGTGTCTCACCATCTGCACAGAATGAATCGCTCCCACTGTTCCAGCACAGCATGAGATGAATAAACATTTGCCAAGTTCTATCTCTTCTTGCCAACTGTGCTTTATATTTGTGAGTATAGTGTGACAAGGGTGTGTGTGCTTTGTTGCCAGCCTTTCCAAAGGATTTTTGGGGGAATAAAGGAAGCTAGTCACAGCTGCCTAGGAATAGCCCGCTTCCTAATGAATTGAAGCTCTCAATTTGCACCACCAGGATCCCAACAAATAGGCACAGAACGTTTGAAAGCACTGCCGTACAGATCACCAGCAGGCAAAGTTAATATCTGAAGATCAGTTTATATAGTCACCAAGTGCCATCGCTGTTACAAAAAAGAGGACTTTGAACTTTCCCCGATTGCAAGGCCAGTTGAACCAGTGGGCTGTGGCTGTGGTTGAGGTTCAGAATACATTATCTCAAGTAGCAAAATCTGAGTGATAAAAGAGAAGGCTCCTCTGTTCCTAGCCTTCCTCCCCCCGCCTCCTTCCCTTCTCCCCATCTCAATTTAATCAATGCTTGACCCGTTCATAAATCAGACTTGCATCTGCTTTATTTTGTTTTTATCAAAACGTATTTCTATCGTTGCAGCCGTTAATACTTTAATAAGCCAACTTAACTGGGAACATTAGGAAGTTAGTTAGAGACATTCTGCAGGCGCTTTCTCCCTTGTCAGTGACAAGGTAAGGTAATCCTATACACAGGCTGCTATTGTGAGATGAGAAACTGGCCTCCTTCTCTGCCAGAGACCAGATGCACCTCTCTCTATCCTAATCTGTAAACGACTTAAAGGAGTCTTATCTCGGGGCTCTTCTGCTTCATTTCATGCTTGATTTACTTTAATTTGTCTGATAGGGCACAAGGATTTGGAGACGGCCCATCTTTCTGCAGAAAACGTTCAGGTTTTTTTTTTCTCCACTTGGCATTGTTGTCTTGGGGATTTTTTGACTTAAGAAAAAAAAAATATATGGAAGAAATCTTGCTCCAGTGCAGCAAGCTGCTTGAGTGTGTTTAGATTTAAGCTACCCCAGCAGAAAAGAGTTTGTGAAGTGGTATGATTATGGGATGTGGGCCACATTTACATTGAAATCACATTTTACGATATATCAGGACTCCTGACGGGAACGGTGCAGTGGAGCAGCTTGTGCCCACAAGATACTTTGAAAAGCACTATATATAGTAGCAACAATTGATACGAGATTTTACAGGAGTCTTTATAAATATGTAAATGGGAGTTATCAGATTGGGCACTTTGGCTACACATCTGTACCTCAAAGGAAGTGGGGCTGTGAGAACTACCAGGAAACAGTCCTTTTGCATTCGAAACATGTAGGAGAAATAGAAATGTCTCACAGGTTGACAGCAGTTCGCGGAGGGGGTGGGCGGTTTGCATAGTTTGCAGGTAAGTTTCTTTGATGTGGAGTAATCTCTTACTTTAAGCAGAACAAAAGAGTAGCTGTTCTTCTCATTATTATTACTTATTTGGAACCGTTGGGCCTTATAAATCATTCTCGTTCCTTTAGATTGTCTATGCAACTTGTTCTTTTCCCTATTGGTAACAGCTGAGGATTGGAAGATAGTCACCTTTAATCATTAAAAATATAATAAAGTGCATTCATTGAACCAAACTGAGAAAGGAGGTCTTTTGGCACATTGATCCCTTGATTGGCTATTTTCTAAATGAAGATAGAGGTACTATTAAAACAATATTACCTCTTAATAGTTGCAGAATCGATAAATGGCTCCCCCGTGCTTCATTAATGCTTAATGAAGCTATTTTTGATAGCTGACGTTTATCAGCTGTTTCATTCAGAGATTTTTACAGGGGAATAAGGTCATAATAAGTGGTCATAATAAGTTTGGTACCTTAAGGGAAAAGTTTTCCTTTTTCACTCTACAAAATTGCATTAATCATTATCCAATGTACGTATTTTTATAATAAACAACTAAAGAGGCTTTTCTTCATATTCTACCTGATACAAGAACCAACTTATAACCTATCACTGGTTTCATAAGATATATCACTCTAAATTATATCGTGACAGTTTCAGACCTTAACAGTCTCAAGTGACTATTTATATGTCTCTATACAATAAATAATATGTTTTCTTTTCACAAATGGATGTGATGTTCACACTTTTTTTACACTATACAGCTTATTTTTATTTGCTTATTTTGTTAGATATCTAAAAGGTAGAGAAAAATGAGGAAAACAAAAACAAAAAGAGATTTACGTATCTTTTCTAAGATGACATTTGAATAGAAATTTTGAAGTAGCAGTAGATAATGTTGCATTTGAAAGTTTCTTGTGTCAATTTAAATTTAAAACCATCACTAAGTCAATGTTACATACATAACTAAAATGGCCAATGTAATATGAATCATAAATCAGAATATTAACAAACATTCATATCTACCCTAAAAATTCCAAATTTTTTTGTATGTGCTATACAATTTTTTTGTATCCAATTATCTACTTTTCTATTTAACCCACATTTTATTTAGTGTAATCAAATATAAATTATTATTCTTTTTCCCCTATTCAGGAGAAATAGGAATCAGACCCATAGCTAAATTCTTTTCTCCTCAATTCATCTTTGGACTGTATAGGCAAAGATATTTTTGAAAATACAAAAATATATTTTAATACATTAAATGACAGTAGCCATTGTTTTGATTATCTTAATCCAGTCTTCTAACAATAATCTCTTCCCAAGGAAGTGCTTCGTTTGCACACACCAGTCAATCTGACATCTTTTCATCTTGAAATGGGTCATATGGTATTCCTTCCATTGTATTTAACAATGAGAATTTAAGTCAAGGACTGGGAAGAACTAGACTTCTAGATTTCATATATTTAAACTGTTGACTTATGGAAAGTTTCTTGGGACTGTCATTCACATATTTAGTGTAAAGTTATATTAGAACGAAGCTCAGTCTTTGGACTGAACATGAGGCTGTAATTTTATGGTAGAGAATATGTTTTATATTCTTGAAAGTTATAGGTCTAGTTCCAGCCATGTCTAATTAAAAAATGAAGTGATAGATAAGAGAAAGGCTTTTGTTTGTGATGTCAAAATTTTCGTACAACTCATAAGAGATAAATCCTGAGCTAGATGAATTAACTCTGAAAGTATTTTCATAGGTTTAGGTGACACCTTTCATTATTTTAAAAAATGTTTTAGATAGTTATATATATTAGCACATGCAGCCTCTTTCAGCTAACACTCAACCTTCAGTTCAAACCATTTACATTGGGAGATAATGCAATGTACATTTCTCTGCTTGTACATGATTACATAGGTCTATATTGGTAACATTTTAAAATCTGTTGGTGAAGACAGGTTGTATATCTCAAATGTTGCTTTAGGTTGTTCAATTGCACTTTTAAATTAAGGCAAACAATCCTGAAATATATCAGTATATTCATGTGTTGAAACATGTTAAAATTATATTCTATGTAATGATAATGGCGTTTTCAAAATTGGTATTCCATTTTGTGTTTGTCAAAGAAGGGGGGAAGCAATGAATGTGAGCAAGAAAAGCAGAGTCGTTGACCAGCTAACGGGATGGATTATTAGCATTTTATCTGGAAAGAAAACAAAGTAAGCACTTCACAGGAGGTAAAGGAATATAGGACACACTTCCTTCTGCAATATTTGAAATGTAGTTCCTGTCATCTCTATTGTCTTGACATCAGTAGCCTTGGATAACAAAGTTGATTTCATTCTGGTTGAATGCAATGTGTAGTCCATAAGGATGAAATTAATAGATTTCTATGAGGGCATCGCCTTGTGATATCAATTCTTCTTTAATTACCCCCAAATACTTTGTAGCTGGTCATGTAATTGTCTTCCCTTCTGCTGAATTTAGAAGTGGAAGACAGGCCGCAAATATGATCCCAACCAACATTCCCTTCAACTGTCTGTTAGGATAATGCAAAAACTGTCATTCACTCACATCCAGCACCGCAAAGTGACAAAAACTGAGGAAGCCTTCCCAGAAAAGAAGGGGGAAAATGGCTTGTGTTCCTTCTCTGCCAATGTTTTCAGTAATCTCTATGTACAGAGTGTTTGATCGTCTTGCAAAAAATATAAAGTAATGCTTTGGAGTGGCTTCTTGCATATAATTTCCACTGAGATTTGTGATGATGGCCTGATTCTACAATTTTGCAGTTTCTGTATTTGTAGGTTGCGTTGTAAGGTTTCTATGTATTGAAGACAGGTACAAATAGAGTAATGGCTTGCTTAGAGGTTGGGAAGCAAGATATAGCATGACTCTGATGCATACTGCTTCTATAAGCAAGGAAAAACAGTTTTGTAAACTTGAATAGAAATTGATTAGAAGTTGTAAGGCTAGGTTTGCTGTTAAGTCTGCCTGAGAAATTTACAGAGAACTTAATAGGCTGCAGGAAGCTAAGTTCTATAGCCATATATGTTGGCCCATCTCCAAACTTTACAGAGCTCCATTGTTGTTCCATTTACAAGGTCAGGCTTGCAAGATTCTACTATTATAAACAAGTGTTTTTCAAACTTGGCAACTTGAACATTGTGGACTTCAGCAAATAGAATTCTCTAGTAAACTACTATGCTTATACGCTGTAAAATATAGTTCTAGAATTTCAGTAGAATCTCTTTCCTGATCTCATCTACCTCAATGTGCAAGCCAAATTATCTTTTACCTCCTCTCCCTCTTATATCCCAATGAATCAAAGAGGAACCATTTTGAATCTTATTTCCCGGAAACATAACAAATGTTATATAAGCAAACATGAGTAATGTTATATAAGCAAAAATAAGTAATGTTCCAGCCCTTTTTAATTTTGCCTGTTTCTTTCAAGGTCACCTTCCTGCTTCTTTATAGGCATCTTAGCTTTAACTGAAAGGCAGGGTGTACATTTTATACAAAATTAAGAAGTGGTAAGACTGCACATGCAGAACTTCCGGGTGTGTGCATCCTATCCCACTATATTAGCTTTTCCATACTAACGTCCTTGTAAAGTGGACAGTCATGCTTCATTTACATACAAAATGTGCTAAGTCCTTAAAAAGTGCTTAACAAGATCACTACCTAGGTCACTTTGTAGAAATGAATTCATCATTATAAAAATAGGGTTTTTTTTTACATACCATTCAACATCAGTATCGTGCACTTGAGATTTGGGTAGTGAATAACAATTTTCCTCAAATGAGAATAATATTCCATTGCAGATGGCTTTTCAAAGCGATTCCTGAATTCCAGCTTCTGTCTTTTCTTATATTTATGGTTTCACTAAAATGTTCAGGTAGAGAAATACCTGCACTCATAAATCATTGCAGATAATAGCAGTTCAGACACACTCTGTCCAAGTTGATAATGGGTATCTGATCCAAAAAGGATGTCTTCCCCTCCCTTCTTAAAATTGGTGGAGGTGGCAGACCAGTTAAGCAAACCATATAAAGCTTTGTTTCCAATCTTATATTCACTATCAGTTTGATTAGTTGGTACCTTAAGTGCAGAACTGGGTAGCACAGCAAACTACAAAAAAGCAGTATTTCTTTAACTTCCAATGAACTTGATGAGTCTAGCTTTTCTATATAATAAATGATGTTTTCTTACAGGTTTTATGAGTTAAATATGATGCAAAGACCATGAACTTGTGAAAACATAATGGAATTCAAGCAGTGGGGAATTGAATACACTCACACACACACACATACACACACATACACACACACACACACACAAAACACAGAGAGTTTTAAAAAGGAAACACGAATGGGAAAAAAATTCAGTGAAGCTGAAAATAATCTCCAATCTAAATCAACTTAATTTTACTTAATACTTACAATCTTTTATGTATATTGCTTATTTATTTATTTTATTTACTTAGTTTTGTCGCTTTTTATTCAGACAAGCTATTTCCTAAAGGAAATCATACTAGGAGCTATACTTTTAATAGTTATATAGCTATATCTATGGACATAGTATTTATTTATTTACTAATTTATTTATTATTTTAATAAATGCCACTGAATCACAAATAATTTGTAGTTGCTTAGAACATTGGAAGACACAGGAAAGCTTTTGTAATAATAACACAAATCAAAAGAAAACAAATACAATCAATAGTACCAGTCGGGGTGGGATTCAATTTTTTTTTAACAACTGGTGTTGTGGGCATGGCTTACTTGGTGGGTGTGGCTTGGTGGTCATGTGACTGGGTGAGTGTGGCTTGGTGGTCATGTGACTGGCTGGGCATGGCTAACTCGACATCACTCACATTGAGGGGTGCTTCTCGCTTGGCCTCTCGTGATTGTGGGGATGCTGCAATGGTCATAAGTGTGAAAAACAGTCATAAGTCACTTTTTTCAGTGCCATTGTAACTTTGAATGGTCACTAAGTGAAAGTCAAGGATTACCTGTACAAAAATACAAAAAGCTTCTTTGCTTGCAAAAAGCTGTCCTAAATACCAATCATTAGATTAAAAATACCTGCAAGCTGGAGTTACAAATCAGGTAGGGTGACATTAAGGAATTAAAATAGTTAAAATGCAATGATAACTATCAGCAGCCAACTCTTGCTAATAAAGTGAAACTCTTTAGCAGAGAGGTCATTTAAACTCTCCAGTAAGAGCACACCCAGGAAAAGCAATCCTTAGATCCATTTGCACCACTTAAAGACACCAGCTGGTCTCACTCACCTCACAAGATATCCTAAGGAAATCATCCAGATTTAAGGAAAGATCACATGCCCCCCAGAAAGGCAGTAAAAAAAATAAGTGCCAAGCTTGTATCCTGCCTCCAAAAGGACAGTACCAGATAACACTAATACAGTGAAGAAAGACCCCCTCCCCTTATAAAAAAAGAAACCATGAGGCAGGAAAAAATTGAAACACAATACAAATAATTAAATCACAACAGTAGCTGTTCCTTGTTAAACCAATTACCAGAACAAATAGACACAGAAACTAGCCAGATTTCTCAATCCAGTTTTTTTTCAGGAACAGAGATTAAACTTTTTCCTTCCAAACATAGCTGAATAGGGAAAATTATCCCATCAATAAACACAGGATTAAACATCACTAAGCACAGAATTAAACTTCACCCATAGCCAATGTTAGACCAAAACTCAGAAAGGGTATGTATGTAAACTCATGTTTGAATGTCAATCTTTCTAGCTAGCTAAGAAGCCTTGTTGAATGTCACTCATCTTGGTTCCTTGTCATTAAAAGCTTCTTTCTGGCAGCTCTGCTTCGTTATTCAATTATTTCTTCAAAGTGCTAATCGTTGCATCCCAGCTAGAAGAACTCCAACAAAGGGGTATTTCCTCCCAACAGCAGTGTAAAAAGCTTAAAGCAACACTCCCCCTTTAAGAAAGCCAAGTAAAGTACCAGCAAAGTCAAAAAAAAAACCTACAGAGAAGCTCCGGAGATAGGAAGTCTAGGCATACTGCCAAGAATGTAATAAGGGTTAACAGAGAGTCAGTTTCTGTAAGTGACACCACCACAATATTTCCTTCCTGCCTTCCTTATAGGATTAGTCCTGTAAACAACCGGTTCTCCTAACTCCTTAACTGCTTAGAAAGTTAACAACAGGTTCCAGCTAATAGGTGAGAACCGGTAGAATCCCAGTACCAGTATCTAATAAAATCCAGGTTTAGATGGAAAAAAATTTCTTTCCCAGCATATTCTGGAAGAGTATAGTTTTCACAATCTTTCAGAAGGATATCATGGCAAAAACCACAGCTTCTAAAGGAAAACAGTATTTTCTGTCTTTACCTTTACAAATCTGGAGCCCCACAGCTTCTTAGATAATGGAAGGATCTTTTTGTATTGTCAATTCTAATTAATATATGTAGTCCTGGGCGGAGGGGGGGGAACTATAAGCTTATCTATCAGAATGGAACTTTGGAAATCTATTAGTAAGCAATGTAAGCACACAGACTATGTAATGTGAACATAGTGCCTGAAGTATATTGTAGTATGCTGTAGTATAGCTACTAGTGCCTGTAGTATATTGGCTACTGCAACATATTGGATTAGATCTAATTTCTGAGTATTCTTCAAGAGTAACCACATACAAAGTATATTGCTGAAGTCTGATAGATGTTAGGGCATGCATTACTGTAGCTAGCTTGTCCAGTTAATAAAAAGGCCAAAAATAGCACAACGGCCAGAGATGAGCAAAGGACCTCTTGGCCATTGGTTCAACCTGCCCATTCTACAAGACCTATATATCCAGAGGGACATGAAGTTGCTGACCTGTTCCTTTGAAATAGTGCCACCACTTTTTGAGGATGACTTTAGAACCGAAAGAGAACCATGAAATACAGACAATAACTGCAACTTGTTATAGTTCAGTTGAAAATCTTTCCTGTGCTGATACTACTCCATTCTGAATTGCTGAATGATCA
Organism: Bungarus multicinctus; assembly: GCA_023653725.1. Taxonomy (NCBI): domain Eukaryota; kingdom Metazoa; phylum Chordata; class Lepidosauria; order Squamata; family Elapidae; genus Bungarus; species Bungarus multicinctus. The sequence continues at coordinate 74,128,564 of CM042846.1, forward strand.
GATGATTTCATATTGATGTTAATCAATGTAGGAACTACCAACTCTTGTTAAATTTTACTGATTACAACCTCCCATTAAGGAGGAAGAAAGCACTGCAGCATAATAATCCCTATTCCCAATCTATGCAGGCCAGGCACTTCAGGAGGATACTATGGTTGATATTATCAAATCCATTGTGACTCCAAATAGAACAAAAGGCTATAATTGTGTTTCTAATACAGGTCATGTGTTGCATGGATCCTATATCTAGTACTGTTTCCTAACTAAAAGGGTTTTCTATGCACAAAGTGAATCCAGAATCTATTCTATTTGTAAATAATTAATGCTTATTAAATTGCTCAGTGTTATGAGATACAATAACCGAAATTGGTTTTAAGAACATATTTAAATATGCAACTAATTTATTTGCTTGAAAGATCTAAGCTATATAGTTTTATTCATCTTTCTGGCATGCAAAACTGAAGGATGCATGTTGATTTCCAAAAAATTAGTGCATTTTTGTTTTGTAATCATTACATGCCTTAGCAGAATGGAAAATAAAACTGGAATTGACTATAAGAGAGATTCAGATCTGCAAAAAGTTCTGTGTACAGTTATTTGCAAACTATTCCTTTTAAAGGCAAATATTGCAATATCTTTTAAATATATTTCTTGTATAATTCAAAACTTGCAGATAAATGGTAAAATAAGATAAAATTCGATGCAATGGGAATGTACTTATGCAATATTTAATATTTGCCTAAATCACAAAAAGGGTTTGCAATTTGCATCTCATTTTTAATATATATTTTGGATGTTGAGTGTCGGAGAACATTACAAATGCTGTGAGTAGGAAACAATTGTATTTATTTACTTAAAGGTTTTATATCACTGTCCAATGTGCAGTAATATGATTCAGGGTGGCATAAAACAACTCAAAAAGAATTAGAATAAAATAACAAAAATATAAAAACCAAAGACACAGTCAGGGCATAGCAACAAAGTTAGAGTATTTTATAATTAAAAAAGAAATAATAATGAGGATTAGAAGCAAATGATGCTGCATATTTACATCCGAATATGGATCCCATATTAAATTCAGAATTCTCTGCCTGCTATTTTTATTGCCAAAAAAGACAGTAGAAATCTGTCCTTTTAAATTTACTGATACAACATATATATTACAAGTGTATTTTCTGTCAACAGATTTACTAATTTATTTGAAAAAAAGTTACTTTCTTAAGGCTTGAACGATTGATTGGCAGTTTTATCACACATTTTTGAATGCGTGAACAAGATGTAAGACTCAGAGTGTATCAAGACATGAGCCTGAAATGTAATATGTTCTATATTAAGAGGTGCATCTGGGGTGTGTGAATGGGGGAGAAGGGCCCGACTCTTCTTAGATAGGTATCTATCTGGGCAATCATTTGACAGATAATTCTGTAGACCAATTAACCATAGAACAATGGTCTGTATCTAAGATAAAGCTATATTATAGTTCGTTTCAGTATGACAACCTGCTGCTGCTTATACTTTCAGTACTGTTAATTTTCAGAGCTGCTTGATAGCAATCTTTTTTTCTGTGTGGGAGAAATGGAGTAATATTAGCTGCACTATCATTATTCAAGAAAGTTTCTATCTTATCTTTGCAATTATGATCCAGAATGTGGTATCAACAGCTTTCTAAACATAGCATTCAGTACTTACTGTACATTATTTAATTGCACATTCAGGAGATAATGCAGCAGTGTTAACATGATCTACTGTGTAATTACTATTGCTTCCAATGAAATTATTCTGTAACTATCACCTAGTATATTATTTGTAGTAACTAAGAAGTAATTACTATGGTTCCTATTTTGATGAGGCTCTTCTGATCTTTGACCAAAGCATATAACGAAGAATTGATAAAACCTGAAACATCAAGTAAATAATCCTGTTACAAATCAAAACTTACATATTGCCAGTCAGACTTTGTGCCTTACATTACTCCATGTAGGAATTTACTGCCACATTCAGTACTCCATATGTAAGAATAGGCAAAAATAAATCCATCGAACAGGCATATGTTTCTTAGTGATTTACTGGGGATTCTCCAGGTTCTCAAGAAATTCCATACGTTGAGTCTATTTATATGTTTGGTTTGATTTGTAGTCAAATAAGAAATAAATTTTAAGCAAAACCCATAAAATGAAATAAACTTTATTTAAGTATCTTTCACACTGCAAACACATAACCCTAGATAGCTGATACAGTCATGTCTATTATTGCAATGCCTGTCTTCTCTTTCCTTAGTTATTTTTGGACCTTCTTCCCTGAGTTGCTATTCTAACCACTTAAAGAAAAATATTTGGTAAACTAGAGGGGAATTGCAAAGATCGTTCATGACAATTTTTGAGAATGTGTTTACTATAAAATCTCATTCCCGATACTAAATTAAGGAACCATTGTAAATTGGTGCCATTTTACTAATACTGCATTGGTCAATTGCTATATCTTAATGCCCTTTCAGTTTTCATTTCATTCACCCTTCCATTTATCATATCTTTGGTATGTGCCCAAATAGGTAGAATAGATTATTCATTCATATGAGACTGTATATGTTTAAGGGAGCAAATGATATCCATAATTATATCAATACAGATAGTCAGTTCTCATTTCATGATGGCAGTTGGGATTGGGATTGTTATCACCAAGCAATGAGTTTGTAAAGCGTGATGTCACATGATCACAATGCTTGCTTACTGACAGCAGTCCTGGTTGCCATTGTAATCCCAAGAAGCATAGATCATTAAATGGTGAAAGGTGGGATTGCTGGGGTATAGGGAGAGCCTGGAAGAGCTGTTTCAGGCTATTTGCGAGTCACAGGAGGCGAGCCTGAGATAGCTGGTGCAAGAGGTGTATGATTCATGGGAGGCCAAGAAAGACCTGTTGTAGCTTGCTTATGACTTGGTTTGTATGTATGCGTGCGTGTGTATGTGTGTGTGCTGACAGTAAGAGAATAATCAGGACTTACTGGAGCGACTTATGATTTTCACTTCTTGGCTTCCCCCATTGACTTTGGTTGTGAGGAGCTGGTAGGAAAGGTTGCAAATAGCAGTCGCTCGACCATGGCTCCCTGTAATATCGTAACTGTGAGCTAGGCATCCCAGTGGCTAGATCATGATCACAGGATTGTGAGGATGTTGCGATAGCTAGAACTTGGAGGGTTAGCCATATATCCTGTTTTTTCAATGCCCCTGTAACTTTGAACAGTCACTCAATTTTTTTTACATATATTATATTTAAAAACCACCTATCTTCCTTATAGAGTGATTGGAGTGGCATATGGATGTAAGATGAGAACTATGTATAGTTAAATATTTAGTCTAAACCATTAAATAGTAGTAGGACTATAATTGGGAGGGAAGTGAATAGGCTAGAAGTGCTAGTTACTTCTCATAATTGGCTTTTTAAAAATATTAATTTCTATTATGTTTTAGATTACTCCCAAATCCTGAACTTGCCTTTCTCCAGAGAAGATAGCAAATAATGGCAGCATTGCTTTGTGGTAGACCTATCTATAACATTATTGAGCTCCAAATTAGAGGAATGTAATTTTATAATTTGCAAGGGAATGTCATGATACTATTATTATAAGACCACTGTTGTAAATGTAGCTGGATTTGAATGTGCTGTTTATTCCTAAACTTGTTAATTCCCTTCTAAACACATGTGTTTACTGTTACAGACCTTAGAACATTTTTTCTATACTACCGGTTGATTTTCTATACATACCATATTATGTCTTCGGTGCAAGTTCATTATAGAGCTGTCATTGTTATTGGCATTTTGGCCCTTTGCCTAATGGAATAATATGCTTTATAGAAAAATGTATATCTGTTGGCTGATTCACATAGCAACACTATCTAATTTCTACCATCCAAATGTCCTCAGGCTTTGAGTTATGCTTCCCTACATTTACAAAAGTGCAGCTATAGTGAATTGGCAGCAGTCAGTTTATATGGTGCCCAGCCAGTGGCTACCACATAAAGCAGATACACGCTGAGCTTCTATCTTACCATACTTACAAATATGGTAAGTGAGATATTACTTGAACAGGAATATCTCACTTAACATATTTGTATATCAGATCTTCCTAGACCAGTGTTTCTTAGTCTGGGGAAGTTTTAGATGTGTGGATTTCGACATCTTAAACTTGCTGAGGCCGTTAAACACTGCTCTAGATACATATGTCAGGATTCTAGCAGTTACCCCAACATGTTGAATCCATTGTGCCATGTCATGATAGTTGGTGCATTTAAATAAAATTATCAAACTGCAACCATAATTTCAGTGTTTTATAATATAGAATTAAATCTTGAGGATTTGCTCTGGATTGGTATTTCATTTGCTAGAAAAAAATACATATCTTTCTAGTATAGTTAGACATTTTAAGGTTATTGTTAGGTTTATCAAACACAGTCCAGTAACACTTTTTCTGGCTACCTAATTTTATTAAAAGATTCAAACTTTTGTGAGCTGTTGCTCATCAAAACTTGGTCCTTTTAATAAAATGTGTAAGAAAGGGTGCTTCTAGATTCCTCTTGGTGCCCTAGACTAACACAGCCCTCCTCTTTCAGCGTCTTAGATATATCAGCCTTGTATAAAAACAGATTGATTTATATAATCTATACTGTAGTGTCACATACGCTACAGCATTTCTGTGGTTTTTGTTTAGTTCAGAACTGAGAGATTAATTGGGGGTTAGGTGCATAATTATTAACCTGGAGTGTGTGAGAGACCTTGTTCTGTTGCCTAGAAACTCTGGCCTGAACAAGTATCAACTATTTTCAAGGTTATAAAAACAGATCTCTCTCTAACAGAGATCTTTATTTTTGTTGTCTCTCTGTTGTGTGTGCATGTGTGTGTATGTGCTCAACCACCTTGATATGCTTTTAAAGAAGTAACTTGTGGAGGTGGTTGTATAAACAGTGTATTTTGGTCATAATGCCTTGGTAATAGTAGAAAAGAATAAATAATATCTCTTGCTATAAAAAAAAATGCAATATTTCTCTTATTAAAATATTTTATAGCATATTCCTCTACTCTAGCCACAATCATGTTTTCTCAGTTCTAGAGACTAAAGACATATTTTCCCCTATTTAGCCCATCTTCTCCTGGCCAGATTGATGAAGGCACTCTTTTATGTGATACAATCATCACCTAATACATTGATTGATTGGTTAAATATATGCCACCAAGTTGTTGACATTAAACAAACCTCTAATAGTTGTTATCCAGGAAAAAGAGTGTAAGAATTTGTGCTCATTATGCTTTGGCAAAATAAATAAATATTGGGAGGTAAAACATAAAATACTTTCCTTAACTTCTGACCTGTGTTCACAGATCTGCTGTGCTACTTGGCACAACATGTAATTCTTTTTTGCTCAAATCTCTTGCCAATTTAAAGGCATGAAAAAATGCTTACCTTTATAGTTTGCAAGACTATACTCAAATACTACAGTTTGTACGACCAGGTTTTTATGATTGAGTAGTATATAGTCAGTTATATGGAGGCAGCTTGGTGTAGTAGTTAAGCTGCTGGACTAGAAACGAGTTTTGCTCCTCTCTTGGGAATGGAAATTGTCTCGGCCATTTACTCTTTCTCGGATCACCCCATCGATTGTAGGGAGAAAAGGTGGAAGGCTTAGGTATGTTGCCATCTTGAGTTGTACAAAACAGTGGCGGCATATCAACTAATAATAATGATATTTCAAAATGTTACAGAAACTGCACAATATGGCAATTCAGACATTTCATTTTATCTACTCCTCTAGTGGCTTCAGTACAGACAACTGGAAAACAGCAATCCTGGTGAGAATTGTAAGGAGGAAGGAAGCACTAGAATCACACTTCCCACAATCTTTGTAGACAAGAATATTGTCTCTTTTCGGTGATAATAGGTGAGGAAATAGCAAACATGCCTGCACTGGGATCTCTTGGAAGAGAGGATAGCTTTAATCTTGCCTTCTCAGAGTGTTGATGCAACGATAGGCTGCAAAAATCATTGAAAGAGTCAAGGGATGCTTCATCTATGTTGCCATGATCAAAACTATCCTTGCTTATTGATGGCACTAGAGATAAGTGCAGCTCCTTCCAGAAATATTGTATGTAAAAAGCAGAGGTGATATTAAGCAGTTCTGACAGGTTCTGGAGAACAGGTATTGGAAATTTTGAATAGTTCAGAGAACTGGTAAATACCACCTCTGGTTGCCCCCCCCCCCAATCTATTTGCTCCCAAGTCCCAGCTGATCTGCTGGGTCTTCTTTTGTTGCCCTGCACAGGAGAATGGAGCTGGAAAGCAGGTTAGGTGGGGTGGGGAGAGAATGGGGATTTTACAGTATCCTTCTCTTGGAGTGGGGTAGAAATGGGGATTTTACAATATCCTTCCCCTGCCACATCCACCAATCCATGCCCAGCATGCCAGACCATGCCCGCCAAGCCATGCCCACGGAACTGGTAGTAAAAAAAATTGAATGCCACCACTGGTAGCGAAAGCCAATTTGGTCTAGTGGTTAAAGCACTAGGCTAGAAAGCAAGAGAGTTCTGGTCCTGTCTTATTGATGAAAGCTAGCTGGGTGACCATGGGCTAGTCCTCTGTTTCTCAGCGCAACTTACCTCAGAGGATTGTTGTGAGAAAAATGGGAGGAGGAAGGTATGTTGGATATGTTTGTTGGTAGGTTACAAATAATAGATGTAGTATTTTAACTTATTTGATGGCATAAAAACAGTGCTTGCACAAATAAAAGAAAAAGAATTGAAATGTTTAATTATCATATTTGGGCTGTTTATTTTTTTAAGGTAGGATCTATTATAATGTAGATAAAAAGTGAGTAAGGATCTATTAAACCAAGAGCTGTCCGTCTTCATGGAGTTGTACAATTCTGGGCACATGGTTTATTTATTTATTTATTTCATAAATTTTATATACCGCCCTTCTCCCGAAGGACTCAGGGCGGTGAACAGCCAACTAAAATACATATAAACAAAGATAAATATAGTTAAAAAAGAATTAAATTATAGGCTGCCCCAATAAAAATCTAAAACCCCTGATTAAAATAAATTAAAACTTTTGTACCCCACCCCAATTAATCTAAAACCCCATTTAAAAATCCCATTTGAGTCAGCTCAGGCCGGCCTGCTCAAAGAGCCAGGTCTTCAGGTCAGTCTGAACACCCGGTCAGTGGTCGTTCGTAGCCCCGGGGGCATCCCGTTCCAAAGGGCGGGTGCCCCCACAGAGAAGGCCCTATTCCTCGGGGTCACCAGGTGGCACATAGAAGGCATTGAGACCCGGAGGAGACCCTCTCTGTGGGAGCGCACCGGTCGGTGGGAGACTACTGGCAGAATGCAGTCTTGTAAGTATCCTGGTCCGATGCCATGGAGCGCTTTAAAGACCAAAACCAATACTTTAAAGCGAACCCGGAAGGTCACCGGCAACCAATGCAGCTCGCGCAGGAGGGGCGTCACTTGGGAGTATCTCGACGCCCCCATAACTACCCGCGCGGCTGCATTTTGTACCAGTTGAAGCCTCCGGGTGCTCCCCGCAGGGAGCCCCATGTAGAGAGCATTACAGTAGTCCAGACGGGAGGTGACCAGGGCATGGGTGACCGTGCGTAAGGCGTCCCGATTGAGAAAGGGCCGCATCTGGCATATCAGGCGAACCTGATAAAAAGCCCCCCTGGAGACGGCCGTGATATGATCTTCCAAAGACAGCCGTACATCCAGGAGGACACCAAGATTGCGAGCCCCTTCTGTGGGGGTCAAGATCTCATCCCCAATAGCCAGCAACGGAGTCAGCTGACTATATCGGGCCGCCGGAAACCACAGCCACTCAGTCTTGGAAGGGTTGAGTCGAAGGCTGTTCCTGCCCATCCAGTTCCGCACAGCCTCCAGGCAACGGGCCATAACATGCACAGCATCGTTGGGGTGGTTTGGGGTGGAGATGTAAAGCTGAGTGTCGTCAGCATAAAGATGACATTTCACCCCGAAACCACGGATGATCTCTCCCAGTGGCTTCACATAAATGTTGAACAGAAGAGGGGAGAGGACCGACCCCTGAGACACCCCACAAATGAGGGGCCTAGGGGTGGACCTCTCCCCCCCCGATTTATTAATCAATTAGCTATCTGAAAATAGAATAATAGTGAATTGCCTTATTATTTTGTAAACTATGAACAAGGAGTGTGGAGTGCAGTATTAGTCAAGACCAAGAGTAGATAATAATTTTTATTTATTTATTAGTTTGTCGAGCTTGTATTAGTTAACAAATATAAGTATAAATATGATTATTAATACATGAAATGGATACAAATAAATAATGAAAGGTTATTTCATAAATCAAGTTTGAAAACAGGGCAGAAGACAAGTAGATTATAGATAAGCACTAGATAAATAGGGAGATATTTAGACTAGGGAGATTTATTTAAAATATTTGTAAGTTACCTTTAGGCTAATACAACATATATAAACACCACATCCTTATGTGATGAAGAGCAACATGCTTGATGGATCAAGATGGTTCTGTATAACATGTCTTTTCATTTGTTCTAAGGCAGAATATTCCAAAATAAGTTGCCCAGAGAACTTATATAGACTATGAGTTTTTCTGATAGGGAAAATATTATATATTTCTCAGATTACTATGAATTGCCTTTTACTGTAATTTCTCAGGGAATAAACTTTCCTGAAAAATATTTTAGTGGGTAATCAATTACAGCAGGGAAATTAGTTCTGAGATACTGTCCTGAATGTTTGTAAACAGATGATGCGAATGTTTCTCATATTGAATCCAACCATTGTCTTCTGGACTGGTACTGTCTCTTTTACTCACTGCATTCTCCTGGATTTTAAGTGAAGCATCTACTGGTTCTTTACTGGAGAAGTCGATGGTGGAATAAGGGCCTATTACAAATCATTTTGTAGCAGATAGATTTATTTATTTATTTATTTGTCAATTGCGTATAAGATAATAGGTATAAATAAAAACATAGTTATGAATACATGGATACATATAAGAAAAACTAAAAAACATATAAAAGAAACAATAGGATAGGGACGGTAGGCACGTTGGTGCGCTTATGCATGCCCCCTACAGACCTCGTAGGAAAGGAGTATAGTAGACAGTCTAAGGTTAAAGTTTTTGGGGTTTGGGGAAGAAACCACAGACTCAGATAGAGTATTCCAGACATTGACCACTCTGCTGCTGAATTCGTATTTCCTGCAATCAAGTTTGGTGCAATTAACCTTGAGTTTGTATCTATTGTTTGCTCTTGTGTTGTTATGGTTGAAGCTGAAGTATTCATTGACAGGTAGGACATTCAATGTCTGATTTTATATACTATACTTATATCGGACCGAAGGTGAAGTGTCCTTGAATTTAATTAAGAAAATTCAGTAACAAGTTAGCAGTAAAAAAAAAAACCCACAATAAATAATTCAATGTAATACTTTATATTTTATTTTTGTCAAGTGTGATTAAATTCACAAGGATATTGTCTCTCAGCAGAAGCTCTCAGTGTATATGCAAAGCAATAGAGAATTAACAACAACAACAATAATACCACCACCAATAAGAATGGTACTAAAGAAAATAAGGATAATACTAATACAAGAGCCATACAACATAGGTAAAGATACTTAGACATAAAACAGTTTTTTGCGAATTAGGTGTTCAGCAGAGAGATAGGAAAAAGCTGTCCATATGTCTAATTGTTTTGGCATGCAATGCCCTATAGCAGTGTCCTAAGGGGAAGAGTTGAAACAGTTTATGTCCAGGATATGAGGAGTGGTAGATATTTTCTCAGCTCTCTTTCTGACCTTCATAATATGCATGTTTCTATGAAAGGCAGGCAAGTTGCTTATTTTGTTCCCCTGCAGTCCTAACTAATTCAAAATAACTTCTAAATAAATAAATAAATTAATTAATAACATAAATTTATAAATAAATTGTGCAATGAATAATTGTTGCAATGTTTTAAAGGACACATAAAATACGGCAGAATAATCCAATATTTGAAGGACTCTGATATACCCAAGGTTTTCCTGGTTACAGACCACAGATAGTGGGGGAGGACATGTGAGTAGAAAATTAGTGGTCTCCTCCTCCTCCTCCTCCTCCTCGTTGTCTTCTCCTGTTAGCTACATTTTAATCAAGTAAACACACCTTTTGCTTTGCCTTCAATCTAAGCACATAAGTTTTATAATTTTTTCAAGTTAAAGGGTTCCCAACTTTGAAAAAGCCAACCACTTATTATAGTAAGTCTGGAATATAATAAAATTAAGACATGGTTCACTTGAAAATGCTTAGGAATTTAGGAAGGACACTGAACTTTTTCTATTTTGTTTTTAATGGATAAAAGCTTTTCCAGAAAATCGTCCTTTAATTTATGCATGATATCAAAAAAAGAGAGATGAAAACAGATCTTTCAAATACATTTTCTTAAACAGATAAGGTATCACAAATATAGCAACAACTTAAAATATTGCTTTTATTTCAGATGTTAACGTTTTATTTACATTGTATCTTGTTGTTTGTATTTGATGATACCATGACTTTATATATAGTTATTAAAAGAGGGGTGACATCCTTATATTTTTGTATAATGTTGTTAAAAGTTTCAGAAATTGTAGAAAATAAAAATCCCCAGAAGCTAGAAATCTGATGCAATTATAGCTTACTGGGTGTAAGAAAAGATAGGATATTGTGAGTATGTGCTACCCTGTCTTCTATAATTAAGTCAGAGACAAAAGAAAAGGGAAATTCTCATGTTTTAGAGAAAATGGAACAAATTGTCCCTTTCTTGAAATAATAATAACCCCAAGCTGTTGGAAACAAAAAAGCCTTCATTAGTTCCCAAATACAATATTTCAAAATGTAATAATAAACTTGCGCTGTACTCACCTATATCTGCTCACCTGATTTATGTGGCAGAGCGGATTGCCATGCCTCTGCTGCGTTACTTCCTGGAAGTAACATTGAAGGTAAGTAATGGCGATAGCTGTGCATGTGAGCGCAGCACGTGTTAGGTGGGTGCATGCAAAGCACATGAAGCGTGTGATTAGCAAACTGGTTGTTACACCGGGAGAATCCCACCCATGGAAAGAGCATATGACTTTTAAAACATAAGACAGAATATTTCTAGTTTTTAAATCTGCGTACTATGTATTATTCATGCCTATTTTTTAAAAAGGTTTTTTGGGGGTTCCCAAAGCATCTGACAAACCTATGCTATGGGCATGGACCATCTTTTTATTTATCAAAAAAGAATCTATATAGAAGAGGTCATTTATCAGGCGTAACTGTTAATGTGCCAAAGAAAGGAACAAACCTCAGAATCTAGTAGGAGATGATCTTATTGGCGTGCTCTTGCTAAGCCTGCCCAGTTCCTTATCATCTATTGTGGGAAAGGGGGAGGTTTAATGCAGGCTGGACAGGAGGAAAGCAGAAGTATTGCACCAACTAACACGTAACTGGGATAAATCAGCAATGCAGGCTGTTCTGTGAAGTGTCATAATATAACTGGGATGTTTTCCTGTCATTTTGATGTATCTCTGCGAAAGTGGAGCTCAGGTCAGTTTTTTCAGAAGGAAGAGTCCCACTACATGCCAAAGTATTTTTTAATGCCTCTGCTTCATATGCTGAGTAGGTAGTGCTTCTTCAGTGCTGGAAGAAATATAGCAACCTATTTTTCAAAATATACTAATAGGCAAGTAATGTACCGTTTATAATTTTTGAATTTTCTTTACCATTAGGGATAAGGAGCTGCCTTGCTAGTAAAGCAACTAGCTTGATATTTATATAAACTGATTTTCCAAGATTTCAGGCACATGTCTGAATTGGAATAATGGTAAACAGATCAATGAAATTGTTGATATAGTGTGCATTTCATGTAAAAAGATCAGCAGTGTGTTGTGGATAAGAAACAGTATTGAAAATAGAGATGATAATATCTTGTATAAATTAATGGTTGGACTGCATCTGGAATATTGTATGCAGTTCTGGTTTCCTCACCAGAAAAAAATGTAGTGGAACTACAGAAGACTCAAAGGAAGGCAACTAAGATAATCAAGGGGTTGGAAGAAAACATCCCCATGGCTATACGTTGCTAGTTAAGACTTTTTTGTCTTGAAATGAGACTAAAGAAGAACAAAGGGGAACATAGGTTGAGGTGTTCAGAATTATATATATATAGTGTGAATAAAGTGAAAACCTCCCAAAATACTAGAACCAAGGGTCACCCAATAAAATTTAATCCTGGAATAAACAGGATCTTTGTTTTATATATTAGACAGACAATGAAACTTTGGAATTGGAGATGCGGTTCTGGCTACTCATTTTTGTTTGGAAGTAGAAATTAGTTGGCTGGCTTCAAAAAACAGCTAGACCCATTCATGGAAGTCATTGGAATTCATGTCTATTAACCTTATTGGCAGTGTAACTGACTCTGAAGGCCATTTCCTGGGTGACTAGTGGCTTCCTTACATAGTTGATTGGCCATTGTGAGAACAGCCTCCTGGAGTAGATAGCCCACAGGTCCAATCTATATTCCAGGTACATCATACTTGGACTAATGAATGTGTTGTCTGAAAGGCTGTCTTTGAAAAATATTCTAAAAATACTTTAACAAGTCTGGAATACTGCAGCCAGATTACTGACTAGGAGTGTTTATAGGAAGTGTATGATCTTAAATTAAAATAATTCCACTAGCTATTGGTCCAGTTTTAGGAACAGTTCAAGGTGTTGTTGTGATTTACTGAGTCCTGTTACCTGGGTATTATTTGGTTATTAAACGGAGACAACCTTCTCTTAAGTCTTTTCCCATCAGAAACCTATTTGGTGGGAATATGAAAGCAGCTTTCTCATTGTCTTTCCAGGAACCATTTCAAGGCTTTCAGTCCAAAATATTTTTATTTGGACAATTCATTAAAGTTCAAACAGGTTTTCTATTTGCTAAAATTAGAGGGATATTTAGTACTTCATATTATCATTAATGTTTTATAATGCTTTAGATTAAGATTTAAATTGTATATTTTATTTCATTCCTTAGCTACTTCAACTAAAGTTTATTAGAGGATAGCATAGTGTAAAAATACTTTGCACCTAATAAAAAATGCCGTTAAATCTTATCAAAGAATGAAGATATACAGGACAAAAAAAATAGATAAAAGATCTCATTTGTAACTTAAAAATAATTTCATATTCAAGAAGCATTTATAGCCTTTTTCTGGCCTAAAGGCTGCAATAAAAGTTTGATTGATAGCCTTTTCATGGTATAGAAAAACATCTATCAGAGGTTTTTTATTTTGGAGGGGGAAGACTCATTAAATTAATTTGGTGATAACCTCACCTATGTATAACTACATCCTATGGGTCAATCTGCATACTATGCAAATGTAACTCAAAGCTTGCAAGGGACAGCAAGAATAGACTCTGCTAAGTATTCATCTAGCACAGGAGTGTCAAACTAAATTTCATTGAGGGCCATATCAGGGTTGTGTTTGACCTCAGGTGGATGGGGTGGGCGTGACCAGGATAGGCATGGCCAGCATGACATCACTTGTGTTTGGGGCGTGCCTCTGGTGTCCCGAACGCTCTGCCTTGAAAACTGGCTCCTGAGCTCTGTTTTTGTCTGGGACGGCCTGCAACCCTCTGCCAGTGAAAATGGAGATTGGGAGGGCTGCAGGCAGTCCTTACAAGCTCCATTTTCACTGGCAGAGGCACCGCGGGCCAGTCCTTTGTTGTTTCCAGGGTGGCCCCGTGGACCAGATCTGGCCCCCGGGCCTTGAATTTGACACCCCTGATCTAGCACATATGTATTTTTTGTAACATTTCCCACAAGTTTTAAAAGAAGCAAGAATCTGTGCAGTTATTTCAATATTTAACTGGCCCTCACCAGATGAGGGTATAGCATGCGAGTCATTCAGAAAATGTAGAAATGGAAAATAAGTTTAGATCTGAATTTTCTTTGATTACCACATTTTTCTTTTAAATTTGTTTATGGTTTATGCTACATGTAGGAATTAAATTCTCCCTAGAGATGTTCTGATGATTCTTCCACCTGTTTTGAGTGGAGATAATAATGGCTTGCCCTTCTTACATAGATTGTTCTCTCATAGCACAATCAACTTGTATTGTAAGAAAACACATTCTTTTTCATTGCAACATGATTCATATGTAGAGTATGTTAATGATAACCAAGTTAATACAATAAGCTTTTCATAGTTGCCTTCAAGAAAATAAAATTGCACTTGTTGCAAATAGTTGGAGAAAAGTATGATCAATTTCATTCTGACATGATAGACATTAATTTAGACTTCTACTTAACAATGTCATTGTTAATGCAGCATATTTACAAGAAGAAAACGAAATACAATAAATGCTTTGATTAAAATGGTTGATTGCTGTAGATGTGGATCACCATTGCCCTTGATACAAAAAGAAGCCTTTCTGAAATTAGTACTTAAATCATCTGGATGAAATATTTCCCTCACTGCATAATATTCCCTTGAATTCTGAAAGACATTACTTTAATTTTTCAGATTTCAATGTAATTATCCAAGTGGAAAAAATTATTTTAATATATACATAAGAAAAGTTATTTTCCTTTAAAAAAGTCAGTTTGCAACAGATGGATTTTTAAAATGCTTGAATAAACAGTGTTAATTCATAGAAGAGTTGCTGTCCTTTAGTATCTGATGTATTTTTCAATGAGAAAAATGTCTACTTGTATTATATAGTGAAGTATTACATAATAAAGTATAATGCCTTGTCTTAAGCATTTCCTATTTCTTCTTCATTATCAAAAAGCAAAGTTAAGCAAATTTAAGTAACATGAATATATTATTGTTGATGATGACTATACCTGTCCCAGGATAATGCTTCAGGATCCAATCTGGGTCGGCCATCGGGACCAGAGGTTTAGTCTTTCAAGCTATTGGATTCATGTTGGAACCATCCTCAGGGAACCTTTCTCTAGCACAGTGTGTGCTTTCAGCTATTCTGTGTGCTATTTATATGGTACCTGTTGTGTATGGTTTTTAGGGGTGTTGATGACCAGCTATGAAGAAGTCATTGGCTGTTGTTTCCTTATATGCCAAGCCCTTTTTTTGGAAACAACAGCCAATGACTTAATAGCCAGCCATTAACCCCCAGTAAACTTCTAAAAGAATATTTAGTAACTTCCAAAAATTTATATCTGAGTGTGATTTGGGGAAAAGTTGCTGGCATCCTTGGATTTATTTTTTTCCTCTCTTCCACCTTTACTTACATGGAACTAAAAATGTACAGTATAAGTAAATGTATTGATACATATCCATTTATATCTGATGAAAATACCTGCATATTTGCTTTGTTTAAATGACTATGTGGAAAATATTTGGCACAAACTTTCTGTATGACAGATGTAAAATTTATGCGCGATAGATGTAAAATTTATGCTTTCTTAATTGATTATATATCATTATAAAAAATTATACCCAAAGACCCCAATTCCAGTGTGTTGGAGATGACTAAGGGAAGGGTCAAGTGCATCAATTAGTCTCAAGGCCTTCATGCCCACAGAAGATTTAAGTCCTGCCCTCCTTGAATTCCACTGACTCTTATCTATCGCCAATTTGCTTTGACTGTTAGTAGTTCAGATTCTTATAAAGAGTGTTAGCGTGCAATAAACTTGTAGTTATTTGAAATTACTGATTTCTTGCATCTGATACAATGCCTTTTGAGTATGGGGTAGTATTCTCAGTTATTCAGAAACAAGGCATGGAGAAAATTCAGGATATCAGTAATTTCCCTAAGCATGAGCAAGCAAATAATGTAAACCTAAGGCCTTTGTGTATCACAATAATATCTATTTAAGTATATTGTTATGTTATTTTTGGTAAGCTACCCAGAATCTCTTTGGAGTGTAAGGGTTTAACACATATAATAAATTAACAATAATATTAATAATTTTCTATATTACTGAAGGGTCTGCATAAGGCTACAGAAAAGTTTGCAAAAATGGCAACAAGCCTTGTGACTTTATTTGCCAGTTTGTGGTCTGTATTTTCTGTTGTAAAATGCTGAACAAATCTTCTGAAGGGAAGCTTCTACTGTTTTTCCACCTCTGTTTTGTTATCTGTTTCAGCACAATTACACACTAATTTGGGGCTCTTTGTGTTTGGCTAATAGCATCTGATTCAGAGCTGTCACATAAGTATCTTCCTTCCATGAACTTCTGCTGTTCCCTGTCAATGGCCTTAGCATTTCCTACAGAGCACATTTTTCTTTGATCAGATATTCATCATGGGAAAATCACCAAGACATTGTCAAGACATGATGCCATCTGCTATAAATACATGTAACTAAGATCACAATTATCAAAAGTGTAGGATTTTTGTTCGTTTGTTAGGATTTCTTATCCTTACAATAAATGTAGTTGTCAGCAGGGTAAGTTCAAGCAACGGATAAGGTCACAATTTCATTTAGTGACAACTTCCTACAGAGTGAACTTATGAGGTTCGATTTATTAAAGAGTCAGGAGGGATAAGATCACTGAATGGCTGGCCTGATTTATCTGGGTATGAGTGCGGTGTTTGAAGAGAGAATGCCGTATTTCAAGTTTATGCTCAGAACTGTAGTTTAACGTTGAGTACTATGGGCAGTGGAGAAACAGAATGAAGGTGGCAATTGCAAAGATAGTTGAAGATATAACCTAGTAAGGTAGGTTTGTAGAGTTGTTTCACAAGGTGTAATGTCAACTTTGAGGAAACTGTTCAGAAGCATGTATAGAGTAGATTTTTCAGTAGGAAAATTTATAAAATAAAACAAGCTAAAACTTTTAGCAGTATATAATAGCTGAGCAGAAGGGATTAATGAATACAAGGATTGAAATGCAATAAGCATTGTTCCTTAAATGTCTGAGAAAATATGAACTTGCAAAAAAACAAATCTTTACTGTGACCATAGATTAGTAAAAGGAATGCGGGACATAAACAATTATTATTTTTTAAAAACTTAAAAAATATTAAAACAAACATTTCACAAGGTATAAGAAAAGTCTAAAAATATCTATAGAGGGGGTGAAAACATAAGATAAATAAAAATAATATATGGCTAATTAAATTATTATAATTCAATGCATTTGTAACGAACAATTTAAATTACTCAATTGTGTTTGTGGAACGTCTAATGGATTTTAAGAGCTGCTGTGCAGAACCTGGCCAGACTGTATGTTGTAGCAGAATTACCATCTGCAAGGAGACACATCAATGTAACTCCCATCAGATGATAACTTGTGCCTCAAACTAGCCTTTATGAATCTTTAAATAGTTAAGAGTGTTTTGTTTTGTGATATATTTAGTTAGCCAAATATTAACTTTTGATAGAACCTTTTTGTGTTAATGTTTCTAGACTTTTATTTTTCACGTTTATTTTTTATCTTTTTAAAATGTAATATTTTATCTTTTTTTAGTGTTATGCAATTTTTAAAAAGTTATTAATATATGACCTTAAAACATCTGATATTAATAATAGCATAAGGGTGCTCCAAATGTGGCTTTTTAAGAGGGAATTCTGTGGAAAATGTTTAGGAGTGGAGAAGTTCCTGTAGTCACATATGGATCCCTGTGACTAGATAAGGAGAAGACTTTTTCAGGCATCTTGGTTTCAAGCTGTTTAAAACTGAAAATGTTGACAATGGACAGCATCCGTGGAAGACAGAAGAGAACTGGAAGGACGTAATCTTTGATAGCACTCAGTTTGGACTAAATGAGGATTCTAAATTATTCATATATTTATTCATTCAATTTTGTTGGCTACCCGTTTCAACTCTGGATGGCTAACAGCAACATTTTCCCGTGTCATATTACACTCATTTAAATCACTTGAACATTATTCATTGATGATTTATTAAAACATCTTTCCTTTCATTGAAAACAGTTTCATTAGTATTTTCAAAGTTATGTTCGTGTGCTGCATGTCTAATTTCCATTTCAATTTATATAGTGACTTTAAGCAAGGGCTAAAAAGCAAAGGAGGAAAATATAAATAATTGATAAATATTTCTTTGGCCTTATTACTAAAAACTTGTGGGCCAGTTTTTTTGCTCTATTATTTTTTTTTCAGAGCTTTATTTTTTTATTCCAGTTTATGAACACATTTACAAATTGAAGGTCAATAAATTTTTATCCAGAAAATTGTGCTCACATTTTTTTAGTCACATCAGATATGTTTTTTTAAGATGCAAATAATGGATTGGACGCATCAGATAGTTTAATTCATCATGCATTATGTTGTGAAAAGAAGTGATAAATATGTTTTGCTAATTTTTATTTACATACCATAAACACATGGGAAGAAATAGCCACAATTGAAACCTCTCTTTCTAGCACTAACTAAGGTGGGGGCGATTATCTTAAAAGCCATGGGATGTTTTGTAGCAGAGCTAGTGAACCATGACTTGAGGCTTTTTTTACAGTGCAGCTATCGTAAGTCTTTGAGTAATCACAGACTTTAAAAGTATGCTATATCAACAAGATAAGAAAAAAACTGCCCCTTAGCACTAGCGGTATTATCTTTCCCAAAAATTGATTAGTGCATACTATGGGGCACACATATTTGCACAAACATATTCAGCAAGTGAGAAGTGAGCAAGGTCTTCATGAAATGCATATGGGGAAAGGAAAATTCCTGCTGTGGTGTCTTGGTCTAAAAGGAACACCCATGATCCATTTTTCTATTTAATTGTCAAACAATTGAGCAGCCTAATCCTATTCATGTTTAACCAAAGGTCTATATATTTTAGTGTGATTTATTCCCCAGTGAAGATGTGTGTGTGTACTAGTGAATGTATTTAGACATCAGAGTGATATCTCAATTATATTTCCTGCAGTATATATTAACCATGCATTGAAGCTCTCTAGAAATGCACAGCAGAGATAGCAAAAATAGCAATGTGGTTAGATAAAAGAATATGGAGTAAATAAAAAGCATCTATTTTCCCCTTTGCAAATACTCTCTGGGGGAAAAACCCTGTATCCTGCCTATTTTTACATTATAAATATCAGCATAGGTTTTACCGATATTAATCATAGTTCTTCTTTGGCCAAATTAGCTATGTGGTTGATCTATTTATGGAATGAGTGTGAAAATTGTGGCCAGTCATTATTTTTCTTTATAATATTTTGAAGGGCACTTTGTTCCATTGTAAGAATAATGCTTTAAAACAACGCAATGTAAAAAATATTGATTTCTGGAAAACATGAATTACTTCTTTCATATACTTGCTCTTATTATAGCAAAGTCTTGTTTATTTATTTATTTATTCATGCTTCTATACCGCTCCCTCTCCCAAAAAGGGACTCGAGGCGGTGTACATTCAACAAACGAGATAATACAAATAACGGGAGTGAAAATAAAAATCTAAAATGGCTAAGAATAATCATTATTAGAAAATTTTTAAATTTAAATTTGACCTCAATGATTTATTTGGCTAGACCGGCTTGCTTGAACAGTAAAGTCTTAACTGCGCGCTGGAAGGTCAGGATGTCTGACATGGCTCGTATCTCTGAGGGGAGACAGTTCCGGAGGGATGGGGCTCCCACAGAGAAAGCACGTAGCCTCAGGGCTGCTAGTCGACAGCGATTTAGTGGTGGTACCCCGAGCATGGCGACTCTGTGGGAGCGCACTGGGCGGCGGGAGGTTGTTGGTGGCAGTAGGCGATCCCGTAAGTATCCAGGTCCCGAGCCATGGAGCAATTTGAATACTATTAGTACCACCTTGAATCGAATCCGGAAGGCCACAGGAAGCCAGTGCAGCCGGCGGAGAAGAGGTGTTATGTGGGCGTCCCGCGGGGCGCCCATGATCATCCGCGCGGCTGCATTCTGAACTAACTGTAACCTACGGAGAGTCTTCAGGGGGAGCCCCATGTAGAGAGCATTACAGTAGTCCAAACGGGAGATGACGAGGGCAGAGGTGACTGTGCGAAGTGCGTCCAGATCCAGAAAGGGTCGCAATTGGTAGATCAGACGAATCTGATAAAAAGCACTCCTGGTGGCGGCTGCAATATGGTCTTCCAAAGACAGTCGCACATCCAGGAGGACACCCAAGTTACGTGCCCTTTCCACAGGGGATAATGTCTCTCTTCCTATGGTCAGCGATGGAATAAGCTGACTGAATCTGGGAGCAGGAAACCACAGCCACTCGGTTTTGGTCGGGTTGAGACGGAGTCTGTTATGACCCATCCAACTTCGTACGGCCTCCAGGCACCGGGTCATCACTTTGACGGCTTCGTTGGGGTGGTCTGGGGTGGAGATGTACAGCTGAGTATCATCAGCGTACTGATGGAATTCCACCCCAAAGCCACGGATGATCTCACCTAGGGGCTTCATATAAATGTTGACCAGCAGGGGAGAGAGTACCGATCCCTGAGGTACCCCACAAAGTAGGGGCCTTGGGGTCGATCTCTGTCCCCCTGTCAACACAAACTGCGAACGATCGGAGAGGAAGGAGGAGAACCATCGAAGTACGCTGCCTCCAATCCCTAGCCCCTCCAACCGATGCAATAGGATACTGTGGTCGACAGTATCAAAAGCCGCAGATAGATCAAGTAGGACCAGAACAGAGGAATAGCCTCTGTCCCGTGCCCTCCAGAGATCATCCATCAACGCGATCAACGCCGTCTCAGTGCTGTGCCCGTGCCTGAAGCCCGATTGGAGGGGGTCGAGATAATCCGTTTCATCCAGGTACTGCGGGAACTGACGTGCCACCACACTCTCTACAACCTTCGCTATAAAGCGAAGGTTGGAGACAGGACGATAATTTGATAGTAATGTTGGATCCAAGGACGGTTTCTTGAGGAGAGGACGAACCACCGCTTCTTTCAAAGCGGCGGGTAGAAACCCCTCTCTCAAGGAAGCGTTAATAATGCCTTGGAATCAGCCTCGTGTTACCTCCCGAGTGGCTAAAACCAGCCAGGAGGGACACGGGTCTAATAAACAAGTGGTAGCATTCAGTCCCCTCAGTATTCTGTCAAAGTGTTCTTTGGTAACAGAGTCGAACTCAACCCAGTTGACCTCACCGATATCTGATCTCGCCCTCCCGCCCGGAGATGACCAGTCGGAGTCCAGTTCGTTCCGAATCTGAGCGATTTTGTCCTGGAGAAATATAGAAAATTCCTCAGCTCGACCCTGCAAAAGGTTGTTGTTGCACCTTTAAGACTAATATGTACATTAGCATCTTTTGTAATGCCAAAAAACATGGTTGTTTCTGCTGTATCAGATATTTCAGACTATTAGGAACTGTAATGTGATGTTCATTTTTCTAGCCTTCAGTGAAGACATATAGCTAAGTTTTAGAGTGATTTCAGAATGGAATTATCACAAAGTCATGCAAGTTAAAATGAAGAACCATATAAAACTGGAACCACAAAACAAAACAATGCAGCCAAGAAATGAATGAGAAAGGAAGACATTTCTAGTAAATGAAGAAAAGCTAAAGAAGAAAAGTAGAATTTAAAACAATTCAGAAATTATGAATTATAAAATAAGTATAGAAGAGAACAAAGAAATATAAATATATAAAGCTATAAAATTGGAAGTAGAATTAGAAAGTTAGGCCACCATAAAAAAAATAGCAAACTGCAGATGTCGTCTTCTTCATAATAGAGCTTTTCTTGTTTAGTTTCATTAATTAGCTGTGTTTTCTGACAGTATACCCTTCCTTTTCCCACTGCATATTTTGTCATGTCTTAGGAAATGTCTGCATGAAACCCTATTACACAACATGGAAAAGAAAAAACATTGTTAGCATTGCTCCATCTATGAGATATTTACTACAAACAAGAACACACCAAATGGCATGAAGCCAGTGATTTCCTGTAGAAGAGAAAGTAGAAATAGAGAATTTTATTCTAATTTATCTGTCTAAATTACTCTGTGCAGGGGAAGAGTTGCAAGCATCTGCAAAAATAAAAATATCAATTCTGGCAGAATAGTACTGTTTGGTATAGATGCAACACTCCCCCCCCCCCCCCCCCCCCCCGCCCGGGCCTGATTTCTGTGAAGGGGATGTTGTGAATCTGTCAAGTCATTTTTCCCTTTTAAGGAGGAAGGAACAGTAGACCAAAATATGCTTTCTTTTAATAACTTTCAATAACAGAATAACAGAGTTGGAAGGGACCTTGGAGGTCTTCTAATCCAACCCCCTGTTTAGGCAGAAAATCCTATAGTACAATTGCAGACATATGGTTGTCCAAGCTCTTAAAAACCTTTAGTATTTGAGCATTTACAACTTCTAGAGGCAAGTCACTCCACTGATTAATTGTTCTCATTGTCAGAAAAATTTCTCCTGAGTTTTAGGAGGCAACTGAACTTTCTTGTTTTTTCTTTGAGGATGTATCGCTTCTCATCCAAGAAGCTTCTTCAGTTCTGACAGGATAGTGGGGAAGAAGCTTCAGTCAGAGCTGAAGAAACTTCTTGGATGAGAAGTGAAACGTCCTCAGAGAAAACAAGAAAGTCCAGTTGCCTCTTCAGAAAAAAGCACCTTTGGGACAACCATGACCTGGATGACTGAGAATCTCTATAGACTTTAAGCAACAGTAAGCTATATCAGTTCAGGAAGGGGGAATACCGGCCATCCCTAAACTTTGAAGAGGTTTATAATCATAAAAATAAGTTTCTTGTGTTTTGGGATATATTTGAGTTAGAAATGAAATAAGCACAGCAGCAAAATACAGATATTGTAGATTTATTTATTTAGCATATGGAGATGGTACAGGATACTAGTGTTAATACGGTTTGGTTGCCTAAGATTGCTAGTCCGTTTGGTTCACGCTCATGCGCTATCCAAAAGTACACCACAGGGGACGAACTAGCTCTGCACTCAGAATAGCTAACGTTATCCAGAGCTTTTTCCGCTCCACTGATGTCGCCTCATGTTCAGGAGTCACATTCGGGCAGGTCTGGTACTGGTTGGGGGTAGCTTTGGACATTATTCTTAAGTAATATAGATCAGTGTTTCTTAACCTCAGCAACTTTAAGACGTGTGGGCTTTAATTCCCAGAATTCCTCTGCCAGCAGAATTCCTCATCTAATCCCTAGTCATACTTCTGAGAATTGAAATCCATAGATCTTAAAGTTGCTGAGGTTGAGTAATACTGGTGTTAAGACCTTGTGCAGAAGATCTCCTTTGTCTTCATTGAACTGCAGATTGCCCAGCTGTCTTGCAAGGAATATAAATCTTTCCAGTCCCCTCCAACTATTCTGTCAGAGCTGAAGAAGCTTCTTGAATGAGAAGTGAAACATCTTCAAAAGAAAAAGCAAGGAAGTCCAGCTGCCTCCTAAAAAAGCACCTTTGGGACAACTTCTTGGATTGTTTTATTTTTGAGAAGGGATGTTGACCATTTACATGAGATAAAGATGTTCAATTTTTATTGTGGAAATCTGGCATTCCTCTAAACATTCTGATATCTACTTACTGTTTCAGAATCAATTTATTTAGCTATAACCCTTTGTCATTCATCACCAGTTTACAAAAGAAATGATATAATGCTATTACATATTTATAGTTGTGCTATGGACGTGGGCTTTCCTGACTGATTGCGTTTTCGTACATTGTAACTATAGTTCTTCTTAGGTATATTCAGTGTGCACATATCCAGTTTTGCTCCTACTGTTATGATCCAAAGGGATTCCCTTATGTGTCTGATTAATTTCAGAGACATTATAATATCAAATAACAATTGAAGCAATTATTTGAATTCCACTAAATAAAAAAATACGTTCACATACGGCTTTCCAATGTGTTCATCATTTCTTAACTGCAAACATTGATGGAAATTCATCAGAACTTACATTAAATAAAAATATAAATTCATTATTTATATTTGAAATACGTCAATACATTATTCCATCTAAAACAATGAAATAAGAAGCTATTGTCTATGAGGATCCATAACATTGAATGAGGAAAAGAAAATATCTTGTTGGCTGCTTTTTGCAATTTTGCATTTTGTATAAGCAAGCATTCTTTTAAGTTCTTCTATTAAGAAGTTTTGCTGTTTGAAAAGAATAGCATTGTCCTATGCAACTGGGGATTTTGGTGGATGTTTGCTTATCATTGAATAATCTGCCCTAACTTTGTCATTCTTAATCCATTAAAAGCCAGGCCTGCTTGTAAATCCACAGGTATAGATAAGGAGTCACTGTTTGACTGAGTCTGAACCCTTTTCAGATGAAAAATGTCAGTGGCAGAAAGGGAGACTGAATTATTTTTAAAAGGGTTTTCAAAGATTCTCATGATTCCTCTGCTATCAGTTAAATTTGACATGTCCATAGACATGCTTCCTTTTTAATGGTTAAAAGCAGGCAAAACTGCTGTTTCCATGTTTATCTAAAACAAAAGCAAAAACATACTGTATGTGTTAATGTACACATATTTCTCCATAGATTGAACAGAAAAAGGGATACTTTTCAAAAATTACCCGTCAGCCGCCAATGAAAAAGTACGGTTCTTTTTGCTATTTTGCAAGGGCACTGGTGTTAGGGGAGAAGAAAGAATACAATTTCAATGATCTCATGGTAGGAATAAAAGACCGTTATTCAGTCTGAATTTTTATAGAAAGCCCGTTTGCATCTTAAGAGCCTTCAGGATATTGTTATAAGTTTCTTCGCATGTAAAACATATAAACCATAATAATACATTAAATACAATTTCATACAGAAATTGCTAATTGCATATGCTAATTGCAAAAGTGCTCTCAAAAATGTATACATAAGGTGAACCTTACACAACAATGTAACCTTACACCAATTACAAAGCAGTGGTGCGTTTCAAAATAGTTTACCACCGGTTTGGTGGGCATGGCTTCATGGGTGCGCTTTGCGCACACGCACACACTTTGTGCACACGGGTATGCCAAATGCACACTGCGCAGGCGCAGAGGCTTTCCAACTCACCGCCTGCAATCCTGCACTCTCCCTGTCGCTTCAGCAGCTGACAAGTGGCAATCTGCTGCACAAAGCAGCTATGCTTCAAAAGTAGGGAATAAACTTCAGTATTGAAGTCCAGGCGGGCAGGTGGGCCCAATAGCAGCTTCTCAGAGAGAACCGGTTCAGTCTTCATTGATCTTCGGTGCTACCAGTATGTCAGAACCAGGCCAAACCGGTAGAATAGCATCACTGGTACAAAGGCTATCTTTCTTTTTGTTGGATATTTAGATTAATGCAGAAATGAAATGAAAGAAACTTACCCTCAGGATGGCTGTACAAAACAAAATGGACAGATTTGCCATCCTACATCTAGGCCAGAGATTCCTGGCTTCTATCTGATTAACTAATTGACAGTAATATTGAAAATATGACTCAAACTAAAAGGAAAGAAAAGTCCTGCTGTGCAGAATTGACAGGCAACGAAAATACCAATAGAGTGTTGAAAGATGAGAAGTGAGAAAACAGGATTGTGTCATTCTGCAGTTATTTAATGAACTGTGGAAACTGGTAAAAATGTTAGAACAGTGTTTTTCAATCTTGGGAGCTTGAAGAAGGGTGGACTTCAATTCCCAGAAATCCCCAGCCAGCCATAACAGAAGGCTTAAACCAGTCCTTTTGAAATAGTTTTTATTAGTTTTTAATACAGTCTACAAAGAAAATACAAAAGTATATAGTAGGAAAATAGGAAAGGAGAAAGGGAAGGAAAAAGTGAAGGAAAGAAAAGGGGAAAAAGAAAAAAAAGGCATTGACTTCTATCCAGTGGTGGTATGCTACTGGTTCAAACCGGTTCGACTAAATAAAAAAAGTCTCCCATGATCAGCTGAGAGGAGGGAAAAAAGCCTCCTCAACTAAGAGGAGAAAGAAGAGAAAAGGCAGGATCGTCCCTCCCACCAGCCCTTGCTCTTTTATTGATTTGATTTGATTTGGTTTGGTTTGTCAATCACTTACAAGATAATAGGTATAAGTACTGTATATACATAGTTATGAATACATGAAATGGGTACATATAAGAAAAATAAAAGAATCAATAGGACAGGGACTGTAGGCACGTTGGTGCGCTTATGCACGCCCTCTACAGACCTCTTAGGAAAGGGGTGAGGTCAATAGTAGACACTCTAAGGTTAAAGTTTTTGGAGTTTGGGGAAGAAACCACAGAGTCAGGTAGAGTATTCCAAACATTGACCACTCTGTTGCTGAAGTCGTATTTCCTGCGATTAAGTTTGGTGCAGTTAACCTTGAGTTTGTATCTATTGTTTGCTCTTGTGTTGTTATGGTTGAAGCTGAAGTATTCATTGACAGGTAAGTCATTGCAATGTATGATTTTATATACCATACTTAGATCAGATCAAAGACGGCATAATTCAAGGTTTTCTAGGTCTAGAATTTCGATTCTGGTGGCATAAGGTATTCTACGAGTAGAGGAGCGGAGAACTCTTCTTGTGAAATATTTCTGGACTTTCTCAACTGTGTTAATATCAGATACGTAATGTGGGTTTCAGACTGATGAGCTGTATTCAAGTATTAATCTAGCAAATGTTTGTATGCTCTAGTTAGTAGTATGATATTAGCAGAGAAAAAAGCTACTTAAGATTAAGTTAACAACTCTTAATGCCTTTTTGGCTATGTAGTTACAGTGGGCTCTAGCACTTAGATCATTAGAGATGAGTATTCCAAGGTCCTTTACAGAGCTTGTGTCATCAAGATTGGATTATCCTCTCAGCTGATTATCTTCTCAGCTGATTGGCGCTGCAGGCCTCAGCTGGTGTGTAGAAAGCTGTGCATGCGTTACATGCGTGCACGATCACCAAACCGGTAGTGCAACAGGTAGGATCCCACTGCTGCTTCCAACTCTCTTTGATGCAGTAGAATAAGGCATTAACATCAAACCTCAACTTTTTACATAATCGTATTAACTAGCCATTTGTATAGCAACAAATCTAATCAGTAAAATCCAAAATCAAAGTTTCATTTTTTTCCACTTTAAGCACAAAGTCAAGAAAACTAAATCAGTCCTAAGAAGAAGGAAATGGTAAACTGATTCCAAAAATGTTGCCAAGAAAACTGCTTGGATTTGCTTGACTCAGAAGTATCTCCCCCTCTCCCTTCCAAAAAAATAAAGTAACCCACCAATATAATATCAACTTTTAATATTAGATTGTACATAAGTAAAAATGAATACTTCTAGCTGTTCTGCACTCTTTGGGTGGGTTTTAGAGTCATGTTGGTTTCATAAGTCATGAGTTTTAGAATCATGTTGGTGACTGATCTAAGAATGTTAGCATGTTTCTTTATATACAGTTCCTTCTATCATAGTTTCAGATAGTACCTTTAGGACAAGTATAGTATATTGCCAGATATAGTATATTCATAATTTACATATAATTACATAATTGCATACAATGCAATGAGACTAAATACAAGGAATATGATACATTTGATCAACAGAAGTTTACACAGTAAGGGTAACTATAAGGAGGGAAAATATTTTCTGAACAATTCAAAATCATTCAAATAGTTATAATCCAATCCCTACCCCATTCATATGTGAGTCAATGTCAAAGATTTCTGTACTTGTTTGTGACATTGGCCCACAGGAAGATGGTTTGTGACATTGGCCCACAGAAAGATGGGATGGGGATTAGGACCCATGCATTATGCAATGACTGCCCTCTTGTTTTGGCCTAGTCCCTATGGAAATGACATTGTATATGTAATTCTAACGAAACAAATAATGTCTAGATTTTGGTTGATTAGGAAAGGTAACAATGGAGCGATTGCTGTGGGCTAGTGTGGCAAATTCTCTTTATTTTCTTTGCTTCTCAGGGGAATTGGAGATGCTCCAGAGGGATGGAGAACGCAAGATCCAGAGTCGGCAACAACTTCCAGTGGGAACAACATGGGGGCCCTTTGCTGGAAAAATGGACTTGAATAACAACACACTGGTAGGTTAAGAAGCAAAGCACCAATGTTGGAACTTTGTTTGTTGTTCTTTAATCTCTTTCATTTATTAGCATAAATAACTAATGGCATTTGGCCCCCTTTCTCTTAAGTCTTGAGAAAAATACTGAAGGCAATGTCCTTTTGGTCTGCTTTGAATTGTTAGTGGATAATAGAAAATATAATTGTGAACATCAATCAGTGTTTTTAATACCTTATACATGGCCTTTGTTTTTTAAAATTTTGCTAACTTCCTTGGATGTTTGCTAGGATAGAAAAGCAATTATTAGTTAAACAAATAAGCATAGGTAGTTCTCAATATACCAACACAATTTGGATCAGAACTTCCGTTGCTAAATGGAGAGATTGTAAGTGAGTCAAATCCAATTTTAATACCTTTTTGTTATAGTTGCTAAGCGAATCACATGGCCATTAAGTGAACCTGGTTTCCCCCATTGACATTGCTTGTCAGAAGCCCTTAGATAGATGGTGATCATGTGATCTCAGGACTCTGTAATCTTTGTAAATACATGCCAGTTGCCAGGTGCTCTAATTTTGATCACATGATCCTGGGGATGCTCTGATGGTCCTAATTGGGAGGACTGGTTGTAATTCACATTTTTAGTACTGTAATAACTTCAAACACATGTTAAACAAATGCCTGTACATTGAGGAAACCCTGTAGTCCTTTAGCTTGTGATATTCAGCTCTCTTTTCTTTAGACATTTTGAATCATTGTTTAGAATCTGTAGGGACAAAATAGAGTAATGACTGTAGATAAACTTAAATTAGCCTGTTCTAGATGAGCCTGTACTTACCGTCAAATGGCAGTTCATAGCTTGAGAGTCTTTGTGATCCCAGGTATGTTATTAGATGCTTAGGCATAAGATGCTTAGTTTCCATAGTTTCTGCTGGAATTTCATCTACTTTTATTCCTGCATTCTTATTCCTACGTTTCAATGGATTCTGCTGCTAGAATCTTTTGGCAAAGTTGCTGGATCATATGGTTATTTTTATTAAAACAATTTCTTTTTAATATATGATATTTATTAACAACTATATAGGAGGAGTTTGACCCTGTGACCGCTGAGGGTGTGGACAGGTTGCTGGGGGGGCTGAATACCACCACATGTTTGTTGGACCCGTGTCCCTCCTGGTTAGTTTCGACCTCCAGGGAGGTGACACGAGGCTGGCTCCAGGGGATTGTCAACGCTTTGTTGAGAGAGGGGTTGCTTCCCACTGCCTTGAAAATGGCGGTGGTGCGACCCCTCCTCAAGAAGCCTGCCCTGGACCCGGCTGTTTTAAATAACTATCGTCCAGTCTCCAACCTTTCCTTTTTAGCGAAGGTTGTTGAGAGTGTGGTGGTGCGTCAGCTCCCCCAGTACCTGGAGGAAACGATTTACCTCGATCTTTTCCAAACGGGCTTCAGGCCTGGGCATAGTACCGAAACACCATTAGTTGCATTGGTTGATGATCTCTGGAGGGCCCGTGACAGGGGGTATTCCTCTGTCCTGGTCCTGTTAGATCTCTCGGCGGCTTTTGATACTATCGACCATAGTATCTTATTGCAGCGGTTGGAGGGGTTAGGAATTGGAGGAACTGTCCTACGGTGGTTCTCCTCCTTCCTCTCTAACCACTCGCAATTTGTATTGACGGGGGGGAAGAGGTCCACCTCTAGGCCCCTCATTTGTGGGGTGCCTCAGGGGTCGGTCCTGTCCCCTCTTTTGTTCAACATTTATGTGAAGCCGCTGGGGGAGATCATCCGTGGTCTTGAGGTGCAGTGTCATCTGTATGCTGAAGATACTCAGCTTTACATCTTCACCCCAAACCACCCCAACAATGCTGTGGAGGCTATGTCCCGGTGCCTGGAGACCGTGCGGATTTGGATGGGCAGGAACAGGCTCAAGCTCAACCCTTCCAATACTGAGTGGCTGTGGTTTCCGGCACCCCGATATAGTCAGCTGACTCCATCGCTGGCTATTGGGGGAGAGATCTTAGCCACCACAGAGAGGGCTCGCAATCTGGGCGTTCTCCTAGATGCACGGCTGTCTTTAGA
This sequence comes from Bungarus multicinctus, assembly GCA_023653725.1. Taxonomy (NCBI): domain Eukaryota; kingdom Metazoa; phylum Chordata; class Lepidosauria; order Squamata; family Elapidae; genus Bungarus; species Bungarus multicinctus. Next base: position 74,158,547 of record CM042846.1, read on the forward strand.
AGATCATATTATGGCCGTCTCCAGGGGGCTTTTTATCAGATTCGCCTGATTCACCAGTTGCGACCCTTTCTGGATCGGGATGCCTTACGCACGGTCACTCATGCCCTTGTCACCTCTCGCCTGGACTATTGTAATGCTCTCTACATGGGGCTCCCTGTGGGGAGCACCCGGAGGCTTCAACTGGTACAAAATGCGGCCACGCGGGTGGTTATGGGGGCATCACGAAACTGCCATGTGACGCCTCTCCTGCGCAAGCTGCATTGGTTGCCGGTGGCTTTCCGGGTTCGCTTTAAGGTTCTGGTTTTGACCTTTAAAGTGTTCCATGGCATTGGACCAGGCTATCTGCAGGACTGCGTTCTGCCGGTAATCTCCCACCGACCTGTGCGATCCCACAGAGAGGGCCTTCTTCGGGTACCGACGGCATCTATGTGCCACCTGGTGACCCTGAGAAATAGGGCCTTCTCTGTGGGGGCTCCCACCCTCTGGAATGGTCTGCCTCTGGAGTTACATAACAACACCGACCTGAGAGCATTCAGACGTGCATTGAAAACCTGGCTCTTTGAGCAGGCCGGCCTGGGCTGAAGTGGGACTTTTAGAGTAATTTTAGTATTTGGAGTTTTAAATTGGGATTTTAATATTTGGGGTTTTATTAATTTATTGGGGGAGGGTACAATCTTAAAGGCAGCCTTAGGATATTTAATTTTCTTTTAACTTTTATAATTGTAGAATGTTTTATGGTTGGCTGTACACTGCCCTGAGTCCTTCAGGAGAAGGACGGTATATAAATATGTTAAATAAATAAATATAAATTCAGGTTACCATTTTTGAGACTTTGAATCGCTGTTATGAAATACAGAATATACGATAATAATAAAAATACATTTGATTGTGAAATGTATTTATTGCAAACAAAGAGTGTGCTTCATTATTAATGCACAATCTGGTAATAGGCAAATATACTCAAATCAGAAGGTGTTACTGTCCTTCAGAATTAGGAATCTTATATTTACAGGCTTGACTTAAAGTTCTGGGTTATTCTGAAATCTCTTGAAAACTACAAATGTTTATACATGTGGCCTTTCAAAGGGATGGATATAAATAATAAATACTATGATATTAAGAACATTGTATGCATCATCCAGCTTTTATTTCTCCATTTCCACAATGCAGCACAATATGCCTTTTACTAATTGGCTATTTTTACATTACATAGATCTATTGCAATGGCTTTGTGTGGGAGATGGGAGGGAGTGAAGAGTCTAGCTGAGCACTTCTGTGGTGGTTGTCATTGCTTCCTCCTTCTCCTGTCATTGAAGTTTGTTGATAAAATGTTCTTTAGTACACACATTTGATTATTAGGAATAGTTTGACTTCATATGAAAAGTAGCATGCCACTCACGGCAATGTTGTGCCTTGCCTAGAGGTTAATAGAATTAAGATACTGACAATAGCAACAATTTTCACAGAATATTTAGCAACTCAGACTTCTTCTCCTGCTCTGAAAAATGTCTCCTTATTGGTTATACATAAGAAGCATCTTTCCATATAGAGCAATGGCAAGAAAACCTAACAGTAGTTTAACTATTACATGCTTCCTGCTCCATTCAAGGCACAACTAGGCTGTTAGGAAGTATGCAAAGTGGTTAAAAATAGGTGTAACTTTGAAGATTTCATTTAGGGAAGTGTTTGTCTAAATATTTAAAATCACAGCTTTTGTCTGTTGGACCATATTTCCAAAATATAAATGTTTAGGAATATATTGTATGTGTTAAATAGAATGAAGAACATTAGTCTCAGAATTGTACTATGAGATTGACAGCTGTTCAACAGTTCACCAAGTGGCCACATATGATAGTCATAATATCCTTTTTGGTGAAAGAAATACTATAATTATATCAAAGAAATTTGCAATTTTTTTCAACCCTAGTAGTAAGCATTTAATGAGCGGCATGGTGGTCTGATGGTAAAGACACTTACCTCCCACTCAGAAAGTTGAGAGTCTTAGGTAGTGGCAAATGTTTCTCTCCTACGGTGCAAAGAAAAAAAAAATCTGCTGTGAACTTTGCATGGTGTCAGGAAGGGCATCCAGCCAGTAAATACTCATCTCCATTTAGTCGCCCTGACTTTGCCTTGAATTAAATGATGACAGGATAATAAAAAGGGAGTAGTAAACATGATGCATAGGAAATTGGTACATCTCAAAATTTGCTATCTTTCATTGAATCATTTGATACTGAATAAAGTGATTGCAATTTAACAATTTCATTGTACAGAAATCATTTAAGTTTTCCCTTTACTCAGTCTTCAATAAAATTTAAACACTGTGTACCTCCGTAAATTGGTTTATATTCTAAGTTGAGTTTAAATGAGTAGTGGTTGGCTCTGGGGAGCCAACAGATTAATTAATTCAGTGCAGTAATTAATTGAGTAAGTGTGCCAGATGTCAAACACTCTTTGAATGTTTCATATTTCTATCTTGAATTATATTAACAATGTACATCTCAAAATACTGAGGGGCTGGTTATGTTGAATAAATGGATAGAAGTGTCATTTATTGCTGCAACAACAGTGAAAGATACTTGGTCAATTCAGTTAGGATGGATGAAGAATTATGAAGGCCAAAGGACCTGACTCTATTAACCTAAACAGAACTTGCTAACTTGAGGTCATGAAATAGAAGCTTTAGCAGATGAACTAAAGGAGCCATGCCAAATATGGCTGATTCATAAACTAGGCATGAGCTACACTTACATAATAACAGTGCTGAAACCAAAGTGTCAAAGAATTGACATCATTGCTTTGATCGCTTGTCATAAAAACCTCTACAATTCTTTCTTCCTCCACAAAAATTTTACTCTGATTCTGCATAATAGAAAGCCTTTGTCTCTTGGCGCTTCATGCTGCTTTATTTTTAGCCATTTTTTTTTCTAAAGAGGCTTTATGAACATTTTTTGCCAACTGTGGTAGAACTGCGATGTGCATTACAATTGTTGAACGTCATATGGTCATTGCTTTTAGGAGCTAAAACGACATGTGGATTGGAGTGATTTTGTGGTTGTAGTGCAGAATGAGGAATGAGGACAACTGAATTTCTAACCTTTTTATTGAGCTTAGGAAAAGAATCATCGCTCCATAGATTTATCAATCTTGCAGAATTGTTGTGGAGGTACGATAAAAATGGAGGGCAGGAGAAGAAGAAAGTATTGTAAACTGCCCTTAGTGTTTTATGAATTTTATCTTTGAATACAGTAAGGCTTTAAAGGGCAATATTAAAAGCCATTGCTTCATTTTTGAACTGTACAGAGTACAGGACAGGATGAGATTAGTTCTCTTTTAGAAGATTTTGGTGTCAAAACAATTTGAAAGGTTTATGTTGATGTCCTGTGATATATAAATGATGGCTATCTTCAGGGGTTTCTTAAAAATTAAGCACCTAAAATGAATAATAAAAGTCTGATACTTATTTTCAATTCATTTTTATTTTGGTCTTCGAAAAACATAAAATTTCTCTATCACAAGTGCCATGGTCTCGATGAACTCCTGGAAACACATTGAGAAAGGCTACTCTAGAGAAACACTGCAGCAAACACAAGAAAGAACTCATTTACCATGACCTGAGTTTTTTGTGAATTGAAGTTCATGTTATCTTGAATTGAAGCTATCAGAAGTAACAGAAGCCTCAGCTGATTGGAAAATTGTATTCTCAGACTTCCTATACTAGATTTTTTTTATAGCTCAGAAGTAAAGATGAGGTACACTGGAATAATGTGGAAGGACCGGTGTTTATTTTGTTGTCAGGGTAGTGGAGTAATTAGGATCACTTATTCCAGTGATTGAGTAACTCCATTTAAGATGGATAAGGTGCTGGTTTTTATTGCTGCATTGTGGAAACAGCTAATTTCAAAAGGGGAAGTCTAATAATGTGATGACTATGAAGTGGTATGTAAGTCCAACTCCAAATGCTACTGCTATTATTTATGTTTCCAAGTTATTTGCAATGCATCTGTTAACTCTGAAGCTGGACCATTTTCTGGACTTCAGTGTTGCCATACTGGAGCTGAGGGATAGGAAAGGGGGAATAGATATAGATGGGGTTTGTAGAGAGAACAAATTAATTTCTCCTGGGAACCAAGGACGTTCCCACAGGTGGTTGGAGAGAGGAGGAGTGAAGTTACTAGGCAACTGGATGACACGATGATTGGACCATGTGACTGATAGTTTGGGAAAGGGAAAAAATGTTTACTATTAATTAGGTGAAAACCACAGGAATATTTAAAGAGAATATTTTAGCAGTGTGTGCCAATATGATATATCCAATAAACCAGCTCTTTGAGGAATCTACCTGCCTTGGAGTTCCATTTATTATGTGTTTATTACTTGGAAGCCTGACAGCATTATTACTTCATAGTGGAAGATGGAGGTGGAGGTGGAGAGTTCTTTCCCCCTTTTGTTTAATAATTTTGGCACCTCAAATTTACAAGATTATTTATTTATTTATTAAATCTATTTGCTGCCAGTCTTGTAACAAAATGACTGTGGACCTCTTACAGCATTAAAAACATTAAAATCCTAACAAACAAATATATTAAAAACAATAAGAACCTTGGTTGTCAGTGCTGCCTACCAAAAAAATTAACTGAGTCAGTGAATATTCCTTTCTGGTGGAGGATGGTTGCTTCAAGTATACAGCTTCCAACTAGGCCAAGCTAAGCCAGTGCTGTGACTTTTCAAGTCATATACTGCTTTAATATACAAACAAATAACAGAATCATATTGGCTTAATACTAGTAACAAAATCAAAAATAAAAATTAATAATTTTGTAGCCTGGGATTATTTATTAACTGGATCAACCTGAACATTTCACATATGAATTATATCTGGGATGAGTCACTTCATATGTGAAATCTTCCACAATTCTTTGGACACCTTCCAGGTGGATGAGTGGGTATAGAAAGGTGTCCCCAAAGTTGAAATGTTGAAGTCAGTCATATCGTTGTGAATACCATCTTGACTTTTTCCGATCCATTCCATGGATAGACCTGACAATTGCCCTCCTTACCCTTCTTTTCTAAAGCTCCTACTTCTCTCCCATAATTCTGTTATCACATATGCAATAAATTCATCATCATGTGTCCAGAACTGCATGGAAGCGAGCTAAGAAAAATATTATCCAGTAGAAATGAAAGTTCAGCAAAAGGAAATATCCTTTCTCATTTCTTTACTTACCTCTATACATTTGTGTACTTCAAGGCTTAGCTTGCCACAGATATAAGTGATTCCTTTATTGATCTGAAGTAGTGGAATGTAAAAGTTTATAGTATGATCAGTTGGCAAGTCATGAAGATAGTACAGGACTCTGTTGTACCAAAACAACAGCCTTCCATTGCTAGCCTTTGGGCATCCAAATATATTAACAGCATAATTCTCAGTGTTCCTTTCTTCAGATATTTAAAAAAATAAAAGGAAAAATGAAACTTTTATGAGTGAAGCTGATAGTTCTAGGGGGAGAAGGAACAAAGAATATAGAGCACATGATGAAAGTCAACTGTGGTCGATGCCATGACTTCATTAATCAAGTGGAGGCATTCTGAAAAATGGTTTTCTTGGGCCGCAACCATCTATTTTTTGGTGTTAATCTATGCCCTGTGGCAGGGTTCTCTGAAACGAAACAATGAGTAGTTGTATCATGCCCTCTCCCCTCATTGTTGTTGCCCCTGTCAGAAAGAAGAGAGGATGAATCAGGTCTGTATCAGCCCGATAAGGAGAAGAAGATTCCAATGCCTGGGATGAAAATCTATAGGAGTAAATATATGCTGTTTGGATCTGGGGAACTGGTGGGATACAACAGAACCCTTTAAAGGGAATTTAAGGCTGTTATCCTAGTGAAATAGTTTGGTGAGAAAGTGTGGGAAATGCTCATGTTTCCAAAGTTCAAAATGCAACTCAGATATTTACTGAGTCTGAGTAAACTCAAGGCTGAAATCCATCAGATACCAAGGAACAGAAAGATGTCTAATTTTTATGCTTGAAAAATTTGAGGGTATTTTTTGAGGGTGAGTGGGTGTTACTTCTTAATTGTTTTTAAGTGTATATAAGGTTCTTATTATGTTTTGTTTTGAATAATTTAATATGCATGTATTGGACTCCCTTGACCTATGAAGATTTTTGTATGGAATCCATACATCTTTATTGCTGTAAAAAGGGTATAAGGTGAAACTTCTGTAGTGCATGTTTCTTTTTTTTTTCAGCTTTGCTCTACTTGCTATCTGTTATAAAAACCGGTGTACCAGTATTGTCTTACCTGTCATATTTCAATGATATGGGAGTACAAATTTAGAACAGAATAGAATAACAGAGTTGGAAGGGACCTCTTCTAGTCCAACCCCCTATTTAGGAAATCCTATATCACTTCAGACAAATAATTATCCAATTTCTTCTTAAAAACTTCAAGTGTTGGAACATTTATAACTTCTGGAGGCAAGTTGTTTCACCGATTAATTGTTTTAACAGTCAGGAAATTTCTTCTTAGTGCTAGGTTGCTTCTGTCCTTGATTAGTTTTCACCTATTGCTTCTTGTCCTACCTCAGGTGCTTTGGAGAATAACTTGACACCCTCTTCTTTGTGGCAGTCCCTGAGATATTGGAACATTGCTATCATGTCAACCCTAGTCCTTCTTTTCGTCAAATTAGACATACCCAATTCCAGCAACCATTCTTTATATGCTTTAGCCTCCAGTCCCCTAATCATCTTTGTTGGTCTTCTCTGCACTCTTTCCAAAGTCTCAACATCTTTCTTACATCGTGGCAACCAAAACTAGATGCAATATTCCAAGTATGGCCTTGGAATATTATATAAATACTATATATATAGCATTATAAAGTGATATTAATACTTCACGTGATTTTGATTCTGTCCCTCTGTTTATGCAGCCTAGAACTGGCTTTTTTGGCAACTGCAGGACACTGTTAACTCATATTTAAATGATTGTCCACTAGGACTTCAAGATCCCTCTCACAGTTATTGAGTTTTGAATACTGAGAATTTGAATACTGAGTTGGCAGTTTAGGTAAACCGGTATCATTTTAGCTTCTTGAAAAAGTTGCATATATAAAGGTAACCTCATGTAAGTTTATTTATTTATTTATTATTTCAATTTATATACCGACCCATCTCCCAAAAAGGGTGAACAGCCACAATAAAAACATACAATCAGAAAAGTTTAAAAATTAATTAAACAGATGGCTAAGACCAATAAAACCCATAAAAAATTAAAATCAAATTAAAACCCTACTCATAACATTACGCCAGACCGGCCTGTTGGAAAAGGTGGGTCTTAAGTGCTCGTCGGAAGGCCCGTAGGTCAGTAATGGCTCGCAGTTTACAACTGAAAAATCAAGAATACATGCCATATATTGTGGAATAAATCTCATAGTATTCAATGCAACTTGCTCTAAATAGAATTATAGAATTGGAAGGGATTTTGGAGGTCTTGTAATCAAACCCTTGCCCTAGGCAGGAGTCCTTATACCATCTTAGACAAATGGTTGTCCAATATTTTCTTGAAAACCTCCAGCAAAGGAATACCCACAATTCTAAGAGGCAAACTGTTGCACTGCTTAATAGTTATCTCTCTTATTTCATTTCTCTCAATGAAATTCTTTCTCATTTCAGATCGGATTTCCCTCTGAGAAGGTTCCATCCATCATTTCTTGTCCTACTTTAGGTATTATGAAGGCCTCTTCCCCATAGCAGCCCTTCAAGTATTGGAAGACTGCTCTCAAGGCTCACCTTAATCTTCTCTTCATTAAGCTAAACATATTTCATGAGATGTAGCCTCCAGAACCTTTATCATCTTTATTGTTCTTCCTGCACTCTTCCTTGGGCCTGAGCATCATTTTTTGTATTGAGGTGGCTAGAACTGGATGCAATATTCCAAATGTAGCCTCACCAGTGGTACTTTCACTTCCCTTGGTCTTGGTATTATCCCTTTGTTGATTCAGTTCAGGACCACATTGGTTTTTTGGCACTGTGCTACAGCTAGCTCAAGTGGTGGTCCACCAGGACATCTAGATTGCTCTCATAGGTACTATCTATTGAGCCAGCTGTCTATCCTGTACCTGCCTCGGTGCAGGATCTTACTTTTCTCATGGTGGAACTGCAACTTGTTGGATTTGCTCAGCGCTCAAGTCAAAAGCCTTCTAAACCTTGAATATTTTTTTAAACTGAAGTATTTTGTACTTGGTAAACTAAGACAACTAAACTATTTTTTACTTGATGTACTCAAAGGTGAGCCAATTCTCACAAAAATGATTAACTCTTTGTTTCATTGTAGGACAGCTAATTTTAGAAGACAGTGATATTTGAAATCAATCTTGCATACTTACAAAACAAATTGTTTTATAACATTTGTTCCTGAATGACATTAATTTTTATATATGTTCAGTACCTGGTTTCAAACAAATTTTTAACAACTTGATCCCTCCATTAAAAGGATAATATTAATATCCTTTTAAATAATATTTATTATCAATCATTATCATGAAACTAAATCAGTTTAGTAGCAATCCTATTGAATCAAGCAATATGTCTGTTCTTTAGTGCATTGAATATTTATACTTTAAATTCCTGTAACATTTTAAAATTCCTGTAGCATTTTTCATTCCTGTAGCATTTTTTCATTGAACACTACTTGTTCAATGAAGCAAGTTACCTCTCTCAAAAGGCAACCCTCTCCAAACTGATGCAAATGTTTTCAAGGAGGAATTTCTCATTTTTAAAAAGACCTTGCATTATCTGAATAACACAGTCATTTTGTCATTCGCTGCCTATTCAGTCCTCCGTTTAGGTTGTAGGTGGCCTATTATAGCAATAACGTTAAATTCCCTTTTTTAAAAAAATCCTACAGTATACCCAAAATGCTGTATATCACACCAATTCGCATAATTTTCCTTAATGGCAAATCATTTCAAACTTTCATTGTTTCAGGGTTGTTCAGTAGCCTTTTGTTCTTGAGGTGACTGCTGTTCCTTTGTATAATCTTGGTCCTAGTATTTAATCCAATTAGCCACAGGGACACACATAATCTTTTTTACTTATCTCTGTGACTTCCATTTAATAAGATGTAATGTTATAAGATCAACAAACACACAAGGGTTGCCATAACAAATGCGTGGTTTGCTCCAATTTGAAATAAAACACGTTTTCTTCTGTTTCATGCGCATAGCCCCCCCCCCCTTTGTATGTGTGTTTGTAGATAAATAGATAGATGAGCCTGATCTTCAGGTGCAGCTTCCAAATGTTGTGTTGGTAGTTTTAAAATGGCAGATTGATAACCCTTGGCTTCTCCTAAGCAAGGGTGACAGAGGGCTTGAGTTTGACATAGATAACAGAATAACAGAGTTGGAAGGAACCTTGGAGATCTTCTAGTCCACCTCGCTGCTCAAGCAGGAAACTGTACTGTTTCAGACAAATGACTGCCTAGTTTCTTCTTAAAACCCTCCACAACTTCTGGAGACAAGTTTTTCCACTGATTAATTGTTCTAACTTTCAGGAAATTTAGCCTTAATTCTAGGTTAGTTCTCTCCTTGATTAGTTTCCATCCATTGCTTCTTGTCCTGCTTTCAGATGTTTTGGAAAATAGGTTGATCCCCTCTTCTTTGTGGCAGCCCCCAAATTTTGGAACACTCCTATCAAGATAGAAACAGTATCAGATGCTGCAGTGGTGCTAATCATGAGTTTAAAACAGAGGAGGTATTCAGCAGGTTCTGACCAGTTCTGGTAGCGGAAATTTTGGTAGTTCAGAGAACTGGCAAATACCACCTCTGACTGGCCCTCCGCCCCCATCTATTCTTTGCCTTCCGAGTCCCAGCTGATTGGCTGGGTCTTCTTTTGTTGCCTGCACAGGAGAACGGAGCTGGAAAGCAGGTTAGTGGGGTGGGGAGGGAATGGGATTTTGCAGTAACCTTCCCACAGGAGTGGGGAGGGAATGGAGATTTTACAGTATCCTTCCCCTGCCATGCCCACCAAGCTACGCCCACAGAACCAGTAGTAAAAAAATTTGAATCTCACCACTAGTTTAAACCTACCTGTATATTGACTGAGAAATAATCACTTATTCTTCTGAAGACATTTGGGAAACATTTTTTGTTATTTATTATTTATAAACATCATTTTTTCCTGGGGTTTCAGCCTCAGATTCAAAGTGTAAGAGCAGTTGGATAACATTTTAAGGACACCAAGTATTTGCTTTTTGATCTAGTGGTAGCACCTACCTCAGGGGATAAATTCATTCTAGATTCTACCTCCTGACAGGTACGTGGGCCTTGATTATGAGTCACAAAGAAAAGGATACATCATGGGTACATGTTAAATGCTGAAACATTTGTGAAAGGGGTCAGGCATCACCTCCTCCTGTGACAATGTTGTCTGCTCTCATGTCTTTAATCCATCAAAGAGTAATATGTGGAGATGCATATTTTATACATACCTATCAAATAACGTCCTATCCACTGATAAATCTCAGGTTGATAAAGTTATATATACTTTTTCCTCTTACAGATCTAATAATGAAAGCAGTGTGCAGGATTTTCATGTTGACCTTTACAAATTGCTAAGCATCTCAGCAAAGTTGTGCCTTCTTAACATTCCTAGCGTACTTTGATTCATGCTAGTATTTAGCACTTGTTGAGTGTTAGATGAGATCTGTACTGACAATTTGTGTTATCGTGTCTACACCAACTCACAAAATGGCATTTGTATGTCAACTGGGCCTCACTTGCAAAAATAGCATAAATATATCCTCTGAAGACTCTCTATTCAAGGGCAAGAGGGAGAATGAAAGTGTAAAATTTCATGGAATCTAAGCAGGAATGAAATAATATGGTTTTGTAGATTTGTATAAATGTGATTATGATTTTGATAACAATAACACTTCTTATCAGTAAACTCAAAAAGGTTTAAAATCTTCCTTTAAATAAAAATAAATAAATAAATAAACAAAATAACAAATTGACAGTTTTTCCAAATCTTAAGATCTATGTCAACTGAGCAGAACGAAAGGAAAAAATATATAATTCCTTTTCTAAAGAATGCCAGAATATTTTCTTTCTTATTTCCTGGCACAATAAAATGCCACAACTGGCAATGGAATACATGTGAAACTGGAATACATGTGAAAACAAATAGATCTGTTAAGATATAAACTGTATGGGCCAGAGTGGCAGATTCACACTTTCTGCTTGACCCATCCCCGATATGGGCTATATGTGTTTATGCATGATAAAGTGAGCTATAATCCAAAAAAGTGTACATCATATTTCATTTGCCAGTCTTTCAGCTTCTACAGAATTTGTTTTTCCTGGAATAGATTATGATGCATTTCCTGTTGAAAAATGAAACAAGCTACTCTTAATTTTCAACCCTGATAATTAAAATTATAGCTTCCAATTAAAATTGGTTCCCACCAATTAAGCTGATTGATCTACATATTAAACAATTAAAGTAAATACATGACTAAGTAAACATAACTGTTTTTCACAGTGTTGTCCAAACCAATTAAATTGTAGTGTTGAATTTAAATTGATTTTGTGTCACTACATTTTTGCAAGTTATAATGTAAACAGCCCAAAATATGGAAAGAAGAGCTGAAAATATCCAAAAGACAGTTACTTATGTGATTATTCTGACTAGTGGATTTATCCACCAGAGAAAACAAAAGCAACCGAAAATGACAGGGCAAGATAATCCTAACCCTGAGATATTTATATGAATTTGGAACTTTATGGCCATTTTGTTCTCATGACTTAGACTTGTTGATATTACCTTTGAGCCTTGTTCAAGTAATGATGGTTAGAAGTCTCTAGAAGACAATGTAAATTGATAGTGGGGAAAAGGCTGGTGTTTTGTCACTATTTTCCGTTAAGTTAGATGTCTTTTTTAGAAGATGCAGTCCAAAAATTGAATGCATTTCCAATCTATTACAAACCATGAGTGACTCCCTTCTCAGTTTGGGGAACAGCCAAGCTTCTCCTATGATGCATGATGTCACCTGCTGGGCATCTAGAAGTAATATTTAGAACATTCTTTCTCATATTCCAAAGGTGCTTTTCCAAAAGTCAAATGGATTATCTTGATATTTTCTCTTGAAAACATTTCAGTTCTTATCCAAGAAGCTTCTTCAGTTCTGGGTGAATGGTGGGTAATGGCAAGATTTATATTCTTAGCGGTCATCTGCTTGTTAGCACTTTGAAGACCCGTTCTTAGCTCTCTGAGTGTTGTTGAAGCCATTTGGGAGTTTATCTCATGGTCATGTGAATTAGAGTGCAAATGGGTATGGAACGTTTTTGGTATAAATCCTTCCATTTCCCACCATTGAGTCAGAATGAAGAAGCTTCTTGTATGAGAAGTGAAATGTTTTCAAGGGAAAAAAAGTAAGGAAGTGTTGTAGAGCGGCGGAAATACTCAGGCAGAGACCAGGGCAAGAATTCAGCTCAGACTTTATTTCAACGAATAAAGGGTTACCGCTACTGCCGCGCTAACACGGCAGCCAGCTGGAGCGGCAACAGCTGATGCTGTTTGACAGCCGCCTTTTATAGCCGGCTGTCAAACGGCACCAGCCAATGGGACAGGTCTGTGCTTCCCGCTCAAAGCACGGACCTGAGTGAAGACTCAAGTCAATACACAACAGTCCAGTTGCCTTTTAGAAAGGTACTATTGGGACAACCATGACCTGAATAATTGAGAAGCATCGTAGACCCCTTGTCATAGTCTATATATCGGATTTGTAAAAGTAGATTCTCAGCAGATCTTAATAATTGGACTATATTGGTCTATATTGCACAGTTATTAAGTTCCAAGAGGTTTCAAATTTGAGGAAATAATAATCTTGAATTGAAATTGATTTTATGGGGAAAAGTTTCTCAGAAGTAATGTGGAATTCTAGTGTTTCTTTGTTATGAGATAGCTGAGAAATATGTGAATTTCATTTTTCCTGCTCATCTTGGTTTCCTGTACTTCATTTAAATCTTGACAAAGACATTTTGAAGAACCTACTCCCATGTTTTTATTCTTGTTTTTCAGTTGGGGAGTGATACAGTGATGGCTTAAGAATGATGGAAAGATGTGTAGAAGAGAACCACTGTATCCACAATAGTGACTCAAATAATGAAATATAGGTAGTCCTCAACTTATGTCCATTTGTTTAATGAATGTTTGAAGTTGCAACAGCAGTAAAAAAGGTGACTTACCACCAGTACTTGTGCTCACAATTGTCACAATATCTCTATGGTCACGTGATCAACATTTGAGCACTTGACAACTAGCAACTAGCATGAATTTACAGTGGTGATCCATTTGCAGCTTTCCCAGCCAACTTCCATCTACCAAAATCAACGGGGGAAGTCGATTCACTTAACAACTGCAATGATTTGTTTATCAAGCATGGCAAAAATTGTAGAATCTGGCAGAACTCACTTACCAACTGCCTTGCTTAGTGATAAAAATTCCAGTCCCAATTCTGGCGTAAGTTGAGGGCTATATGTAAGGATCCAATCTCAGCCAGTCATCGGGTCAGAGATTTAGTCTTCTGAATTTTCAGATTTGTACTGGAGCCCATCCTCTCTGTGTGGTATTTATATGGTGCCTGGTTGTGTATGGCTTTTTAGTTGTTCATTGGATTGTATAGAAAGTACTATATGTAAACTCAAACAAAGCAAAAGGGGGAAAGTTCCTCCTATCATTGACATTTCATTGATATTTGGGACCCTTTTATTCCGGTGTGAGGAATACTGTTCCCCCTTTGATCCTTACCAGAGGTTTTGCACCAGCCAAGAATATGCATGTAGAAATATCTATGAGTATGGGAAGGAGAGCTAGAGAGAAAGGGAGCAGCATGGGAGGTACACATATTGATAGATTAAATTTGGACTCACCATAATTAAAAGACTTTCAATACTTCACAATACTCAATACAAATGAACATGATTAATAATTAAAAAAAACCCACTGGCATAAAACCTATTGTGTTCTCCATCCAATAAATAGAGATGGTCAGCAAAACATGATCTCACCGTGGGGAAACAAGACAGTGTGAGAAAGAAAGTTAATCAAGCCATGGTTAGAATGCAGTATTGCAGGCTCACTGCCAGGAGTTTAATCCTCACTGGCTCAAGGTTGACTTAGCCTTCCATCCTTCCGAGATGAGTAAAATGAGGACCCAGATCGTTGGGAACAATATGCTGACTCTGTAAAACGCTTAGAGAGGGCTGTAAAGCCCTGTGAAGTGGTATATAAGTCTAAGTGCTATTGCTAATGCTGACCACCTTGACTTTCTTTGGTTAAGAAGAAGGGAAGGGGAAATACTGCCAGCTTTTAAGATTCTATTCCCCCCACTCCCCCACCCCAGTTCAATCACGTCTGAATCTTGGTGACTGCCTGGACAAGTCCCTGCAGTTTTCTTGACAGGGCTTTTCAGAATTGGTTTGCCATTGTCTCCTTCCTAGGGCTGAAAGAAAGTGAGTAGCCTAGGTTACCCAGCTGTCTTTATTCCTAAGGTAGGACTAGAACTAAAAACTATTTTTTTATAAAAACCTATTTTATAGCTTACCTCAATGAAGTTCCAGTATCTAGTCCATTTCATCACTTGGCCTACCTCAAAGAGTTCACAATAAAAGAAACTTGGTTAGGAAAAATAGATTTATTCTCCTTCCCTATCAACTATGTTCATGGCTCTAAACTTGAGGCATTTGGAAACAATTAAAAGTTACAGCAGGAAGACTTGATGGATTTTATTATTTGTCAGGCTTTTTTTCCCGTTTGCTGTTGATTTTTCATTAGCTTTTGTATTTTTTTAATTTCATTTGTTGTGTTGACAGGAACCCGTGACTATTCAGATAAATAATCACAAATATTATATGATGTATCTGCAAGCTAATTATATGCAGGATCCTCTTGAGAAATATCAATGAAGACTGGATTCATAATCATACTACGCCAAAGAGTATTTTGCTTTGGGTTGAGCTGAGGTGTCTGAAAACCCCCGTGATTCTTTATTTTTGGCGTAGCTTGTTTTGGGAGTCCCACTAATTGTGATTTACTCAAAGAAACCACAGTTAAGCAAAAGAGGGATTATTGCATTGAGAAAAAGCAATTAATATGGGTTTGCATTCTACCTAATTGAAGTGGTAGTAAGGCCTAACTAGCTACAGTGGTCAATATCATGCAAAGATGCTGCTGGATGCCAAATGGGGTTGATTTATCGTGTTTGTTGCTCAGCATTGGACCTCATTTTGTTAGCTTGCCTTGTGCATTTCTAAAAAATTTTTCCCTAAGTGTAATTATCCCTAAGATGAGCCTTTTGAGATGCTTAAGTACCCTGACAACACAAAGGCAGTGAGATTACCTGATTAAAAAGCATATGTACATCTCTATCTTTTGTGCCATTTGAACTTGATAATGGAACAAGTTCAGTAGAGATAAAATCAGTGAATGCATTATATTTGGACAAGATACGAAATATGCAGATACCTCAGCCTTAGCTGGCTACATTAACAGCTGCTAGCATGCTAGTTCCACATATACTTGATGGAGCGATACTTTCATCCTCTTGAAATCAAAACATATTTCAGTATTCAAGATATCAGAAGTAATGCATCCACTGAAAGCAGAACTCCGAGGCAGGTAGATTCCTCATAGAACAATATATTGGATATATCATATTAGCACAACTGGTGAAATGACTCTGAAATTTTTTTCAGTTTTCACCTAATTAAAAAGTGAAGGTTCCCCTTTCCTCCCTCTCCAGGCATCAGTCACATTGTTCAATAGAAGTGCTGGCCAGTTGCTCAGTTACTCACTCCTCTACTCCCTTGCCACTTGTTGAAATGTCCTTGATTCCCACAGGAAAACTTCTTGTTTTGACTGCAAAACTCCAGCTAACTATTTTCCATCCTCCCTCTCTTCTGGCAACCCTGAAGCCATAAAGATGGCCTCAGCCAGGCTCACTTCAGGGTTGACACAAGAATTAATTATGAACAGATAGTCCTCTGTTTACAACCATTTGTTTAGCACCTGTTAAAGGTTACTGCAGCACTGAAAAAAGTGAGTTATGACTGGTATTCACATTACTGACTATCACAATGTCTGCAAGGTCACATGATCAAAATTCAGGCACATGACAACCAGCATTTATTTATAATGGTTGCAGCATCCTGGGTTCATGGGATCATCATTTGTGACCTTCCCAGTTACTTCCAACAAGCGGAATCAATGAGGGAAGTTGGATTCACTTAATGACCATGTGATTCACTTAGCAGGCACAATGATTGGCTTAACAATTGTGGCAAAAAAAGTAGTAAAAATCAGGCACCGTCATCATCAGCCATTCAGTCGTGTCCAATCTTTGACCACTCTGTGGATGAACACTCTCCATGCCCCTCTGTCTCATACGTCTCCTTCATATCTGCCACCAGTCATCCCAGTGTCATCCTTTATAGCAGGCATGTCAAACTCAAGGCCTAGGGGACAGATCTGGCCGCTGGGGAGCTTAAATTTGGCTTGCAGGGCTATCCTGGAAATAGCAAAGGACCGACCCATGGTGTTTCTGCCAGCAAAATCATCCTTCACTAGCAGGTGGCTGCAGGAAGCCGTTGCAGTCGAAAATGGAGTTGGGAGCCCGTTTTTGCTGGCAGAGTGCTCTGGCCACCACAGGCGCCCCAGACATGAGTGACGTTGAGCTGGCCATGCCCACCCTGGCCATGCCCTCTCTGACACCCTGATGTAGCCCTCAATGAAATCGAGTTTGACACCCTTGCTTTATAGTGTTCAGCCAGTTCTAGGGTGGACCTTTCTCCTTTTTCCACTGATCGCTCCCAGCATGAGTGACTTTTCAAGTGAGTCAACTCTCATGACATGACCAAAGTATGACAGTCTCTGTTTGGTGACCTTGGCACAACTTGCTTAACAACGACTATGTTTAGCAATGGAAATTCTGGTCCAATTGAGGTTCTAAGTGGAGAAGTACCTATATTTCAGAAGATCAATAAGTGAAGATCAGCAGAAAATTATGTTGATGTTTTTAGTAGGACAATGGTTGAGCAGTTATTGGAGCTATTTATTTTAAATAATATTCAGTGTTAAGATAATAGGAATAATCTGCTTACCACACAATCCTTTGCATGTTTGCTAATAAGTTGGCTGGTGCCATGGGGTTCTCTTGTGTAACGCAATCGAGGAAGCTGCTAGAGCAGTGTTTCCCAACCTTTCTGGCTTTGCGGATTGGCGGAGGGGGAGGGAGAACGGAGATTCCATGCGAGCAGCCGGCAAGCGCATGCACACACAGATCCACTTGCATGAGCGGTGGGCACATATGCCCACTGCTGGTATGAATGTAGCATGCACACATACATTCACTGGCTGCTCATGCAAGTGGGGATGAGCATGTGCACATGCCCTCATCCCCCACTTCTGTGGCTCGGTTCTGAACCACTCTTGGTCCAGTAGAGGCTGCGGTTTGGTGCTTAGAGTCCAGAGGTTCTGACCAATTCTGGAGAACCAGTAGCGGAAATTTTGAGTAGTTCAGAAAACCGGCAAATACCACCTCTGACTGGAGGATTTTACAGTATCCTTCTCCTACCATGCCCACCAAGCCATGCCCACAGAACCGATACTAAAATTTTTTTGAATCCCACCACTGTTGGAGACTTCCAATCAGCACTAGAGGGACTTTCACTCAGCTTTGGCTGATATACCTTACTTCCCCTTACTTCCCCAAGATGCTCTGGTGATGGTAACCACTTGGAGGGATTACTGTAAAGTATTGTACATGGGCTGCCTTTGTGTGTGACCCGGAAGCTGCAGCTGGCAGAAAATGCAGTAGTGAAATGATTGGTAGAACAATTCCACCTAACTAGAATAACATTAATTTTGAAGTGGCTGCATTGATCAAGGTTTCAAGAACCAAAGATGAATAGGAGTGCCTGAAATAAATGCCAATTATCACAGTTGTTGTTTTATATAATGTACTATAATGTACTTTAGTAATATAAATATTGCTAAATATATTGTGGATCCATTATATAAAACTACAGATTTTCAATTAAAATGATAAAATTTCTTTTTGTTTTTATTGTCTCTGAATCGTGGACAAGTCAGTGCAGTTTTCTAGGTAACATTTTCAGATGTGGTTTGCCATTGCCTTCTTCTTAGGGCTGAGAGAGACTGCGTGGCTGAAGGTTAGTCAGTTGGCAGGATTAGAACTCAAGTATCCCTGCACCTGATCAGTTGTTTTCACAGGGCTTTTGGTTTTCGTCTTCTGCACAAGAAGAGATGCTAAAGACTAATTGAAACTTGCTGCAAATTCCTAGTGTTTCTTTTTTTAATATCTTTAGCATACCTATTGTCTACTGGTCAAATAACTTACTTGTCAGTTTCAATATGTTTAAATATGGGAACGTTATAAGACTGTCAACTATTGTTCAACTTCTGCTTCTCAGTTGTTGTTTATGCATTTTTTATTGTATGCTTTAATTAATTTTAAAGAAACTTGTTTTCTTTTTATGTTTGATCCTATGTTGTGTAGTAATATGAGAACTTTTTTTAAACTTTCCCCATGCTATTTATAATAATTTTCTAGCAACTCTGTTACATATCACTTCAGATGTCTTTTCTGCTAGACAAAGAATTGTTAAATTCCATTCTCACACACACACACATACACACTTGTAGGAAAGTGTAGGAGAAGAGCAGGCTGAGATAGAAGGTGGGATTAAACATGTCATCAGTTTGGAGTCATTGCATTGCAAAATAGATCCAAGTGCAGCCCCCCCTCCCCCAAATTCAGTTGGCCCTTATCTATGCCGCTTCAGCTTTGATGCTAATTGATTAGATTCTTATGTATAATGTGTCCAATCACACTTGGCCAATAAAGAATTCTATTCTATTCTATTGCAAATGGAGACGTGGGTACTCTATTTTTCTTATTTTCATCTTTAAGTGCTTTGGTTTTATTGTATTGCAAACAGTTGCTGGGGTGCATCCACAGTTTCGTTGTACTTGTATAATGACAATAAAGCTATTCTATTCTATTCTATTCTATTCTATTTTATTCTATTCTATTCTATTCTATTCTATTCTATTCTATTCTAAAATAAACTCTTCTGTACTTTCAAACTCAACAAATGCTCCTGGTTATTTGCATCTGACAAGAAGTAACGCAGTCTTCTACTGATTTTAGCAATCTAAGAATGGACAGCAGATATTGTAGGATATTCAAGGTATTTAGGACTTGGCTGGGAGCCTATCTCTATCTGCAGTTCCGAGAGCAACTGGAATATGTCCAGGTTTCTCTTTCAGCCTTTTCTTTGTGTTTATTTATTTATTTATCTGGAAGATCTAGTATCATGTATTGCCAAGTATGGGACAGAAGTAACAGATCATCTATTTTGAAAGGACATAATTTCTTTTAGGTCTTTAACCAAGAAGGGTAGTTTATTTTGGCATTTTTTAAAATCATAAAATAAATATAATAAGTAAATTAGAAAGATTTCCAAGCAATATTCACTGCTATTTACGGATGACAGATGAACAGTATATTCAAGATTTTAATTACTATTCAGAATTTCAGTTTTATTACTCAAAATCACATTATTCAAATCTGTATAACAAAATCAAGGGCAACCTCTTATCAGGAAAACAACATCACAAAGTGGAAATACATTATATTCTATATTAGTCAGAGCCATTCTGGTGGGTAAAACAGGTTTCTCTATCTATTTTTGTTCAATACCCAAATAATTGTGAGTCGCTATGGCGAATAGGTGGCAATACAAATCCAATAAATAAATAAAAAAAAATGAAATATATTAGGAAGGCATATGACAGCATCTGTTTCAGCATTTTTGCAAGGGGTCAGTTCACAGTTTATCAGGAATCAATCCTAATTCATTCAGTCTGATAAAACTACAGTATATACAACTAGAACTTTTAAAAATCATTCCAAAACAATAAGCATCAATTCAAAAATTCATTAAAATAAAACCATCTTAAGCACTGGGAAAAAGCCAAGTCTTTATATTACACACGACTGCTGCCTGTTTTCAGGTATACAGCTGTTTTCGTTATATAGCTAGATTTCAGATGCCAAAAACTTTTAAGTCATAACCAGGAGTTTGAATTGTATCTGGAAACAAATAATTAACTAATGCAACTAGAATAAGAGTGGCATCTGACCCTTCCAAAGTTTTCCAATATAGAGAATTCCTACATACAGAATCTCATTGCTGTAAGGAAAGAAAGGGCCTCTACATGTATGCTAAAGGCTTTAGTTGGTTCTGTAGTTCTGATCTTTTATTTATTTATTTATTAAATAATTTTATATACCGCCCTTCTCCCAAAGGACTCAGAGTGGTGAACAGCCAACTAAAATATATATAAATTACAAATACAAATACAATTAAAAGAGAATTAAATTATAGGCTGCCATTTAAAAATTTAAATAATTAAATTAAAAATAAGCTAAAATTTTCATACCCCAACCAATCAATTCTAAAACCCCTTATTTAAAATCCCATTTGAAGTCAGCTCAGGCCGGCCTGCTCAAAGAGCCAGGTTTTCAGATCACGTCTGAACGTCCTCAGGTCAGTGGTTGTCCGTAGCTCCGGGGGCAGCCCATTCCAAAGGGTAGGTGCTCCCACAGAGAAGGCCCTATTCCTTGGGGTCACCAGAAGGCACATAGATGCCGTCAGGACCCAAAGGAAACCCTCTCTGTGGGAGCACACCGGTCGGTGGGAGACTACTGGCAGAATGTGGTCTTGTAAATATTCTGGTCCGATGCCATGGAGCGCTTTAAAGGCCAAAACCAATACTTTAAAGCG
Source organism: Bungarus multicinctus (assembly GCA_023653725.1). Classification (NCBI taxonomy): domain Eukaryota; kingdom Metazoa; phylum Chordata; class Lepidosauria; order Squamata; family Elapidae; genus Bungarus; species Bungarus multicinctus. The sequence continues at coordinate 74,179,415 of CM042846.1, forward strand.
AACCTGGAAGGCTACCGGTAACCAATGCAGCTCGCGCAGGAGAGGCGTCACATGGGAATATCTCGATGCCCCCATAACCACCCGCGCGGCTGCATTTTGCACCAGTTGGAGCCTCTGGGTGCTCCCTGCAGGGAGTCCCATGTAGAGGGCATTACAGTAATCCAGGCGGGAGGTGACCAGGGCGTGGGTGACCGTGCGTAAGGCGTCCTGATCAAGAAAGGGCCGCATCTGGCGTATCAGGCGAACCTGATAAAAAGCCCCCCTGGAGACAGCCGTGATGTGATCTTCCAGACAGCCGTACATCCAGGAGGACACCAAGATTATGAGCCCTTTCTGTGGGGGTCAAGATCTCATCCCCAATAGCCAGCGACGGAGTCAGCTGACTATATCGGGCCGCCGGAAACCATAGCCACTCAGTCTTGGAAGGGTTGAGTCGAAGCCTGTTCCCACCCATCCAGTTCCGCACAGCCTCCAGGCAGCAGGACATGACCTTCACAGCATCGTTGGGGTGGTTTGAGGTGGATATGTAAAGCTGAGCATCATCAGCATAGAGATGACATTTCACCCCAAAACCATGGATGATCTCTCCCAGCGGCTTCACATAAATGTTGAACAGAAGAGGGGAGAGGACCGACCCCTGAGGCACCCCACAAACGAGGGGCCTAGGGGTGGACCTCTCCCCCTCCATCAACACAAATTATGAGCGGTCTGAGAGGAAGGAGGAGAACCACCGCAAAACGGTGTCTCCAATTCCCAACCCCTCCAACCGCCTCAATAGGATACTATGATCGATAGTATCAAAAGCCGCTGATAGATCTAATAGGACCAGGACAGAGGAATAAACTCTGTCATGGGCCCTCCAGAGATCATCAACCAACGCGACCAATGCTGTTTCGATATTGTACCCGGGCCTGAAGCCCGATTGGAACGGATCTAGGTAGACTGCTGCTTTTGTCCAGGATATACACTTTAGGAGAAAGAAACTTTAATGTCAGAGGTTAAGTACTAGATGACCATTAGATGGCAGCAAAAAGAAATAAAAAATCCTCTTCGCTGCTATCTTGTGGACATCCAAACTGTCCAAACTGCTGATTCAGTTCTACAGAAGAATTATTGAATCTGTCATCTGCACTTCCATAACTGTCTGGTTTAGCTCTGCAACCAAACAAGACAGCCACAGACTTCAACGGATAATTAGAACTGCAGAAAAAAACAATTGCTACCAACCTGCCTTCCATTGAGGTCCTGTATACTGCACGAGTCAAAAAGAGGGCTTTGAAAATATCTACAGACTCCTCACATCCTGGACATAAATTATTTCAACTTCTAGCCTCAAAACGACACTATAGGGCACTGCATGTTGTGGTTTGCCGGCAGATTGCAGAGCTGGCAGCAGAGTCGGACAATGGGGAGGAACATGGGCCAGTCTTGGAATCTGGGGAGGGCTCGGATGAGGGATCTGCATCCGACACAGAGATGGGGCCAGGGCATCTGAGAGTTATGTGTTGACTCTGGAGTCTGACATCAGCGAGGCAGAGGAACAGGGGGAGCCTGCTCCCAGTGCACGCTTGTGCAGAGCTGCCAGAAATCAATAACAATTAAGATAAAAGGGGCGACTCGGGAGAAAGGCTTGGAGATGATTGGCCCCTCCCATAAGACGTAAAGGAGGAGCAAAGGGATATGAGCCTTTGCAGGAAGCAACTTTGTTCGTTCTGGTCAGGTTAAAATCTGCCCAAACTGCTGATTCAGTTCTACAGAATTATTGAGTCTGTCATCTGCACTTCTATAACTGTCTGGTTTAGCTCTGCAGCCAAACAAGACAACACAGACTTCAACAATCAACTTCAATGTTGACTGTGCTCCGCTTGGTCTTGTACAGCTAATTGGCAGTTTAGTCGTTGGCAGCATTTCAAGGGAGATAAAGAAGAAGAATACTTTATTGGCCAAGTGTGATTGGACTCACAAGAAATTTGTCTCGGTGTAAATACTCTCAGTATACATAAAAGAAAAGATACATTCGTCAAGAGTCAAGAATCATAAGGTACGATACTTAATGATAGTCATAGGGTACAATAAGCAATCAAATCATACTAGGAAACAGACAATATAAATCTTAAGTATAGAAGCGTCAAAGTTACAGTCATACAGTCACAAGTGGGAGGGGATGGGTGATAAGGAGTGACGAGAAGATTAAGAGTAATGGTAGTGCAGACTTTGTAATAGTTGAACAATGTTGAGGGAATTATTTGTTTAGCTTTCGGGAAAAAACTGTTCTTGTGTCTAGTTGTTCTGGTGTGCAGTGCTCTATAGTGTCTTTTTGAGGGAAGGAGTTTATGTCCGGGATGTGAGGGATCTGTAAATATTTTCACAGCCCTCTTTTTAATTCGTGCAGTATACAGGTCCTCAGTGGAAGGCAGGTTGGTAATAATTGTTTTTTCTGCAGTCCTAATTACTCTCTGAAGTCTGTGTCTGTCCTGTTGGGTTGCAGAAAAAAAAGAAAAAAAAGTGGGGTGCTTATCAGCCTTATCCCGAAAGACTATGGCAGACTTCTGTTGGACTATTCATAAACTGTTTTGGACTCATTCTGGGCTGTGAATGCATATACTTCACAGCTGTTGAAATAATAAAAAAAATAATAAAAAAAAAGTTTTTTGGGAACATAGTGTGATTGTTACTGTCTCAGGAAACCTTGGTCAGAACACTGCACATCAAAACAACTAGATACAAGGACAGTTTTCCCCTCAAATGCCATCACTCTGCTAAACAATTAATTTCCACAACACTATCGAATTATTTACTAAGACTGTTTTACTATTATTTTTCTCATCCTTCTTAGTACCTATCTTTTCCAACTTATGACTTCAACTGTGTTGCTTGTATCTTTAAAATTTATATTGTTTTATTTGTTTCCTAGTATGATTTGATTGCTTATTAGTAACCTATGACTATCACAAAGTGTTGTATCTTATGATTCTTAATGAATGTATTTTATTTTTTCTTTATGTATACTGAGAGCATATTCATTTATCTGTCCATCCATCCATACATATATTTGCTATATAGATCTGGTAGCCCCTGTCATAGTGTGAAAGTTGAAGTGTGATCAGAGAGAAAGAAAGAAGAACTATTCACAACAGAATTACTTGTGCTAATTAAGTTTTAGCACTTTATAAAATCAGCTAATTATATCATATACTTTATAGAATAAAATCCCCATTTCTTTATTTATAAATTTACAATCAGACCAAAAATTCAGGCAGAGCTTATCAAAAGCATAGCATTCCCTCCTTCCTAAAGTATAGATTTAATTTTACTGAATGATTTTAATAAATGCTCAAACTTCTGTTTTTATAAAAGGCATTCCTTCTTTAAATTATGTACTTTATAACATATTTATTTGACTCCGTAATTTTGTGTCTTTATTCTTACTTATTTTATAGTTTTCATGTGTTGTTATTAAATTAATGTTTTTGTTGATGTTAATTGCTATTTAAGGCATTGTAATCTGCCATGTGCTGGAGCCAGGAACAGGAGGAAAGAAAATTAATAATACTGTACATACTGTAAATAATTGTAAATATAAATGTATCAGAACGCTTATAGAAACCTATCTCTAACCCTGAAGTTTAGCTTCTCTCCTTGGGTCACTTTGATCTGAATTCAAAAAGTGGAAAATGAAAACTTCTATTTTCCTAGCTTACTCTTCACTGTAGAGAACTAGCCTTATCTTGTGCCTCTACAGATAAATTGAAGTTTCAGAAGATCTGCCTTCATTAACTTCCATTGAGGAAACATCAACTAATCATCTCTAACTATTAGCAGGCAAACAGTGTAACCAAGAATGGTGACCCAGCAGTGTAACAATATTAAGATAACAGAAAAAAGAAAGAAAGCCAATCAGTAAAAATCTCTTGAATAGTGGAGTGTGACTGGCAAGAAACCTTGAAGTATATGATACTTTGATTAGAGGTAATAGTTTGCTAGCTAGTTTCAGAAAAGAACCTTTAATGTGTTTTTCCAGTGTGCTGAGAGCGCAACATGGAAAATTTGGCATTAAACATAGTATCTTACAATAGTTAAACACTGGCATTAATTTACATTTTATCTGGCATAACTGTATGACACAATAGGGCAGAAAATCCAAAATAATGTGTCCGGATGGACTTTAACATTGCTGTTTAAGGCTGTGATCTTAAAATATTGATGTATTTGACTATAATGGCAAAACAGCCATCATTTTAGCAATAAGTAAATAAATATTTAAATATGACCAGCAAATTTAAAATAACAATAGCAAAGTGAGACAAACACATTCACACACCAGTTATTATATTAATAGATTAACTGTCCAAGTAATGATTGTGTGTGTGTGTGTGTGCGTGTGTGTGTATGCATGTGTGTATATACACACAGACACAGACACACACACACACACACACAAAATATAAATTTCTATTAGTAATTTAGTGATTAAAAAAATACTATCCAAAAGTGATATTAGAGGTAAAAGTGAGAACTTATTGGTAAACTAATTAATTTTTTTTCATAATTTTTGTGGTATTTTCATTGTGGTAATACCAAATTCATATACTGCACGATAGCAAACTTTAAATCCTGGAGAAGATAATTGAGGGTTTTTTTTTTCTAATTTCCCTGGAAATTTATCTGTTAGGATCAAAATATAAATAACCATATAAAATTTACAACTTAATTATACATGTAAGGTGGTTTCAACTGCCTTATTTCCACAGGGACAAATGCATTCTGCTATGGGGATTTTATTATTCCTGCCTTAAAGTAGTGCTAATGGAAGATATTGTATCTGGCTTTAAAAATTCTGTTCTCAACTTAGAGAAGGTTAGATAACCTGCTGGTTCCCATGCAACCTTTATTCTTATTCTATCATCTTGGGACACCTTGTTGACTTCAGTATGAAACTCTACATACCTTATTCTTTGGATTATTAATTGTTTAGCTTAATCATAGCCCATTAATATTAAAAATGGTACAGAGTGCAGATATGAAGCCAGCTTATATTTCCAAATGCACACCCATCTATCTACCTAACCTAAAGGAATGGGCAGATAGCTTCAGGGAGAGGCCCTGTGCAATGTAGGACTTGAAGATGATAACCTTTAGTGCAAATAATGATCAAAGCCATGTACATATGTCTGACATCAACATAAACATAAAAGTCTTTATGACAATTCACCGCGGCCAACTGGTCATGGCCAGTTCACATGGCCAACTCACTGTGGGATAACTCACTGCAGACAACTCGCCAAAGGACAACTCATTATGGCACAAAAGTTACACTAAAATCAAAGAAATGGTGGAATAGTATCATTAACAAAAGGATGCAAAAACAGGGGACCGAATGAAATGTGAATGGCAAAAATTAAAATAATTTTATTTATTTATTTTAAATAATTAAATAGAATTGTTAAATTGTCCACAGCAAGTTGGCTGTGACAAATTCCCCACATGAAAGGAACAGGGCTTTTGATACTTACCACTGAAGTTTTCCTTCAGGATTTCCTTCTTCTGACTGAATAGCGATCATTTGAAATGTGAGGAATGAACATGCTGACTCTTCCCTGTCTTATATATCTTGTGTCTTATTGCCGCAACCTTGATAAAACTTGTTTTATTCTATCCTAGTAAAATTTGTTTATGTCTTGGTAGCAGCTGTTCTCTCCTGTTTGCCAATATCTATTAATGATAATTACCCCGAACGCTATACCAAGTCCTTGATGCCATCGCATCATTGTGAAGAAGATTGTGATCTTATCTAGAGCTATTCTGTTTAACTCTGACACTCCTTCTATTATACTGGAGCATTGATACGATCATGCCTGTTAGGATCAGACATTAGTTGGAATCAATATCTGAAAATGTGCCTGTTTTTGTTTAATAGCAAAAGGGTCAAAGCAAGATCATTTTGTTGAATGAGATTGTACAACTTCATCTTGTCAGAGTAGACTTTTCAGAGCAATTGATACTGAAAGAGAAATCACACAGGTATAACAGTTGTAATGGATCCTCCCACAAATATGAATATTGGTTTTGCTAATCAATCTGGCGTGATGGTTGGTAGGCACTTTGAGTTCTTTAGAATCTTATCAGGGTCAGTTTAAGTAGAAATCAATTTGAATAGACCAATGTATTTGAAGGTTAGGTTATTAAACTTGTCTAATTGTGATGTGAAGCCATAGAGGATTGCATGGTTTATTTGTATATTATATTTCAACATATAAATGTATATTATCTATCTATGTCAACAGAACTTGGTTGCGATATAATCATTAGAAACAGTAGCACAAAAACAGCCTTTACAAAACCACAATGTAAGCTTTCATTGAGATCTAGAGTTTAGGAGAATAACACATCTCTACCTTGTGCTGAAACTAAATGTATGTCAATCTAGTTTTCATGTGTTGCTTTCAGTGCCTCTGCCAAGAAAGGCCTTTCTTGTGTTTCTTCACAATCAGCTCTGCCCAAGGTGGAACACAAGAAAGCTTCCCTGTTCAGCGGCACACTGTGATTTTTATGCGTATATATATATATATATATATATATATATAGAAATATATATATACTTTGTATTATTATATTGAGCTGATAAGGAGAGAGCCAGTGGTGTAGAGGCAATTACAACTGCCTCACATGTAATACTTCCCTGGTTCGAATCCCAGTAAGGGTATGGCTAGCTGAAGAGAGCTAACTAGCTCGAAATAGATCTATACTAGTCTCCCTTATTTATTGTTTAAAAATTATCAGCTTAAAAACCTTACACAAATATATATATATATATATATATATATATATATAGAAATATATATATATATATATATATATATATATATACATCGATATATACACAAAGTATATATATATATATATATATATACAGGGAGAGTATATTGTCTCAAGTATATTTAAAGGATTGTTCTCCCTTTCCAATGTTTGTGAGCTGCTCTAAATGAAAAAAGTCAAAATTGATGAAAACAAAATTAAAATTAATTCAATTTCATTTATAATTGCATTGCATTTAAATCATTGCTTTCAACTGAAGTAGGCTTCAGTAGGCTTTACATGCAGTTCAAAGAAAGGTCACGGGAAGGAAGGAGAAGAGATAAAGAGAAATAAGATTAACAGAATGGAAAGCTCTATTTAGTTGAAAAGGCAGTTAAACTTTGACTATGTTCTTCCTTTGCAACAAAAGAGGACTGTTATGATTTTAGAGAGGAGGCATTTTATTCCTCAGATCCTCCTAAGGTAAAACATGCAGCATTCTATTTCTCTAGTAGCAGTTCAAAAGCAATTTCCCCCCGAAGTGTTTGTGAAAGGCCAGGTTTCACATCAGAAGTATTCAAAACATTACCTAGAAATCATAGGTCTTTGTCCTAGACCGATGAAATTAGTGGAATATGATGCGAGTAGGTTCAGAAATTGAATAATTAAAAGAATCACATAGAGAGAAATTGAATGTTTTCAAAATACACATTTTCATACTGACTAAAACAAGGAGTGCCTCCTATGTATCTAAATTTGGCAAATTAGTCTCCTTAGAGATTTGTCTTCAAATGTCATAATATTTAAATGCAACAGAGCTCTGGCTGAGTCTTGTACTGAAGTCAGTGGGAAAATGAATACACAAATGCAATTTCAAATACAATTCAAAATGAATGGGAACCAAGTTATATGAATTTTTACAAATTAAAATGCATTGAAAATGTATGGATTTTCATTTTTAAAAATTTGCACAACATTGTGACATACTAGCTGAAATTATTGTTAGCATTGAGGCATATCTTAGAGTTTTCTCCAATGCCTATGGGTATTCAAATAATTATATCTTCCATGCATAATAGATCATTAAATAACTGTAATTGTAGGAAAGAGCAGTGTATAATTTTTAAATCCAACAGTTAATAATAAATACGTAAAAAAAACCTTTCTGGCCTTCTATGATATTATTCCTTCTGTTGATGCTATACATAAATGGTAATAATATTCTCATTAAAGGAAATTAGATAAGCTAATGACTGCCTAAAATCTGCATAATTATTACTGATACAGGTGCTAATTGATTTAATCAGTAGATTATTCAACTGAAGTTTTATTCATGGATTAAAAAAAGTCTTAATTAATGAATAAAAACAAATTCTACTGAAAGGCTGGTCTCTTGATCCTTTTTTACCCACCAATATTTTTTTCTGCCTGTGAGTTTGAGGGACTTATTTCAGCTGTTTCAAATGCATTCTACAGTATTTATGTAACCGAGTTGCTAGTTAATAAAAATTGGGAGAACTTCTCTGTGGAAATTTAGTTGCTGTCAACAAAACTCTTTGGATGTGAGATTTTACCATTGTAACGAGCAAAGTTAAGAACAAGAACCAAAGATTATAAACATTAGTGAATAGGTTGGGAATTTGTAATTGTTGTTACTTGGTTGCAATTTCCAAATACTTAAGATAATGTAAGAGAAACAAATTCACATCTTTAAAAGCAGCCTATACTGGAGATCTGGAAATAAAAGAAGTATTTTAATTTTTTTTAAAAAAATCCATAAAGACATAATAGGTGATCATTAAAATCATTAATTATTTTGGTACCAAAATAACTGTAAATCATACATAATCAATTCTGATGGCTTTGAGTATTAGCTAAGTTCCAGAAATTGGCCCAACCTGTCTGTAATTTTCCTCAGTTTTATTTTTGAATTTTTGAAGCATTAGGCTATAATAAGGCTATGCCTAATTCAGCAAATAGCAGTACCTGTCAGTTTGGCAAATCTTTTTGGCACATGGGAGCACTGGAAACTGGAAGAGCAGCTCCCCTGGTCTTCTGGTTTCTGGCGCACATATGCGCTAGCTAGGAAACTCAGCTTCCCAGTATGTATATGCGCACTGGGGAGCTGCTCTTCCAGTTTCCAGTGCTCCCGCATGCTCGAAGACCACCCAGAAGAGCAATGGACGACGGATGGCATGCCCAGAGAGATGGCTCAGTGTGCCACTTCCGGTATATGTGCCATAGGTTAGCCATCGCAGACCTAAGTAATCTTTGGATAGCTACAGAGAAATCACTGGGGATTTCTAATGATGTAGAAAAAGGAGGAAAACTTGTCTCTCAAGAACCAGTAGGAAATGCCGTAGCACAGCATTTCTCAATCTTGGCAACTTTAAGACGTGGGGACTTCAGCTCCCAGAATTTCCAGGCCAGCATATGCTGACTAGGGTATTCTGGGAGCTGAAGTCCACATATCTTAAAGTGAACAAGGCTGAGAACATCTGCTATTGCATATGAGAACCCAGTGTGCTACAAGCAATTTCTTTATCAAGGGAACTACAAAACAAAACCCTACAATCATCCATATCTAAAAAAAGATAAGATCAACACTTACACAAAATAATGTATGAATCTACAATCAGAATAAATAAACAGAAGGGACAGTATTTTATCCTTCTGTTTATTTGATCACTATAGTATTGAAGCAAATATGCATATTAAATATGCTTTATGAATTTAATATAGTAGGATATGACATATAAGAAAGCTAGATTTGAACATGTTTCCATTTCTTATTTTTATTTGTCTTGAATAAGTTGAGGGCTTAGATGGCTAAACTCAACATATTTCTGTCCATATTAAGTAATTTGTACTATAAAAAAGATAATTTATTTTTAAAGATGAAAAGTTAGAGTAACTTTGAAAAACGTTGCTTATCTTAATAAAATAATCTTACATCTCTGATTCAGTGTGCAGAGAAGAAAAGAACAGAAAAGGGTGAATTGAGAAAAAAAACATTAAGTAATGCCTAATGTGAGAATTTGCTTATTTACACACAACAGAAATTCTTAGCCATGTGACATAACTACAGTACATTGGTTTCCCATGTGACATGATTTGTGTTTATATAGACATATTTCAATTGCATTGACTTAAAGTAGTAGAAGATGAATAAGAAAAATATTTAGCTCCTCTATTATCTTTTTCTCTCTTATTCAGTCACATTTAAGAAAGATTATAGATTTGATCTCAATACTAAGTGTGTATGTATATCTGTATAATTGTTCTATTTAAATATATATATAAAAAGAAAAAATGAAGTGCATTTCAGACTCAGGAAAAGGAAGTGTAAAAAATTCTGAAACTTACTGTTAGTTTGATTTCACTCTCAATGGAAATGAAGATGCCAGAAATCAAACTTTCAATCTTTTCTAAATTTCTTTTTTATTGGCAGTTTGAATGGTGCACTTTATTTCTTGGTAGCAGGATTCCCCATTAGGCATTTGTCTTGTTGACATGTGAATATCCTGTTGTCACAGATTAACGTAGAAGTGTGCTTGGAAGCAGGATGCCATTTAAGATAGTCCTTGAGCAAACACCTAGATCAGAGGATGGTCATCTGGTGGATTTTGGACAAGCTGGCCGCAAGTCTTATAGTTTATTGGATTTGTAACATTAAACAATTGCCTTCGTTTTCTAACTTAAAAGTTTAATTGCTGAAACAACAAATGTTCTTGATACCAGGAGAAAACAGTAGGCATTTTTTTTAGAGTTATTCTAATAATACCAGGATCAGAAGTAAAATGGGGATAAGTTATATGTCAGCTATTCTTTTTAGGCATTCAGAAATCAGGCCTGTTCTTAGGCCTGATTTACAGAAGTGATACAGAATAACAGAGTTGTAAGGGACCTTATAGGTCATCTAGTCCAACCTCCCCTCCGTTACCATTTCTGACAAGTGGCAGTCCAGTCTCTTTTTGAAAGTCTCCAGTGATGAAGCTCCCACAACTTCTGAAGTCAAGCTTTTCCATTGGTTGATTTTTCTCACTTATTCCTCCTTATTTCTAGGTTGAATCTATCCTTGATCAGTTTTCATCCATTGATCCACTCCTCTTTGTGACAGCCCTCAAATATTGGAACACTACTATCATGTCTCCCCTAGTCTTCCTCTTCACTAAACTAGCTATGCCCAGTTCTTGTAACCATTCTTCATGTTTTAGCCTCCAGGTCTCTAATCATCTTTGTTGCTCTTCTCTGTACTCTTTCTAGAAGCTCAACATCTTTTTATAGTGTAGTGACCAAAACTGGATTCAGTATTTTAGGTATGGTCTTACTAAGGCTTTGTAGAGTGGAATTAGTACCTCATACGATCTTGATTCAATTCCTCTGCTAATGCAATTTAGGATTGCCTTGGCTTTTTGGGTTGCTGCTTCATACTGCTGGTCCATATTTAATTGATTGCACACTAGGACTCCAAGATCCCTGTCACAGTTACTGCTATTAAACCTGGTTTCACCTAATCTGTACATGTTCTATTGAGTTTTCTTGCCTAAGTGTAAGACTTTACTTTTCTCTGTTTGATGCTATGTGAGCTAATAAGCAGATTTGGACCCAATCAATGCTTGGATAAGAGGATGCTTAGGATTGTTATTTATAGCAATATGAGCTCCAGTGATGGAAAAAGAGCAGAAGTAAGAATTATTTTTAAAATACTTTAATACTACCTATTTTTAAAATTATTTTTAGGCTCAATTATCCTTTAACATCAGAAAGGAGTAAAACTGAAGTTGGGAATTGATTAAACAATTGTGGAGGCCAGTAATAGCTCTAGACTATCATTTGCTAAATTCATACATGTGCCACTCCTAACAAATTAACTGTATTCTGAGTGTAACATTACAGTTAATTTTTATTAGATCATTGCTCTCTGAGAAATTTTAACTCTCCAGTATACACAATCCAATTTGCAATGAATATTTGACCCAGTAACCATGCAGAGATAGAAAAGAAGCCATGGAGTTATTTTTATTTTCTTCAGAAAGAAAGTATAGGGAAGTTTCAAATTAAGTAGTAATTGATCATATGTATGTAAGTTTGATTAGAGCTATGTTTTTCGACCTTGGCCACTTAAAGATGTGTGAACCTGAAGCCTGTCTAGGTAATTCTGGGAATTGAAGTCCACATATGTGAAAGTGGCTAAGGTTGAGAAACACTGGATTAGAGGAATAGATATTCAGAATCCCTCTCTGATCACATTCATCTGACAAATGTGAAATTTTCTAATGTTCTTCCATTCAAGTATTCAAGTCTAATTCTGTTAGCTTTTCAAGATTTTTAAGATTTTAAGTTAATTGGCTGGATGCTACTTTATGTTTTCTAGAATTGGCTACTCAGCACTGGCTCCTCTATGCTTTGAGTATTTATTCCAGAATTTAAGGGTAGCTTTCTTGGAACTGATGGAATCGAATTACATTTATCACTCTTCTCTTGAGGGAAGAAATGTTACACTTCTGTTATGATAGCTGGCTAGTTAGGCATTTTGTATTATTCAAAAGATCCATCTCATTTCCATGACCTTTGGGACCCAGCACTGGAGCACATTTTAAAACCTACTTTTGCCACCTCTGATTCTATGCCACGCCTTCAACCAGCAAACCTCTTGACTTTTGCATCCTGCAGAATTCATGGGATTCATTGGACAGTTAACTGACCTACCATAGAAAAATCTGAATGCCATTCTGATGATAGTAGATCTCTCTTCTTAGATGGCCCATTTATTTCTCTGCTTGGCTTCCCTTAGCTGGTGAAACAGCTCATCAAGTTTTGTGGAACTACAGTTTGCTTGGTCATTAACAGAGGCTCACAATTTGCAGCACATTTTTTTAGAAATACTGAAATTCAACTGTTGGATACAAAATCCACCTGTCCTCTGTCCATCACCTCTAGTCAAATGGAGGAACATAATGAATGCCACCTTATAGCAATAGCCTAATTGTTGGGAAAACTATCAGCAAAACAACTGGTTAACAACAACAACAAAAACTCCAAACATTGAATAAGGAGTCTGTCCCCCACTTTGAATTCTTAAATTAGGAGAGTTTCTGTTAAAAGACAAATGATGGAACAATTTTGTACTGTCCGTAGTCAGAAAAAAGGAGTTAACATGAGGCCTGAAAGGAGGAAGCTCCCATCAGCTTCAGCTGAAGAAAAAATAGAACACACTCACACACACACACACACACACACACACACACACACACACACACACACACACACACACACACACGCACACACACCCCTTCGCTTTCTGATATTCTAAATTTGGAGGAAGGATGGTGGAGAGGCCAGAATGGGGCAAGATGTTGTCGCACCCAACATGTGAAAAAATAGAAATGGAAGAGGAGACACAATGTTCTCCAGGCACATACAAGCAGAAGTAGAGAGGCAAAGAAGCATCTGGTACTTAGAAAGAAAGAAGAGAAAGAAAATGGAGGGATAGTATAAAGTTTAAATCTGTTATGGAATGGTGAGAATAAGTTCTCAAGCTAGGAACCAAGTGACTTCTGGTATGAATTTCCCCATCTTCTCCATTTTACATTTCTACTGTGATTTTGTTATTGCAAATTTTGATCCTTTTCTTTTGTGTTTCTATTTTTAGTTGCTGAGGTTCTATATTCTTTTTAAAGTAAGCCATTTTTCCTGTGTAAATTGATGTTTAAGCTAAAGATGGCTTATTTATCTTGCAGGCATGTGATGTGCTAAAAGAATCTTCTTTTTTTTCACTTAAAGACCTCCAGGCGTGAACATTTTCTATTTACAATTAACTGATGTTAGTTGCCATCTTGTGCACACCTAACTAGCAATGAGACTTCAATTTAATGAGACTTCATTTTGAATATGCATACTTAGGATTGCAATATAAATATTGCAGCCTTTTTACTATGACTAAAATACATGGTGGACTTTAATTTTGATTACTCATAGATAGGTTTTAAACAAAAATATTTTTGTAAATAATCTCATTTTATGACTGAGAATTATTGATAAATATAATTAGTGTTTACTCTTAAAGCAGACAGACTATTGTAAGTGTAAATCTGTCTGCTTCTATGCCACTCTTGGTGATGATTAGGAATATCTGTTTCTAACCAGATGTCTTAGCAGAATGTTGCAATCATTCTGCACATATATTTCTGCTACTTATTCATATGTTTAAATGAGAAGGAAGTTACCTGTCCTCATAGGTAACTTCAGGATCGTGGTAATAGGTCACACCCACAGCTCAGAAATTGCAGCAAAAACTTTGTGAGTTCAATGCAGATTTATTATGGTATTATGTTGTAGAAATACCTACCCTGAGGATTATTACATAGAATTTTCTGAGCAGCCTATAGATACAATTATATTTTCTCCCCAAAGTTATAATTGTATTTATATATGTATATGTTAAATTGGTACTCACTGCAGCAGCGCTCCTGTCATGCTTAACACTATTACATCTTTAAAAAGTTTTGGAAAATGTAGTGGCATCTCTAAAATGCCATCTCTGTTCTTCAAATTGAACTAGGAAGCAGCTAAATAAATCTACTTAATTACTTTGCTCCGTTCTCTGTAGTTCAGGGAGAAGTGTCAGCTGATGTTATACATTAAAAGATCTCCTACTTTTGCATGTGGAGATATTGAAGTTTTGTGTCTTTTCCGGCAAAGTAAAAATGGAAAGGATTAGAAAGATAATATGTCATTATCATAAGTATTTAGCCATAATAGCTAGATGAGCGTAAGGGGCCACAGCAGCCCCGTCCTCTGAATCTTGCACAGTAAATTTTCAGATATAACTGCATGCTAACTTTCAGAGATTTCCTTTTGCATTTATAGAAATGTCAAAAAAAATGTGGAGGAGCCAAATCAAGTATTTCTTTATTTATTTCAAGAAGAATGCATCTTTGGAGGTATTCTCTTGTTTTCTTTATGAAACACACAAAAATAAAAAACACAGTGAGAAAATTACTCTGTTCAGTTGTCAGGAAAAAGATTGGCAAGTGGGAAACAGCAAATATTGTATGTAGCTGCCAAGTAGAATTGTAAATACGTTGCTAGTTATTGGTCAGCAGAATTCCTTATGAACCTCTAATTATGTCCCTTTACAACTTTGTAATCTGCTCTTGGACAGTCAGCATAATATTAATTTCACTTGCCCCATTCTTTAATATTGTCACATCACGTCTACAATTATGGACACATATTTTTTTCAATTACAGCTGTTATTCAGTGGTGATGTCCTGAAATCGACAGTATATATCAGAACTTCAACTGATTGAAACTTTTTTTCTGAAAACCTGAGGAATGTTCCGTTAGAATAGCATTTTACACAATCTTTTTCTAATAGTTATAAGTAGGCTAAATGCAAAGAATCCGCTTTGTCGGTACTAGCCAAACTCAAGTTGTATGGCAATATAATTTCCTCTAACAATAACACTCCTTTTCATTGTATTTGTCAAAGATAGACTAATGTAGCCTAATTTGTCAAAGGTAAACTAATGTGGGTCAAATTTTCATTAAATCAACTGAAGGTGCCAACAAGGTGCCAAGACAAAAAGTCATTCTGCTACTCACTTTTCATTGGTTTTTCCTTCTATCTAGGGGAGTAACAGAATGCCAAATTTCACTTGGTACCTTCTTGGTACTTTCAATTGAATTAATGAAAGTTTGACCACATTTGAATACCTTATATCCCATTCTGGTCACAAACTTGTGGTTCCATACCTCAATTAGAGAATATTGTAAATGTTTCTGGTTTTGAAATTGGTAAAAACAACCTATAGCAGGGGTGTGAAACTCAAGGCCTGCAGGCCAGATGTGGCCTGCAAGATTCTTAGATCTGGCCTGCGGGGCCACCCTAGAAACAGTGAAGAACTGGTCCGTGGTGCCTCTGCCAGGGAAAACAGAGCTCAGGAGGGCCTTCCCGAGCTTCGTTTTCACTGGCAGAGAGTTTCAGGAGGTCGTCGTAGCCGAAAACAGCCCGGAAGCCCACTTGCAGAGTGCTTGGGCTCCCATAGGTGCCCCCAAATGAATGATGTCCAGCTGGCCATGCCCCCAAGCCAAGGTCAAACACAACCCTGATGTGACCCTCAATGAATCTGAGTTTGACAACCCGGACCTATAGCCTTTGGGACAGAACAAGATAAAAATCAACTTGTTTTCCTGAGGTAATACATGACTGAAAATAAGTCTGTTTTTGTAAATAATATTAATGGCTGTCATGTTCATTCTTCATATAAATGTAATCCCTTGTTCACATATATATATCATGGTTGGTGTTGGGATAATTTTTTCCTGGAAAAAAGTGAATGGTAGATTATTTTTTTCAAAATTTAAAATAAAGCTGCTTTTGATATACATTAGAAAAAAAGTTTCCTTAAATATATGATGTTCTAATTTATCATGTTCTTGTAATTAGTAATAAGTAAAAATTAAAATTATATCTCTGTATTTCTGCCTCTCACACACACATCTGTTGTACACTAAACATGAACCAAACAAGGAAATGAAAGTAATGAAAAAAATAAATTATCTAACCCAGAGAAAAATGCAAGTTCCCAGAAGGAAGTACAATATTTGGTAGACATTAGGGTGGTGAAAATAGGAGACGAAAAAGAACTGATAAGGATTTTTTTTTAACTCTCTAAAGCAAAAATTTGATAAACATTAAATTAGTCCTTAAAATGCAGGAAGCTTAGCTTTAAAATTCTATCTGATCACTATTAGGCTTACATGAGATTACAAAAGGCTGCTGATAATAGAGTTAAATTCAATTTCGAAGCACTGTAGTGAAGACACTGAAATTGCAGTGGGGCTGTAGAAATAAAAGATGTTCACTGCTAAAAAAAATGAGGATCAAGATAGATGTTGTTTACAGTGTAATTGACATCCAGGCTAATTTTTCCCCAGATAAATCATATCCAGGGGTTCAGATAAGATATGAAAATAGAAAATCAGTGCTTTTAAGGAAGAAGAACTTGAACCCTGCTGTGTGTTTGATAAAAAACATTTTCAATTTTGGGGTTTTCTTTTTCCTGTGGGTTTGATTCCAGATGTTTTTTGTTTTGTTTTTCTGCAGCAAAATTCACATGAAAAATAATTTCACACGATTGTTAGAGAATAGCCCAAGTAAACCCTGCAGGAATATTTTGTTCATATTATAACCCCACCTTTAAATACATTTCCTTACCATGCAAACCCCCCACAAAAGTTAACTGTCCAGGAAAAGAGCATTTGAAAGCAATACCAAATAAAGCAGAAAGAAGGAGAAAATTATAGGGGAAAATATGTGATGGTTATATGTCATAATGTTTTTCCCTTCTTTTCTCTCCCTCTTTTTGATGCACATAAATATCCATATGCATACAATTTCGCACGCATATACACACACATATATACACACAGACACACATGTATAATATAATGTATGCAGATATTGATGGAATTCTATGAGTTGAAAGAGAAAGAAAATGTCTTTAAGGATCCATATCTCTTCCAGCAGATATATGTTATTATCACTGGAATGTGGCCTTCAGTCTTGAAACAGTTAAAAGAGTTCTATGGCCACAAAAGAAGAGATTTCTTCAGAATTATCTCCCGCCTCACATTTGCTCTTAGGCAAGCAGTTTAAAAAGCCCCGTGATTGAGCCAGTGATCCAATTTGAAATGCAGAAATGATTAGAGCTGCTTGCCTCATTTCATATCGAAATTCTCTGATTTATGACAGGGCTGCAGCCAAGATCTATCTCCAAAGGGAATTAGTGTGCAAGTTTGCATATTTTTGTTATTTAGGTTTCTGATAGCAGCTTCTAGCTAGAAATACTCAACTGGAAGGTAGGGACGGTCCTGCATTTTTTAGCCACTGAAGCACAAAAAGGTAAAGAGTCTTTATTTTTAGGACATTTAGACCCCTTGACCATCTCCATGAAATATTTTTTTAGATGGATTGTAGAAATGCGGCAATCAGGTAGAATCATTAATTATAACTTTGAAAAAGGGAATTATCCAACTTCTGTCTCCATGTTTTAACTACTCATATTTTAATGAGGCAGAAAGCTTAAATCCTGCAATTGACCTATGGGACAGAGTATAGAACATCTAATGAAATAGGAATATAATTCTAGAAAGAAAAATATTCCTTTATCTGGCATTTTCATAAAATGTTAACAAGACGTTATGCAATAAAACGGGATTTAATGTATTTATTAATAAAGATTTGTAACATACTTGAAACTAATGTCCATATCTGCTGTTTTACCATGTCTTCTCAAGGGCATTTAGACTTTTTCTTTCTTTCTTAATACTACTTTCTGAAACATGAAAATATCTTTGTGAATCTTTGTGGGTAAATTGATCACTTTTAATCCTCTACATGGAACTGCATAATATGTTTTGTTTTGAATTTGTAATTCCTCAGTAAACAGTCGTAAATGACAAGTATGGCTTATAGCCTCTGTGGCGCAGTGGTTAGAGTGCAGTAGTGCAAGCTACTTCTGCAGCCAGCTGCCTACAATTTGGCAGTTCAAATCCCACCAGGCTCAAGGTTGACTCAGCCTTCCATCCTTCTAAGGTGGGTAAAATGAGGACCCAAATTATTGGGGGCAATATGCTGATTCTGTAAACTGCTTAGAGAGGGCTGTAAAGCACTTTAAAGCGGTATATAAGTCTAAGTGCTATTGCTATTGCTATAATTATGCCCAAGGAAATTCCAAATGATGTATGTGATACATTAAGCAAAAACTGTTTGTGAGCTTATTTTGTAGACTCTATAGAAGTTGCAGCTGCCATTTGAAAGTATTCCTATCCAGTGTATTCATCATGCAATGCTTAGCAGAATGACAGAGTTCAAAGGGACCTTGAAGATCTTCTAATCCAAACCACTGCTCAAGCAGGAGACCCTATATCAGGGGTGTCAAACTTGCAGTCCGCGGGCTAGATGCGTCATGTGCTGGTCCTGCCCAAGCCCAGTTTAGCAAAGAAGTTTAGCGAAGAAGTCTTGATATGTCACCACGATGACGTGAATTTTTCACCTCTGCCCTATACCATTTCAAATAAATGACAGTCCAAACTCTTCTTAAAAACCACCAGTGATGGAGCACCCACAATTTCTGGTGGCAGTTGGTTCCACTGATTAATTGTTCTAACTGTCAGGAAATTTCTCCTTAGTCCGAGGCTATTTCTCTACTTGATTAGTTTCTATCCATTGCTTCTTGTCCCATCTTCAGATGCTTTGGAAAACAGGTTGACCTCCTATTTTCACATAAAATGTCAACATTCTATCTTGCAAGGACAGACTACTTCAATTATACAATGCAAAATTTTGATTCGACTATAAATAATGCCTTTATTGCATATATATTCGATTGCATTCTAAATAAATATATTAATAATTATTTGTTTGCCTTAATATTTACAATAAGAAATAATGGATTATTCTTGCAGGTTAGTATTTCTCAAATATTTAAGCATCCATCTGTCCTGCTAATTTCACTCTAAAAGTTTGGTGTTGACCATGTATTTTGTGAGCATCTCTGGGTCTGTTATGTGATTACTTCATTAACCTGCTTTCAGAGGAAGGATAACATCATAATCAGATTGACCTTTACAATAATGCAGTGGTACTGAAGTTAAAAGAAGACTAACTTGACAAGTCTTATGAACTTTCTTGTAGTTTGTGACACATGGAAAAAATATTTGATGCAAAAGAATTTTTGAAACAAAACTTGGATAACTTTGTGTTAACAGGAGTAAACAGATTAATGATGCATGGGTTTTAGGACCATATTGGTTGGAAACATGCGGAAGAGGCCTTCATCCTGCAGGGGATAGACAATGGCTAAAATGATCATGATTATGCATGGGTTAATTATATAATAGAGATGGTTCTTTTTTTAAAATAAAAGTGAAGAGGTTAAATTGTGTCAGAAAACTCAGTAATAATAATATGCAGTAAATGACTGGTTTGACCATGTCTTCTAGGACTAACAACATTTGATCAGAGGTGGTATTCAGCAGGTTCTGACCAGTTCTGGAGAACCGGTAGCGAACATTTTGAGTAGTTTGGAGAACTGGCAAATACCACCTCTGACTGGAGATTTTAAAATATCCTTGCCCTGCCATGTCCACCAAGCCACGCCCAAAGAACCGGTAGTAAAAAATTTTGAATCCCACCACTGATTTTTGATAATTTTATGTTGAAGGGACACCAAATATCTGCAACTCATGTAGCATTCTTGCAAGGCAAATTTTAAAAATTTAGTTCTGCTCTGGTTCTTTTTGTTACAATCTTGTATATCTGAAAACACAAAGAAGAGCACTGAGAATTTGAAAGGAGGACAAATGTAAGGAAAAGAGGATATAGTTAACTATTTACTATATCTATAGTTACTATTTACTATTCTTGGTATCTTTGATAAAAAGGTATAACCTAAACTGCCACATGCATGCATGCATACATACATACATACATACATACAGTACATACGGTACATACATATATAATTACTTTTTCTAGCATGGTTTTTATCACCGCAATATTTTTCCAACAAAATTTTTATTTTCAAGAACATATGCTAGCAATAGTATAGAATCAAGGATTACAGGCTTTTGAAATTTTGTTACAGAAATGTATCTTGAGTCATATGATATACAGACAACCGGGGATAGATTGAAGCTGATTGCTAGAATCAGGAAATAAGACATTGTCAATCGTATTGATTGTCGAGGGAAAGAAAGAAGCAGAGAATTTAGTAGGACACACACAGAAAGATTTAAATGACCACTCATGAAAATATCCTCTGCTCCCAAAAAACAAGGAAAATACTCACAAAGCTGGACAATATTTGATTTTAAGGCTATGCCTGGCAGATGCAGAAAAACAAAAAAGAGAACATGTCCTCTTTTTGCTGGATGTAAACCAGTGTGTCCAGATTTTCAGATATAAGTTGCATTTTGGTAGTTCAGATTTCCATAAAACGTTTAACTGAGTTGTTTCCATTCCTACACTTCCCAACCTATTCTTTACCATGCCTTAAGTGATAAATTTATCAGACATGCAATGTCTTTGATACTATGGTTATATTAGAATTAAATTCTTTTATTGGCCAAGTGTGATTGGACACATAAGGAATTTGTCTTGCTGAAAATGCTCTCAGTATACATAAAAGAAAAGATACATTCATCAAGAGTCAAGAATCATAAAGTACAGCACTTAATAGTCATAGGGTACAATAAGCAATCAAATCATATTAGGAAACAGTCAATATAAATCATAAGGATACATGCGACAAAATTACAGTTATACAGTCACAAGTGGGAAGGGATGGGTGACAAGGAGTAATGAGAAGATTAATAGTAATAGTAGTGCAGACTTTGTAAATAGTTGGACAGTGTTGATGGAATGATTTGTTTAGCAGAGTGATGGCATTTGGGAAAAAACTGTTCTTGTGTCTAGTTGTTCTGGTGTTCAATGCTCTATAGCGTCATTTTTTGAGGGAAGGAGTTGAAATAGTTTATGTCCGGGATGTGAGACGTCTGTAAATGTTTTCACAGCCCTCTTTTTGACTCATACAGTATGTAGGTCCTCGATTGAAGGCAGGTTGATAGTAATTATTTTTTCTGCAGTCCTAATTATCCTCTGAAGTCTGTGTCTGTCCTGTTGGGTTGCAGAACCAAACCAGACAATTATATATTGCATTTTATTATTAACTAGCGGCCCTTATTGTTGTACTCTAGTCTGATTTTCTGAACCATCTCATAATAGTCCAAAGCCTGACATCATACAGGGAAGACGCCTCATTTTGACTATTGCTTGTCTAGTTAAGCCAGTGACATCAAGACAACAAAGCCAATTAGACTACAGTAATAATGACAAGAAGCATATAAGAGTAAACTTGGAAAGCAGTAATAGCATTACATTCATCATATAACATTCCACAAATTATTTTTTCGTTAAGAAAAAAGATGCATTAGTATTTCTTGAACTTAAAAGACTTTTCTCAGCAAGAATGTGTCCTCTGTAAAAAAAATGCTGTGGCAATATGCTATTTGTCTTGTATCCAGAAAAGAAAGAACAACTATGGTAAGATTGTGCAAATAATTTGTTCTATTGGATCTGCTCCTCAAAGCCACAAATCAGCCAAATACAAGATATAAGAAGACTATACACTGTTGCTTCAAGGCTCTTCCAAAGTTTTCTTAAGATCAGCTTCTGAATTACTTGATATGGCCTTCAAGAAACTTTACTGATTGGCTGCAAGTGCCTTATGACTTTAAGGAGCTGATCCAGAAGTCTATTTATTTCATGAGCAAAGTTCCTTGATGAATGTTTTGCACAGATGTTAAAGTGATACTGCATAATGTATTACAGATTTGCTAATATTTTAGTTTCTTATAAAGATATTAATCTAATTTCTAAGTAACTCTACATTCAGTGTTGAGTGTGATGAACAGGAAGATTATTGGGATAAACCATAGTGATATTTAGAATAATTTTATTTTCCCCCTTCCTTTTTCCTGTTATGTGGATATGGCCAAGATAAGTTTGGAATTATTGCCTGACTTAGATCATTAATAAATTCAGTAATTTAATATTATTTATATTTATTAGTTATATGCTGTTTTTCCAAGCAACAAGCCTTCACAAGCAATATTCCATCCCACCCCATCCTATCCCATCCCATCCTGTTCCATCCCTCCCATCCCATCCCATTCCATTCCAATGTATTCCAAACCTAAATAAACCAGATATCTCTTGCTGATAATTTGTTGAAACCAGATTTATTAATTACCAACAGTTTAGTGTTAAGATGGCATTTGGTTTATTATTATTTCAAAATGTGGATAAATTTTTCTAACCTACTTCCAAAATAATGGATCCAATTTCTCTTTATGAGTAGTATTTTGAACCAAATCATACTGATCATGGATGGGCATTACAATCCTCAGTAAAACTTTCTTGAGATCTTTCCTGAGATCTTTGTATGAGCCTGAAACATTGTCTTGCAGAATAAATACTGGTTTGTTTATATTCTTACTAATGGATTCCTGCAAAAGTTTTTCTCATGTTTTTTGTAAATCCAATAGTAAGATACCCTTTTCCAGCTCCCCAAACAAAAAAGGAATAGTGAGTCTTCAGGACCAGCATCTAAGGATGGAAAAGTGGAAAAATAATAGGAATGTCTGTGGAGATTCTCAGTCACCCAGATCATGGCTGTTCCAAAGGTGCTTTTCCAAAAGACAAATAGCATTTCTTTATTTTTCCTTGAAGACATTTCACTTCTCATTTAAGAAACTTCTTCAGCTCAAAGAAAAAAAGAGAATCTTCAAGGAAAAAAACAACCAAAGAAAGTCCAGTTGCCTTTCAAAAAGCACCTTTGGGACAATAACAATTAATAGTAAGTAAGCAAGCAAGCAACAGTAATAAGTAAGAAATAATATAAATAATCGGAACTAGCAGCAGTGACTATAACAACATTATCAAGGTACAAATTATTGGTAGTACCAGTTACATTAACAATAACTCCTGAATGGACAAAGGTTATTTATCTTATAAATATTTGCCATTGACTGTAGTTTGTGTTTAGATTCTAATTCTGTTTGGAGGAATATTTTTATGTATCATTCCAATTTTAGTATATGTACTGCCGAACCGAGCACATTTTTAGGTATACAAATAATATAAATAGATTCATACGTTTGTGCATGCATGCGTTTTGATAGAGGCAAAAAAAGTCCTAAAGTTCATAGTGATTAAAACTTGCCAGCAGAAAGAAAGAAGCAGGTACTTGATAGCCAACAGTGATACAAACATACTACATTCATAGCTGAAAACTTTTCTTTAAGCACATAATTCAGTATTGCTTCTGTGTTATTATGCAGTGGCTGGCTGACAGTCTGATTATAATGATGGTTAAGTAAATCTTTTAGAATCCAGTGCAATATTGAGCAGGTTTGGTGTTAGGATTGAATTTACAAAACTGCCTTGTTGCTGATTTATGTTTTATGTTTTCTTTTTCCAAAGTGTAAAGTTATGCTTGCTCCTATAGCATGCTACATTGTCAAACTTATACATCATACAAGATTCCAGCATGGCAACACAGATGCAAAACATGATGGATGTTCATTTAGGTATTATGCACCACATTTCAATATATTATGTTACCTATATTATCTAGAAATTACACTCTGGAATTTGGAAAGAAAAGCAGCTGGTTTGTTTGAGTCTGGAAATATTATAAAATTAAATGTGGAGATACATTGGGAAACAAGAGAAGAAAATAAACAGGTTTTAATTTTGCAGAACTGACTAAGAGGCATAATGAAAAACATCAAAACTGTTTAAATGACGTACTTACAGAAGAAAACTCAAGAGCCTTTCTTTTCTAACAACTAAAACACTAAAAAAAGTTTCTGAATTTACAATAAAATATGCTGTGTGTATTGGAAACCTATCATTCAAAGGGGGAAAACAATGCTCAGACTTTCTGTTAATTGATCAAATAAGTTGTCTACCTTCAATTATAATCACACTCAGTATAACATACATGTGTGTAAATGTATGCATTCCCTCTTTATAGATATATTTTGCAACACTTAAGGCAAAGGAAAAAGTTTATCTTTCAGAATGAATGTTGCAGAATTCCATAGGAATGAATTAGCTGCCCTTAAATATCTCAGTTTCTTTCTTGGTTCATTACCTACTTTGCTAAGATGTAAATATCTTCAGCATTTGGGTATTTGCTGCTGCTTATGCTAATTCACAGATGTTTCACAGTTTTCCTGTGGTTTCTCAGAAAAATACTGCCCTGTATGTGTCAATTTAAAAAAAAAAAAAAACAGAGGAGGCCACAGAGTTCCCAAAGGGTTCTGAGAGAAGTTCATCTCATTGAACTGGTCAGCAAGATATCATTAGCTCGTTGTGTACATGAAATCCAGGGGTTAGAACTCCAAGCGTCACAAGCCAGTTTCTTTACCTCCTTGAGCTGATCAGAGGATCAGAGTATCAAAGAAGGATTAGCACTGACTTGGGATTTGTGTGATTGGTTAATTTATTGCAGCAATGGCAGCCCTTTCATCTACAGCAACATTTAATCAGCACGGCCATGGAGGCTATTACGGGTTAGCTCTTTTCTCAAGTCAGCCTGGGCTGCACCATCAGCCCTATCACAATTCCCCTGAAATTTCCAAATTATCTGGAACAGGCTTTAGCCTCACAGTAATAAAAATTAGAAGAGATTTCTGATAGCACTGGTGGAAAAGCTTTCACTAGCACAGGGCAAATTATAAATAGTATGAACGTGCACTTTAAAAAAAAAATTCCCCACCTCTTAAGAGATGCGCAGGACTTATCACCTCTGCTCTGATCCAAATCCTTGTGGTTGAAAATTTATATTAGATTTTATCAGAGCGGCCTAAGTCTAGAAAAATCAATGAAGGTTATCTTTTATGTTGCAGGAACTTGTGGAAATATTGATTTTCATTTTATAGTGAATTTGGAGCATGAGTTGGTAATCACTGCTGAGCTGACTACAATGTTTGCCCGCTGTATCTTTTACTGAGTTTTTGCTTAAGTATTTAGGATTGTACATTCCTGTTGATTTTTTAGCGTGCAGTTTGAAATCAGATGGTCCTTAAATATAAATTTGTACATCCATTGCTATAAAATGTAAGCAGTCCTCTGAGCCAATTATTTGCTGGTACAGACTGGGATTATTATTTTTTTGTATTTAAGATACCTTAAAGCAAGAACAGCTTCCAGGGTTTATTTCCAGGCTTTCCATAGGCCTGCTGCTATGAGGCCCACAACTGCAGGTTATTGATAAAGTTAAGAAGTGCTTAGGAAGGAAATAGTTGTCCTCCCTTTTTTTTTACCCACTAACAAAAACTATATTCTTATAGTTATATAATGCATGCGTATTTGGTGAAAAGGGACTCTTCATCAACAATTGACACACTCCGTTGCAGACCATCTTTACTCAATATTTGTACAGATATAGCATTCTCAAAGGCAGCATTTTATCCTTTCTTACAACAAGTTACAACCATTAATTATTATAGGGCAGGGATGTCAAACCGAAGGCCCATGGGCCAGGATCTTAGTTGTGGCCTGCGGGGTTGCCCTGGAAACAGTGAAGGACTGGCCCTCCTGAGCTCTGCTTTTGCTATCAGAAGGTTGCAGGAGACCGTCACAGCCGAAAATAGAGCTTGGGAGTCCATTTTCACTGACAGAGCACTCGGACCACCACAGGCGCCCCTGACACGAGTGACGTTGAACTGGCCACACCCATTCTGGCCATGCCCACCTTAGCCCCCAAAATCAAACATAACCCTGAAGCGGCCCTCAGTAAAATTGAATTTCATGCCCCTGTTATAGGGAATGTGGACACCTGTACATTACAGAATGGCAATGCTAAACCAGTGTGTTGGCCCTGTTTATCTCATTCACAAGTTCTCTTTTTTGCACATACAGAAAAGTAGGGCAGAGGTTGGTTGATTAAATTTAAGAGAACTGAATAATCTTGTATTCATATGAAAGAGAAAACTCCGATACTTAAATCTATATTCATATACATCTACATACATATGTACACTCTTTTATGTAACTTATTATCTTCCTACATTTTTATAATATTGTGTCCCATGACTACATTCGGATAAGAATTTGGCAGTTGTATGAAGATTTGTTTGTTTTTAGAGTAAGGAATTTTAAAATAGTGTTCTGTTCATACTGCTAAGCAGCTTGAAAAAAACTCAGCATGCCTTATTGAAAGGTAAAGAGGTGCTGTGATCACATAAGGTCCTGAGAACTTGGAAGATGCACATCCCTAATGCTAAACCAGGGATGAGATGGCAAGTGGTAATAAATAGTCATGATAACTAGCATCCCATGAAAGAAAGTGCTATGCGGGTTTCTGCCCAATTGAAGGAGTCTATTCAGGAATAAACAATGTATATAAAAAGAAAGCTTTCAACTTTTTATGCCTTTTTTGGAGGCATGCTATAAAAAATTCAGCAATATCTACTTCCTGTGTTAAGATCTATTGAAGACAGTCTTATGTATTATGTTTTATTCATACAAGACATTAATTATGCTCATGATTCTACTTTCTCAAAAGTAATGTTAAGAACTTTATATGTAAAAGAATTGACAGGAATGTCTTCTGAGAGCAAGAAGACAAGAGAGCAAATAATAGTAAGAATCATTAATAAATAACAATTTGTCTCAGGGATTATTTTATCCTCTAAGTTTAGGGCACTGGGAATTTATTTCCAAGCTTTTGACCAGAACAAGAGACACAGGTAATAATTTCCATCATCAACTAGTAGAAGTTATTGAAAGAAGGTATTCTGGAATACCAGTTCAAAGTACTATAACCAGGGATAATGTTAAAGCAGGGGTGCCAAACTCGCGTCATCACAACAGTGTCACATGACATATCAGGACTTTTTCCCCCTTTGCTAAACTGGGTGGGGGCGAGGCTAGCCCGTGACGCATCTGGCCTGTGGGCAGTGAGTTGGACACCCCTGTGCTAAAGGGACTAATAGATTACTTTAAGGTACAGGTGTCAAACTCTATTGTGTCATGTATCATGATGTTTTTTGCCTTTGCGGAGCCAGAGTGGGCATGGCCTGAATGTGATGCAACCGGCCCATGGGCTGCCAGTTAGACACCCCTGCTTTAAGGAATACAATCTAAATGATAAAATATAGGTCATCATTTGACTCCCAAGATGCTGCAACCAGTTGTAAATGTGAGTCTGTTACCAAAGTCCAAATTGTGTTCATGTGAAGGATGGTGTGATGATTGTAACTTTGAGGACAGATCATAAATCACTTGTTACATGGCCATTGCAACTTTGAACTAACAAATAAGTAAGTCAAGAACTACTTGTACAATGCTTTGCTATGCATTCCTCCCATCATGTTGCTGGTAGAAAATCATGGCTCCCTAAATCTTCTCCGACAGTTTCTCATTGTCAAGCACTTGGAATGGGTCCTTGCTGTACTGCTGTTTCATAAAACATTCTAACAGAGGTGGTATTCAGCAGGTTCTGACCAGTTCTACAGAACCGGTAGTGGAAATTTTGAGTAGTTTGGAGAACCGGTACTGGAAATTTTGAATAGTTTGGAATACCACCTCTGACTGGCCCTGCCTCTGTCTCTGTCTCCTGAGTTCCAGCTGATTTGCTGGGCCTTCTTTTGTTGCCCTGAACGAGAGAACGAAGCTGGAAAGCAGGTTAGTGGGATGGGGAGAGATGGGGATTTTACAGTATTCTTCCCCTGGAGTGGGGTGGATTGGAGATTTTACAGTATCCTTCCCCTGCTACGCCCACCAAACTATGCCCACCAAGCCACACCACATCCACCAAGCCACACCCACAGAACCAGTAGTAAAAAATTTTGAATCCCACCACTGCATTCTAAAGGCCATTATTTGTAGTTTCCTCAGATGAAACTCCAAGCTCTCCCAAACATTACCCAGCATATGAAAAGCTTCCCTTATGTATGGTTATTCCATGAATGCTGATTATAATTTTTATTTTTAATTCCTGAAACCTAAGATCAACTAGGAAGCAACAAAGTGTAAAGACATTTTGTCTATGTTGACTGTCTTCTAGCAGTCATGTGGAATTGCGCCTCTAAGAGGCGACTAATAGAAAAGTGGTGCTAAAGAGCTGGAATTTGAGACCAGGTGTAGGAATAAGGAAAAGTGTGCAAGCTGTAAGGTAATATGAGAAGAGGAAGCAAGGAACCAGGAGTTTCCTAAGAGCAGCAACCGCTACAAAGTGTTTCTAGAACCTACAGAAGTAGAAGAGCTAAGTGTAGCTCTTCTACTTCTTTTAATTATATTTTCAACTGCATACATTAAATCAAGAATGGGATAGTCAATTTCATGGCATTCTACTCTCCAGATCAGGAGGTCCTCTATCTCTCAACCAGAAGGTGGCATAAAGAAAGTTTTGGGTAGGTGTGTTTGTGTACCTCAGCTGCTATCCAGCAGTTGTCAGTTTTGTGAAGGTGAGATCCATGTGCTCAGTAAAGAACTGGAGATTAAGAAAGAGGTTCAGCTGTGAGGATTGATGTGGCGCTGCTGTAAACTACACTAAATATATAAATGTGAAGAGAGGAAGTGAGCCAGTGATTCCCTGGAAGCAGTAACCATCAAGGAGGCTATTCCTTTCAGGCAAGTATAGCGCTTGGTCTTTCAATTATGTACATAAGCCAGTCACAAGCTGGTCAGTTTCAAAGCTCTACCCTTTCTAGATCAGGGATGTCAAACTCGTGTTGTCACAGTGTCGTCAACATATCAGGACTTTTTGGAGCCTTGGTAGTGCAGTGGTTAGAGCGCTGTACTGCTGGCCACTTCTGCTGACTATCCGCTGCCTGCAATTTGGCAGTTCAAATGACACATTTGGCCCATGGGCTGTGAGTTTAATAGGCCTGTTCTAGATGAACTAACTAGTCACTCAACCTCTTTAAAAAAAATTAAGGGGAGAAGCTTGCAGAAACAAAGGGCTTGTTAAAAAAAGAGTAAGGTCTGGGACCCAACTAAGAGAGGTGGTCCCACATCATACCAGCTGGAGTTATGAGATTGGCAGCATTGAGCATGTCATTTTATGCTGCCTCACCACTGACCATCGACTTGTCCTAATTTGCTTACCCACAGCAAATTTAGGAGAATATTAAAGAAATTTAAATCAATTTGACCTCTCAGCTACAGAGGAACATTGAGATTCAGGCAGAGGCACGCAGACCCTTACATTGGATAATAATTAGTAGTCTCTCCTCAGACAGGATCAGGGAAATTGTATGGATATTCCTGTGGGCAAGCACTGGGACAGCACACATCAAAATACTAAAAAAAAAATAAAATTCCCCACTGCCATTCTAAGAGGTGGGGCTAAATAGCTTTGCTAGCTAAGAAGTCAGAGATTGTAATCCATGTAAATCCATGATGTACATGTAAATCACTGTAGACATTGGAAGTGAGCATCAGCACAAATTACCATTCTAAGATCCATGCATAAGTACACATCTGTGCATATTTGCATCCCTCTATGCATATTTTCTCACTCTATTCCACTACAGTACTTCTGAGAGAATCGGAAACTCCAAAATATCAGGGTGAGTTTCAACCGATTTGGGTTGCTTGTTTAAAAAACAGAATGATAATTCTGAGTTCCAATTTCCTTTTAAATTCACTTGGTCTGACAATATTTAGCAGTAGAGAATTGTGTACGTGCTTAATGTGTTGGCCAGCAATAAGACTATTTTGAAGTTACTCCTGGGAAATCTGCCAAGACTGATAAGTAAGCATGGTATTTGGGGAGCCTCTAAGGCTGTCTGATTGAGTGATCATAATATTATTAAACATAAAATATACTACTATGAAAAATAATATGTTTGCTTCTTGAAAACAGTCCTCGGTGTAGTGTTTGATATGTATGTGTGTGCATAATATTGGAGATGTAGAGTCAGTGAAATATCCACTGTCAAGAACTAAGATTTCTTTTAGCATATGGGAAAATATATTTCCTCCTTTATAAATACGTTCACATACCATGTAGAATCCAAATGACACTAATATTAAAATGAACCTAATTAGCAATGAATTTCTACACAGACCATCTTGCCTATAAAGGTAAACCACACTTGCTGGCAAAACATCTGGAAACTTAGACTGTAAACACTAAATCATGAAACCCAACAACGGCCTAGAAGCCCAACCTCTAGGCTGTTCTTTAGTGTATCATAATCATGATCCTGAACTGAACTTTAGTCCAGTCAATATAGTTCCAGACAAAGCGTGCATGCTTTTCTCTGGGACTTATCAAGAACATGGGAGCATTTAGGGGAAATTTGGAGCATTAAAGAGAGTTTGAACTCTCAGATGGCTGTGTGGCCTTCATGTGTGGCCTTCATGTCTTATCTGGGTCATCACAATATCTAAATTCATAACCAAGTAAGGTGCATGATTTAAAGCAATGATGTGGACTAGGACGGGTGCAAGTAAGACCTGCAGCAGCTAAAAGCAGAGGAGTTATTTCTGTTCCTTGTTTCTGTACACCAAGCAGAAGACAATGTAGGAAAAGATTGAGGGATCAAAACGATGGTGCTGTGATAGATAAATGCCCATAATATAGGGAGCAATGTTGTAGTTTCCCAGTGGTAAGAGTGCTTAAGCAATAAATTTGTAACATAAATTCGTGTGGGATAATAATAGCTGTAGATATAAGGAATTTTAATCCTCCTAAGATGCTCCAGTATTGGGTTTTCATTTTATGCCAGCCTAAGGATATTGCCTAGGAAGGTGGTAAAAAATTTGAAAAACCTTGCCAAGAAAACTGCAGGGACTTTTCCAGACAGTTTTCAAGAATTGGACATGATTGAATAGAATAAAAAAGGAGTTAGTTTTTGATACAGCAGAATGGAAAATAAAGACAAAAAATGCAGAAGAAGAAAAATAATTTCTCAAACTGAATAAAAGAGTACAATTGTTAATGTTTATAAATGGCACTAGGTTTAATGTTCTACCTTACTAAAAGTGAGGAAGGAAATTGATCATTTGAAATCGGATATACTGATCTTAGTGATATTTCTAATGCTTGCTATAGTATGGAATACTTTCTTGTTAGACAAGGTTTGTGTAATAGATGTACTTGGCAGACAAGTGTAAAACTATTAAGGGGAAAAAGCCTGCTAAGAATCTCATTCCCAAGGAGTTCCATCTGCAGAGGATCTTCTCATTGATCTTCGCAGTGGTGGGTCTTCTCCTCCATACATAAGTACTACTCACCTATGAGTTTTTGCAGGGATGTAAAAACTTCAAGCTTTGGGAAGGTTTGGGATTGCTCAATTTGGGCATGTTGGTGGACAGATCATTGTTTCTCACCCTCAGGAACTTCTACGTTTTGTGGACATTTCTCCCAGAATTTCCCAGCCAGCAGGCCAAATCGTTGTGAAACACAATGATTGACAGATAGCGGATGCTGTTTTTGCTTATTTTATATACCACTTGGACCGGTTGAAATATAGAAAAAAAAATCCATAAATAAAATGATAACCAAAACAATAAAAAGCAAGAAATGCGGAATAAAGAAGTGGCAATAATGTCCAGCATTTGAAGGAAACATTCTGCCCTTTTGAAGAATGAAGTGCAAGTATGATTGTGTTTAAAGTTATTCCTCGGTCAGGGCTTAGTAGCAGCTGTAGTCTTTCAAGCAGTAAACTAAGGTTTGTTTTGGCATTTTAAGAATTTACTTCCTACCTTACAGTTCCAGTAAAGCACCAATAAGCACCCCATTTTGAAACTCTCCACCCATCACAGTTCTCTGAGGCCGAGATAGGATAACTGGAGCATAACTATTGAGAAGCAACCAAATTATGAATTTCTAGAGAGAGGGGAAAAGGTGAAGATAAGTGCATGAAAGTCAGCTAACATTGGTACATGGGTGGTTACAAGAGAGAAAGGGTTAAGCAGATTTTCATTTTAGATAGTTGCCATGGTAACAATCAGTGAGCTCAAGCTGTATCTTTTCTATTTGGGGGAAATGTTTAGATTTACAGAGTAGCTTAGCTTATTATATATCTGCCTTGATTGCTCGATAAAGCTTTCTGAGTAAAAACAGAATAAGATACATTTCTATAATGCTACCGAAGTAAGAAAAATTCCATGAAAACTCTGACATGACGTCCTGATTTTTGTTATGCTTTTTGAATACCCTTTCTTTTGACAGAATGCAGCTCCAAAGCTGAGTTTTGAGTGGAAACCTTAAAGCCTGAATTCAAATAGATTTCATTTAGTCTTCCAGCAATAGCAAACCTGAATGCTACTAATAGGGTGGGGCCATTTTTGTTCCCACAATCTAGTGGGATCTGTATTATATTATTCTGCCTCGAAGATCTTTGTGTAGGTAAGATCTACCTTGGAGAAGAATGCTCCAATATTGTTAATCGTCTTGAATAAAATAGACTTCTATGTGTTCACTTGCTTGGGGCATATCTCTGATTCTTCAAGAACCCAAAGTCATGTTCACACCAGAAGCTTTTTAAGCCAGGGGTTCCCAAACCCTGGTCTGCGGCATGTAAGAAACTCGTCCGTGCAAAGAAGCCAAGCCCTATCTGCGGGATGCAGGCAGTACACAAAACCACCACCCTCTGGGTCCGTAGAAAAACCTTTCTCCATGGAACCCTGTCCTTGGTACTCAAAAGGTTGGGGATCCCTGGGGAATCCCTCTCTTAGACTCTGACTGGATAGGCTGAAGAATAGATTATGAAGGAAGATGAAGGAACAGGAGAACAAGGCATCTATAGTGAGTAGCATCCAAAAGTCAAAGATGGGAGTTGAGACTGTTTGATGAAAACCCCAACTCTGTTTTCTGTGGGTTGTACAACACCTCAGTTTTGACACCTCTGCCTTTGCTGACTACCCCAGAGTCCAGGACACAATTTCTTCTTTCTTTTAAGATGTCTTGTTTTCAACTTTCTGGTGGATTCTGAAGAAGGGAGTGTCTACAGTGACTATACAAGTGAAGAGATGAGTCTCATTGCATAGGTGAATTAATATTAGAAACAGGTGGAAGACTGATGCGGAACAAGAGCAGGGATAAGTTTACATTTATTTCAGTTATAAATCATTGATTTTGCTTCAGAGGATAATAATTACTAAAGTCTGTCGAAAGAATAGTGAAATTACAATAGCGGATGCATTTGTGTATCAGAGTACATTTGATTTTTTTTCTACGTGATCACAGTAATTACAATCTCTGTAGTTTAAAGTCTTTTCTCTGTTAAAACACTATGTTTACTCAGTATATTCTCTTACAAAATGTGTCATTCCATGGAATATATATTTTCTGTGATTGAAATTATCTTTCTGGCTAGTTTTCTTTTTGAAAAAGTGATGCCAAAGTGACAGTGGACACATCACCTTGTTTGAAGTTATCTAAAGGGACCTTTCATATTAAGCTGTAATGCTGATCTAAGTAAAATGAATAAAACCACAAAGGTTTTTTTTTAATTCAATTCAATCACAAGTATATTTTCCCCAACTCCATCAATTCTTATTTATTCTTTCTTGAAAACAATCAGTTTATGAATTCAGTTATTATTTTGTGTGTGAGATATTAAGATTGACTAGATTCCATGTTATTTTTGGGGGGTGGGGGGGAAGGGAGGTATCAAAATCTGTTGCAAATTACATGACAAATAGCTGATGGTAAATATATTTGATCTAGAAAAAATAATTATTTCTAAACTAAATAGGCATCTACAGTGGTCTTACACCTGATTTATTTTCTATTCATTCTGTTTTGCTCATAGGAATTCATGTGGACAAAATGAATATGAACCAAGCAAAGGTATCATATTAACCATATAGCTAGTCGTAAAGTTCTTCATTTAGGAGCAGTTCAGTCATCTAAATTATACAGCCAGGTATTAAGAAATACTTCAGGCTTGGTCCACACATGCAATACAATGTGGTAGAAATGAAATAGCCAACTGGAATGTCATTTCAGGTTGTGTGTCAGTTCCAAATCTTTTCAATGTAAGAAATGATTTGCAAAATATAGAAAATTTGTTTGAGTTATAATCATTTCTAATCAATGATGTATTCAATGGCTGTTTATGCCTGCTTTATTTCATTGATATATTGTACATATGGAGAAAAGTAGAAATGAAAATTTTAATAATTGAATTATAAACTTTGTCAGTTTTCCATTTGTAAGCAAATTTTGTCATAGAGGACTGTTCAGAAATGAATGTGACTTTCTGATGTCATCTGTAACAATGCAGACCATTCAGATGCATATAGTGCAACCTGATGCACCAGAATTTATGGCAAAATAATTGTCCTCCAGTAATTTGCAACATTCCTGAAATCTACTGTGAGTTGATTCCAATAGTACATCTATAAGTTCCACTGTCTGGAGATATTCCAATTGTTTAAGTCAGAGCCCAAATAATTGAGTTTGAGCTTAAAACACCTTCTTCATGCCCCTATTTACCTACC
Source organism: Bungarus multicinctus (assembly GCA_023653725.1). NCBI lineage: Eukaryota > Metazoa > Chordata > Lepidosauria > Squamata > Elapidae > Bungarus > Bungarus multicinctus. The sequence continues at coordinate 74,214,258 of CM042846.1, forward strand.
TTTGTTGATTTGAACCTCTGCTGCTAATCCAGTTGCAACTACGATCACCTTCCTTTCTTCCTGATTTCTAACAACCTTCTTCCTGATCTCTTCCTGAATATTCAAGCATCAGCAGATTTGGGGCTTCTATTACCAGTGAACTCAGTGATTATTCTGCAGCCAGATCAATAAAAATGAAACAGATAAAGATGTGGAAGGCATTTATTTTAAACATGGATTGTGATATGAACAACTTATTTTGAAGATGGACTAAACAAAGCAATTTTAAAGATGGATTGGTGAGGAACAAATGAAAATAAAGATGAATTGGTAGAAGATCTTAATGTAATGATTAAGATGGATGTGTCAAAAGCAGATCTTATCATATTGGTGATTGATTGGGTGATATAGTTGGATTCACAACTTGCTTGAGAATCATACTCAGAGAATACTTATAAGTGGTTCATCATCTATCTGGAGGGGGCTATTATGTGAAGTGTTTGAAGGTGAGTCCTTGCTGTTTGCTTAGTAGTACCTCCAGCTTCTCAAAAAAGTGAAATGTTATTTTCATTTGGAAAAGATAACACATCCCTGATTTTTTTTACCAACACATTTTGACTCTTCATTTTACTAGATCTGAATTGGTCCAAATGTTAATATGAAGAAAGTCTTGTATTATATTTTCCATAGGGAAAAAAGTAGCAATTGATATCCAGGTTTTCCCAAAAATAAGATCAGGTCTTATATTATTTTTTGCCCCAAATGATGCATTCGGGCTTATTTTCCAGTTAGGTCTTATTTTGGGGAAAACAGATAACAGATAATCAGAGTTGGAAGAGACCTTATAGGTCATCTAGTCCAACCTCCTGCCCAAGTGGGAGACCCTACACCACTTTCTGACAAATGGCAGTCCAATCTCTCCTTGAAGGCGCTCCCACAGCTTCCGAGGGCAAGCTGTTCCATTGGTTGATTGCTGTCACTGTCAGAAAGTTTCTCCTTATTTCCAGGTTAAATCTCTCCTTGTTCAGTTTCCATCCATTATTCCTTATCTGGCCTACAGGCATTTTAGAAAATATATTGTCCCCTTCCTCTTTGTGACAGCCCCTCAAATGTTGGAAGACTGCTATCATGTCTCCCCTGATCCTTCTCTTCACTAGACTAGCCAAGCCCAGTTCCTGTAACCGTTCTTCACATGCCTTAGTCTCCAGTCCCCTAATCATCCTAGTTGCTCTTCTCTGTATTTTTTCTATAGTCTCAACATCTTTTTTATAGTGTGATGACCAAAATTAGATGCAGTACTCTAGGTGTGGTTTTACTGAAGGTTTTATAGAATAGTATTAGTACCTCACTTTATCTTGCCTATATCCCTCTGTTAATGCAACTTAGGATTGCATTAGCTTTTTTGGCTGCTGCTACACACTGCTTGCTCATATTTAGCTGGTTGTCCACTAAGAGTCCAAGATCCCTTTCACAGTTACTGCTATTGAGCCTGGTTTCACCCAGTCTATATATGTACTTTCGGTTAGGGTTAGGGTAAGTGTAGGACTTTCCTTTTCTCTACATTGAATTTCATTTTGTTAGATATGGCCCAGTGTTCTGGTCTTTCAATATCCATCTAGATCTTGAGCCTATCTTTTTGGGTGGTAGCTATTCCTGCCAGCTTAGTATCATCTGCAAATTTGGTAAGTTCCCCTTCTATTCCCTCATCTAAGTCATTAATGAAGGTATTGAAGAGTACTTACGGGACTGCCTGCTGCCACCATCGGCCTCCCGCTGGCCAGTGCGCTCCCACAGAGTGGGCCTTCTTGGGGTGCCGTCAGCTGGATGATGCCAGCTGGCAGCCTCTAAGGGTGCGAGCCTTCTCTGCGGGGGCATCCTCCCTCTAGAATGAATTACCCCCGGAGATGCGGGCCATTACTGACCTGAGAACCTTCCGGCGTGCACTAAAGACCCACCTTTTCCAGCAGGCCGGTCTAGCCTAGTGTTCTTAGAAGGGGTTTTAAATTTGTAACTTTTAAAAAAATTATTAGATTTTATTGGTTTTTGTATTTTAATTCAGCCACTATTTAATAACCTTTTAATCTATTTTAACTTTTATTGACTGTATTTTTACCAATGGCAGTTCACCGCCCCAAGTCCCTATTTGGGAGAGGGGGCGGTATAAAAGTGCAATAAATAAATAAATAAATACTAGGCCTAAGACAGAACCTTGTGGCACCCCACTGCTTACTTCCCTCCATGTAGACTTAGACGCATTAAGGACTACTCGTTGAGTACGGTTTGTCAGCCAGTTGTGAATTCATCTAGTGGTGGTGCTATCTATTCCACTTTTTTCTAGCTTACTAAGAAGTAGGTTGTGGTCTACTTTGTCGAATGCTTTGCTGAAACCTAAATATATTATGTCCACAATATTTTGCTGGTCTATTAATTTAATCACTGTGTTGAAGAAGATTGGTTTGGCATGATCTGTCCTTAACCCGTGCTGACTGCTAGTTATTACTTTACTTGTTTCTAGATGTTGGCAGATCTGTTTTTTAATTATCTTTTCCAGTATCTTCCTGGCTGATTGGTCTATAGTAGCAGTACTAAATGTTTCAGTCTGGCTGATGATCTTAACTGGGGATTATTTTTGGAGTAGGACTTATATTACAAGCATTCTGAAAAATCATGCTAGGGCTTATTCTCCGGTTGGGTCATTTTCGGGGAAACAGGGTATCAATAGGCAGAAGAGATCAAAATTTCTCCATTATTACAATTAAGTTGAATTCTTCTGCAAAGACTAATTGCTTTACAACAAGAACAACATAAAAGTTACAAGTACATCACTTGTGCATTTTTCATTGATATGTATCACATAACAAAGTTACATCCCTATCATCATGCCTTGATTTATATTATAGGGACAGCTGAAAGTTTTGATTATTTGCAGTAGTTTAGAATCCTTAATATGTGAGAAAAAAAACCATTGCAAATTGTATTGGCAGTTATAGAGGTACAGTTTGAATATATATTTCTTTTCTCCCTCCCTTTCTTCAAATTGCCTTTGTTAAAAGCTTGTGGAAGTCTGTCAAGTGTGGGAACGGTGTGTTGTTTTTCTGGTGATCGTCTCCTGGGGTAAACAGTTGGGTTTCTCTAGTTGCAGGGAAGCCCAGCTGTCATATGGGATTCCATCTGTGAATACTCATTTCTATTTTCCATTCGTTACTTCTCCCTGTTCCTCCCCACCCCCAACCCAAGTTTGGCAGCAATTTATTCAAGCATTATGCATTTCCGTGTGCTTTTCCTTTTTTTTTTTTTGTAAATACTAATGAATAAATAATGAAGAAGATTTTAGAATATACAAATCAGCAGTTTTTAAACTATGTTTTCTTTTTCAGGCCTTAGCCAAATATAGAATTATCTTTCATGGCAAAACAGATATAGAAGGAGGAAAACGAAGTGTTCTTCTCTCAACCATAAGAAAGGGAGGATACTAAAAACTGACAGACAGAAGGGCAAAGGAATAATCAAATCTTAGTTTGATTCCTGAATATTATGAATAGTTTCACTGAGATTGCTTGGTGCATAAGGACAATAGCTTTTTATGTGTCTTATCCTGAAAGCTCGGCTAAACAATTTGCTAATGAGTACACTTCTAAAAATGATGCTCTGGAATAAGATTTTTTTAATGAAGCTATTAGAATAAAAAGACTTCTGCATACTAGTAATGCCAAAAGTTGAAATGCATTGGATATTACGATATAACAAGTTTGATTTTTAAGAACTAGTCTTTTGTTTTCTGTCTACACCAGAGCTGGATGTAGAGACCTCAACCTCTTCAATTGCCTTCAAAAATTATCACTAGATTATAATTTTCTGTAGGTCAGGTAACAGGTAAGGTTATAAATGCATTGAAATAGATAATATTCATTGTATTTAATTAATTTTAATTACTTATAAGCTTACTATTTTAATTATAAGTTAAATCAAATTTAGGTTTTATTCTGGCTCCAACTTATGTATTTCCTTTTAATATTGCCTGAAATATTCATACCAGTTGTATATACTCTGGTAAGACTGACTTCTTCCGCAGGTGCCATTTTGAAAAGGGAAAACGAGGAACTGTGCGCTTGTTAAGGAATTTTAGTTGATTCTGTGAAGAATAAGCTGCTACCATTTCCCTAATGTCAGGAATACATTTTGGGGCAATGTGGCTATTCTTAACTGGCTGTGGCTAAGTATGGGTAGTCTTGATTCCTATTTGAATGGGAGACCCAGAAGAGACAAAGTCCATAAGAAAAGAAACAGTCAGAAAAATATGGAAGAAGGTAGTGGCAAACTAATTGATATTGCTGCCATGAAAACTGTGATGTTACGCCCAAAGAATCATGAGTAAGAGACCTGGACAATAACAAGATGTACAATTTATCTAAAATGACTGAATTATGAACAATTCCTTTTAAGCTAAAAAGCAAAAGAATGGTCAAGCTTCTTAGTAACTATTTTTATCTCTATTAACCTTCGGAGTCTTCATAAACAGCCTTGAGTGTTACCTCACTTGTTTGCTGAATTACTTGAAAGGCTGGTAAAAAGCAGGTATCTGTTTAACCTCTCTTATCCTCATTAGCAGATTATAATTGCTCCCTAAGAGATCCACTTTTGCTCTCGTCTGCCTTGTTTCCATTGGTCTGATCCTGAAATTGAATAATTGAAAAATACTGAAATATTTTCTGGTTTTGTTACATGAGGCACTAAAGATCAGAGGTTTGTTACCTTAGATTAAAAATGTAGAAGATATTTATGTTCTGTTGTAAGTGTTTGATATCAGTTTCTGGGTTTTTAAAAAAATCTGTTCTGATTTTGTTAAGGTTAAATAAAACTATATGTCATAGAAAATTTGAATTAGAGGTTGTTAGCTCTTTTGTAATTTATTTTTAAAAGTATGCCCTTTTTATTTTGAGGATTTTGCATTCAGAGTTATTACAGGAAAGGTTATACTGAAAAATACATTAGAAGGTTGTTGTAAAGAGAAGATTTAAGAAAGATAATTGATTTATTTTTTTTTAAACTTGAATTAATAGTAGATGTAGATGCAGATAGATCAAGATATGATTTCCTTCCTTCCTTCCTTCCTTCCTTCCTTCCTTCCTTCCCTCCCTCCCTCCCTCATCCATCTATCCATCCAATTTTTAAGCTAATCAACTCTTAAATGACTCTAAGCAGCTTCACAAGATTAAAAAGTAAGAAAGCAGTAATTCACAGAAAAAAACAGTCGCTCCAAGGAAACAAATAAAAAACAACATTCTCACACATCATTCTCAACCTAAAGGGCTTACAAAAGCCCTTAATTTGAGGGAATATCCAGTTTTTTTAGAGCTCTTTTAAACTGCATTTTTTCTCCATCACGCCAGTGAAGTTTATTGCTGAGATTTGTTGCTAACTTGAGTACATGTGCATTTAACATGGAGGCCACAAATAAAGCTGCTGATATTATGTGTACTGTATATTTGAATAAAAATAGAATAAAACTTTATTTTCTTAATCATGTTGCTGAACATGAGAATAAGTTGTCCAGGTTAGGTTGTCTATAGTATTGATCTCCTTTGAAAAGAACAGATCCTAACATAAAGATAATTCCAGCAGCAAATGTCACAATGAGTGCTAGAAATGACCAGCTAACCTTTACCACAATAAGATGAAAGAATACCCATATCCCCAGGATATTACAACATTAGTGCTCAAACTTTTATTTCCCCACAGCCCAAATAATACAGAGCTTTGCTCCATCCAGTGGAAACCAGAAGAAGTAGTATGTTAGTGGGTTTTCTAAAGGTAGGTGCTCAGTTTGAGTTAGGAGGAAAAAACATGAGAATTGATGAATGAGGGAAAAGGGCAAATCTTACTGGCTGATTAGCCCTCCCAATTTCAAAGTCAGAACCAGCATGGGGACTATTTTAAAAGAAATCTTAAATCCTAAAATCTTTAATTATTTTTCTTTATCTAGTCAATCCAACTCATCTTTGAAAGTTATTTGATAGGTTGAAATTTAACTTCTAAGGACTGACTTTTGCTTCTTGCACCATTCTGCCTTCTTCATACATACTATATTAGAAAATGGTGAGCTTAAATTGAACTAAAATTTAAAGGAGTCCTTCCTTAAACAAAGCACAATATTCTTTTAATTATGCAAAAAAAAAAAGCCATGAATGATTTTAAAAAATATTTCTTTTTTACATTTTTCATTTTATATAAATTATAACTACATTTAATTATGAATGGCGTGGTGGCCTAGAGGTGGAGCTTTCACCTCACAATCAGGAGGCTGTGAGTTTGATCCTAAGTAGCTGCAGATATTTGTCTCTCTGGGCACAAAGGGAAAATACCTGCTGTGAGCTCCATGTAGGCATCAGGGAGGGCATCTGGCCAATAAACGCTCAGTTCTATTCAGTTGTCCTGACTCCACTGTAGAGGATTACATTAAAATAAAATAAATTACCGGTATGTCTACTTATTATAATATTATTCTATATGGTTGTTTTCTATGTGCCTCTTTGTGTATGCTTTTTTTCTTGGATATACATTTTTGTAATAGTAGTAGTACTATTACTACTACTTTGCAAATCTTGTGAAAGAGAAGGACAAAAGGAAGCCAAAAGTGATTTATAAGCAGTTGTTGGAGCTTTGAAAAAGATGCAGCTTGAGGGAAATCCAGTGAAAGGTTAAAAAAAAGCAAAGAGATGACTACATAGGAGAAGTTCCATCATTATTTTACACAAGTTGCATGCATAAGGCATTAAAAAAAAAGGTCAGGGTTTAGATTACATGGTTGCAGCCACCTCTTTAACAATTCAGAAACTGATGTTTCATTTCCATTCCTGCATGCTTTTTTTAAGGAGCTGCAAAGTCCTAGATTATTTTACTGCAAAATTATGAGCTCAATTGCCCAAAACTAACTGTGTTCTAATTAGTGTATTGATTTAGGAAGTGCAAATGTGTTAAATTAGTTTACAAAAGTAAAATGAAACTCATTCATTTCCAACGTGATAACACATCTGCACATATGTGGATTTGTTCCTTCCTTTTAAATGAATACATCAAGACTTATGTATTAAAATTCTGTTACTAAAGAAATTATTAATCATGGAAGTCTGATTTATAAACCTCTGGTATCATGAGCTTTTTATCAACAGACTCATAATGGTAAAACATTCTCTTTCTTTCCATTGCTACAAGTGAATGTTAAATTCCAGTAATGCTGAAAATATGATAATACTAGCTTTATTTAATGCCCAGGAAGAGAATCTTATATTGGACATTATAAAAGATAGAAATGCTATATTTACCAGGAAAGAGAGGACTCTGAATTTAAGATGACCCCCTCTATTCAAAATAATTGGCGGCTTCTCTTACTATATTCTCAGGGAATTTAGGATGATCCTCCCACTTTTAAAATAAAAGATTAGAAGCTAAAAACTTGCTTTTCTTTTGAATGAATGCAGAAGAGAGATTTAAACTCTCATTTTTTAAGTGCAGGATGGCGAGCTTTCTTTTACATCACTTCCAAGCTGGAACATGTTTAGAAGGAGGTCAAATGTTGAGATGGCATCAATGACTATTTACAGTCAAAGCCCTGAGCAATCAACACTCTATAAAGAGCAGGAGGTCATAGCCACCATTCCTGATTTTTGACCCCTCCTTTCTCCTTGGATGCCTATTTCCAAGTCCTTCGCCATGCCTTTAACTGCCAAAACAAGTAGTCCTTGACTTACAACCATAGTTGAACCCAAAATTTCTGCCATTGAGACATTTGTTAAGTGAATTTTGCCTCATTTTTACGACCTTTCTTTCCATATTTGTTAGGTGAATCACTGCAGTTGAAAAGCATCTTAACACAGTTGTTAAGTGAAACTGGCTTCCCCATTTGACTTTGCTAGTCAGAAGGTTACCAAAGGTGATCACATGACCCCAGGACACTGCAACAGTCATAAACATGGACCAGTTGCCAAGCATCCAAATTGTGAACATGTAAGCATGGGTATGCCAGAATTGTTGAAAGTGTAAAGACACTCATGAGACACTTTTTTCAGTGCCGTAAATGGTCATTAAATGAACTGTTGTAAGTCAAGGACTATCTGTAGAAAAGAAGTCAAGATCTTCATTTTCAATCTGGTCTTTGGGTTGGGTTGATTTTTATCAAGCACCAAAAAAATCAGGAGATTCAGGCAGTTCAAAGGAGTATAAAGACTTATTGCAAGTGTAAGCACTCCACAAGAATCTGACCGACTGGCGGTCAAGGGAAATGTGCAGGAGATAAGAGAAGCATTCAAGGTGGGCTGGACTTAGCTCTCTTGCGGGCGCACAGAGATTGGTGACTTATGATGCATTTTACCCCTCCCTCGGGCTTAGCCTGGTCATCTCCTACTATTTTTTTTAATTTAGCTACTGCTTTTGTGGTTCAATTATTTTTTAATTGTTTTACATTTGCTTTTGCGTGTTTTTTGTTAGTCTCACTGAAAGCACAAATTGAAATAAAGGTGGTCCTTGATTTGCAAACATTCGTTTAGTGACCGTTTGAAGTTACAGCGGCACTGAAAGAGGTCTCCAAAATTGTAACTATTGTATCCTTCTTACAGTCATCTGATAGAAATTCAGTGGTTTGACAATGGACGTGTATTTACAACATATCAGAGGTGGTATTCAGCAGGTTCTGACCAGTTCTGGAGAACCAGTAGCGGAAATTTTCAGGAGTTTGGAGAACCGGCAAATACCACCTCTGACTGGCCCCTCCCCTTCTATTCTCTGCCTCCTGAGTCCCAGCTGATCAGCTGGGTCTTCTTTTGTTGCCCTGCACAGGAGAAAGGAGCTGGAAAGCAGATTAGTGGGGTGGGGAGGGAATGGGATTTTGTAATAACCTTTCCCCAGGTTTGGGGAGGGAATACAGATTTTGCAGTATCCTTCTCCTGGAGTGGGGTGCCACACCTGCCAAGCCATGCCCACAGAACCGGTAGTAAATATTTTTGAATCCCACCACTGCAACAGATGTCATGTCCTGGGGTCATGTGATCGCCATTTGTAACCTTTCAAGCCAGGTACTAATAAGCAAAATCAATGGCAGGAGCCAGATTTACTTAACAACATGATGATTCACTTAACAACTTCAGTGATTTGTTTATGAGCTATGGCTTGCAATATTGAGCATGATTCACTTAAAAACTATCTTGCTTAGCAATGGCAATTCTGATCCCAACTGTGGTTGCAACTTGAGGACTAATTGTAATAATAAAAGTTCCAAGTAGAGAAAACTGAGTAGATCTCTATGTCGTTACACATACCCTGATCTGATAGCAGCAGAGGTCCACTACCTAAAAGTTTAGCATTAGGGCAGAAATATGATTAGCATCTCACTACTCATCCATGTTTGCCTCACAGCTTTAACTTTCTACTTCTGACTTCTAGATCAGGGATAGAAACTGCAACAGTATTTTTAAGACAAGTTTGGAACTTTTGGAATAACATCCTATCTATATTAAAATAAAAAATAAAAATGCCTGTTAGATTATTTCCTAGAGAGTCTTTTCATTGTACTTTGCACTTTGAGTTATAGTTTCAAGATGTTTGATATGCAGAACAAGGAATGATTAATGATAACTGTCTAAATAGCATTTTACTACCAATCATTATAAAAAAAATCTGGGGATAAGCCTTTTTAAATTCTTGATCAGTTCATTCTTTGCATTTAGATTTAGCAGTGAACTTGAGCAAAAGTAATTTGAATGTTTCTGTCCTAACTTGCACCATGGAAAATATTTTTTAGAAATGCTTTTTAAACTGACATGTGTTTCTATCTCAGACTTTTGTGAATCAGGGTATGTATCATGCATTTTTCTCTTATTTGGTCACCCAAATTCATTTTGGCTGCTAATTTTCCTTTTCCTTTTGGAGTTTATAATCATTATTATTTCAGCAACAATAAAACAAGCACATCAACAGCCATCAAAGAAATAAAAAAGGGGGAGAAAATACATTACCCATTCAGAATAATTTCCCACCAAACATAAATGTTACTCAGGCTTTGAAATGGATACTGATTCTTTAAATTCTTTCCTGTCTGTTTCAGGAAATAGAGATCCTGTTGATAACGAAGTACAATGTGTCTAAAGTTCATTTCTAAACACTTGGCTTTCTGCTGTGAAAGTCACCTACGTCCCTTTATAATTCTAAGCCACTAGAGATGTGTCTAATCTTGGAGATCTGATCCAGTGCTATCATTCAGAAAAATCCTCAATAATAATTCTGCCATTCATTTTTTATCAAAGCACTAACCCTCTCCTCCTTCTCTTCCTGCTCTTCTTCCTCTCCATCAGTCACGGAATAAGGTTTCTCGATTTGGAGATCAAATTAGTTGGCAAATAAAGTTATTGCTATTGGTTTTGTTTAAATTCTTAATCAACAGAAGCTTACGGGCTATGTTTGTTGCCTTTTTTCACCCCCAGAAGCCAAAAGCTCCCCTCCCTATGGTGTTGACTGCGGGCCCAAAGTGGTTGCTGGATATGACTTGGCAAGGTGTAGAAGACAACAAAAACAACTGCATTGTGTACAGCAAAGGTAAATCCAAGCTAATTTTTCTTCCTCTTTCTTGGTAAGGAATTAACCCAATGCTGGAGAAACATGCCAGTTGATAATAGACAGCAAATACAGGCAGCAATGATGAGTAACTCACGTTTCTTTATTACCACCTTAAGAAAAGGAGAAGGGAGTTTTGTTCATGAGCATAAAACAGAGGCATATATCATTCAGCGTTCAAACAGAATATTTTAAAGGCACAGATCTTTCTTCTACCTGATGCATTTTTTATATAAAAAGCTTGCCTCCTACACTTGGCAACACGAGCAGATATCCTGATTTTTCCCAGATCTTTGATTTCAAGTGTGGCTGGTTTAAATGCATCAGCTTTTTCATTCTTCTTTTTTTCTAACCTAAGATAAATTTCCTGCATTGTATTAAGCCATGAATCTATTATGAACATTCCTTTGAGTTTTTAAAAGAGGTTCACCCAGTTGCAGTTTTAACCTAATAGGGAAAAAAAACCACCACTTGTGACAAGTAAATAAAAATGCATTGGAAACAATCATGTTGCTTAGGAGAAGATGATTGTGAGAACTCTGATTTCGAAGGGTCTGAAAACTGAAAGATTGGATTGATTAGGAATCAGATTCCAGCTTTGGCTTGCTGAGTATATGAGTTATCATGGGTAAAGATTACTAAACAAAACAGTTCCTGTGGATTAACCCCATATTACATTTTAGAATGCTTAAAAGTATAATTGGGTAAATTTCCAAAATGAGTGATCAGAAGAATGAGATTTTAAGCAGGTACACCAAATGTTAGATATAATTTTACAATTCCATTGTAACCTCAAAGGGATTTCAGAATGCTGAGATTCTAGACATTGAGATTTATGGGGGAAGGAATAAGTAACAGGAATTCTGAGTTAACATGCTATTGGGAAAAGACTATTTGGAATAAAAGCAAACCATTGATAAACAATGGAACAATGGGATAAAATTGGAAATTAATCTTCACTAAATTGAATTTTATTTCTACTCTTATCAGATTTGTTATGGTGATGTTTGAGAAAAAACAATGCAGATTTAATATGAATATGAACTATATAATACGGATCTATGATATTTGAATGAGTAGTAAATTTATGCATGACAAAAGGAATTGAACCAGATATTCTCCAGTTTTGTTTGTAAACTTTTTTATGATTCTAATTCATTTCTTTCTTTCTTCTCTAACTTTTAATATTTTCAGTTAGGCTCACATTTCAGGTGCTATAAATTCTCAGTTTCAGTGTTACTTCTGAAAATAAAGACCTCTATGTTTTTTAATTTGTTTTTTTTAAACTTCCTAATCAAAATCTGTAGAAAGTTGAAAGATTTGTTTATTGTAACAACCTTGTGACCATTTCAGTGTACAATGTACAGGCAAATAAGGACTTGTATTCCTATATTAATATTCAAAGACAATCATAACATCAAGAACTATTAAAACTTACTAGGAACAATTATATCTTATTATAATCATTGCAAATTGTACATTTTTAAAAGGATTGCTTTTCGACTACAACGAGCTTTTGAAAACTGAAACATTGAAAACAGAATTTACATGAGTAATTGTACAACAGGATCTTATGTATTTTTTATGATATATAATTATATAAAATACACATGCACAAGAGTTTGTAACCTGGAAATATTTAATTAAGGGAACAAACCCAAACACAAAATGGAAGAATATATATATTTCTTCAAGTCTGCTATGATACATTACTTTAACAGCAGAAAACCACACTGAATAAAAATAAAATAGTACAATATGAGCACATATTATATTTTAGTATGTATCTTTATATTTCTAAATAAGTATCTTTACATTTCTAAATAAGTTATTGATGACAATTTATATAATTTTTTTGCTACAACAGTCTAAAATGAAATTTAAGCCATAAATTTGTTCACAGTGAAAAATTTCATTACCAGATTTCTGGACTTTTTCACCAATACCTACTTAGTCCTGTTTGGTTTTTTTATACTGTCACTTTTTAAAATCTGATTCAGCAGTGATAAGGCTGCCAATTTCTGAATATACTATTATCTCTAAGGCAGATAACATGATAAAATCGTTCTTAGATTGTACCACTTAAAGTTGATGAAATGTTTTATTGTTAAATGAGTGTGCAAATTCTTTTTGGGTAAAAATGAACATCTCATTTTAATTTCAGCATTATTATATGTACATTGCTTTTTATTTAGTTAACATATAGCCTGAAATAATATTAATGAGGACATTTCACTAACTCATGTATTATGCATATAGTAAGATTGAACTATTCATGAAAATGAATGGGTCATCACTTTTGTGCAGGATTCAGTAAAATTGGAAGACAGTGAAAAATCAAATTTCATAGTTAGACATGGCAAAATTCAGTGCAACTGAATATGGGGAGAGCAGTTGCATTTGATAGTTTTGTGGTTCCTACTGGGTAACCTACTGTTCCCAGCAAATTTAAAGTAGTAGAACATGGAGGCAATATGACAAGAGTATTATAAGGATGATGACTTTAAGCCACATTTATTTGTTCCCAGGAAGAGTGTGTTTTTTTTTCTTGTGGAACATGAAATGCTACACTTTATGGAACTTGGTCTGATCTCATAAGGCTGTTCTTATACTTTGAAATTCTGATCATATATTGACTAATCCATGTAATGATACTCATGCAATCCTCAAAATGAAATTTGTATGATTTGATTCATCTCGAAATTAGATTAGATTTAGATCTTTGAATAGAAGGCTTCCATCTGTTTAGGGAAAGCAATCTCTATTATGTATTCATGCTGATCTGGAAGCCCTTTCAAGTTGCTTAGAAAATAAAACAACAAAAAACAGGTAATGAATAACCCGGTTTGCATAATATGTATCCGCTTTCAGTAAGCATTCTGACGAATTTTGTCCTGTTGAAAATAAACTGTAGGTGATAGCATATTCTTTCTCAAATTTTTATTGTTCTTCACTGAAGAAACATGAAACTTTATTTTGATACAAGCCTTTCAGCAAGTCTTCCTGTATTCTTAAAATGCAGTACATGCTTAGTTGTTTGAAAATACCAAAGTTTTTTTTTTTTTAATGAAAAGTACTATTTCCCTATAGGTTGTATTTCACAGCATCTCTCCTAGAACCATTCAAGTTTTTTTGATTAGCATATTAACAAAAATACTTAGTCTAGATTTTCTAGTTTAGTTTAAGCAACTTTGGAAACTCTTTTCCAATAGGACAAAATATTTACTTATATGTCTGAACAAAAAAATAGGTCATCAGTGTGTGATATATTTCTGATTTTGTCAATGTTTTTATTGTTTTATGTTTATTTATTTAAAACAATAAATAATAAATATTTGTCAAATGTATATGATTACTCAACTGATAAGAACTGCTTCTGAGTGGTATTCAGCAAAAAAAAAAGTTTAAAAACAATAAACACATGAAACACTCATCCACAAGATTTGTTCAGCAATGGATAAACCTCAAGATTTCAGCCCCTGAAACCCAAAGGCCTGATGATAAAGCCAGATCTTGAGGGACTTCTAGAAAACATGGAGGGACAAGAATGACCTCACTTCAGGGGAGAGAATGTTCCATAAGGCAGGTGTCACAGCAGAGAAGTTCCGACCTATTTAGACCCACAAAGTTTAGTTCCTTGAGAGGTGGGGACATACAGTATGTCTCTCTTGCCAGATCTGATGAGATGAGCAGATGTAATGGGGGAAGGAATGGTCCTTCAGATAAACCAGCCCCATACCTTGAAGGGTTTTAAAGGTCAAAAGCACTCTCTTGGAAGCAAACTAGCAACCAATGCAGCTTGTGGAGCAGAAGTGTAACATGTGTTCTAGAAGCACACATAACTGCCTGCACTGCTGCATTTTATACCAGCTGGAGCTTCTAGATATTCCAGAAGAGCAGCTCCATATAGAATGCAATTTGCTGTTCACTGCCCATCCAGGATCATATGTTGATTTGATGACTATTAAGATGTATGGAAGAGGATGGATTGACGGATGATGCTAACAGGTATCACTAAATATGACTTTTAATGTAGATATTTCAAATGTAATGAAATTTTTATTTTTGCTGCAAATTACTAAGTCCCTTATTTATTTGTCCTGCACTTTCTTACAAATTGTTTCTCCTGTAAGTACAACCGTTTGGGTATTTTTCATTTTTACTATAGAAACTCTCTTTAACATGAATTTAATTTGCCTTTCAGTTCACTACTGCTCTAGTATTATTATTATTATGATATATTCTCAAGTTGAGTGGCTTGGTAGCTTAGTGGTAAAGTCGGAAGGCTGAGAATTCAATCCTAGGTAGCAGCAGATGTTTCTCTCCTAGGGCACAAAGAAAAAATATCTGCTGTGAAGTCTGTATCAGGAAGGGCATCTGGCCAGTAAATGCTCATCTCCATCTAGTTGCTCTGAATCTATCCTAAACTAAAGGATTACAGGGTTGTTAAAAGGAATATTCTCAAGTTACTGTTTATATGTTGTGGTCATGGAATAAAACTGAGTAGTGTCTAGCCAAAGTACACTTTGCAATTTAATTAACAAACAAGATGTAAATAAAAAAAGAAAATCAGGGAAAAGACATGCATTCTTGAAAATGTACACATATCCAGCAAAATCATTGTTGTGTTTTAGAAGTTCAAATAGGCAGAGACATCAGTTTTCAAATGAAGAGGATCTGGACATTTTACAGCACATGAGACCACACATAAATTGTCACTGCTGAGTCAATTATCAATTATTATTTACATAGAATTATCCCCTCACATTTCATTAAGCATGCATTGAATAGCAGTGGAAAAGGCACTTGTGCTGTTTTCTGCGTCATTTCAATAATAAAGGCTAAAAGAACTCGGTGCGGTTAGATAGAAAACAAAATAATATCAGTAAATCATGATCACAATTGTAAAAACGATCAATGCAGAACATGAAATGGAATGACAGAAGGCTTGAGAAATATTTGTACCGTTTACTTCGGCTGTATAATTGATGCTGCAAATGGCTATTTTTATTGCAGCATACAGAACACTGATCCATAATGCAATATAGTCTTCAAATACTTTGGTATTTGTATACATATTTTATTTTAAAAAATGAAATATTCTAAGAACAGCCACTTTATGAATTCCCATTTTTAATATATCTCATTGCTTCTATCTTAATTTCAAACATTCTCAACCGTATGCGCCATATCAAAACAGTCTCAGACATATTATTAAAACATGTTGGTTTATACTGCCTGGCATTATCCTGTGGTGCTCTGCAATCAATTACCATTATACCACCATCATTAATAATTTTCTTAATGAAAATGATTCTGTTGATCTCCGTTGTATTTTAATTATCAGAGTTAAGCATAATTACACTGCAGCTCTGAGCTGGCATGTAGACTCCTTTAGGGTGCAATTTTGTTTTAACACACTGATAATGTAATTTTACATTGTGTCAGTTGTTTAGTTATTATCCAGTTATACAATTCCACTGTATTCCTGATAACAGATAATAACCTTAGCACCTCCTATGTCCTGAAGTCATTTAAAAAGCAATATTAGAATTTCACAACTAGCTAACTTAATCTCCTTATGATTTTATAATTCCCATTGCTAAATATTTTTACATGAACCTTTTTCCAATATTCAGCACTAATATGTATATTCCGCATATATATGCATAGAGAGAGTGCGTGTGTTTAGTGAGGATATGCACATATGTGCTTCATATGCTTTTATTATTTCATATGTTCTTACTTTGTTCCTATTCATTTTGCATCTTGATATTTCTTCAGCCATTATTGCTTGTCAAACAAGGACTAACTCAGATGGAATCCTATCAAATTCCAGATTAAGAACATTATATACTCTTGTTACTCTATGATTGGATTAACACACATAACCCAAACTAGATGGAGCTGGGCAATTTGCAGTTTAGCATTTAGCAAAAACTAGACATTGTCTTAGCATGTAAACCAGGCCATTGTTTATAATGTATGTATAATATGATTAATTCATTTGGCCACAACAGGTAATGAGAAACTGGGATGTATTTTCTTAACTCAAGTTTAGAGTATAGTGTGTTATGTAGATACTAGGCATCAGTAAGATGGCATCATAAGAACTATAAGAAAGCTCCTTTCTGTAATAGACAAGTCTGACTAATTTAATTAAGCCTCTTGCATTCATTGGTACAGAGCTTCCCTCCAGATTGTCTTCACCATCAGTAGGCCACCAGGTTCTATTGTGCTTTGTGTTATATTGGTGCAAGATAGCAAATAAGTCTTGATATAAAACTACAATCTATCTGAAATCTAAACACATTTTCTTTTTCCTATTGAATGGACTGCTGTTATTGCAAGTCTGATAGCATGCTACTACCAAAGGGCCAGAAATCTTCCAACAGTTGTTATGGCTTGCACTTGTCCACAACTATCCTTTTTTGTGGGGGAAAGGTGATGGTCCTAAGCAAGGATTATACCAATTTTTCTCAATTTTTTAAAAGAATATAATTTTTCTCATATATATATATAATACAAAGTATATATATATATATATGAAATATATATTCTCATATATATATATTCTATATATATATATATAAAAATAAAAATTCATTTTGGAAACAACAATCCACTTTGGTTTTTAACCTCTGTAGACTATTTTCCAGAATGCCCTAATGTATTTGTACTGCCTCCCTTGTCACCCTCCCTCTTTACACCATTGAACCTTTTTATAATGCCTGCAAGCACTGTGTTTTTTTTTTGATAAATTAAAAATGATTAAATTGTACATTATATTACATCTTGTTACAGATTGCAATTGCTGTAGTGGAAATTAACTAAACTAAAACTTGCAGCAGCCATTGGGATGGATATAGCAAAAAATTAGCTATTTTCCCTATCCTCTGAATCAATTAATTTCAAGATTGAAATGAAATTTTCTTTAGGAATTTTGTAACTGCAGCAGTTTTAACAGTTTTCAACAGTCCAAAAATAAAAGAAACAAACTTCATTTCCCAGCAGACTTTAGTGCTAGGTAAATATTAGAGAGAGGAAGAACATAAGAGAAATTTCTTTACTAGTATGGTTGGTATTTAAAAGAAACGTGAACATAAATGACATCTCTGACTTAGAAGGATGTATGTAAGTGGAGATAAATTTTAGATAATATCAATGAAAAAGCATATACCCAGTATGTAAATTATATCTCAGTAAGGTAAATTAAGATGGTGCTGAATTATAAAATTTTAATCATAAATTAACACATAACGTGCTCTTTCCAAGATTTAATATGCAAGCCTTTGTATACAATTATCAAGTTTGTACATTTAGGAAATATTTTAGATATTGGGCCAATCATTCTGTCAATGACAGCAAAAGAAAGCCACACCCTCTTATTTGTGATTATTAGCTACAGGGGAAGAACTTTAAATAGGGCCTTGGCTTGTTCCTTTGGAACCATACCTACTGGAGAGGCCAAAATAAACAAGTGTTTGTAGTTCATGAAACAATCCATTATGAAAGGGTTTTTGTTATTCCTGCCAGAGTAAAGGAGAAACTATGGAACTCTTACTTAGGAACCTTCAATCTTGAAAAACATAATCATATTTTTTGACATTTGGCCATACTATAGTTCTGTTTCAAGTCAACTTTATTTTATATTAGAAAACTATTGTTTATACTGTAGATACCTTCCTTAAACTTGAAGGATTCCTTGAATGTTTCACAGACATAGGAACTTTGTAAACCAACCTTTCATTTTTCATTTTAGCTAAAATTTGGTGTTACTTTTGATAAGGAAACCCTGGAATAGACAATTTACCTATTAGAAACTGATTTCTCTTTTAAATTGGTAAAATACGGTTAACATGTTTTGAGTCAGTAACATTCATTTGTTGACTGAGGAAGCCAACTTCACAGAAAAGTTGCTGCTGTTGTTTTTTGGAGCAAGCTTAATAAGAAAAGAAAATCACAAATTTGCTGAGCCACAGATTTCAAGTTGTCGACAACACCATACCCAAGAAAACAGAAGAAAATATATATGCACTCAGTCCTGTCAAAAGGCTTTCGCCTTATCTTGAGAGACTGTCAGGGCAGGAACATCATGGAATGGACAGGAGTCTATTAAATTAATAAGCTGCTGGATGGTGTCTGGAGAGTTATGATGCTCCATAAATCCAGTTTGATCATGGTGGACAAGGTTTAAATCTGCAGCCTTCTAATACACATCCACTTTTTGGATTGAATTTGAAGTTTTGTGCTGAAAACATAGTGATAGTCTTGCAGCTTGTGAATTAAGATTTATCTTCTCCCCCCCCCCCCTTTTCTCATAGCTGTTTTTTTTTTTTCCTTTAAGAAAAGCTAGGATTTGACAAAAAGGAAAACACCTTAGGGATCCTGGCAAATGTTACTGCTTGAAATGAAAGAGCTATTGTCAAGGTGAAACTATGACCTAGGTGCCTAATATCAAACCTGGGATGTTCTTTTCAAACAGCCCCATTGGAATAGAGGGCAAAAAGGTCTGCATGAAAAGAAACAAAGAAGAATTTACCCATAACTTATTTTATAGTGATTCCTGTCAAATGCTCTCACTCTTAGTTTATGACATACGAGGACATGAACGTTAGCCAATATATTTTGTAAAAGAATAATAATGAAAAGGAGTGAGGACTTACTCTTCTCTGATGATAGAAATCTAAGTTTTAAATCTATTTTCGCAGTGCATATCTACTACATTGCCTGCTCTTGGTTTTAATAATTACTTGGTCATTATATGTATAAGTCACTGCTAATTTCCAAAGAAGATGAATGATTCTGTCGAGAAAATGGCTGCTTCTATAAGGAGCCAAGTAGATGCAACAAAATATCTTTTATTGGCATGCACAACTATAGTCATCACTGGATCCCTCACTAAAGGGATTTAAAAGAGCCCCAAGGTCCATAAGATTACAGACTATATAAATTTTGATACATAGGATACATACAAAGCGTGTAAAATTTAAAATAATCTTTACTACAAGAATGTCGGTTTTGATATCAACATGGGGTGTTGATGGGCTGTTTCTATGTTCTGTTCCTCTAAAGTAGGTGTGTCAAACTCACATAGTCACAGCAGCCTCACATGATGTATCGGAACTTTTTCTCCCTTCACTAAACCAGGTGTGGGCGTGGCTAACATGTGACGCATCTGACCTGTGGGCCGGGAGTTTGACAGCTCTGCTCTAAAGAGACACCAGGCTTGCCCTTTCTACTGATAGTAGCAACTTCTAACATAAATAGCATTTGTCATGCCTCTGTCAAAGTCTGAATCAGAGGAGGAAGATGAACAGTTGACAGGGAGTGGGAGTGTGGCTCCGTTGGCTATGGAGGAAACTGGGGAAGGGCAAAGTCTGGCTGGGCAGAGCAAGGAAAAGGTAGAACAAAGGAGAGGGAGTTCAGAGGAAGACCCAGGCCCACCCTCTCTTCATCCTAGGGCACAAGGAAGAACGGAGAAAAGATCAATGTGGGTTGCATGGCTTACAGGGGAGGAAAGGGCCCTGATTCCTTCATTAACCACAGGTAGGAAGAGAGTTTAAAAGAGATGCATGCTGAGGGTGGCAGCTGCTGGGAACAAACATGAGTTTATCTTGTGTTGACTTTGGTTATCTGTGTTCCTGGCATCATCCCAACCATGTTGAGTTATTGCCGTGCCTTCACATCTGGAATTCTTGCTCCTGCCTCTGTTGGATTAATTACCTCATTTTGCCTTGATTGGACTTATATTTACAGTTTTTGTTGACCACATTTTGGACTTGATTCTCTGCAGCCCAAAGACTGTTCCTGGGAGAGTTTTTCTCCAGCCAGAAGGTAACCAGGACATTGGGGCAAAGTTGGAGCTAATAAAGGGACTCCTACTGATTATCTGACTGTGTTGCCTTTGTGCCATGTCCCAGGTCATCACAGCATTCTTTATTGAATCTATATATTGATTCCTTTATTCCATAGAAAAGACAACAACCTGGCTTTTGTAACAACCTGTCTCTTTCCCTTCAGGATTATCAGTCAGTTACACTTTACCTAATATGCACTGCAGCATCTTGTATGTTAGATTATTATTTGTCCCTCACAATGAAAGCAGACGGATGTTGGAGACAAACAAGTACATGGAACAAAATATTCAAATTCTTAATTAGAGATCTCTAAGGAAAAAAATAAGATTTACATGGTTTCCCCCTGAAGAGAGTGCTTTGATATTTAATCTTTTAAAGAGCTAAAAAGATTCTAGAAATTAACAGATCAGTAAGAGGAGACATTGTCTTCAGTGTGCTATAGAAACAGAATAGTTGGTATTACCAACATATAGGCTGTATTGTCATTCTAGAATGACTGTTAATTTTCTATGACCAAATCATATAGAGTTGGGATATGATGATTTTTCATAAAACAAGGAGTCAAACTTTGGTTATTATGTTTTACACTAAATTGTATAAACTGCAGTTTCCCTCTAGGGAACCTGATAATTTCAGTTATGTACAGAATAACTATGACATAAAATAGTTAATACTGACTTCAAATATGTAAAAAAGACACTTCACATTTAGTTCTGATCAGTAAGTATTCAATGGAATGGCTGTGGCTTACAACCTGTTATCTAACAAAGAATTAACTACCAATCAATGTTACATTCAGTTGTGTATAGATTTATTAAAACATAACTAAAGCTGAAATCCTAACACCCCATTTATTTTTGCCTAAGTAAAAAGAAAGGAACAGGAATAAGATTGTGATCTCTTAGTCTGCAGTTCAATACTTATTCACTTGAGAATAAGCCCTACTGAACATATAATGTTGTAGTGTAATATTATACACTTCGTATACTTTGCACAGCTAAGAAAGTTTTGTTTTGTTCATATTTAACACACCCTTTAGTTCAGACTAATGTTAATAGGTCTATATGGAATAAATATATTGTTGATTATAGTTTTATAATCTCAGTTTATTTCTCAGTTAAGCAGAAGTATTAGTATTTAAGCTGATTGAGTTGCGCTGAAATCAATGCAATAAACTTGTTCAAGTTCAATTACCTTAGCTTAACGTGGCCCTGGATTGGACTGTCACTCATATTTTGCTCACTTTTGCAATGAAGGTCAATACTAAATAGAATCTTGGATCATAAAAATACAGTAAATACTGATGTGACAATCTGTAGGTTTTCTAATGTCAAAGTACATGCCTCATAATCACAACATTCAGTTATAAATTTCTGACACTTATCACCCAATACTGCATTGTCTTCAGTGCATAATATTCTTTAGTACAACTATATATATGTTAACTTCAATCAAAGTAATAACTTCTGCATCATCTAGTTATCATTTTTCTATATGTTTCATTTCATTTAGATGCATATCCATTCCAATGCTGAAAACTTTTTATTATGTAGTTTATAATGCATTTATTTGCAGTGGGTATTTTTTTAATATTAATATAATTGTCATAGTTGGTTCTATTAAGTGTTCTTCAAATCATGATTTCAACTGGGTCCTCTATAATCATCATTGCCACAGTCACCACCACCATAATTCCATAGCATATTCCATCTAATCATGACAAAAACAAAATGCAGACAATTACAGGAAAAAATGGAAAATTATACAATTGAATGCTCTAGAGCAGATCAGAAGGAACTGTGTGAAAAGCTAACAGTTGGTAATAAAGATGCATGGTTTATACAGCTAAAATATGGAAGAAGCTTACTTGTTTCTTGTGTAAAAGGATTTTATGGGAATTTTAGCTGCCCTGTTTTAAATCATTCAAGAATGAACTCTGATAATATAATGGTTTATAGCATAATCTTCCTAAATGGCAATGCCACAGTACTTCTCTGTGCAGACATTATTGAATGGATTGCAGATAGGAAACTAAACACTTGAGTGAAGATCAGAACAAAGATTTGTCTCTGTTTAAAGCAAGACACGACACATATGCACAAGGATCATTCACAGGAACAATTGACTGATATGCCCTAACCTTCAACTCTGCAACAGTGATGAACATAATGGGGCTGATTTGTTACACGAAACAAACATTCAGAAATGTTGGAACGGAAGCGTATGAGAGGTGAGGAAGTGAGCAGGATCTTTTTAAAAAAATAACAAGTACTGTGGAACTATGTGATGTTCACCAGCAGTTCATATGTGACCGGAAAAGGTAATAGGGTTTTGCTCAAGTGGGTCCAGAAGAAAACTCTGTTTTATAGGTAACAACATTTTCTTCTCCTGGAAACATCATTCTTCTAAGAGTTCCAAGAGTTGTTAAGGTTGATATGAATATAATTAAAATTACTGTTGCAAAATAAGTAAGGTTTATTCAATTATTCACTTTTAAAATATTAGAATCCAATATTAAATTCTAATAAATCTACATATTGGTAAAAGTGGAAAGATTAACTTTAAAAATTAAAACCATTTTAATATAACTGGTTTTGAAAGACCATTTGTTTAAAGACGTGGTATCCATACTGAATTTTCTCCTAGAAAAAAAAAGCATTACAAGTCCATAAAAAAAGAAAAAAACAGATGGCATTCTCTACAATTGAGAGCCAGTTCAGTATAGCTTAAGGCACCAGGCTAGAAACCAGAAGATAATAAGTTCTAGTCCCCCTATAGTAGACCTGAACATTTTTTGGCCTATGGCCACATCCAGCTCTTCAGCTGTCTCTGTCCGGCCTGCAGCAGTGGTGGCAGGTGGAGGTGGATGGTGGGGCAGTAGAGAAGGGGCAGTGTCGGGGTGGAGCCCTCCACAACAGTCCCAATTTCTCACATGGCCCCATGGGAAAATTAATTGCCTTCCCTTCCCTACAGGCCCAAAGCCAGTTAAGTAAACTTAGGCCAGTCACTTTCTGTCAGTCCTATGAGGAGACATTAGCAAAACCATTTCTGAAATCTTACTAATAAAATTGCAAACACCTGCCCAGGCACTTACCTGGAGTCAATACTGACTCGAAGGCACATATCCAGGCAACTCCCCTCCCCAATTACTAGACATCCCCCTTTCTTTCTATTTGTCTTATGCATATGATGAATAATGAGAAATCAAGGAGCAAGCTTACACAATATTTTATAGATTATTACTGTGTTGAGCTACCATCTCTTCTCTTCTGATTATACATGAAATACAAAGATAGCTTGTATTCTAGAAAAGAAAGAAATGTGGATCTCTCTCTCTCCTCTATCAGCCCACAATGGTTCTAAGATGGAGCTACTTATCATGTGTGCAGGCAGCAGAAATATTTTTATCAATTCTTTATTTAATGTATAGGCTGCCTGACTCTGGTCAGCTTACAACTTAAAACAGAAAAGCAACAAAAGTGGTTTAGGTATGTGGACAGCAATATCCCTCATAACAAAACATTAGAGGTTCTTTTTCCATCAACCATTTGTGCATCCTTATTAGAAGCATTCAAGAAGCTCTCGTATTACATGTCTAGCACCAACAGCAGGTGTCTGGCAAAGCAAAAGCAAACTCTGCTGTCAACTCTTTCAGTGGTGGTGTGGCATCTATAAGAATGGCTTTATCTCTGATTGGTCCAAATGGAAACACTGTGATATTGAAATACAGTTGAAGTGCTGCTGATACCCAGTTTACCTTCTATATTGCGTGGAAAGGTAGGTTTTTACATACTTTTAGTAGCAATAGCAGTAGCACTTCATAGTGCTTTACCACCCTCTTTAAGCGGTTTACAGAGTCAGCATATTGCCTCCAACAATCTGGATCCTCATTTTATCAATCTTGGAAAGATGGAAGGCTGAATCAACCTCGACCTGGTTAGGATCGAACTCCTGGTAGTAGGCAGAATTAGTCTAGGCATTCTAACCACTGCGCCACCATGTCTCTAGTAGTTGGTTCATCAATCTTTGGGAGATCAATATGATATTAAAGCCAAGAGGAGTTGAGTAGTCAATATGTATAGCAAACCTGGAATATCTCTATTCCGAGAACTCTTTAAGTAGGTTTTTTTTTTGTCCTCCCAGAAGAAACATAGCTGAAAAGATAGCCATGAATTCTGACTCTCCTCAGCAGCCATTTTGTTTTCCAGACTTGGAAAGGGGAGTCAGGCTGAGAAATGATGGGAAAGAAATGGAGGTAGTGACAGATTTTATTTTCCTTGGGCTTCAAGATCACCACAGATGGGTACTGCAGCCAAGAAATTAAAAGACGCTTTCTCCTGGGGAGGAAAGCTATGGCAAGTCTAAACAGCATACTAAAAAACAGAGACATCACCCTGCCAGCAAAAGTGCACATAGTCAGGGCTATGGTTTCCCCAATTGCAATGTATGGCTGTAAAAGTTGGACCATAAGAAAGACTGAGCGCCAAAGAATTGAGGCTTTTGAACTATGGTGCTGAAGAAGACTGTGAGACCCTTGGGCTACAAAGCAATCAACCAGTCAATCCTAGAGGAGATCAACTCTGATTGCTCTTAGAAGGCCAGATCCTGAAGATGAAACTCAAATACTTTGGCCACCTAATGAGAAGGAAGGACTCACTGGACAAGAGCCTAATGCTGGGAAAGATTGAGGGCAATAAAAGAATGAGACGATAAAGAATGAGGTGGCTGGATGGAGTCACTGAAGCAGTAGGCGTGAGCTTAAATGGACTCCAGAAGATGGTAGAGAACAGGAAGGCCTAGAGAATGTCCATGGGGTCGTGATGGGTCGGACATGATTTCGCAACTAATAACAACAACAACAAGGTAATGGAGTAGGGATTGGATAGGTAATCCCTGTTAAAGCAACCTCCATATGATTTGAAAAACAAAGTCACTTCCCTATCTTTGGTAATAATTTTATTAAAGATGATGTTATGCAAATAAAACTAATACACTCTACACAGAGTAAACAATATAAAAAGGGAAAAAATTAAAAAGTGCAGAAGAAAAGAAGAAACTTCCTTCTTCCTCTCAAGCAAGTATAATCAACATCAATAACTTAAGGAAAAACATCAATAACTTAAGGAAAAAAATAAGCCGTCCTTTCCCATGCTGGTTTTCTCATCCTTAGATTACATGTCCCATCTTCCTCAGCAAGAGTGGCTCTGCTGATAAGAAGAGGATGGTAGGCTAAGAAATCAGAAGAGATCAGGGAGAACTACTGAGCCTGCTTTTCTTAACAAAGTCTAATATGCACAATTGAAAATAAGTTACACATTGTTGCTTACTTTATTTATGTCTGCTTCATTGTAATACATCATAGATCCAACTGTTATTCTTAATAGTAATTTTAGATAATGTATTTTAATGTTCATTCATCTTGATAATTATTTTTAAAAAATGTTGGCCAACTCTATACAATGTAAAGAGCCAGTTGGCTTCTCTGTGGAAAAATCTCCAAACTATTTCTTTGTTTGGCATTGATCAGTTCTTCTTAATATAGTGAATACAAAATGAATTAAAGGAGGATACACAGAATATCTTTTACCATATTTACTTACTGCTGTCTCACTTCTTATCAACAATTTTATTACAGAATTATCTGCTTCCATCCGAGCCCTAATTTATGTATCTTGTCTTCTTTGTGCTCACTTTTCTTCACATAGAAATCATTGGTAAAATAGGAACAGCAGTAGGATATAGGAGAAATGTGTCAATAGTTTTTGCACACTTCAAAGTTTTATTTTTTGGAAGCATACAATTTTAAGAATTTGCCTGAAGTTAATAATGGTGTATGGCTGAATCTGGCTTCTCTTGTTTCCTTTATTTTTCAAATAGAGGAGCAGAAAATGGCCCTATCGTGTGTGTTTAACCACTGATGCTCAGAATCTAGATGTTGATTTAATACTAACTTGCCTACCATTCACTTTTTTTTGTTAAAACTTAGGGGTTCAAAATCCAATTTTTCGCAGAAGCTGTTATTATTCAAATTGCTCACGATGAAGCCTACGGCAGAGAAAGGTTGGTGCCTTTTTCAGTTCCTCAGCTGATGAAATCCTCAGGCAACATATATAATGTACTAATAGGAGATATTGTGAACCACTCTACTCCTCTGAAAAAAAATGGAACATGCATGAAAGCCTCTGAACAAAATAGCGTATTCTTGCAATTGAAATCGTTAGATTACACTTTTCTATAGCGCATCTCAGGTTCTAGTCTGCTGGCAAAATAATTTCAATAGATGTACTGAAGAGAAGAGAAATACCAAGCCTAGCTTTCAACAGATTCCTCCCCTCTCCCTCCCTCTCCATTTTCTTCTTCTTCTTTTAATCCCTGTGAGGCTGTGTGATTTTTCTTAGCTGGACTAGAGTTGTGTCAACGGGAGGCTTGCTCCATAAAGTCAGAAATGTTAAAGAAAGCTGCAAGGAACAGCTTTGAGGCAAGGTTTCAAGCTTTGTCATCACGCTTGAAGAATTTTCTGTTTAATGTACTGTAATGCAGAATTCAATAGGGACAAGTTTAATTGAGTTTTACACAACCCAGTTGGGAGTAGAGCTGCAAGGTAGGTGATGTCTAGGTTTTTAATCTTCCACTCCGGAGAGGCTTGTTGACGAAGTAGTTCTTTCTCTTTGTAAGAAAAAAAAGGAAGCATGAGAAATGATACATCCGTGGATAAAACCAATTGGCAACCCCCAAAGGAATGAGGGCGATAAGGCGAATCCAGCACTTGTAAGAAATAAAAGAATCCAACTGTTCATTTAAATGAGAAACAACACATGTGATAGAGGAGGCCGGGAGGCTTGGTGGATGGAATGAAGAGGAAGAGCGACTGGTAACGCAGTGGCTGATTCCAGAGTTACGATTTCTGGACAAACACTCCTGAGAGGGGATTAAGGAAGAGATAGCTAATGACATTTGTGCTGGTGTTTGTGTATTTGTGTGTGTGTGTGTGTGTGTGTGTGTGTGTGCCTGTGTGTACAGTTGCAAAAATGGAATAAAATAATTCTGTGCATTGGGGAAGGTGGATAAAGTTGCAGGAGAGGTAACGATACTGCTGTAATGCAGGAGTTATTTTTTTGATATATCTTTGTTCCCCGAGGCTTGCCATAAAAATAGACTTGGACACCGTCAGGAAGAAAGTAATACTTTTTCTATAAGCCTCAGCGTATTAAACTTTTAACTATGGAGAGTTTATTCCTTCTAGTGGGTCTTAAAAAGCAGCCAGAGGGATAGACAAGTGGTAGGAGTGATATATCACTGGATCATTTATACAGCTTTCCTGTTTATGCAACCATTTGCAAAACCTTCCTATTTCGTCATTCACAGAAACAGTTTCAAACAGATTTAAACAGGGATTCTCTCTTCCTCATTTTAAATGCTCACAATACATTCGATGATAAAGCACTTCGCTCTTTCAAAGTCGCATTATATTTTCTCCACAAAAATAGTCCTGTAATTATAATGAGGGTGGGGTGGAGAGAGAGCATCCAAAACTCTTAAAAATAGAATATGAATATCAAGAGAGATGTAATCGCCTATTTTAGTTGTTATTTCTTTATAAAGCGGCAAGAATCAGGCCATTCTGGTCTATTTTCTGATTACTTATATTCTGAATTCTGCATTCTGATGACTAAATACTGAACATGATGTTGTTTTCAAATATGTTTGTGTTCAGATATGCCCTTATTATTTTATTCTTAGAGATTGATTTCTAAATTCATAGAAAAAAGGCCATAGATTCTCAACACCGTGATCATTTTTAGGGAGTGCTTGGCCAGGACTGAACAAAGGTTCCAGTATTGTGGATTCCTCCCCCCTTCCCCCATCCAGATACTAAAAAAGGTTCCATCCAGAGTAACTAACACCATTTCTACCTTCTCATGAACTTCTAAAAAGAGGAGGTCAGGGACATGTCAATAGTTGCTAATATAATCTGATCCAAGAAAGGCCTTTCTCAAATCAGGCTTACAAGGAGGTTTTGACATCCCCTTGGATGTATACATATGTCAAAATATAAAGTTTGAACATTTGAATGCAGGTATATCCAGATTTGGATACACATTTTGGTATGAATTTCTACTTGTGCTACAATATTTGAAAAATAATATGCATGCCAAAATTTTCTCCCCATTGTTTTTTTTTTAGAAACATCTTGCAAGTACCTTAGCAATAGCAATAGTACTTACATACTGCTTCACAGGGTTTTACAGCCCTCTCTAAGTGATTTACAGAGTCAACATATTGCCCCCAACAATCTGAGTCCTCATTTTACTGACCTCAGAAGGATGGAAGGCTGAATAAACCTCGAGTCAGTTAGGATCAAATTCCTGATAGTGGGCAGAGTTAGTCTACAATATTTGAGCCAGTGACATTTGAACTGCTGAATTGCTGGCAGTCAGCAGAATTAGCCTGCAATACTGCATTCTAATCACTACGCCACCATGGCTCTTAAAACTCCAATGCAGTTTCTGCAACTATAAAAGCAGTGTTGTAAGCGGGGGACAGATATCAGTTACATGGTTGCCTCAATCAGAAAACTCTTTCTTTCTCTTTGCTGGGGATGACTTTGTGACATCCTTATGTTCAATAGCCTCGACTATATTTGTGCAGGGCCATTTTGCTGGGCATTTTATTGCTTGTGTTGTTCACTTAGAAAAAGCTTCTTTGGTTATTCACGTAAAAAAACTGCACCAAGACACCTCATTGCTGTACATATCCTGAACAGGATCCGTTCATCCAAACTACCTGCAGTTGTACAAAAAAAAACAAAAAAACAAAAACAAAGGAAGAATCTCTGAATTTCTCAAACAGCTTTTTGTTACATTTGCAGAGAGGTGGTAGGAAGCACGGGCAACAAAAAATTATGAAATCCCACTTTTGGTTCTTGAGCACGGAATTAGAACATGCTCTTTAGCACTGCCAGTTTCTGATGTTTCTTGCTCAATGAACGTACTCCATAGGCAGCAAGTCCTTGCTTTGTATGCCTGCAGATAAATTTACTTAAGGAGGAAAGAGATACCAGGTGTTGTTCCCCAATCCAAAATGAACAAAGGCTCACAGGTGAATAAATAACCTTTGAGATTAAACCAGCATGATGGCTCTTCTCCCTTTGCATACATTTACTGTTTTATCATGTGCTTTGTAAAGCAGGCAAAATATCAGGGAATGTTTTCTCCCAAGTTCTTTCTGATTTATTTATTTATCAGTGCCTTTGAGTCATTATTGACTCCTTCAACCGTCCAGACATATTTGTTTTCTTAGCAAGATTTTCAGAAGTGGTTTGTCTTCTTCCCAATACTGAGAGGGACCCAATGTTGCCCAGCTGGTTTATGCTTAAGGCAGTACTAGAACTCACGGTCTCCTGGTTTTCAGCCCAATGCCATTAACCACCATACCAAACTGGCTTTCTCTTTCTGATTTACTGTAAAGGTATCTTTTTTTTCCTGAGCAAGAATAACATGCAACTTATATTCAAAAAGTGAACATTTAAACCCACACATTTTGGATCTAAACAATTTTTGCAAGCAGGTTTTAGGTTTCTTGATATCTGGCAATGGGATGATTTTCAAAATGAAAAAAAAAAGCCAGTACTACCTTTTGAATGTTGATCATTTCAATTTTGAGAATTTTCATCATTTGCCATGTCATACAGGGAGAAAATTAAGTACTGACAAGTTTAGTTAATGTATCTAGTGTACAATGCTCAACAAAAAAGTTATTCTCATACAAAAAAAACAGAACTTTTTTTCCTACAAGATCTGATAATTTAAGCATCCATTATAGTGGACTGGCTATTTTATTTCCCTAAATATTCCAGGACAGGGATTAGATTTCACTATCACAGTTCATAATAGACTATAATTGTAAGAGAAAGTTGAATTTTGCCCAAAATGCACATATGGTAAAATGTCTTGAAAAAAGCAGTCAATTGGCATTGTGGCTCGTTTCAAAAACTGTCTTGCAAAACTTCCAAAAAGTATTCCTTGGAAGCAAATGTATCTGATAAAGCAAATGTACCCTGAATAAAATAATGACATCCAGCAAAATGGACGAGTAACTTTTGCTTGCATAATGAAACCATCTCTTTCCTTATTGTTCTCCTATACTTGTCAAATCAGTTCTGAAAAATCCCACAAACCCAGAGTAGATTTGGGGTACACGTAGGAGACAAGAGATATAATCAGTTCATCCATTATTTCTGTTCTGATGAAGACCACAGGACACAATCTAACATATTTCTCATTGCCTACTGATAAACAGAGCTATGGTGATCAATTCAGAGAACATTCCTTATTCTTCTGTTTCTATAACTTAAGAGACTACATGGCTTATCTTCAACTAAAGGAAGGTTATAATTTCCCTCTGTTCATTATTTGGCCTTTGTCTAAAATAAGACAATATTGCAGACATGTGAAATATTATTGTATTAAGCATAATTTCTAATATTAAATTATGTCAGAATTGCAACCAGTAGAATAGTGATGAAAAAAGCATTTTACTTTCAATGAGGTTATGACAGGTTATAGAGGAAAATATTTGTTATGCTCATAAGGAATCTAATGACAATCATTTTAATGGCTTTTCTCTCTTGAGGAAAAAAAATTCACCTCATGAAAATCAGTATGAAGTCATTTTGGAAAAAATACAAGTATCTGCTCTGTAGCTTCCAAGTCATCTACAATTCTGGTCTTTGAAGTTTACCCAAAAATTTGGCAGGGGGGAGGGGGGGAGAAGTGATGATGGTTTGTGGTGGTGGTGTAGAAAAGTACACTGGCTATTTTATAATGAATGTCAGTACAAAGTTATGGGGAAAGTTACATAGTGGGGAGAAACAAGGATAAACAATTTGATACACAGAAAGTTAATATGATTGAGAGGAACTTGGGCAAGAACTGGGGAATTTGATCTTTATGCATGCCACCTTGAACACTTAGAGAAAAAAGCAGGATATAAATCCACATCCTTATTATTATTATTCTCCTGTAAAATCTTCCTTATTGTTTGAACGAGACTCCAGATGTCTGCCCAAATTGACTATATATAGCATTTTATCAACCTCTATTTAAGCCAAGGGTATTTTAAGCCAAAAATACTTAATACCTACTGAGCTGTTCATGTTTCAAAAAAAGTTCTACATTGCAGCATTTAATGATAATAATGAGACTGCTCTATGTTGAAGCTTCTTTTCTGTTGCTATATTTATGTACTTAGTGGCAGTCTCTAGCTGGGACATTAGAGCCTCCTTCCTCAAATTGCACTGCCAAATTTAGTAGATAAATCGTGGTTTTAAGTGGTATGGGGATTTTTGTCACTCTTGTTGTTGTAAAATATACAGTTTCAAGCTTCCCTTCCCCAATTAAAATTTGGGAAGAAAAGCCAAAAATCGACCACCACTCTCTGATTATACCAATTCATCACTATCTGTATTTTTTGCATGTTTTTGTAATAAAAAAGTAATACTGGAGGAAAATGTTTGCCTGTTCAGTTTTAAGGGTTAAAACACACTGGATTGGTTTCAAGGATATTTGACAGGTCACTAGCCAATCAGGGTGAATTCAGTTCTCCCCTTTAGAACTCGCATTGGCCAGCAGATAACAGCTACATTAATGTAGCTCTAAATTTTCCCTCTACATTTTTCTCTGGCTTGTCTGTTCACACACAGATTTAACACATCAAAATTGGAGACATGGGTCACAGCTTTATCTGTACCCAAGTGTCTAGAAGTTTAAGTTCATGTATTTTGTTGTTTGAATGGTGGTATGGATTCTTCAGAGAAATCCTGACCTTCTGACACATTTGAACTACTTTTCAAAGAGTTCTTTTATTTTGAGTGGGATGACAGCCCATTAAAATGGAGCACTGTATATTCCCAGGGCACAGTGCAATGTTGGTAATGAAATCTGCTGAAATTGCTGGCACTAAGGAATGACTTATACCCAGGAAATGAACAATGGGGAAAATGGTGTGCATGAATCAACTCACTTTCTTCATGCTTTTAAACAGGAAAAATGTTGAGACCCGTGTGTGTGTGCGCGCGCGCGCGCGCGCACATGCACACATACCGGATAGATAATAGAAATGTTAAATGAAATTTTGTTCTTCTAAACATGCATGTCAAGAAAGGCAATTTTAGTCCTACAGTGGTTTAGCATTTTGTTTTTTTTTTCTGCAATAAAGCCATCAGATCAATAAAAAATTATGTAGCAGATTATTATTACACTGAGCTCACCATAGCTCTAATCGTAAATAATACAGCAGTTATCCTGGTTATATTAATTATAATTAGAATGCAGATAATGCAGACGGTCTTTTATTACTCGAGCCAAATCAATTTTCCATGTTATTCAATGCAAGGTCACACAAAGTTGTTCAAGCTCTTCCACTTGTTATGAAATGACCTGCATATGGAAGAGACGGTTTGCGTAAGACACACGGGCTGAAAAGTGCATTCAAATAATTGTAGGGATGAGCTCCTGCCCATAACAGCAAAATTTCATTTTATAAAGTAAGCAGTGTTGTAATCCAAGATCCTTTACGTTGAAAAATCTCATAAATTTTCTATCAGAAATGGAAATGAATTTCAGTCATTTCTGCTGGGATGAAATTTATGTTGAAAGTTTAACTATGTGAAAGTATTACTAAAAATGTACGTCTGAATCAGTGAAGCTCTCGGCATACACATACTATCTAGGAATAATTTTTGAGAACAAGTAGGTCCAGATCGGAGTAAGGTAAGTAGGCACTGCTTAGATAATGAGAAAATTCCTTTAATCTTAACTGTCAACACAATTATACTTGATTTAGTTTTCTTTTTTTAAAAAAAAGGCTTCTTGTTCTATAACTAGTGACTGAAAAGAAATAATATTGTGATAATACTTGAGATACACTTAGATCAGGAAAATCCAGAATCAAGGCAAAGTTTAATATCAATAGATCCTTGGTGTCCTTTTCCTTTTCTTTCATTTGTTATTTTATATTATATCTTTGTCTGTTGTAATCTATCCAGTATTGTTTTAGAGTTGAACAGTTTTAAAATTGAAATCTTGTTAAATTAAAATTCCTATTTTTATTTTGAAAGATAAAGATAATGATATTGCAAATTATTTAGGCTAACGGTATTCCAATACACGAAAATATATACACAGTAAAGCAAACACACTCATATTTTATCAGCAAAGCAATAGATCATATCTCTTAATGTCACACCATCTGTGTTTCTTGGCTTTCCATATTGTTGGTGCCTGTGACTCCATCCACTCTAGATATAGATGGTGAAATTAGAGGAGAACTCTTGGGTTATACAACGTTGACTGGTGAACCAAACTATTCTTCAAATATAAATACAATTATAATTCCTCTAAAATTATTATAGAACTAATTACTTGGTTTTCTTCTCCTAAATATTGTAAAAGGTACCTGAAACCAGAACGAAGAGAATAGAAAAGGCAAATTTAGATATCTCCATTTTTCAGGAATATATCTAAATACTGGTTGTGCCCAGTCTGTGATAGATGGTGGCAACATAAGAAGAATCCATTAATGGTCAGGCACCAGTTTTTACAATATATTACAGGTCCTATGCTGGTTGGTCTCCTAGAGATAGAGATTGTGAGGAGACTGGTCCTCTCTGGAAATATATTCTTGTATCCTGTCAGGACCATTCAAACTGTTGACCTTGGTATCCTATTACTTGTCATTGTCTACTTGCTATTTGCAAGGGGATTTTACAGGGTTTCCGAAACTGAGTGTATGTTTTCATATAGACACAAACTATTTCCCACAGCTAATAGGTTTAAATGGCAAAACAAGGAAGAAGTATGCGAGATGAAAGTGCTTGATGTACAAAAAGTTTGTTGGAGCAGGTGCAAGAAAAGGCCACATAAGAAGAGAGGAGACATTAGTACTGGGAAGCTAACATAAAGGAAAAAGCTAATAGAGATACTTGAATTCCAAGAAATCATGGGTTAAGATAGAAATTTAAGGAAAGGTCTATGGAGATTCTCAATCATCCAGGTCATGGTTGTCCCAAAAGTGCTTTTTCAAAAGGCAACTGGACTTCCGTTGTTTTGCTTGAAGACATTTCGCTTCTTATCAAAGAACTGAAGAAGCTTCTTGTATGAGAAGCGAAACATCTTCACGCAAAACAAAAAAGTCCAGTTGCCTTCTGAAAAAACACCTTTGGGATGTTCAAGGAAGAGGGATTCCAGGCTAGAAAGCCTGGGTTGAAGTTGTCCTCAAATTGTTACATGTCAAAAGTGTATCTGCGTCATTTTCACCAATTGTTTGATGACACATACAATTGTTTTGTTGCATTTGGATTGGAAAGCTTCCAGCTTCCAGTATGGAAATTGCAGTGCTATGTACTAATGTTTTAACATAGTGTTTAAAGGGCCTTAGTATGAATATCCTTCCTATAGGCCATTTTCTTTCACTCTCATTCTGTTACTTAGAATTTTCTGTGTCTGTGGGTGCAATGCGCAACCAGTGAATGAAAGTGATCTTTTAAAAAGAATTCCATCTCTGAGAGGAAGCATGGATTGACATGGTAAGTATCCATGCTTCAAATAATAGGATTTGGGAATTATGTTCAGCCCAAACCATAAGGGAAAAAATATCTAAAAATGTCCTTGTCATCTGAATTAACTTCCATGAGATTCCACTTTAAAATGATATGCCTGACATTATTATTTTACTGCCAAAAACTGGGAACACTTCCAAAATTATTATATTTCCAGATTTAAAAAGTAAGCTTTTTAAAGTGCTCCTTTTGGAGTGAGTATGGTAAGAGGTGGCTCTGTAAAATTCTACATAAATAGGCGAGACTTCAAGTTCAAGCTGTTTCTGAGTAGCCTTATTTTATTTTTTGCTTTGTTTTGTTGTCCTTTTTTTTGAAGGGTATGTGTGTGTCTTCAACTGTGTAACTTGAAGTTTTTATCTTTTGGCTTACATTGTAAACCAATTGCAAGTGTTTTGCAACATTGAAAAATAAATAATATGGGAGAGGGAGGGGAGGAAGAAAAGGAAGGGTCGGAGGGAGGGAAAAGAGATGGGAAGAAAGAAAGGAAAAGAGATGGGAAGAAGGAAGGAAGAGAGATGGAAGGAAGGAAGGAAGGAAGGAAGGAAGGAAGGAAGGAAGGAAGGAAGGAAAGAGAAGGGAAGGGAAGGGAAGGGAAGGGAAGAAGGAAGGAAGAGAGATGGGAGGAAGGAAAGAATGAACAAATGAACGAAAGACCTGTTTTCAGATTATTACTTTTTAACATAAGATACCAAAGAGTAACATGTGAATACAATTTAATGAATATTAAGTAGGTTGGTGCCATGACAATTCTTTCTTTAACCTTTGTAAATAAAGCACATTTTATTCCACCCAAATAGCCTAAACAGTTGTACCAAACAATCCCTAGCTGCACTGGGAAGTGATGCCTTCAAAAAAGACTTCACACTCTGAACCTCTGCAGAAGGGTTACCAGTAGCCCTTTAAGGCAGTCATAAAATGGCTTTATATTTCTCTTTGATATGTGCTTGCCTTTCTCTACTACTGTGTTAGAAACGCTCTTTATGGCTCTTGATCACAACATGCAGGAAAAAAAGTACCAGCTGGACTCAGCGTGCTAAAGTCAGTGATCTCTAGGTTACATTTGTGTCCCCCAAAAGACTTTCTTTCCTGTTAAGCTGCTGTGTACTTTAGTCTGTCACTGATAACTAACAAAATTGCAGCATTGTAATTTTAATTGGCCACTATCCATTTATATCCTTGAGATTTTTCCTTTCTTTGTTTCCCTCCAGCGGTCTCCTTTTGTGGTTGGCTCATCTGCTCTGGTGCCCATAGCAACACCCATGTGTAAAGCCTACCCATTTCCAAACACCAGAGGTTTGTTCTGCCGTTTCAGAATAGCAAGCTTGTTCCTAAAGTCACTGCTCTAAACAGCTTGCCAGCTTAGCTCTGCATGGTGTTTTTATAATATCTTAATATTGTTCCGCCTCATTCACTCAGAGTTGTTAAAATCTATTGGACAGTTAAAGTTACAAACACAAGGCACAGTGAACAAAGCTCTGAAGTTATTGGCAGAGATATGGGAGAGGGGTGTGGGGAACAAAGGAATTTTATCAACTTTTTCAAAATGCAGTTGGAGATAAAAGCTCGATTTAATATTTCAGATTTCTTTTGCAATAGACCAAGCCTGAAGAGAAGAGGGGATAATTGGGAGAATGACCTTGTCTCCATAATTTCTTTTTAAAATGCATTCCCAACTTTTAAAGCAGGACAGTAAAAGGAACCACAGTTCTGACACAGCATCTAGTTTAGTGCTTCTCAAACTTGGCTATTTGAAGATGTGTGGACTTCAACTCCCAGAATCCCTGTACTAGCCTTAAGTTGAAGCCCACAGGCCGGATGTGTCACTCACTGGCCAGGCCCACGCCCAGTTTAGTGAAGGGGAATAAATTTGTGATATGTCAGGTGATGACGCAAGTTTGACACCACTGATCTAAATAGTTGCTCTATCAATCTGTTAGGAGGGGAGCAAATCACACATTTCTCTTAAAGTTAGTTTTTTAAAGATTAGCACCACATTTAATGACACTTCTGCTTTCACAGTCCAAGCATACTTCATCAGATGCAAACATCTCTTGCAGAAAGACCATTCAAG
This sequence comes from Bungarus multicinctus, assembly GCA_023653725.1. Taxonomy (NCBI): domain Eukaryota; kingdom Metazoa; phylum Chordata; class Lepidosauria; order Squamata; family Elapidae; genus Bungarus; species Bungarus multicinctus. The sequence goes on from CM042846.1 coordinate 74,251,387, forward strand.
GTAGACTTAAAGGTGCTATTTCAAAAGTGACTGATTTTTTTTCTTTGAGGAAGACATTTAACTTCTCATCCAAGAAGCTTCCTCAATTCTGGCAAGATGAAGCTTCTTGAATGAGAAGCAAAACGTTTTCCTCAAAAAAATAAAAACCTACTCCACTTGCCTTTTGGAAAAGCATCTTTGAGACAACTATGGCCTGGATGACTGAGAATCTCCACAAATATTCAAGGCAGAGGTTCTTCTGGTTGCTTTTCTCCCCACCTGTGTGAAAGCAGAAGAATCTTTCTATCCTCCACATTGTGGTACATGTTAGAAACCTCCATCATTTCAAACTTTAAGGAGGTTGTGATGAACCTTTTGAAAGCTCCTCCGCTAAACAACAATAATAAACACCCCTCAGAATATTCCAGTTTAGCTGTGCTAATTTTCATAGAACTGAGAATGATTTCACATATTCAGTCTTCTGAAGGAGCTCCTTCTAGCAAGTCAATAAGTCCTGTGACCTTGATAAAGTGACCGCCTTTTTTTGCTATTTAGTATTCTAAAGCTTCTTGCACTTTGCATACCAAAAGAGGAAGAAGCAAAAAATAAAAGGAGTAAGATCAGAGAATGATGTAAATGTTTTATACAGAAATGACTACAAAAAGTTAAAACACATTCTGGAACAGCTGGCCTTATTTGTAATTCCATTGCTTTTACCATTCACACATCTGCAGTTAAATACATAGAGGTAAAATCTTAATGCATAGCAAGCAATTATGGGTTGTAGACTGTGGTTCTCTGTTTTGAGTGTGATTTCATTTAAAGGAGGATTCTGAAAAAAAAATCTGTCTTTTACACAGGGACAAAATGGCAGAACAACTATATTCTCTCTAGTTCCACTAACCACAATTATTAGAGTGGAACAAAACCTCTGAAAATAATGAGGATTATTCCACAAATGCCAGCTTTCAAATTCTGGCTTGGGAATTACTGGAAGTGGTGTTGCTCTGGGCTTGGCTGACATAATGAATCACCAAAGGAAGCCATATAGGTCAATCAGAATAGAGCTGGAAGGGAATTTGGAAATCTTTGATTTCCTGCTCAAGCAGGAGACCCTATATCAGGGTGTCAAACTCATGTCATCATGGGGGCATTACGTGACCTATCGGGACTTTTTCCTCCTTCGCTAAACCAGGCGGGGGTAGAGCCAGCAGGTGACACATCTGGAACATGGGCCATGAGTTTGATATCCCTGTCCTATATCATTTCAGATGGGTGGCTGGCCAGTCTTTTCTTAAAAACCTGCAGTGGTGAAGCACCTACAACTTCTGAAGGCAAGCTATGCCACTGCTTTATTGTCTTCACTGTTAGGAAGTTTCTCCTTAATTCCAGGTTGCTTCTTTCCTTCATTAGTTTCCAGCCATTGTTTCTTGACTTGCCTTCTAGTACTTTTGGAAAATAAGTTGACCCTCCCCCCTTCTTTGTGGCAACCTCTCAAATACTGAAATACTGCTATCATGTCCCCCCTAGTCCTTCTTTTCTCTAGGCCAGCCAAACTCAAGTCCTGCAACCATTCTTCATATGTTTTTGCCTCCAGGCCTTTAATTATCTTAGTTGCTCTTGTCTACACTTTTACCAAAGTCTCAACATCTTTTTTGTAATGTGGTGACCAAAACTGAATGCAGTATTCCAGGGGTGATCTTACTAAAGATTTATAAAGCAGATGATTTTGATTCTATGCTTGTTTATTTAGCCAAGGATTGTATTAGCTTTTTTGGTCTATCCAACCTCTGTTTGATGACTTCCAGTGGTTGCAATATACCACTTGGTGAGTAAACCAATTCCATTGGTTGACAGTCTAATCTTCAGGAAATTCCTCCCAAATTCAAACCTTAATCTATTTGTCTTCTTGGATGAGAAGTGAAACATCTTCAAAAGAAAAAGCAAGGAAGTCCAGTTGCAGCCTGAAAAAGCACCTTTGGGACAACCATGACTTGGATGATTGGTAACAGATAATCAGAGTTGGAAGGAACCTTGTAGGTTATCTAGTCCAACCCCCCCGCCCAAGCAGGAGACCCTACACCATTTCTGACAAATGGCAGTCCAATCTCTTCTTGAAAGTCTCAAGTGATGGCGCTCCCACAGCTTCCGAGGGCAAGCTGTTCCATTGGTTGATTGTTCTCACTGTCTGAGAATCTCTACAGATTCTTTATAGATAGTCCTAGATTTACAGCAGTTCATTTAGTGACCGTTTGAAGATACCAACAGCACTGAAAAATGGACTTATGATCATTTTTCACACTTATGTCTGTTCAGCATCCCCACCATCAGATGCTCAAAATTCAGGTGCTTGGCAGCTGACTTGTAATTGTGACAATTGCAATGTCCCAGGATCATGTAATCACCTTTTGCAAACTTCTGACAAAGTCAGTGGGGGAAACCAGATTCACTTAACAACTGTGTTACTAACTTAACAATTGCAGTGATTCACTTAACAGTAGTGATGAGAAAAGTCATAAAGTGGGGCAAAACTCACTTAATAAACGTCTCACTCAGCAACGTAAATTTTGGCCTCAATTGAAGACTACCTGTATATCTCTATTACTTTGTCATTAGGAAATGCTGCCTTAAATTCCTGTTGTTGTTTTTTGGCTCTTGGCAAAGTACACACACACTGTGCAGATGATGAATATACAGGACATGTCTTATAGCAGAATATAGGCTTAAATTGCAGCAAAATAAGAAATGCAAGTGTGGTGCTACTAGTTGTGCTTTTCTATTTTCTTTTTCCTTGCTTACTCCTTATGGTAATCTATAGGGTTGGAAGCCATTATGAGCTGAAAAGAAAAGCTAATAAATCCACCCCAAGGTATTCCCTATTTAGCAAAATGTGAACTTCCTGCTAGAAAAATGTTGCTAATAGATAAGCAGTAGACTATGAGCAATATTCCCAAACCTGAGAAACTGTGGAATGCTTTTGAATTAATTTTTAGTTCTTCAGGTGTTTAACAGCTGGAACTGTAGAACTCTGTGGGTCTCACTTTTATGCATATGAGTAGGATTGCATTGTTATTCGTTACAATCTTCTGAGAATTGTGAACATAATCCCATTAATACAGAATTCTGCAAGATGCTAAGCCCTCTGGCTTGATAATGATAAATAAATAGGGATACCCATAAATTGTAAGCAGAGAATTCCTATGGCCTTCATACCAAGAAGCTTTTTACTTGCACGAGAACTTTACAGTGTGAAAAAAAAATGCCTATTCTGCAGCTTCAATATCATTTCAGCACACCGGTTTTCAGTGTATCTGCCTGTTTATATATCAGACTGTGTCATGCCCCTGTTAGAATCTGACTCTGAGGGAGAGGAGGAACAGCCGACAGGGAGTGGGAGTGTGCCTCCGGAGATTGTGGAGAAACTGATGAAAGGCGCAGGCCAGCTGGCCATTCAGAGGAAAACTCAGGCCATCCCCACTTCATCCTAGGGCATGCAGGGGGGAGCAGATAAGGGAGAAACATGAATAGCATGGTCTACGGGGAAGGAAAGGACCCTGATCCCCTTCATGGGCTACAGCTGTGAGGACTGTTTAAAAGGACAAACTGTGCATGGCACAGTGCTGGAAGCAAAGCGTGAAATAATTCTAGTCTTTCAGTTCTTATCTAAGTTCTGGTGTCCTTCCCAGTGTGTGTATTTCGATATCTGTGGATGTCTTCAAGCCCTTATCCTGCTTTGTCTCATTAATTGCTTCAGTGTGGTTTGTGTTGTTTTTTCTATTTATAATTTATAGGTATTTTGAGTTTGAATAGAATTTCTTCCTTTTCGCAACTATTTGTGGGGGAGTTTTTTCTCCAATGATAATTGGACTTTTGAAGCCAAGTTAAAGGAATTAAAGGGACTAATTAGATGTTTTTGTGACTTCGTTGCTTTTGTATCGCACCCTGAGTCATCATAGACTGTCTAGTTACGTAAGCATACAAAACAGATAGACATACATAGTTATTCAAATTTACCGGCATGTAGATCACAATTTACTATTGGTAAATCATAACCCTGTATTTTACAAATTAAATTTGTGTTTTCTAAGAGGCAGCATTTTGTCCCTGTGCCATGTGGTACATTTGGCAAAAGTAGTTTTGAAATCACAGAATGCATACATTATCGCTCTCTGTTTAGCAGTTAAAATGTACATAGATGGAATCAAGCAAAAACATATGTAATTACAAAAAAAGAATATCTCAATGTCAACTACTTTTGGTTTTATTATATCTCTTTAATATTTTTGAGACATACAGGTAGTGCTCAATTTACGACCACAATTGAGCCCAAAATTTATGTTACTAAGTGAGAAACCTATTTATTTATTTATTTATTTATTTAAGTTTATATACCACCCCCTCTCCCAAGTTGGGACTCGGGGCAGTGCACAGCCCAGCTAAAAACAATGCAATTACAAATATAAAATTTAAAAATAGATTAAAATGAATTAAACAGAGGCTGACTAATTAAAAACTATGACAAAGTGATAAAACAGTGTAAAAAGTTACAAAAATTAAAACCATTCCAATGATACTAGGCCAGACCGGCTTGCTGAAAAAGATGGGTCTTCAGTGCACGCCGGAAGGTTCGCAGGTCAGGGATAGTCTGCATCTCCGGGGGTAACTCATTCCAAAGGGAGGGTGCTCCCGCAGAGAAAGCCCGCACCCTCAGGGCCGCCAACCAGCATTGCCCAGCTAGCGACACCCCGAGAAGGCCCACCCTGTGAGAGCGCACTGGCCGGCAGGAGGCCGATGGTGGCAGGAGGCAATCCTGTAAGTACCCGGGTTCCAAGCCATGGAGCGCTTTGAAGATGACCACCAACACCTTGAATCTTCCGGAAGGCCACCGGAAGCCAATGCAGCTCACGCAGGAGCGGTGTAACATGGGAGCTCCAAGAAGCCCCCAGAATCACCCACGTGGCCGCATTCTGCTGAAGCCTCCGGATGCTCTTCAAGGAGGGTCCCATGTAGAGAGCATTGCAGTAGTCTAGACAGGAAATGATGAGGGCAGAAGTGACTGTGCGAAGTGCGTCCAGATCCAGAAAGGGCTGCAACTGGCAGATCCGACGGACCTGACAAAAAGCCCCCCTGGCGATGGCTGTTATATGATCTTCTAATGACAGCTGTACATCCAGGATGCCAAGATTGCGCACCCTCTCCATGAGGGTCAAAATTTCTCTCCCCACAGCCAGCGATGGAATAAGCTGGCTGTATCTGGGCGCAGGAAACCACAGCCATTCGGTTTTGGTCGGGTTGAATCGAAGCCTGTTTAGACCCATCTAGCTCCGCACAGCTTCCAGGCACCGGGTCATCACTTCAACGGCTTCATTGGGGTAGAAATGTATAACTGAGTGTCATCAGCATACTGATGGAACTCTACCCCAAAACCACGGATGATCTCACCCAATGGCTTCACATAAATGTTGAACAGCAGGGACGAGAGCACAGACCCCTGAGACACCCCACAAATCAAGGGTTTCGGGGTTGACCTCTGACCCCCTGCCAACACAAATTGCGAGTGGTCAGAGAGGAAGGAGGACAACCACCGTAACACGGTGCCTCCCACTCCCAACCCCTCCCAACTGCTGCAATAAGATACTGTGGTCGACAATATCAAAAGCCGCTGAGAGATCTAACAGGACCAAGACAGAGGAACAACCCCTGTCACGGGCCCTCCAGAGATCATCCACCAATGCAACCAATGACATCTCCATACTGTACCCAGGCCTGAAACCTGATTGGAGCGGATCTAAATAGACAGCTTCATCCAGATGCTGAGGGAGCTGTCGTGCCATCACACTCTCAACAACCTTCGCCACAAAGCGAAGTTTGGAGACCGGTCGATAGTTTGATAATAACGTTGGGTCCAGGGACGGTTTCTTGTGGAAGGGCCTCACCACCGCCTCTTTCAAGGCGGCAGGCAAAAACCCCTCACTCAAGGAAGCATTAACAATACCCTGGAACCAACCTCATGTCATCTCCCGGGTGGCCAAAACCAACCAGGAGGGACACGGATCCAGTAAACATGTGGTGGCATTAAGCCCATCCAGTATCCTGTCCACGTCCTCTAGGGTCACAGAATCGAATTCGCCCCAAATGTCCTTGCCGAAATCCAGCCCTGTCCTCCCGCCCAGAGCTGAGTTTTGCCCCAATTTTACAACTTTTCTTGTCACATTTGTTAAGTGAATTGCTGCAGTTATTAAATAAATAACATGGTTGTTAAGTGAAGCTGGTTTCTCCATTGACTTTGCTTATCAGAAGGTTGCAAAAGATGATAGCATGACCTCGGGACACTGCCACCATCATAAATGTAAATCAGTTGTCAAGCATCCTAATATAAATCATGTGACCATGGGGATGTTGCAACAGTCATAAGTGTGAAAAATGGTCATAAGTCACTTTTTTCAATGCTGTTGTAACTTCAAACGCCCACTAAGCAAACTGTTGTAAGTTGAGGACTATCTTTATGCTATTTATTGATGGACTAATTAAAAAAGAAAGAAAGTCGGTATAAAGATTGTCTTGGATTGTATAATACTTTATCCAAATGCATAGTATAATATGCATACAGACTAGTAACTGACCAATGATGTTGCTAAATCATTAGTGTTCAGTGAAGCAAATAAATCTGTTTGTTCTTCCACTGCAGGTCTCTCTCTGTTCAATTGAAATATTGAAAATTATGTTTTCTGCCACAATTCTTTATCTTGATGACCCAAGATAAAAGATATTGCATAGAAAAATTAAAACAATGCCTCTAATTTATGACTTTTCATATGGCTTCTCTCTTCCTACCCTTGCAAATAAACACACATATAATTTATGCACACACGGGGGAAATGTAATTGTTTCTATGCAAAAGACATTCACTTACCCTAAGTATGCTGATCTCTTTCCCTGTGTTTCCTTGAACAACTAACTGCTTATTTATTTTCCAAATGTGCTTTATTGGGGTTTGTACTTGTATTGCATTATTTTAAAATGTATCTGCTATCCTACTTTAACCTCAAGAAAATAACACTATACATTTTTTAAATAGGATTCATCCTTAAATGGCAAAATATTAATAACAGTAATTGGGAAGGAGAAATGGTGGGATTCAAATATTTTTGCCACTGGTTCGGTGGGCATGGCTTGTGGGCATGCTTTGTGCATGTGCACACACTTTGCGTGCACACGCATGCCAAGCGCACACTTTGCACAGGCGCAGAGGCGTTTGCACAGATGCAGACCTCCTGCAAGCCTGCACGATCCCGGTTGCTTCAGCAGCTGCCGCGCAGCACTATTCTGTGCCGTGCAAAGCAGCTGCGCTTCAAATTCAGCAGATAAAAGTGAGTGTGAGAGCCCGGGCAGGCAGGTGGGCCCAACAGCAGAGCAGTGGAGAGAACCAGTTCGGTCTCCGCTGCTCAGTGCTGCTACCAGCTAGCCAGAACCAGGCTGAACCGGTCAAATACCACCACCGGGAAGGAGCAAGCATGAAAAGGTAAAGGAAGGGTTAACTTTATTTTATGAAGGAGACACTGAAGTTATATTACAGATCATCCTGAAGATGCGTACAGTCTCACATCTTCATATATTTACATACAATATGTAGTTAATGTTAGAAGAGAACTCACATCATTTTGGATAACAAGCAGCTGTTCAATAAAGATAATCAGAGGAGGTTCTAATAGGCTTGGGGAGGGCATGCCTCTGTTTTTGAACATGATCTGAAAGAATGAAACACATATTCTATTTAACATATTTTATGTAACATGCACTCTTAAGAACAGCAGGGTTCATGTGTTCTTATTTCTTATATATAACCAGGAAAAGCAAGCCATTTAAAATGTAACAAACCAGGTAGCAAACCAAATCTACTCAAAATTATTCCAAGATTTCAGATGATATTGTAAAGTTAGTGTTATTTGTTCCTCTTTATTGTTTCCCCAAACTTTCCCACTCTCTGTGTGTATGGTCTTTCTCAAGGTACTTCGAACTACTGTACATTGATGACATAATTGTGAAATATATTGTTTGGTGTTTCTTTTTCTTTTATGTATGAAGATAGCCATTGAAAAGCCATATCTTGTTTTAGTAGAGATTCTATGTCAGAAAATAAAATAAGTCTGTTCCCGAGCTTGCATTAAATGCCATAGCAACCATTACTACTTTTGTTTTTTTTCTATTATTATTAGTATTGTATGTGGAGCTATCCAGTCACTAACTGGGTGAGAATAAAAACTGCACCATAAGTATTGACTGGAACTGGACATTAAACCATATTACACAAATTCCATACAATCTTCATTAGAGCCTAGTTACTTCCAGCTGAGTTCAATGAGTATGTATGAACTTTACAAATCCCTTCCTATTTTGAAATTACAAAATCATCTTCAAAATCTGTATTCTGTATGATTACTATGAGGTGCCTCAAGTAGCTGCTCAGAAGAACTTTTTTTTCAGTAAAGATTCTGACTCAACACTTCTCCACTTGCATGGTCCTCATTGCTTTTATTTATTTACTTGATTTAATTTGATTTGATTTGATTGTGTCTATCCATCTCCAGAGCTCAAGGCAGAATGTAAAGCAATTGCTCATCCAGTCCAGTGAGGGTGACTGGTTTAGGAAATGGTACACAGAAGACCCTATGATTCTCCATAGTAAAGTGTAGATTTGGAATTTGTGGCTTCAGCTACTTAATACTGGAGGAAATCTTAATTCCTTCATTGTAACATGGCATCCTGCTACAATTCTTATAGAGAGAAATTTACCTGTGATAATTTTACAGATGCCAATCTTCGCTTAGCCTTTGTATTTGGATAATAGTGTATAAAATATCAATTTATTGTAGCATACAACAGTAGGATTTTTTTTTTCTCTTGCGAAACTTTTTCCATTTATAAATAGTATACAATTCCTTTTTTTGCCTAAATCTGATTATTGATTACCATATTGCATTTTGTTTCTTTTGAGGATGATAGATCTCAATTCTGTTTTTCAATAAGATAGCTTTGCAATAAGTTTTTTTCCTTTTAATTTACTAAAAGAGATACATTGAGATATAAGGCAAAATAGATTTTAATCTTAATTATGCATTCCACAGTATTATAAATTACTAAAAATTACTTCCAGTTTTGGTAGAATCTTACAGTGTGCAGATGTGGCTTTCCTTGGTAGAAGCCATCTTTACTGAACTCAAAATTTCCATAATGCTGTCACATTCTGCATGGAAAGCAGATTTACAGATAGGTAATCCATGTAAGATATTTTAAAGACAGCTTATTAAAGGATTGAAGCATGTGGTTAAATTACATATGCTTTCAATTGCTTGAGGAGCAGAACGCATTAAAAACTACAGCAATTTAGCTACAGCTGGAGAAAGACCTGTGTTAATTTCCAATGGAAGATCCTTTACACTTTTTCTTTAAAAATATTTTCTATTTGTCTTTATGTTATATGGGGTTCTTTTTAATATGGTAAAGTTCACAGAAAGTTTAAAATGTGTATGTTGAAGAAATTGAAATTTGGCCTTCAGACAAATCCTGAGCTTACAAAATGATTTGTAAGTTCTGGTCTGCACCTTTCGTAGCATTACCTAAATGCCTTGCAAGAGTAACTAAACCTTTGCATTTTAAACATTGCTAATTATAAATGTCTGAAATCAACGTTCAGTGTTCATACCACTGTGTTCTTCCTTGAAGTGAGCTGTGATTATCATGTTTTGTACATGAAATTGTTTGAGCATCTTGGATGGTGCCCCCCATCTGTCTCCAAAAACATAAGACAATGTGTCATTCAACATGCCATCTGCTCTTGTTCCAATAATCTTCCTTTAAAAATGGCTGAAGAATTTTGTTTAAAATATAGGAGGTTTTTTTTTTTATAAAAGTACTCCGAATAACATGTTTGCTGATATTTGTCTTTATTAACATGTGAGAGTATGTACACATATACAGTCTCAAAGAGCTTATGTTGAAACTGATGTCAAGAGCTGTTTGGAACATCAGATTTTTTTTAAAAAAACAGCCTTTCAGAAGTGCTGTATTGTACAGGTGCAAAGACCTCAAATTAAGCAGCCACATATGAGTATCCATGCAATTTTTTAAAAAAGAAACAGAAATATAATTGTACCTTTTAATTTTATGTCAATATTAGCACAGAATTTTAGAGCTCTAGCCCAGAGAACTTCCATATTTTATGTCTTAAAAATATTAAACATATATTCCTATGCTGAATACAATTATACATTATTTTTATGATTTTCTTAGTTTTTTTTTCAGTATCCATATGATTTGCTATAACATGCTTTGTCCATTGATAGTGAAGTGCATGTGCATTGACATATAATTATACCCAGACATATAGAAAAATAGAAGTAATGATGAAAGCATTCACTAATGTAGTTATAATGTAACTCACTACCTAATTTTCATACACTAGCAGTAGTAAAAAATTTATTTATTTTATACAATTAATCTCCTCATATGCAAGGATATAGTTTTTACTTTCATTTTAAGAATTATCCACTGGTTAATTTTTTCTGCCAGTAATATGAAAGCAAAATTATCATATTATCTTTTTTAATAATGACAAGGTAGTATATTTTCATTCTGAAATATTTATAGCGTAAATTAACAAAATGATGTTTCCATCTTATTCTAATAAATCTCCTTTTGCATACATGTTAAAGGTTAATGGGAAGATTTTAAATTGTATTAAATTTTTTTTATAATAAATGAATGTTTAAGATACTTATTAAGTCACATATTGCTTGTGATATTTTTCCATGAATAATAATTTAAGAAGTAAAAAATATAACAACAATAGATTGCTTAAAATGCAAGATGAAGCTAATAAATATAGAGTAATAAATATCTATTGACTGTTATTACTGGGAAAATATTATAGAAAAGGGTTTTTTTTATCATACCTTCAAACTGCACCTTATTTTTTTTTTAAGAATGTTTTCAAGGAAGTCTACAACAGAGTTAAATCCACTGGAAGAAAAAAGGAATTTTAAATATAAGACTAAAAATAGTCAGATATTGATTAGTTCATTTTACTTTCTGTATAACTACAAAAGTAGAAAAATAATTCCAACATACATTATACTAATCAAATATTGTAGCAAGTAAACATGTTTAAATAAGATTAAAGCATATGTTTAAGAAAACAAAACAATAAATGTAAATAGTTTTATATTAATAGAAATATGAGAATGACCTTAGGAATTGTTGTTTATGGAAAAATACTGTGATAAGACAAAAATATTGGGTTAGGATGGAGCTATTTGAAGGTCAAATAAATTCAGAATTATAAGTGAAAAATTGAAATGTAAATACACAGATCTTTGATAGTGAAGTAATTAAAATGTATGGTTTTGCCTACTGTGTATAATAAAGGCTTATATTTGTTCAACCATAAAAGTTATTTAATCATTTTAACCTTGGAATTCTACCCCACAGGGGAAAAAAACATACTTAATAGAAGTTAGTTGAGAAGCATTAGAGTATCACAACATTGACTGAGCGAGAAGGCATGGAAAATTCAAGCACGGCTTATTTACGGTATAATACTATAACAGGTTGCATGGCAACCAGTGGCATGGGCTTTAAAGTTACTTTTTCTTTAGTTTAGGAACCAATACTTAGCTAGATCTCCAAATTGGTAATTTCTACATTTTCTAAGGTTTTGGAGCCTAATTTCTAGGATATTTTCACAGTGATCCAGTCTCACATTTTAAATGTTTGATATAAGCTAAAATCAAAAGTAGCTTCAAGGAAGAAAGAAGCAGAAGTATTTCTTGAGAAGTTGTGATTGATATATATAAAGATTTATGGGTCATATAGCAATAGCATTTAGACTTATATACATTCCATTGTTCTTTATAGCACTCTCTGAACAGTTTACAATGTCAGCATATTGCCCCCCAACAATTTGGGTCTTCATTTTACCAAACTCAGAATGATGGAAGATTGAATTTACTTAGAATCCAATCAGGCTCGAACTCCAGACTGTGGGCAGAGTTAGCCTACAGTATTACATTCTAACCACTGCATCACCACAGCTATTTACAACGGAAAAGGTTATAGGAAGTTGACTTCCTTCTATCCAGGACATGGCATACAAGAACCAGGGTCCGCAGTACTGTCAGGGATTCTATACATTCTCTCCATGACTAGTTTTCTTTTGTTTCCTTCTGGGGAAGGCTTCATGGTATCCAAAGCAAAATCAGTAGATTCTGTAATAGTTTGTACATATAGTATCAACCTTGTATTTTGTTTTAATGTCTGCCGTTGTGTACCCAGAGAAGTGACAGTAAAGGATGTCTTATCTTATATCTTTTATACCATTTAAATTTTACATACTGTTCCATAATGCTTTATGAACTGTTTACAAGTGTTAGCATATTGCCCACAGCAATCTGGGTCCTCATTAATGTTACATTTCTGGGTCAAAACCTATGCTGTTACCTATATACCATGTGATGCATTGAAACCAAGAAACAAACCATATCTGAAATTTGTCAATGCTACCTGATTGAGAATATATCAGGGATACTGTGGGCATTAAAATTAAAATTGAGGTAGGAAATATGCCCAGCCACAAGTTGACTGTTTTCAGAGGCTGGGCTAATCAAACATTTGACAATAGTCTTGTATTTTCCTTTTTTTCTGTCTGAGACACCCAGAATGCAAAAAAGTTACCGGGAAAGAAATTAAGAAGAAGGAACAAATAGATGAAACAACTAAGAGACAAAGGGAAATAGGTTTAAAGACAAACTCAAGTAGGAAGACTGATGAATGGAAAGATAAAGATGGGAAGGTAGAACGATATGTATAGAAAAAAGGAAAATGAGGATAAACAGGGGTTGGAGGGAAAGACAATATTATTAGCAGACAATCTGTCATGCTTAAATATCTGGAGATAATTGCACAGTTGACTTGGACTGGTTTATAAAATGCACGGAACAATGAATGCCACCAATGAGCCCTGAAACAACCTTACCTTAATAAAAGATGGATTGTTACTCCTTTCAAATTGATTCTGACAATGGAAGAATTTCTATTTTTTTATGTGACTCTAGGGAAAGATTTCTCCATAGACTTCTTCTAGAGGAAATATACCCTCCCTGGGAAATAGTTTTCATATACCCATGTTGGAAAAATGTCTTCCACGTGCCTTTTCCAGTTTTATGTCTTCCATATTTTATTCTCTGATTATGTGCTAAGAGCGCTTTTGTATTTACTCTTCTCATTTTGCTGTTTTCTTTCTCTTCTCCAATTTTCTGATTTTAAAATGTTACCTCTGTTGATATTTCTTCAGCAGTATAATTTGAACGCTGAGCAGGGAAAGTATTTTATTGACTTGACCCTAGGACTTAACCTGTATTAGTTGCAAATACTGAAATAACAGCCTGCATTCACAGCTGAATTTTATGGCTGGTGATTTTGAAGATGATGGTTTGGAGGCTAAATTCCGCCTTATTTTCCATTAGTCAGATAGGATATTCTTGCACAGCTTGGAAGAAGAATCCAAATTGTCTCCTGACATCTATTTAAATGCATAGTGTCAATATGTAGAATAGAGTATTTATATTATGAAAGGGAAAACATACAATATGGGTTTTGCTGTTAATATCACAGGTTTTTTTGCCACCTATGCCAAGTTACTTCTTTGCTCTCAGTATATCTGCAGACTTGGCTCCAACAGCTCTATTCAAATTTAGCCACTATCTTTTAAGAAAGGATGGAGTAAAGATTCTATTTAAGCCTCTGTGATATGCTGACAAGTTTCTTTGCAGATAAAGTCATTTATATTCATTTAGAGTTGGATACTGCTTGGGCAGAGTCCAGCAAGTTGATTTGGACAATGTTTTGCAAGACAATCTGAGATTATTATTTTTTTTAGCATGTGGAGACCAAAGTTATAAATAAAGTTTTTCTGCTGCATGATTAGGTTGAATTGATGTACCATCTGGCCTATTTGAGTGACAGGACAGGGTGTTTGTTTATGGTTGGATTTGGGATGTGGTTAATCATTCTTCCCGGAGAATATGCATCAACTCATGAAAAGACAATATCTAGATTCAGAACATTTTGAATACTAGCCAATCATATCTTCAGCATTTCTTTTGGGAGACATGGTAGGACTTCATGTTCTGAGGAGCCTAGAGAAAGTGGGCTTTCTGAACTCTTCTGGATTTGGGTCTATGTATGGGACTGAAATAGGGACTGTATGGAACTGTTGTCAGGACCCTGGTAGAAAAAGTGTTGCACCAGTGTGGTATACTAACAGGGTCAGCTCTTCCCCTCCATGTTATTCAATATCTACATGTAACTGTTGGGAAAGGATTTACTATATTTTTAGCTTTTATGGAATGGAATGGAATACTTTATTTGGCCAAGTGTGATTAGACACACAAGGAATTTGTCTCTGGTGCAGAAGCTTTCAATGCACATGCAAAGCAACAGAACAATGGTTATCATAACAATAATAATACCAATCGGCGGGAAGAATAAGAAGCATAATGGAGTCCCTGCAGATTTTACTCCACTAGTTGTTGCTGACTTTAGGGATGGTATTCATGTCCATTTCAAGGCCATTGTGCCAGTGCTGTCCGAAGACGTTTCCTCAGCCTTGTAGTCAACATGACAACACAGAGCACTGTTACCTTTCCACTGAGGCGGTACCTATTAATCCAGTCGCATTTGCATGCTTTTGAACTTCTAGGTGGGCAGGAGCTGAAATGAAGACCAGAGCTCACCCTTTCTCATGCCGCAGGTCTCAAACCTGAACTGCCCGCTTTCCAACTGACAAACCCTGTGTCTTAATCACTGAGCCACCATGCCCGCCCCAAGAAAGATAATAAGGATAAATAATGCTGCAACCATACAACTTGGGTAAATAATACTGCTTAGCCATACTATACATAGACATTAGACAGCACTGTGAGAATTAGGTGTGCAGCAGAATGATGGCCTGAAAGGAAAAAACTGTCTCTGTGTCTAGTTGTTTGGGCTTATTTGTCGTATGCTTGTAAATTACCTTTAGTCTCTTGAAGGAAGCAATGTACACATTTTGAATAGCTAATTATATAGGCAAATAAATGTACAAACTACAAAATATTAAATAACTCAAGAGAAAGATGCAAATATGGCAACTCCTAAATGCAATACTGGAAGTTTTTTTATTAATATTAATAACTAAATTTTGACTATTGTAATGAATATTGAATGCCTGTGGGGGAGCAGAATTAATTAAATTGTGTAATGGTTATTGGGTGACTACTGGCATTTGCCTAAGGATCAACAAGTGGATTCCTACTTTTTTTTTTTTTACATGGAAAACATTATTGGAGATAGTTACATTTATGGATATGATTTATTTTCCCAAAATAAAATAAGGCAATTGCTGGTCCAGAATTGCAATGACACATTTATATGTTTCCTAAGAATGATATAGTTTTATTTTATTAAGTTTTTAATATCTATAATATGTATATGTGGTAAAGGAGATATATATATGTGGTAAAGGAGAAGTTGAAGATATCTCACATGTTTATTGTACTGTGAGTTATATAGAGTTTATAGGTCATTGCATATTCTCCTCTTACTAGAGAGATTGCCAGGGAGGGCGGACAATTTTTATGTAGACTTTCTTCTCCAGGATTCAAACCCAGCTATTACACGTGCAGTGGCAAAATTCTGTGTTGCTGCAATGTCTACTAGAAAAAAATTGATTACAGAATTATAGCTGTTAATTTGTAACAATTTTTGGAGATAGAACAAACTTTGGAAAATGATATTTACACACATACTTATTGACTCTCCACTCATATAAACCAGGGAGTGCCCCTAACTGTTTAACAACTTGTATTTTCTTAACAGATGTTTTTATCCACTATTAATGTATTATAATGTGTCAGTATTTTTATGTATATTGTAAATAGTGATGTCTATTGCTGGTCTAAGACCATAATAAAGTTATATTCATTCATTCATTCATTCATTCATTCGTAATATTAGATAAGTTCTACTTTTTTTACCACAGATAAGAAAACAATTCACC
Source organism: Bungarus multicinctus (assembly GCA_023653725.1). Classification (NCBI taxonomy): domain Eukaryota; kingdom Metazoa; phylum Chordata; class Lepidosauria; order Squamata; family Elapidae; genus Bungarus; species Bungarus multicinctus. Next base: position 74,267,459 of record CM042846.1, read on the forward strand.
TACAATAAATACTGAATCATGACATATTTACAAAAAAATGCTGCTTCTGAGGTAACAATTCTCCAAGAACTTGGACAGGGGTATAATGTAATCTAGAATATTCTAGAAATATTTTGTTACAATGGAGACTTTGTTAAACTTTGCTGAATAATAAGAACATTAATTAAAATTTGTACCAAAATCCAAAAATAAAACAGAAAAAAACAACCCTATTTTGGCTGGAAATAAAATGCCTCATTCATTGTGGGTGTTCTGACAGAACCTTTTTTTCAGCATTTTGTTTTTGAGCCAAAAGAATGATGTTTCAGAGAAAAAAAGTGTTATGTCCCATCATGCTGTTGATTTTCGGAAACTTTTTATTCAGCTCACTTCTTTGGTTATTGTTACGTAATATAATATTGCTCAAGAGTTTCTATCTGTGTTGATCAATGCATACATTTAAAGTTTTGAAGGCCTTTTATGGATACTGCCTATTCACAGAAATAAATGCCATGGTGTAGTATCATGTCACAAAATTTGGAGCCTGGGAAATATCAGGAAAAAGGTCTCTGGAGACTGCCAACATAGCTAATCTGATGTCAATGATGACATAAATGGGAGTGAAATCAATTACAGATTGTCCTCGACTTACAACCATTCATTTAGTGACAATTCAAAGTTACAATAGCACTGAAAAATGTAACTTGCAACCAGATGTTTACATTTACAACCAACATAGCATCTGCACAGTAACATGATCACAATTTTGTTGCTTGATGTCTACATGAATTTACAATGGTTGCAGTATCCTGGGATCACATGATTGCTATTTATAACTTTCCCAGCCGGTTTCTAGCACATTAATGGAAAAAGGCAGATTTGCTTAAAGACCGTGTGATTCACTTAATAATTGCAACAATACACTGAACAACCTTGCCAAAAGGTCATAAAATTGAATATTACTTACTTAACCTTCCACCTGGCTTCACAATTGTGGTTGTAAGTCGAGGACTACCTGTAATTAAAGAATTATTTCTCTTTCCTCAATATTATAATGCAGAGCTCCCCACCATTTCTATTTTGCAGACTGAAGGGGTATGGTGTGTGCAAGCGGCCTGCCAGAAAATAGCACCATTTGCACAAGCGTTGTACATTCTCACAAATAGAGTGTGCGCGTACGCACTTACTCACTGCTCATGCAAGTGAGGATGTATGCACACTTGCCGGCTGTTTCCACAGCCCAGTTGCCACCCATAGGCTGGGGACCCTTCTTATAATGAACTGGCTGTAGATTTGGATTTTTCAGCCAAGTGTTCATTCCATGGTTCTCTTTAGAACTGATTGTATAAAAAAATGTGAATTTTGCTATATACAATTATTTTACAGCAACGAGTTTGTTTTTTTTGCAGCAAAGAGAACCAACTCTTTCATGTGTGTGTGTATGTGTTTGTGTATTATTTTATTTCCTCCCAGCAACAATGATTTTCTAAGGGCCCAAATTAAGAAGAAATATATTCCTCTCTATTGCTCTCTAGGAGTTTGGCTATTTATTGAACAATCTTTTTCAGAATGAAGCAGGCTTCAAATTAGTCTCAGTATCAGATTTTCTTCCCAAATATCATCTCATCATTAAAGCATCTATGCAGATGCTGAAGAAAGAACAAATCCATGCTTCCTCTGAAGACCTTGCCTCAAATGACGTTTTGCTGACCTTAAGAAAAGTGGAGAAGGGCAGGCCATGACCAGTGCTGAAGTAAGTATGACACAGCTGAAATCCTAGTCATACATTCTACCTGCAATGGAATATCCCAACTTGTCCTTCTCATTAAGGAACAAAATATTTACTGAAATGTCCCCAACAATTTTTTTTAATCTTAACCAATTTTGTTAGGCAATAGGATAGTTTTTATCATAGTTTGATTATTGCTAAATCTTAATTCTACTTTTTTAAAGTTGTTGGGTATTTTAAACTTTAAAAGTTTGGTGTTGCTCTTGATTGGAGAACAAGTGTTTCTGATGGATTTACCTGTCATATTACTCACTTTTAGCACCAATTGGCTTGTTAGTTAGTTATGTTAATTATTATTATGGTTTGCCCTGCAGTCAGCCTGATGTTTAGACTTCATTTGGCATTTTTATCCATCTATCAAGTTCTTCTGAAGGTCCTCGGGATAAGCAGATGTTGTTTAATGGTTTTAGAGATATTGTGACACATAGGGCGTGTCAAATTTTTCAGATTTCAATTTCCAAACATTAGGAGTGCTCACAAGTTGTGACATGCCTTGGGAATTGTAAAGATATTTTGGTTACTTTAATATAATTTAGATCTGCTTGATAAGTAACTACATAAATATAACTTTTTAACATTTTGCTTGTTTCATTTGAATGTCACAAGCTGTTACAAATAAGGCTACCTTTTGCTATAGTTCACTATTATTTTATTTGATTTTACAGTGGGTGTCTGCATACCTATACATATATTCTTTCATGTATGATATTATTCTATTTATAAATATAATATAGAATATTAACATTTTGATAATTGACAAAGATAATTCCATTGAAGTTTCAGGATATAAATATTTATTTGTATGTCCTAAGAATACGACTGATGCCACAACTAGAAAAAGCCTTTATGTTTCATAGAATTATTAAAGGAATTATTTTAAATTATAGGTAATCATAGCAACTATAGTTAATATTTATTAAACATTCTTTTTTTAGAGAGTCTCTACAACAAATTTTGGCTTTTCCCACAAACTTTACAAAATTCAAAACAGCAACAAAAGAAGTGATTTTTTAGGTTTTCTGTTTTGGGGGCATTGTTTTGTGCTTTGGGTTTGTTTTTAGTTGTAGCCTATTACACAGGCATATCAGAAGAACCAAAGATGAACATGGAGCCAGTAATCCTTCTTCCTAACATGTGATGCTGAAATATATATTTCCACTGAGATATAATTAAACTATTACTAACACAAATGAATGTTTCAAAACTGTTCAGATCTCCTCATTTTCCATCAACTGCTTTCACAAGACAAACAGATGTTCATTTGATTAAACTTCCACTTATGGAAACTTGCCCTATTCACTTTTATAGTGCTAGGGTCTGTTTTCAGAAGTGAATCTATCACCTGTAGTGACAAACAACTGCTCTTGCTCAAAAGATCTTCAGATTTATAGCAGAAAGTTCAGAGCATCATGGAGGTATAAGAATTAACAATGTTTATTAGTAAACATCCAAACAAACCTGCTGTATAGATAAGTCATTCTAGAGATGTAAGCATATGCAAAACTGTTATTGAAATGTTGTGTCTTTAAAAGCATTTAGCTAGATAGATGATAGAGATTGATGGATGGACAGACAGACAGACAAAAGACAGAAAGAAAGACATGATAGATTTTTTTAAAAAAGCTTTTTTTCAAGTACTGTAGAAAGAATTGGAAAATAATGTATGTATACATGGATGTCATTATTATTGTTTTCACCTCTTCTTCGGAATAATGTTCCAAATCCAGACTTTAGAAAACCAAAACATACACAAGACATTTGATAAATTATTAATGAAGTAAAATTAATTAGGACTAATCTTAGTGGTGAGTGCAATAGATAAATTTTTAGTCAGCAGATGGTAGCTTACTATGGGTATTTCTGGTGAAATCAGTGCATGAATTTGCCTATCTTATATCTTTTCTTTATTAAATACATATGGTTAAATTTAATTATTCCATAAGAAATAATATAGTCCTAACATGACTAATTGCAAATGTGGCCAGTCTGCCTTTATAAATCACTGATTGAATGTAAGAGCAGATTTTAAAAATGCCATTCAGATTGAAAAATGATGACAAATAATAAATAATAATAACTATACTCATCAAATATATGTCAATTGTATATTTACTTAATCCCAATTACCCAAAATGCAACATCACAAAGAGCTCATTTTAAGGGAGGAGGGAGGGAAGAAGGAAGGAAGGAAGGAAGGAAGGAAGGAAGGAAGGAAGGAAGGAAGGAAGGAAGGAAGGAAGGAAGGAAGGATACTGGTAGGGCATCCATGAAAGTGGGTATAGTTCAGATACATAGTTCAAACACATACCGGTAATTGGCTCTGGAAGCTGGCAATTGAATGTTAAAAAAATTAAGTTAAAAATGTTTTTGTTGAACAAAAACAAATGACCAGAGTGAAACAGGGCTTGGAAAGAGGAGTTGATTGATTGGCTGGAATTGAAAGAAGTGCTGTGTACTACAGTACTGTAGGTTTAGTAAGGTCTTTTATATCAAAAGGAAAATGGAAATTACAGTAATTAATTATAGGAGTATAATTGTGCTAGGATGAATAGGCAAAACTATAAAATTTGAAATGCCAGCTACAAGTAATCCTTACTTACCAATAGCCTCTTTCAGTGACCATTCAAAGTTATGACAGTGCTGAAAAAAATATGTTTATGACCAATGGCAACATTTACAACCTACACAATGTCCCTTAGTCAATGATCATCATTATAGTCAGTATTCATGACCTTGTGCCTCACCTGTTGCTTTTCATTATTTCCTCCACTGCATAACAGAGAGTTTGGAGAAGAAGGATTGTAAGAGAGTAAGCAGGCACACAACGAGGAGTACACTTCAAAAATAATGCATTGGTACTAGTAGCCATGAATACATTATGTAAATAACACAGGTTATCTCCCATTGTGTGACTGCTTGCGTTCTTAAAATCCATTCCTCTCCAATCTCTGCATTCAACAAGGAAGGAGGGGAGGAACAGCAAGCAATTTTATTTTATTTTATTTATTTTATTTGGTTTGTCAATTGCTTACAAGATAATAGGTATACGTAAAAACATAATTATGAATACATGGATACATATAAGAAAAATAAAAGAAACAATAGGACAGGGACGGTAGCACCCCCTACAGACCTCTTAGGAAAGGGGTGAGTTCAATAGTAGAAAGTCTAAGGTTAAAGTTTTTGTGGTTTGGTTTTGGAGGCAATCTCTCCTGACCTGTTTCCCACAAGATCTCGGGAATTCTTAGAAGCTTCTTTTAAAAATAAAATCAAAAGCCAGTTTGCTCAGAACTCAGCTTATTGTTATAGACTGAGTGAATCCCACAACTTCAGTTTATGATTCGGATTTGTTGCACAAAGCATCATTCTATGATCCTTGCTTGCACCTAATGCTAAACAAACCAGGAAGCGAAACAGGAACAATCAATCAAGGAGGATATATTGAGATGCTTTTTCAGTTATACTAAGTCAGGTGTTTTAAATTATTCTCATCTGATTTGAGACCCTGCAGTTCTCAATTCCCGGTTTCTTAATCCCCGGAAAATTAGTGACTGCCTGCCTCAGTTGTCTTTCTTTGCATGCTCTTTTTGGCTTGACCAGTGCCCCCATTTCCTCTTCATTACAATCCCTTGATATCAAATCCAGCAGAAGTTCAATTACTGGAGTTGCACTCCCCCCAAAGGACATACAACTGCTTGCAGGGAGAGAGAATGTTTTAAATGCAATAGAAATCTTGTTTTTAATCATCGGGGTGGGGCATTAAATAGAAATTGTGTCATCATGAGAGTAAAAGCAAATGGTATCTGATTTGCAGCTTTTGATTTTCTTTCTTTTTTAAAAAATCTCTATAAAGTCCTTTTATTTGCTATCCATTGATGCTTCGAGGTTGGTGTCCTGATATTTTTCTCATCTTGTTTCGAGACCTTCTGCATCCATTGTGTCTAGATGTGCTATATGTGAGGTGCCTAGATTCTAGATTTTTTTGAGTGGATTGCTGCCCCCAATGAAACTTGTGCATCCTCAGAAAAACTACTGCTGTGTGTTCATGTTGCCATACCTGATTTTTCAGTCTCTTTCATACGTTATTTTAAAGCTCTCTTCACATTTTGCATGAATGAAAGACAAGTTATAAAGAAATCCCTCCTTTCCTTCAGAACTCTGAGCAATACCTAAACTTTTCTTGCTGGCTTCAGAATAAATGCTGCCTGAATGAGTAATGATTAGAAAGCTTTTGGAACTGTATTACCATAGGTGACAGCTCTGAGGAGATAGGCAGGTAATGTTAAGAGGAAAGGATAAGAGGCTATGACATTATGTCTGGAGGGTTAAGGACTCACCGTCAAAGCTTGAACTGCTATTCCTAGATCAATACTTCTCAGTTTAACACTTATCTTGACTACTGGTTAGAGGCTTTTGTAGATATGAACACTGAGAGAGCAAAATAAAGTGAAAAAAATGATTGTTGCTGTTCACTTATATGTGGATTGCTGAACTTATTTAGGTTTTAGATCCACAATTCTCTGTTTTTCCATGGGGCAAACACTTGATGACCTGAAAATGGAATAAAACCA